>CM067887.1:6417242-7617242 GCA_034621355.1 Mycalesis mineus | reverse complement strand
TTTAAAATAAAGACAGCTTTTGTTCCATTCCGGGTTTTGTTTTACATAGTGGGTGTTGGAAAGTTAAGTCTGCCTACTTAAAAAAAATTTTTGAAACTGAATTGTGAAAAAGAAAAGCTATTCATGCCAATAAAAGCGGTAAAAATAAAATTTAAGATATAACGACTTCGATTGCACTTGCACTTTAAGATCCATAATCAAGACGAATCAAAGGAGTCCTAATGGACAGCTTAAGCATGAGATCATAATATAATATTGTCACACGATATACACAATGCTTGCAAAATTTCAGCACAATCGGAAACCGAGAAGTGGGTCATATTTAACCATGCAAGATTTCACTATAGACATCGGAAGCTTAACAAAAAGCTTGAAAATTTTAGCTCAATCGAATGTCAAGAAGTGGTTCTAATTTAGCTCGCAAGATTTGACCCCGAACGAGGCAAGTTGAAAAATAGCTCGTAATAAAAAGGGCTATAGTAGTGACAGCCAATTAAAAAATGACTACAGAATAACGGACTCTTCAAGCCGGAACTTTTCACTCCACGCTTCCGTTTCTCAGTGCATTTTAAGCTTTCATAATAGAAACATTTAAGAGCGTTCTTAGAAGTTAACATTGGACTCTGGAGAACATTAAAATAATTTAAAAGCGGATTTGCCAGCTTTTGCTTTACTTTAAACGAATATATTCCAAAACACAAAACATTCTTAGAACTGATGAAATATAAGTAATTTCTTTTATCATTTCTGTTTGTTCTAATTTTACGCAACCATATTATTTTTCGTTTGAAAATCATATATATCAATCAAACTTATTAAATTAAATCAAAATAATTATTCCTCCACTAATTCTTCTTCAACAACACTCTAGCTAAGTGCTGATTGGGAAATTTCTGATAAATGCTTTGAACACATCCAATTCTACCTTCCACTTGAAATTAATTGGTAACAAACAACCATTTCAGCTACATTACATTTAAGAAATACAAATTAGTAGATCATATAAATTATAGCGTAATGCAAACACCAAAATAATATTTTTTCATAACATTGCATGTATGTTCCATTAACACTGTTCCGATCCTACCGCGATAGCTAATTACGGTGATATGAGCATTGTAACGATCAAATGCAACGCGGCAGTTTATATCCATAGATAATCGCAACAGATAGCGACAAAATATGTTCATTTAGCCCTGAAAATTATACCCTAGGGCGCAGTTAGTTATATAATTTTTTATCACTTTCATTTTTGAAGGTTTCCGTGCCGCAGTAGTATGCGCCGTGAAATTATAAGACGGTGGTCTTGGGTTTGATTCCCGGCTAGGCCAATTTACATTTTCTTAAATGTTCCAAGTCTGGCTGATGGAAGCTATTTGGCGTTCCGTAACAATGTCGTGCAGAAACTGAGAAAGGGTTGTGATTTCATCCTACTCTTGTCTAGTCACATTTACATCTTTGAATGCATCATCACTTACCGCCAGATGTGATTGCAGTCAAGGGCTAACTTGTACTAAATAAAAAAAAACCGAATCTAGAATACGCCAAAATGCAGTTTTTCAACATTTTAACTTTAGTGGAGATTTAATTATCGTTTATTTAACAGTAGTTTTCTTTATTCAGAGTAAACAAGCATCTTGTTCTGGATTACCGTAAGCAAAATAAATTAGTTACGTTCTCTCTGAGCAATTAACACTGCATGATATATCTATCTAATTAAAAATATAAAATTTATTTATTTTAAGTGTAGGTTTTTATGTAAGCATATTTGAAAATTCATGTCTATCAGTGAGTAGCTCTACCACTGGTTCGGAAGGCAGATGCTGTTCTTGTATATTCTCCTATTTTGTTTGCAGAAAAAAGGAGAGCTGATAGATTCCATGGATCTTTGGCATTATCAATATCAATTACCATGATGTTGCTGCCCTTTTCTTCACATCTTTTTTTTTCGTGGCGAAATCCTCTTGGATGGGTATCCAAGAGGACATAGTACAGAACCCCCACGCCTCCCCGTAGCAAGAGGGTTATTGCTACGGGGAGGCGTGGGGGTTCGTTGGACTCTTACCGACAAAAACCCCACGGTGTCCTTACTCGTCGCGTGAAGATTGGACTACAGGAAAAAGTCGCTTCCGAGATAATGCTTTCACAGCCCTACCCTCTTGCAATTCACAATGTTTTCCTATCAGAAAAGTGGCGATGTTAGCAATATTTCTTGATTACCTTTTAAGATTATAATTAGGTTGTCAAAATTATTTTCACGTGAGTTTATACACGTTCTACTTAATTGAGATTTTGAGATTCTAATCCTCATCACAGAATAGGATTAGGTAACGGTGACGTAGTACAGAAAATTATATAAAATCCATAATCGTCCAACACTCCCACAATGTCTAGATATCTAGACTGTCTATCCCGCTTTTACACACAACTGGAGTAAGTTGTCTCTCTCTAGACTGAGGTGTTTAATAGAAATGAATGGGAAACGGAGAGAATAGTCTTCAATAACACTAAGAAAGAAAAATGTTTGTGTTTCGCACCTGCATATTGACACAGACAAGCTTTATCTCTTAGAAACGTAATACCTAGATAAGCAGATATAAAGCTAAGAAATATTTTAAAACAGGTAAATATTTACAGGGACGATTTTAATTATTTATTAGTTTTACGATTTTTAAATCTCTCCTAAGATAGCGCGTGACAATCCAAATAACCTTTTCAAAATGAAAGATTAGCTGACGGGATGCTTCGGCCATGGCTGCCGACAAAGAAAATAATAAATATAAGTGATGTAACGTTGTTGTGCGTTGAATCAAAATGTGTTCGCATTTCATCCTACTCCTAACAAGCCTAATTTTAGATTGCATCATCTCTTGCCATTAGGTCACAGGCTAACTTATAATAAATAAAAAAAAAGATGAAAACGCAGTCAACTTTTCGTTGAATACAAGACCAAATCTAGACACTAGCGTAAAATAATAAATCTTCAAATAAATATAACATTAGAAACGCTATTAAAGTGTTATTTCTCCATGCTACTTGACGCGCCCGCTGACGGTTCTAGAAATTTCGGTTTTCTGCTGTCCAAGGCGGAAATTTACTACTACAGCCAAGGAAACCTAGGCATGATTTAGCTGTTTTGATGTTACATAAAAGATGCAAAAGAATGGTACTAAGTCACGCGAGGAAGTTGTTTGAATTCATTTCGCTTACCGAGTGCGTAGGTAGAAACAGAAAAAGAACACCTTATACTACGTCCTTATACGTTATATTATAAGTACGTCCCCATTTAAAGCCTTAAAGTTCGGAATTAAGTAATACGTATATAATTTAATAAAGTTTTCGAAGCAGAGTTTCTTAAAGGTACATCGAATCAAATCAAGCCAAAGAGGTTACCAATTTAGAAATTTTCTTCGTAAATATTCAAAGGAAGTCTTAGTACTACAAAGGCGCTCTGAAAAATCGTACCGAGTTGATGGAAACCTTCACATATACCTACTTATGCAAATTTTATGAGCTTGAAGACCCAACTCATTGTGATTGACTCACAGAAGCGGGTCGGGGTAATTGCCAAGTCAGTTTACGCAGTATCTGTCAGTCTTAACAGGTATTGCCACTTCGGAACTCATACACACTGACGTAATTATCGTCTGCACACATGCACACGCACAAGAAATATCAACTTTTAAGTTACTGACTGCCTCGTTGGTTCCATAGTTTGATTATGTACCTTCGGATTTCAAGATTACCTATCTTTCAACAAATGCTCAGCCCGCACTTGGAAAAGTGATGTGATACCCCTTTATCTCGGAGAGCACACTAAGCCGTTACTCTCGGTTATTATAATTAAGACCTGATAGTAATTGTTACAAACCTTTTATTTAGTGCATTAGAGACTTAGCACGCCAACCTACTGAAATATTCTCGTGAGCGTAAGGCAGTCTAAGGTTTCCTAAAAAATTGAATAAGAATATCTTTTATGAAATAAAGTTGTTAACAAATTAAAATTACTTATTAATGTTTGAGTTTAAATGAATTGCGTTGTCAGCACATGAACCATTTTGTAGTCTACAGATTTCCGTACCGGTCAACAAAAAATTCATAATATTAAGCACGAAATTTTGGGTCTGGCTTCGTTTATGGTCGCGATTTTACAAAACAAACTAGTAGGTGCAACTCGGCAAACGTTGAAAAATCAAAAAACAACGTTGGTTCAACGTTGCTTGTTCACAACGGACTATTGTGGTTACGACCATGTGGTTATAATTGTGGAAACTAGACTAGACGTTTGCAACTAAAGTTCTTTTGTGGTAAAATACTGAGACGACAAAAGTTTATATCGGCACGTTATATCAGGATTTTGCCAACTTAAGCCCACACAAGCTATTGTGAATTTTGATGTAGGTCTCTAATCCTGTCTTGTCCCTTTGTGCTAATATTTTGCACGTTTTGAGCTCTATTGGAATACATCAAAAATGAAAAACACAATTATATCATTCGACACTTAGGTACATTTTAGGTTGAAATACTCAGCTTATGTACTACAAATTTATACTATCTATTTTGACGTATTTAGGTAAATTGTTAATAACTTAGAACTAAAAAGTACTTTTTTATATTTCAATAACGTGCAAAAGAAAACTGTGCTAAATTATTTTTTTACTTAATAAAATGTACCTACCGTACGTTAGACAAATTAACAAGAAAATAAGGTATCTTAAAATACGTTAAATATAAATTCACGCAATTTATATTTAACGTATTTTAAGATGTCATGATTAAGCGAGAAAAATAAACTAAATAATAAATTCTATATTTAACGTATTTTAAGATATCATGATTAAGCGAGAAAAATAAACTAAATAATAAATTCTATCTCTCAATAGTAGGTACAGAAATTAAACTTTTTTGAAAATTTCACCAGTCGTTAGCAGTCGCTGCTAGCTAGTCATTGCGATCAAAACTGACACATTTTTTATTTTTTATGTAAAGGTCATAATTTTTTAATCTTGATAGGACAACGAGATTCGGTGGAGAGCAGTAAGCATTACAAGATTAATCGTGCTCACAAGATACACCTACTCGCTTTGATCTTGAAGGTTATGCTCTATACAAGTACAAGTTGTTGAGTCAAACTTGTCTAAACTGTATTATGGTTGTAAGTTGTAAGGTAGGTGAAATCTACTTGCCCCCACGACCTTGTCTGGGCTCGGCAGGCTAGCTGGTCGCCACACCCCTGTAATGCGAAGCTGAATATGAAACACCGTGACTGTTTGTCACGTCATAATGTCTGAATACACGTATATTTGATTTTTTATTCTATAACTGTTAGATATATGAGTTTTCTTTTTTTAAATCATTCCCTTTTAAACCTAGACTGCATTCACACCTGATGGCACGTGCTGATGCAATCTAAGATGGGAGCGGACTTGGTAGGAGTAGAATCTTGTGAAATGTAATCCACAGCCATTCGGTTTCTACACAACGTACCGGAACGCTGAATCGCTGGGCGATACGTCTTCGTTGGTCTTTGTACGTCGTCACCAGCCAGACCTGGTCAGTGGCCAGTAAAAACCAATTTAATATTTCGCAGTACCCTTAGTCGTACGTAGTCTAAATCCCATAAACGAGTACAAAACATTTTGGTTCTCCGTTCCTGATTCGAACTGCGAAATTATGGAATGCCCTTCCAGTAATAATTTTCACTACAATGTGGGTATTTTTAAATCAGGAGTCAATAGGGTCCTTCTAGGCAAGCGTGATCCACCGTAGGCTACATCTTCGGTTACCATGAGGCTTGGGCTATTCAGAATAAAAAAATTGTATAAATGAATTTTAAGAATACGTACATAAGGTTGGAATAATAAATAAAAGATATCTACATACAGCGGGAAACATTTACATGATAGGGTATTCCGATTCGCGTAGATCTTCCAAATCGCACCTGGGATGCATAGTTTGATTTAATAAAGTTTTATGAGCCACCTCACACGCGTGGTAAATAGAATATGCGATTTGCTGATACCATACAGTATAGATACATGTAGTTATAAAGTTACATTTAAATAACTGAATGTACGTTTTATACATCTTGCACATACTTTTTATCCTCTCATTTTTTTTATCTACTACAAGTTGGCCCTTAACTGCTATCACACCTGATGTTAAGTGATGATGCAATCTAAGATGGAAGCGGGCTAACTTGTTAGGAGTAGGATGAAATCCACACTCTTTTCGGTTTCTACACGACATAGTACCGGAACGCTAAATCGCTTGGCGGTACGCCTTTGTCGGCGGTGGTAACTAGCCATGGCGAAAGCCTCCCACCACCCAAACCAAGACAAATTAAGAAAAATCTTAATCTGCCCCGCCGGGAATCGAACCCAGGATTGTCGTCGGATTGATGGGGACTTTTCACATATCGTTGTAACAGTGTTCCTTCTACTCATGCCAAATTTCAGCTTTGTGGGAATTAATGTAACCTTCAATGTCTATTTTGACCGGAGTAAAAGCCTAAAATTTTGACATTGAATTTGGATATGCGGAGTTTAAAAAAAATTAAATAATTTGTCTTCACATGCCTTCTACTTCTAGTAAAAGCACTTTGGGGCATATCGTTGAAATTATTTTAAAGTGTATATTAACATAGGACATAGGCAGAAACATTTATGTATTTTGTAATTTATGTGAACGATAAAAAAGAGTGATGACTGAAAAAAACTCTTTTAAAAATTATTAACTGTCTGTTCATTTAATTTTTGCAGTATTAAATGCTTGCACCGGAACATGCAGCAATAAACCGATAAAATAATAATTTGTCGTTAGATTGTTCGGCTCAGTTAATTTTATTTGTGAAAAAAAAATATGTTTCAAGTCTCTGTTATTTAGCTCATTTATAGTGCCTTCTAAGATGCATAGAGATTAAATAAACACAACACTCAGGAGCAATAACAATTTAACTATCCAAGCCAATCGTTTACTTCGGCTGGTTGTTATTTGATACATAAAGTTATCTTAAAATAATAAGCATAAAAAGTGCATAGACTACATAGTCTATTCCGTCCGAGTTCGAGGCACAGAGATTAGAAATACACAACATGTAAGAGCACTAACAATTTAATTACTTAAGCGACTCGTTTACTTCGGCTGGCTGTTATTTAATACATAAAGATATCTCAAAATAATAAGCATAAAAAATGCATAGACTACATAGTCTATTCCGTCCGAGTTCGAGGCATAGAGATTAGAAATACACAACATGTAAGAGCACTCACAATTTAATTACTTAAGCGACTCGTTTACTTCGGTTAGCTGTTATTTAATACATAAAGTTATCTTAAAATAATAAGCATAAAAAGTGCATAGACTACATAGTCTATTCCGTCCTTGTTCGAGGCATAGAGATTAGAAATACACAGCATGTAAAATCACTAACAAATTAATTACTCAAGCGACTCGTTTACTTCGGCTGGTTGTTATTTGATACATAAAGTTATCTTAAAATAATAAGCATAAAAAGTGCATAGACTACATAGTCTATTCCGTCCGAGTTCGAGGCATAGAGATTAGAAATACACAACATGTATTAAAAAAAAAGTAAAAGCACTAAAAATTTTATTACTCAAGCGACTCGTTTACTTCGGCTGGCTGTTATTTAATACATAAAGTTATCTCAAAATAATAAGCATAAAAAGTGCATAGACTACATAGTCTATTCCGTCCGAGTTCGAGGCATAGAGATTAGAAATACACAGCATGTAAGAGCACTAACAATTTAATTACTCAAGCGACTCGTTTACTTTGGCTGGCGCTTGTTTAATAAATAAAATTATCTTAAAATAATAAACGTAAATGGGTCTCATTTTCCCGGCAGAATGTGTCTACTCTTGTATCTCGTTAGGCGCTTTTATTATAGCAATTTCGTTGTTACTTTTGAAAGGGACAGTTTATTCGATGTAAATGGTTTTCGTGTTGTATTCATTTTTAATGTAGGTAAGGTACACAATGTTGTAAGCAATAGCCGTAGCTGTTACAACGTAGAATTATTCAAATATTTAAACAACCGTTTTAGCATAACACCTGCACATAAACACGAATCGATCAGTTACTAACCGAATTTTTAATAAAACGAGATCTTTTGTTTGTTATGCACTGTTATTTGTGGACACAATTGAGGACCGACCGATCTTAAAAAAATATTTTCAGTATTAAAGTCTGCTTCACGCCGCGTTGCATTAACAAGCGGGCTTATGACTAAGAGCCCTGTATGGTTTGGAACTATACCGGTATAACGGGCATACTCCGACGTGTGACGTGATTTTCAGCCATTTCTATTTTAATAACAATCTGTTTCAAAGGGTTTAAGTGGTACAATAATAACATTTAACCATCGTTAACCGATTTACTGTAATATGTATAAGAATACAAAATATTAATTTAGATTATACAAAGATTAATTTTATAATGCAATCAATCATCGAATTCAGTATAGAAACATCCGCAAATATGGGAATCGAATCTACGAGTCTACGACCATGCAGTTGGAAGGTTCAATTGCATCAGTCAGAATTGAAGTATAACTACAGTAGGAACTACCAATAGTTTTAAAGTAGATATAAGGTATACGTGATTATTTTCGATTAATAAACTCGCCAATCGGAGTAGCGTGGTGGAACAAAACTTTATAAATCCTCTCCTATATGAAGGGAAGCCTAACCCAGTAGTAGGCAGTAATAATCTGATGATAATGATGATTTTGATTTGTAGCAATCCCCTTAATGCAGTTTAGATTAGTGGCATATCGAAGATAATTGTTTCAATTTCTCGCCGATGCATACCCAGTCAACAATAGGCCACCCCTCCGACGTCAGTGCTATTCTCAGCGGATCTGTCATTGACCCACTTCTACGGGGGCTGCGGTAACCTGCAACCTATTTCAGTTCTAATTTAATCTTATAAATTAGCATTTCCTTGGGTGTTAGCAATTTTGTAGTTCATATTTAATTTTCCCGTTGAAAAGGCTACGCGGCATTTATAAACGGCTAGCAATTTTAAAGTGCTACGAACGTCTACGTGAGGTTGTTAGTTAAATTCGCCTAAACATATTGCATAATTTATTTACTGTAATCAATTTATTCAACCTTATTTACAGCCTTATTTTGATTCTACGCCACCGATTCTATTTAATTTATCTCCGACATATTAGGTGTTAAAATAGTTTATTTGAGTATGTGGCATCGTTGCTTCTAAAAGTGTAGACAGATTACGATATGGTTCCTTTGTTTGTAAGCTGAAGTGATCGAGATGATTTTTAGCTGTAAACGATGAAGATTCTATAAACTATTATAATGATGTCAACGTTTTTCTATTTTGATAGACAGGATTTCTGAACCCTGTAAAATTTTTATTCTACCAGAATTCATGTCACTGTTGGATTTAATATATATATATGTGTGTGTAATATTCAGCTCGATTAATTGATTTTACTTTACGTACTAAGTAATTTTATTTGATAAAACTTTATTGTATAATACGAAGAACTTTGAAAGGACATACTTATCACCATTTAATTTTGCCATTTTGTATTATGTACGTTTTAAACTGTGTAAAGTGAACTGTTTGCAAGTATAAACATACACAGTTAAAATTTATATAAGAGGGGAAAAGTTGAAACATTTCTACGAAAAGCCTTGAGTATTTTCGCGTGACTCCAATCCAAAGGTAGTTCGTAACTTGTCTTCTGATGTTGTAACGGAAAATTATAGGCAATGTTATTGTTACAAACTTTTCATTGTTTCAAAGTATTGTTCGTTTTATAAATTGGCTGATTTCGATATTTTATAATTAATTAATCGAGTGGTTTTAGTTTACGACAATAACAATAAACAAGTGCACGTAGTAGCTAGCTACCTACGTGTAATAATTGAGTATTTCATATGAAACACGAAATATTTTGACTTAGTTAACACCGTCAAGCGATTGGCGTTCCGGTACGTGTGAAAAGCGAATGGATTTCATACTATTCTTATGATGGGATTGCAGGGAAGGGCATGTAATAATTAAAAAAAAACTGCAGATGTTCTTCTTGTCTACTCAGAATTGAGCTCGATTCAGAATAGACCTGCTACTTGTTCACTTGCTCTCACACGAATTGAGAAATAATAAAATTTCTTTCGAGTTTTACGCCAAAAACCAGATGTTTAACGTAAAACTTGGCTTATCAAATTTACTCCCTGCGTTTTATACGATCAACAACAATTTTTAATGATATCGAAGAGATGAGACTAATAATAATCTTTTATGTTAGTAAATTATGACAATAATAACTTAAGTTAACTTTTGTCAACTAAGTGACCTATTTATAGGTATCGTTCTTTTGGAATAATGTAAACAAAGCAGAAATATTTTTTTAAATTACCATCTGTCTGTGATGGGTTCCTCACTGTCTAAAGATGAAAATCTTCGAATGGTGCGTTTTGCCATACGAATCTGAGACATGATCGCTAGCGATGGAGTCACTAAGCGTGCGATGGAGCGAGCTATGTTCGGTGTATCTCCGCGTGATCCAATCAGAAATTAGGTGATTAGCAGAAGAACCAAAGCCAACCCAGACACGGTCCAAAAAATCCAGACAAAGAATAACTATAAGTAGTCAATGTGATGAATCCAATCAATTAATATGTTTTCATAGTAATTTGGAAACAAACGAAATCAATTCGTTATTCATCACGAGCCCTTTAGCATGCAGCTTTATTACGACGCTTTTTATCCCCGGTAATTGGTCGTCAGTTGTGCTCTCTTTAATGAAATTGCTGCAAACTGCCGATTTTAACTTTACAAACAATAACGTGACTAACAATCCAATATTTTCCTAGGATTTCATTGTAGCTACTCGTAGCAGATATTTATTTTACTGCTTTGTTAGCCCTTACTTTTTCGTTAGCCCAGTAGTTAGGTTGCCACATTAATGGAACCAAGAGTTAAAAATAAAAAAAAAACAATTTATTTATTTTGTTACTTTTGAAAAAACAGTTAAATCGCATCAAAATTATGCCGATCCGTCAGAAAATTGACAACATACGATTCACTCTGAAATCAGTCCAGATTATGACTACAATGTTCAATTGCGAAGAGACGCTGTCGATTTTTGCTTTAAACAATCACTACCTACCTCAATTGTTCCAGTTTGCCCATGTAACTTAGAACAACGAAGTCCTTTATCCTCGAGTCACACGTCTGCTAAAGAAATATTGAGCTTTTTTCTTCTAAGAAGTTTGCAGTTAAAATTTTTAGCTCCAATTGCTACAATTGCTCCACTTGGAGCTTCGAGGGAAGTTGCTGGTGTAACATATATCCTTGGAGAGCATGTTAAGCTGTAAGTCCCGATGTAAACTTCTGATAGTGATAGTTACAACCATGTCACCCTGAGCTCACATTGGAGTATCTCTTAGCTTTACATCACTTCTCCGATAAAAAATTAAGCATCTAAAGGATATTGGATTGAAATTTAAATTGAAGTGTCTCTAGACACGACTGTTAATATATTTTTAGAAAATGTAACTATACAAAAAAGTAATAGGTTACTTTGGAGAAGTTTACTTAGGCTTGCGACACTATGAATTTTGAGCGTATTTTCCTTAAACAGCGCGGATCCTAAAAGTAAATATAAATACCGGTTCAATTTGATAAACAAACACAATTCGCTACAAAGGAAATTTAGGAAATGGAAGAAAAAATAATTTGCTGGAGAATATTTGGTTCAACGGGCGAATTGAAATGCCTCTTACGCAAAGTATCCAATTCTGGTATTTCTTTATTTATTAATTCCCATCTTCTCAAGTGCTCGAAGCATTTAAACCCTTAAATTTATAATGTAGAGTATGTAAGACAAATTTGGCTTTTGTATCAGTATGTCATCAGTTCAACATTATTACAATCAATTTAATGATTTATTCTAGTAGACAAGGACTCCCTCCTTATAACAGTTGTGCGGGTTGGTCTTTCGAAAACAATGCTGGTCCAATGAAGGTTAGAATACTATCAGATGTTAAAAATATCTTCGACCGACGACTTAGCGTGCTATTCTAGGCACGGTGGTATCAAACAAACTCCTGGATGCTGTTAAGAAAAGCTTCTAAAAGAGTAAGACACAATATTTTGTAGACGTATAACCACTCAGATCCAAATGTTCCGAAGCATCATCTATGTGACATCTGCCACTTTTATCATATGGAATAGGAACAGTTGACTACGAACTTTGTTAATTATTGGCTAATTCAAAATTTTATTATTTTGACCTTTGCCTAAAGGACCTAAATTCAAGATTTGCAAACAAACAAAAATCACACCTTACAATTTTAACATGAATTTAGGTCACTATATTTGTAAGCGTGCGATATTTTCTATAATATGATGTTATGAGGAATAAACAAGGGATTAAAGAGAAGAAAAAGGAGACATCAAAAAACTTGAGTGTATGTCTTTAAAATTCATTAAAGTTTTGTATTATAAATGTACAAAGAACCAACACTAAAAACTGTGTCTCTAATACCACACAAAAAGCATGTACAGAATTTGTGACACAGCTAGTGAGTGGGTACTTGGTAGTTAAAATAAAATTAGCATTCAAGCACAAAACAAAGCCTGTCGTGTTCAACAATCAGCAATTTTGGGGAACCTTTTACGGACAAAAAGGGTAAAAGGTTACTAATTATAACAAAAAACACTGTGATGTGTCAGGGGAGATTTGCTGTTCCATTTTTTAATTGACTTCAATTCAGACAAAGGCTGTTTTATGCGATGTTGTATAAGTAGTATTGTACAGAAGATAGATCTTTTTATGCCAGGGCTCGTCAGGGGAAATACTACTAACATTCATCTTGTTTCTACCATCAAACGGTATTATTTCTAGTTTGTATAATAAGGTTGCCAGTTTATTTAGCGGCACATGATGAGGCTTACATACCTCAGGGTTTGCTGGGCATAGGGTGGCATTTTATGGGACGTGTTTCTTGCATATTCCTGCAAATTTTACTATGGTTTTTACCATCTGCTAACTGCAACTACATCAATTATAGTTCTTTGGTTTTTCAGCAGTTTGTGTTCAAACCAAATTTTTTTGTAAATTATTATTGCAGAGTCTCAATAACTTTTTTCATAACTTCAATAATAGACATAAATGAAAATTGTTACGTTGTACTTATCAAAATTGTGACCACAACTTTAGCAAGCGGCGTGAATAAACACAGCACAAATATAGTTTCGAATGAAATTTAATTTAAATTCAAATATACATATTTCCAGCTAAATTACTACACATCTAACTATTCAAATGTAAATTACATTTATAAAGTTTCAACCCGCACACGACCGTTTTAGTCGAATCCTCCCACGAGATGTCGTAATATGCTGGTATCCCTTGTTAAACTATTCAGATTGATGGGCCCAATGTTCATTACATACATATAGAATCACAGTAGGATCGTAAATTTTGCACTACAACAAAGCCATCAAACACATTATCGGTCATGTTAACATCTACCTACGACGACCTAATGCCCACATTGTAGACGGCTACAAACCACGATTAGTTAAGGTACATTAAATTAATTACTCTACTGAGTACAAGCGTAGTATCATAGCCATAGGTACAAGTAATAAGGGAAATGGTTTCAGTTGAATAGAGAAGTTATACAAGAAAAGCTGTAAAAGAGAGTATTGATATAATTTCGCACGAGACCAGCGGCTAAACCTACTGTCTGGGTATATATATATGTGTATAAAATTGGGTAGGTGTAAGAGACCACCGACTTTGGTCTATAATATTCTTATTATAGCTGTAACTAAAGCAGCAGCAATACACTTCGCGAAAGGCACTAAGGCTCGTGTGTTATGGTTACAAAATCAAAAGCTTATTACGTAATAAAACCTACAAATCTTATAAAGGAAAGTCAGTCTTGTATGTATGTCCCCCGCTGTTTATATTACTGAAACCGATACCAAGAAAACGGATCGAGCAATATAGGCGCGAATATTGCAAAGGCTTTTACGTATTCATCTGAAAAAGCATTGCTGAAAGCTTTTTTGGAATTTAGGTTACGAGTTATAGCCTGGCGAAAGGGTGTTCGTTCGCTATTAGGTTGTATTGGACGAATATTACCTCGTGCTTACAACATTTTATTCGAGCAGACTTTCGTAATAATTTTGCCTATGAAAATTTTTCCTCCAAGTTTTTTCAGGAACATCGATCAATGTTTCTTTACGAAGTTTGTTACGTTGGTAACTGAGCACCTAAACTTTGTAACATTATTTGTTACAGTTGTAGTAAAATTATGTTAAACGAAGAGATTTCTTTAACGTTTAATTTTTAACTATTTCTGAAAAATATAACATGATACAATAGACATTTATTTTGTACCAAATGAATCACAATTTTCATAAAGGAAAGGGAAAGACCCTTTTAAAACAGTTTTTATTTATTTTTTTCTTTACTTAAATTATGAGATTCAATATACTAAACATTGAGAATTTTATTGTTCTTAAACTTATTTACAACCTAACGTACAACAATCCGAAATTTCTTTTAAACATAACTGAGTTGTAATATAATATGGATAGTTCCAATCCCAATAAAAAATATATAGGACGGTATAAAAATTAATCAAATACTGATAATTGAATGTAATTGATAAAAGGATTGATCACTCAATTAGACTGAATTTAGTAATCCTCAACTAGACTATAGGAATGTTTTGAACATATCAAACAAACAAAAAAACCGACATCAGTAGGCATCGCTAACGCAATTACGCACTATAATAAACGCCTAATCGTATCTTTTGTGGAATTCTAAACACGTCGCGAAGGAGCTCGCCTCTCCCGCTAGAGGCTGAGTGTTCTTGTTATTAAATAAGTTTTATCGACCTACCCGACTGCGCTCTCGGCTTTGTTCAACTCAGAGCAAGTTTCGTAGAGATAACATTCGCAGATAATATTGTTATTCAAAAAAAAATTGGGCAGAAACGTATTTTTCTTGATAGCTGGCTAAGTAACTTAAAAAAGGAAGAATCTTATTTAGAAGTTCAGTCTTATTTAGTAGAAAACGACGACGCCTAACATAAGCAAACATAATTTTATAATTTTCACGTGTAGGTATATCTATATGTGTATGATGTGCTTTTATTATTGAAAGCTGACGTTATCGAAACGATTCCAAGCTATAAGTAGATATTATTATGAAAATCCAATAAGCTAACTGAAAGATATCGTCATTTTTCTATTATGATGGAAACAGTCTAATATAAACAGAATGACATTATTGCATAAAATTTTTTTAAATAAGAATAGAACCGACTCAAAACGCACTGAAAAGTAAAAAATTACTTTGTCATTTAGTTGCTTTAATTTACTTAAGCATATCTATGAAGTCGGTGCCAGCAAATTTAAGGAACATTTATTAACGTAGTAAAGCAGTTTGTGGGTTCTAGGTAATGTCCTTAAAGTAAAAACCTTGGCTGGCACCGACTCCTAGATATGCTTAAGTGAATTAAAGCAACTAAATGACACAGTTATTCTATACTTTTTAGTGCGTTTTGAGTCGGTTCTATTTTTTGTTAAAAATTTTTATTTCTTACTTTTTAGTGATTTATCGCCACGCAACATACTCGTACTATACTGTCATAGTATATTATACGGCACTAGTAGCCAAAAAGCTACCGAGACAAAGACTGAAATCGCTGTAAGCGTGCCTCCAAAATTTGAAGTTTCTTTAATTTCCCCAGGATATCATCATCAGATCCTAACAATGGTACCGTCTTGAAAACCTTTCTAATAAAAAAAGAATTATCAAATTCCGACAACTCTGTAAAAAGTTATGCGTGGTCATACATAAAAATATATATACATATATACGTGTCGAATTGAGAACCTCTTCCGTCTTTTTTCGTTGGTTAAAAATTCACGACAGTCATGGGCTTAAGTCAAATCAGTTTTAACTTGTGACTCATTTTACTTTATTATCAAGTATTCCAGAATAATTTAGTCCTATACCTACACGAGTATATTTAAGAGGTTTTGGTACATTCCTTTTCAATCTTATCAGCCTCTGCCACTCAAACTCTCGAACAATCAAGTGTTTGAGTTTAGCTTTGTAGAGGTATGGTATTGAGCCCAAACCTATAGATATTATCACTTCAATTTATCCTTTGCAGTGTGCCATGACTGCTTGTCTATAATTCAGATATCTTTTGCGTCACCATTAGGTTCTTTAATATAAGGCTACTGTTTTATAGTAATGTAAAAAATAATATTTAAAGTGTATTGACGATTCAAAATCAAACCCATTGTAAAACTAATTTTAAAGACTATATCTCTTACATATTCTTAGGTATATCACGCCTTTTTCCCATAGGGGTAGGCACAGACTACATCCTTCCATTTTCCATGGTCCTTTCAGACTTCCTTAGCTTCTTCCACTCTCATTAATACTTTCATACCTTTTTTCGGTTTAGGGTTCTCTTGACCTGACCATATTTTAAAATTTTCTGAATTTGGTCCAGGAACACTTACCTAGGTCTTCCCTTTCCAACATTTCCATTTACCCTCGCCTCATGAATCTCTCTTTTTCTTTCATCCATTCTCTCTACATGCCCAA
This sequence comes from Mycalesis mineus, assembly GCA_034621355.1. Taxonomy (NCBI): domain Eukaryota; kingdom Metazoa; phylum Arthropoda; class Insecta; order Lepidoptera; family Nymphalidae; genus Mycalesis; species Mycalesis mineus. The sequence goes on along the minus strand of CM067887.1, from coordinate 7,600,594 downwards.
ACCATCTGAGCATACCTTTCACTACATATTCTCTTACAACATACAATTCTCTTATCATGTCTCTTAATAGACTAGAAATGTGTATAGATAATATAATAATGTATGCGGTTTTAATAATAAAAATAATAATGTTTATTTGTAATATTTCTTAGAAGTTCCCTAATAATAAATATAGTATAATATAGAAAATTCTTAAGCGAGAGATCTCACAAAGCAAAAATACGAGTGCCTAATATAGGTATGCTCATAATTATTTGGCAGTGCGCGATAAGGAATGCGACCCGAATACCTCTGCTACTATTTACACTTCCACAATTAGTGAGACGTCTTCACTACCCATTGTGCTAGCAACCTCTTGAAGCTTATAATAGTTATTATTATCTTTATCTTCAAAGTTTGTGCATGCTATATAAATGTTCGCTCTATCGCAATGTCTAAATGTACATGTTAACGAAATTCTCGATTAAAGAGCGCCAATTTCAGCTGTAACTTCCCATCTTCGCAGAAAATTACCTGTAATTAATACAAGTAACAGTTGGTTTAGTAAATATCTGGCCTCAGTTCACGAGGCTTTTCTTTCTTCTTCGAAATTCGGAGTACAAAATACTCACTCCGGAGTTGCCTCAGAGAGCACATTAGGCCGTCGGACCTTGGTCATTAGATAAAAAAATCAATTATCATCACCCTAATCCTGCTAACTTGCAGATAAACAACGTGGTGAATTTAAGATTTTTAATGCCAATCATAAAGGTAGAGGCATGGTCCTATAGCGGGTTATTAAAATAGGCTGATAATGATGAAATGCAGAGGTCTTGTCTAGGACCTACAGCTTTATGTGACTTCAAGGTAAGGTATTCATGTACGACATGGTCCTTCCAACATCAGATAATTAATTCTTTTACGCATCAAATCATACGTCGTCCAAACATCCGCGCAATAACTTCATATAACACTTATTGAACAATTTATAAAAGCAATTTAAATAGATAGTTGTTCTGTTAGTATGAAAAGTTGTAAAAACAAAAACTCTACTTTTATCGTTCATAATGTGCAAATTAAGAAAGTACTTTGAAAACTTCAGCTCATGAACAAAAGATTTTCTTTTCTTTCAATTTGCAGCGCTGCTCTATTGTAGGCTTTTAATGACGTGCTGATTTTCTCACTGTTTTTTTATTTTTCTTTGACGCCGAGATAATATTTTTGGTTAGGTAAACTGGTTTATATGATACGTATATACAACATACCTATGCTAGAAATATATACATACACTTCGTTCCTAAACTATTAATCCGATTGTGGTGAAACTTTTACAACAGATAGCGCATGAGTTTTACCACGTGCCATGTACGTTCATAGTGTTTGTTTTTGCTAATTTGAAAAACAAAGACCATTGACAACAAATTTGCAAAATAAGTCTTTGATTCCAATCGATTTTTATTGCAAGTTTTTTCAAATAAGCTTCATACTAAAGCAATAAAATTATTAAAACAAAAAAACCCAACTGAGACTTTTTAGTTTTAATTTGTGGTATAGGAATGAGACTTGGTACACTTTTTGACACTTTTTGTTAAAACAGTAATATAAAAATGATATGATATTTGTATTTTTAAAATGGTCTTTTTACGACCTTTTATTTGATATCCATATTGCTAGGATAAAAGAAAAAAAAGCACATATTCCCCCTTTCTTCTCCCATTTACTGTCGCCATTTTGAAAATTCATATAGCCTATGTCACTTCCACAATTTAGCTTAATTCAACGACACCTCTCATGTCAAAATTCGTTCAGCCGTTTAGGTTGTAGCGCGTGCCGAAGAAATGGGCATACATACATACATACATACATACATACGCTCGAAAAACATTACCCTCCTTCTGACGCAGTCGGGTAACAAGGCAATAAATTTGTGATATTATAAAATCATGATGCAAGTGATTTTTGTCAAACGCCATTTATTTTACCCCTACTTCAGGACTGGCTGTAATGCGACATACCTATCGTATGTCGCATTACGGCATTACAGACTTAAGATGTGAGGCGATGGAAAACAAGAAGTCTCTTTAATAATTAGTTGTAAAATTGTGTTACTAATCAACTTTATATTAGGACATGTATTTGATAAAACAGGTAAGTAACAAGTTACCACAGTGTAAAAGCGCTCATCAAAAGATTTCGATTTCGTATTCCGTCGTTAAATGTAATTTATTTCTAGAAATAGCCAATAAAGCCGAACACCCAGTCTGTCCGCTAATTGAATTCGTAGGCGGCTGCCTGCGAAGCTGCGGCGGGAATATCGGAATACCTTCAAATTTTGCCGCAGTTTGATAGGGAAGGTAATTAATATTTTCTTAAAAGTGAAATAGAATAAGTTAGATATAAAACGAAAGACCAATTTTTATTAATTAAATGTTTACCAGCGGGTGAGGTTCTCAGTCGGGAAAAATAACAATTAGGTAATATCACAGCTTGTGTTTAAAAATGTTCCTTCAATTTTCCCAGGATACAATCATCAGATCTTAACATGATGAATATGGGACCAGTTTGGAAGTATGGTGTTTGTAAATAAAAATGAAGCATAAACTGCAAAAAGTAAAGCAAGGTACACAGAAATATATATATATATACGTCGTTATATATAGTTATATATACGTCGAAATACGCAAGAATCTCCTACTGTTTTCGTCAGTTAAAAGTCAAAAGCTACTAAAGCTACTAGTCAGATAATGATGAGTTTTGAATGATTACCCAAAACAGCTACACATTGGTAAAGTTTATGAGCACTAAAGCACAGAAGTGGGAAATCAAAAGATGTTGATTGACACATAGAAAGTGAGAAGACACATAGAAAGATCAACAGACAAACAGAAATAAAATTTTTGTTATACATTAAATAGAAATATTGTCACAAATAAATAAATGAAGCAAGCGGAAAATGTAAGTATGTCAAAGTTATTTACATATGCGTAACGAAAGACAACAGCGATCCACATAAAGTTTCGGTACAGGGCACAGATATTAAATATGTAAATGAGTATGTGTACTTAGGCCAAAATGTATCCTTCAAAGGACATTATATCGATGAAGTGGAAAGACGAATAAAAAAGGCCTGGGCCACATACTGGAGCCTAAAACACATATTTAAATCACAAATGGATGTAAAACTGAAAAAACAGGTAATGGACTCTGTAGTGACGCCAACTCTTTTATACGGTTGTCAAACGTGGCCAATTACTAAAGAGACAATTTATAAAATACAGGTCTCTCAAAGAGCCATGGAGAGAAGCATGCTAGGCCTAAAAATAAAACATAAAATTAAAAATACAACCATAAGAAATAAGACAAAAATCATAGACGCGGCAAAACTAGCATGTACTCTCAAATGGCGCTGGGCCGGACACATCGCGAGGACAACGGACGGACGGTGGACGGAGAAAGTGCTGCACTGGTACCCACGAGACGAACGCCGGTCGAGAGGTCGGCCGAGACGGCGCTGGCGCGATGACATCGCCGAGGCTGCGGGGAACACCTGGACGAGGTTGGCGAGAGATAGATACATGTGGAAAAAGATGGAGGAGGCCTACGCCCAAAGATGGGTAATCCAATGAAAAAGTGACAGAAAAAGAATATGACGCAATAATATATTTAGGAATTAAAAATGACATGTTTATTAAATTCAATGAAATGTATTGTATACTTTTAAATTTGGAAATAAAGGCTTTATTATTATTATTATTATTATTATTAACGAAAGACAAAGAAAAGGAAATCTATATCACATAAATCCTATCTAATGTCTTCATATAAATCTAATAGACAGCAGGCCTTTACCAAATTCTTGTTTACGAAAAGAAAGACTTTCGACAACAAATGAACATTGTAGCAAAATAGTTTTGAATGTTGCCAAAGTAATATATCCACTTTTTCTAAGTTCAGGCAAAATATTATTATAGTTTTAGACAAATAAACTGCGGATAACATTTTGTTAGATAATCAAGACTAACTGTAACAGTAGCACTGTTAACATTTATTACTACTACGATTAAGGTAAGAGTAAATCTCGTACATAATTATTTTACTGCATAGATAAAGTTTAGTAACTCCTATAGAATGGAATTAGATACAACGCGCTTTGTATTCTAAATTACAACATACGAAATTACCTACTTACTAAATAAGTGAAAACGTCATAGAAATAGACTTATTGAAGTCTATTTTCAAAAACAGAATTTATGTTTCATATTAATTAACATACACATAGTACATGTTATATAGAATGTGTATACATAGAATATTTTTAAATCAATACATATAAATTATACATCGATGCTTAGATCAATATTGCCCTTTCACTTCCAAGTAAGCCTGAAGCTTTGTGTAAGAGTGCGTCGAAAAGGTCAGACTTAAACCTTTTCACCTCTACCTTTTAAGTGGGAAGTGGTTACAAATTTTTCATTTGTAACGATTTTAACCTACGTAGTAAACAAGAGGGGTGATAAGCTGACGTGACTGAAATGGTTCTTAGCTATTCTATTCTATTATAAACGCGAAAGTTTGTAAGTATGGATGGTTGGAAGGATATTTGTTACTCTTTCACGCAAAAACTACTGAGTAGATTTTGATACAATAATATAATTTACATATCAGAATTGACGACCTCCGTGACGCAGTGGTATGCGCGGTGAATTTATAAGACGGAGGTCCTGGGTTCGATTCCCGGCGGGGCAGATTGGGATTTTTCTTTATTTGTCTTGGTCTGGCTGGTGGGAGGCTTTCGCCGTGGCTAGTTACCACCCTACCGGCAAAGACGTACCGCCAAGCGTACCTTTCCGGTACGATGTCGTGTAGAAACCGAAAGGGGTGTGGATTTTCGTCCCACTCCTAACAAGCTCCTAACAAGCCCGCTTCCATCTTCACTTAACATCAGGTGTGATAGCAGTCAAGGGCCAACTTGTAGTTGATAAAAAAATAATCATCAGAATAATACATAGGCCACATTTTATCCCAGAATTACCACGGAAACGAGAACTACGCGGGTGAATAAAGATCAATAATATTATTCTTCTTGTATAAAAACATTTTAAAAAATGTTAATTATGCACCAAAATTTTGTCTTATGAGTTAGTTTAATATATGAATTGAGGTACCTTATTAATATGGAACATCTATGAGTGTCTAAGCTATGAAAAAATATTCTGTGTTTTAGGCGATAACGTCCTCTTATCTCTAACTCCCTCTAACTATTAAATTGTAAAAAAATAGTTACATTAGTCGCAAATGACACTGTTGAGTTTCGTTACAGATTTACAGAATAGCCTTCCTGATAAACCAATAAGAATATTGCAGAAAATTTAAATTGTCTGTCATTGTCGGGGCATATTCTAAAAATATGAATGAAATCTTAAATATTAACTAGTTTGATGAAACCTACTTATGAAATAAAGACATAAATGATCAGTACGTCGATTTTTGAAAAAAAACGTCAGTTTTGAAGTCAACAACGGTTGCAAAGCCGATGTAACAGAAATTGATATTCTCCAATGACATTTAGCCATAGATTAAAGACTAATAGATAGAGCCCATAGCGTGTCCACTCGTGAGACAGCAAATCAGCCTTATTGACATGACATGTCAACAATTAAAGTACATCATAAAACGTTATGTTTTAAAATATCGTAAAATACGAAATATTACTTTATATAATATAGTTTAGTAAACATGAAATTTGCTAAAAAATAACATATCTAAGCTTTAAATCATCAATCAATGAAGTTTATGCCTACTTACGTATTAAACGTAATTCCTTCGATTTTCTGTTCGCTGCGACTGTTGCAGCCGAAAATATTACAACCCACCATAGCACGATAATGTTTAAATTAATATAGTAACCGCAAAGTTGTATTATTTATCAACAAATTTAATAAAAAGCTACTAATTACTCAGATATGTCCTTTGCTTGTCACCAATTTCATTCTTGACAAATAATAAAAACGAACACGCTGAAAGGGACAAAAAATAATCTTGTGTCACTTTCTAATAAAGGCCGAATGAAATAAGTCTGTCACGCTCTTGAACCTACAGCCGCGTTATGACTTCATGTATTAGTCTTTAATCTATGCATTTAGCCATATTGGACTGACAGTCGAACTGAAGGTGGGACGATCGATGAGATGTAAGCAAGATGTTCGTGCGATGTATTTTTTTCAAGAATCGGCATACAGTTACTTTAAAACACAATTAAATCTTTTATAGTTTCATTCTAAAATATATTCCGAAGGCTTTCGTTGTGGAAGTTGGCAAAAATAAGCAACTAGCAGTAAATAAACAAAAGTAGAACAACCAAGATATGAATATAGGTTTATGCGACAGCGGGTATAACATTATATAAAGGGGTAATCTGCAATTTCTCCGAGCAAGCCGTTAGTTATGTTTTAGTAGTCATCAATATGCGGAGGGCAGGGCGGCGTCACACCGTCTGCCCGTCGCCTTCCATCAAGCCATTTCTTTATGCGTACGAACATAAAATCTATATTCACTGGTCGTAATTAAATTTTGCTCTCTTGAATACCAAATGGGCTTGTGAATGATTCATTGGTAAGTCGTAAGAGTACAATGTACTGAAATTATGTTGAGTTTTTCTTTCTTCCAAAACATTCTCAGTAGAAGACAAGAAAGTTTGTAGTAATACGGGGTATATTATTATGTTATCTCATATAACATCCGATAATGATCTCTAGAATTAAGTTACAATAATTATCTTCTTAAGTTCGCCATCACGCAGAGGAAAAGCTGATGACTTTAAGCTCCCAATCCCCTTTCCTATAAAGTGAGATGCCTGGTTGGTTATGGTGATGTTCATCATAACCAACCAACTGATGTTTTTGTTCTTTTAACATAAACCTATCTCCGTAGGTAAACTTTGTTTACTGATTTTTTGTGTGTTTTATAAGTTCGTGAGGAAATCTAAAGAATTTACTTGAAAGTTTTTAAGCTTCGAATCTTGTCTGACGTTTACGTATTAAAAAGTTTCCTAATTACAACACAGTTGGATTTAGTGAGGTCGCACTGGTTGAAATATTATTTTTGTAAATAAGAACAATTTTCGAAAGAAATTTTTTTGAAGAATGTTCTGAAACGTAAAAAAAAAACAATTTAACTGAAAATCATTGCATGGGGTAGAGAGGCAATTCCAGCGATATACTATCTCAAATTCGGCGTTTCGTATTTCTAGCAGAAATTGTAATTGCTACACTTTTTGGATTCGGATGACAAATTGCATATGTTAGTGCTATAAACTTTGTGTTTTGATATCTGACGTTGTAAAATGAGAAATTAAGTTGTTGAGGATGGAACAAATCTAACAAGATTACGTTAATACGCAAGCGTTCATAAATTGCAATAAACCTTCTACCTAATATTCCGTACATAAAAGTGAATAGGAGCCTTCTAGGCAAGCACACTAGACCTCATCACTGCTTTCAATTAGACATGATTGTAGTGATCTATAGACGATACCTAGTGCGCTCCAGGCATAGAAAGAATAAACGTAAACAAAAGACCGATGTGGGAAACCGGTCGAGTACCTATTATCTCCCTCATGTAAACAAAAACTTGTCAGTTTGTCAAGAAGGATTCATTTGTTTTTTTTTTCGTTTCGATGACTGAACTGAAACGCCCGCGGTGACGATGACGCGAGTCCCAAAGTTTTTATCATCCATAAAGTGCTAAAGGCCCGCTAGGAAATTATACACTTTCACTTCTATAAATTTCTTTGCGTCTATTCTGCATTGTTTATGTTACAGAATGAGACACGGAAAGCTGTATTATCCTAGTCGGAGATGGTAAGAAATCCAAATTTGAAACTAAACTAAAAAGCGGCGTCGTTATAGGTTCAGAATTAGAACATGAAACCATAAAGCTGTCCACTAGCAGCTTTCAGTTAAAAAGGGCTTTTAATAAAACGATTTGAAATAAACTAGTGCAAAGAGTACGCACGGCCGCGTCACGAGTATCGCTTGAAGATAAGGCACGCACGAGCGCCGCTGTATATTCCACCCCTTCCATGCCATGTGCCTTTATTGACTTGATAAACGGACACAACCTTTCTAACTAGTGTTCTATAAAATAAAACATGCACCCTAGTTCAAAACTCTACTTAATTATTAGTTAACCTGGCAAACATTGTACTGCCATATTTTCTTTCATACTAAAATACGTATTAATAATTTCGAAGTTGGGGGATGGGGTAGGACGATGATGTAGACGTCCAAGTACCTATACTAGAGCCAAACTCGATTGAGACTGCTTGTCAACAAACAAATTAAAAATGAAGGTAGAAATGACTAGTCAGTTTACACCTAATTTTTTTAGTTAACTTGTTAATGACGAATTTATGACAATAAATTAGCTTAGTAAGCTTAAAACTAATTAATATGTTCAATATCATTTAAATGAGATTTTATAAAAATACAAAACGTAATTTTAAATTTATTAGGCTTAAAATGTGTTGCATTTTCTACCTTCATTTTAAATTTGTTTGTTGACAAGCGTTCTCAATCGAGTTTGGCTTTAGTATAGTTGGTATTCGTAGATCTCATACCTACAAAAACAGGATAAAACGGTCCAGATCTTACGGAGGATTGCGAACACGAACACCGTGACATGATATATAGGATGTATTAGACTATTAAGAAACTCTACATTCGGAGATAATCAAATTATGCTAACAACAAAAAGGAGCTAAATAAATGGCTTCTAGAAAAGAATTTCTATAGGATTAATGAATATATTAAATTTAATTCTTAATTCTATTCTTGTTATTATTCTTATTATATTTTTTTTCAACATTGTATTTAATTATTTAATACGACCGATTTAAGTGTTAATAGTTGTAATAATTTATATGAACACTACAAAACTCCAAATTAGTAAACAATTGGATAGAACAACAACAGTTTCTAGGTATAATGTCCTCGTACAACATAGTCGGCTTGTAAGCGAAAAAGTAATCAATGTTTAATCAACAGGGTAAGGGGCCGTTCAAATATTACGTAAGCAGATTTATTACAATTATTTACCCCCCAACCCCCCTTGTCAGCAAAAGTAAGGATAGTTCCTACCCCCTCCCCCTACGCTTACGTAAACATTTTTCAATTATAAATTTCATATTTTTTTTAATAATTGTCATAATTATAATTTTAAAAATTAGAAAATTATTTTAGTGTAGAGATTGGATTTTACTGATACAGTATTCAACATAGAGTATTCACGAATTTTTGCTATTCGTGGAAAAAAATAAATAACTATCGATGACGTAATCATCATCTAGACCCCCCACCCCCCATGTCATCAAAAATAAGCAATACACAGACCCCCCCACCCCTCTATAGTGCTTACGTAATACTTGAACGGTCCCTAAGCTATGAAATTCCAAATTCACTGTGGAATATGTAAAGAAATCTTTCTACATAAAATTATTAATCAAGCCTAGATTGTAGCTACTGCGAAATTTACCTGACTTTTCAAGTAAAATGTGCCAACTGCGAAGCCACAACACTTTAAACCGCATTCAAATTAGGCGTTCCAAGTGACGGTTCGCCACTGGAAATAGGAATGGCTTGCTGCAATTTCAATGGTTTGACGAACGCTTTCATATCCTTCAAGCAATTCAATTTCTACGGGCAGGTAGATGTAATAACCATGTTTGTAATGAAATAATAATAAAAACGTGCCCTTTTATAAATGCTGTGATTGTTTTACAATTGATACGCGTTGCTTAGATATACTCAAGATTCAATTCTGGGCTCTGCTCCTGATTGGACTATATTAATGGACACGTATGAAAAGCACTATAAAATCCCGGAAGACTTAGCTATTACGACATCTAGACCGGACATATTTCTTTTTTCCAAACAAATCAAACGTATAGTACTTGTTGAGCTTACAGTGCCGTGGGAAACAAACATCCCTAAAGACCATGTATTCAAAGTGAATAAATATTATGACCTTACTAATGAACTAACCAAAAATGGCTATGTGGTTAGTTTATACGCGGTAGAAGTGGGTGCGAGGGGTATACCAGCGAAGTCTCTCTACAACCTGCTAAAAGACCTTGGCCTTACTAGAAGTGCAGTAAGCTCCATATTCGAACGAGTGTCCAAAGCTGCTCTAGTAGGGTCCTGCTTCCGAATTTGGCTGGGCAGGGAGAATAACTTGAACAGAGGAGGTGAGTGTTGACGCGCGTCACTAAGGGTACCCTTAAACCTACACCCGTGTCACAAGTCTCGGGCTCTGTTCGGAGTTTTTCTCTCAGCCACGCGATGGACCCGGCACCCGCACGGTGAATCCATGGAATGCTAAGATATTCGTCTCTCATTTTCTTATAGGTAATAATGTTTTAAATATTAAACAATTACGGTTTATAATTTTAAGGAATTAATTAGAAACTATGTTGAATTCTACCGTCAGTACGTAAAGATACCAATAAGACTTAAGAATTATAGATTAGTAGATATACCTACTTGTACGATTTCTATTAAGAGAACTAATGGTACAAGGGAGATTATCTACTTGATTGCTCTTCGACTACCAGTAATTAGTCTTTCGAAGCCCTGTTGAATGTAGACATGATAGCTTACATATATTTACTATATATGGGATTACATATATTTCATAATTTACGAGTATCTACCTACTCGGCGTGTCGTTCATATATACGTACGAAAAATTAAATAATATCTTAACACACACACACACACACACATTCACATACGCACACACATATATGCACGCACATACATATACACGAACAAACATACACACACGAACTCAAACACGCACATTCACGCACAAGTTTTATTGTCAATTAGATTGTTATTTCAGTTTGTAGTTATTTACTGCTTTTTTTACGAAAAATATGTAATTGGCCTAATTTTAAGAAAAATATCTCGATTATTTTGTATATCTGGTTACCCTGTTGATTTTTCTGATCAATAAATAAATAAATAAACATGAGGCAAGTACGATCTGTGGCAATCCCGTACGTATGTCAAAATAATATTTCCATACAATATAAGGGACGCTACATATAACTTTTAGGAAGTAAAAAAATAGCATTAAACTTATTTTTGGAAGGTCAATAGGTGCGTTTGTAATTTGGCAGTAAAATATCAGAATAGCTCGTTATAATTTTGCTATACTTTCAAACGATCTTGTTACAAATTGTTAACACAAGGCAAAAATAGCTGTCGGAAACATCAAAGAGACTGCACGTGATGAGCTTAACCGTAACAAATTGATATTCGTGCCTATAAAAATTGTAAACAGGAATTTTTATGCACAGGCCTATTTGTGCTGAATTTTACTCCGCTACAAAGTTCCTAACTTTTGCGCAATCCGCTTAACTGTCAGGTAAATATGAAAACGCCATAATTACAGACGTCGAGATTTCTTTTGGCTTTGATGTTTACAAAATGGTGGAATTATTCCTTTTTACGAAAAACAGACTAAAAATCAAATTATTCGCGTATATAAAATTTATACAAAACGCTGTAATATAATAATTATGTTTTGTTTTGATAGTGTTATTTTAAATTGACACCTATCTTCGATATGAATTCGAAATTCACAGCAATATAGAAATGGATAGTTTTTAAAGGAATGGATAGTTAGTTTTCAGACCACAAACCACATTAGGCGGTGAAATGATTCACAGATTGCACAGATCTTTAGACACAGGAGATAGTTACATTTCAATCTTAAATTTTTGTAACACTACGATTTTAATTAATGAAAACAATATAACAATCTATACTAAGCCTGTTCAAATATTGGCAAATAGTATACACATTTAAATGTAATGTAAAAGAAATGTTAGAATAAACTTCCAAGAAGCTGGTTTAATGGAGGGAAGTTGGTTGGAAAACTAAATATTTAAAGATAAAATTATTCTACGCGATCATAGTCGGCGCCTGCTCAATATATCTACTAATAATGAGTACCAACAAAATTGGGTATTTGACACTTGTCAAAATATTACAGTTTAAATAGATTTTTTGAAATTTGATTCTATAACAAATAACATTTAATAAAACTAATTAAATTGATCAAATAAATAAAAAGTTATCAGCATTTGAATTTATCTGATTAGACAGAGACATCCATACTGTGATGTGACGTCATACTACAGTATCGCCATAGTGGCTTAGTACAAATATTCGTTTTGCGAGAAAATGACAGAAGATCCCTACTCCAAACATTTATGTGGCTGTAACTTTGCAGGTCTTTATCGGATTTTAATTATTTTTGCAGCGTACGTTGTTATTTTTATCTTAGTTTATAATAAAGTAATAAAATAAATTGAGTCAAATACCCAATTATTCCTCCTTTATAATTTGTTTTTTTTAATAAACCTAGAAATTATTCTAGGTATTCCCATCACCGGTTCATACTTGTATTAACAAATGAAAATCAGCTGTTGCGTAGACGCGAACTGCAATGATTGCGTGAAACCAAAGACAGCAGTATCGTATATCCAACCTCCATTCTCATACAACGTCCTTAATACCGACATAAAAACTGCACTGCTGCATATCAAGTTATTCACGCTTTATGCACTAGGTAATTTGTGCGGAATGTAATGCTTTACATTTGTAATTTAATTTTATGGAAAGCTTTATACAGTTACTAGTATGTGTAGTAGTTAATCAATAGATTTTACGAGGATATTCTTGATTTATTTTTTAACGTTGGTAGAAACATCAGACATTTAATAATCAGCATGTCAAAAATTTTACTATCCGCTTCTTTGTTCCAATGTTAGTAGTGTTGTTGAACACTAGGTCGTAGAATTCTGAGTAACGCTTAACTGTGCATTTTATAGGAGTAAAAATATAAAATGTAAGGTTCTCAACAAAGAGGGAGGCTTGGTCGTGTAGTGGTAAAATAGGTTCATAATAAGATATCAGAAGCTTTGAAATGTTCTGTCCTACAAACTACCACATAGACATATCATCTAAGCGTATAGATCTATTCACTAATGCTATTCATAAAGATCGTAGTTAATCGTGGATGGCATCGAGAATTAGCATTTATATTGGCCAGAGATTCGAGCCACCTTGTATGTCATCTCTAGCTAACATGTTGGGACCATTGACATATTAATACTATGGACTTCGGGTCAGCGATAAAAAGTGTCCGAACCAAATGTAAGCCAAAACGCGAAATGATTTCCAATCGCAATTCAGTCTCATATTAGCTGACTGACAGAATACACGTCAATAATGCCGTAATGTGTTATAAAAAACTTGTAAGAACTACTCGAGTAAGGTGAGAAAAGAAGACGGTGTACCATATTTTCAGTAAGTAAATATTTACTGATGATTTTAAAGTATTATTTTGCTTAGAAACAGGCTATTTTATTAAAATTTTAATAAACTATAGAAACGAATTGCATAACCAACCAAAATGAACAAAAGTATCTATCTGTCCTTTTCCCATACGCTACCCGCGTATAGGATAGAAGGAGTGCAATATGTTTATCTAATTAACCACATTTAGTTCGGATCTGCCGTGAGCAATAGAATGTTTTAGAACAACGGCTGCATAGAGTTATTTTGTTGTTTAACATTTGAATTATTTAATTACTTAATTTTTGAATGAAAATAATTTGATTATCAAAAACTTTTATTTTTATGTCATGAATATTAATCAAATAACTTTTACCATAATGGTATATTAATTTGATAACTATAAGAATTATCTACATGAAATTAGGAACAGTTATTTAAAAAAGTGATCTAACGTCATTGAAGTAAAAAAATATATTTTCAGTTTAATTAAAAAGAGGAAAATATCGAGAACTTAAAATTTCAACGTAAAGAACTATGTCGAGTGGCATATCATTTTGTACATTAGTGGATTTGGTTTGTAATTAATTATTATTATACCTAATTATTATTTTATACAAGATAATTACAACAATTATTATTTGGTACAAGATTTATCCCAACATATAGAGGTCAGGGATATGTAAATATAAATTAAAACTTGCTGTAAATATAATATATAAATATAAGATGCCAAAAAAATTTGAAAGCTACCGACTCCACACCATTTATGTTGTCCTATTTTCACAAGAAGCTGTCATGTCAAAAAAAGGCTGCCATGGTAACCGTCAATCGAAGCTGTTTACTTATTGCATGCAATTAGACCGTTGCAAATTAGACTGTATAACAATACGATAAGACATACATTACAATGTTATTTTGTGTATAAAAACATAAATACATCCTAGTATTTATAATAGTATATATAAAATATCTTGGGACACTTTTGACGTAAATTTTGCATTAGACCCGAAGTCCATAGTATTAATATGTCAATGGTTGGGACATCTGAAATTGTAGAGCTAATCTACGTTACTACGAAACAAGCTTGACAGAGGTTATTAATAAATGAACAAACATCAACAATCGGTAGCTGTAATTCTGTGAATTGTACTAGGCGTAGGCATATTTTTCATTATGTTTCGAACTATATATGTCTACTAATTGACCGCTGTATTTTCAAACCCCCATGCAAAGAGAGGTACCTATAAGTTTGAAATCTCTGTGTGTCTGTAGCAGCGTACCTTCTAAGCAAATGGATGGATGGAATAATTCATTGTTTGTTTGATTTTATTTTTTTGATCGAGACGTTTTTTAGATATGTAGGATAAGGATCAGATAAGCTAAAGATATCAGAATTTTCCTGTTATGATGTTAAGGATTTCTGTCATATAAATTCGACGCTGTCAACATGATTTCCGAAATGACAACCCTCGTTTCTATTAGAATACATGTTGTAAACATAGAAGATTTTAGAAACATCTTCGTACATTTGATTCGAAGATTTTTGTTTTTCAGCCATGAATGATTGTGTACATAAACGTTTACGTTTTATATTTATTACGCGAAGTATATTTCCGGCATCGTGGTTCATACGAGTTACGATTTGATTGATGTAGACTAAAAGTCCAGTGTTAAAAATATTTTGGAAAAGTCTATGCGATGTAATTAAAAAAATTTTAACAAAAACTAGAACCGACTCAAAACGCACTGAAAAGTAAAAAATAACTGTTTCATTTATGAAGTCGATGCCAGCCAAGTTTAAGGAACATTTATTTTACGTAGTAAAGCAGTTTGTGGGTTCTAGGTAACGTCCTTAAAGTAGAAACCTTAGCTGGCACCGACTCCTAGATATGCTTAAGTAAATTAAAGCAACTAAATGACACTGTTATTTTTTACTTTTTAGTGCGTTTTGAGTCGGTTCTATTTTTTGTTAAAAATTTTTATTTCTTACTTTTTAGTGATTTATCGCCACGTAACGTACTCGTACTATACTGTCATAGTATATTATACGGCACTGGTAGCCAAAAAGCTACCGATACCGAGACAAAAACCGAAATCGCTGTAAGCGTGCTTCCAAAATTTGAAGAGTTCCTTCAATTTCCCCAGGATATCATCATCAGATTCTAACATGATGACAATGGGACCACTTTGGATGTATGCCCTTTCTAATAAAAAAGAATTATCAAAATCGGACCACTCTGTAAAAAGTTATGCGTGGTCATACATAAAAAAAATATATATATACGTGTCGAATTGAGAACCACCTCCGTTTTTTTTCGTCGGTTAAAAATACTTGTATTCGTACAAGCATTGCTTAATTAATATTGTTGATACATAGTATTATGTATACAGCTTAATATACCAACAACTACTGTCAAGCTACCATGATTGTCGTTTTCCTTTTGAATTCTAAGGACATTAAAGTAGTGATGCGCGTTGTTAAGAACCCAACAGATAATTAAGACGCTAAGGAAACAAAAATAATCTTCAATCTGCATATGGTAATACGCGCTAAAAACGCGCGTTGTCAGGTCGTTTACAAAATGTATGCAAAGTCCCTAAAATGTGTTTCAATGCAATTGTGTCAGTAACATTAGACATTTTTAATTTTCTGAAACATTTGTACACTATACTAAAGCCAAACTCGATTGAGAAAGCTTGTCAACAAACAAATTTAAAATGAATGTAGAAAAAGCAACACATTTTATGCCTAATAAAATTAAAATTATGTTTTGTTTTTTTATAAAATCTTATTTAAAGGATATTGAATTTATTAATTACTTTTAAGCTTACTAATCTAATTTATTGTCATGAATTCGTCATTAACAAGTTAACTAAAAAAATGAGGTGTAAAATGACTTGTGATTTCTAATTTTGTGTATTTAATTTGTTTGTTGACAAGCATACTCAATCGATTTTGGCTTTAGTATAGTGAATTCATTGCTTAATACATATAGCTAAAGTAGGTACATCTATATTTTACCCGTAATGTTTGCAGTTGATTCTGAAACTTAGTAAGGGTGTCATTTAAGCGAAATAAATATGGCGAATACAGAAGTGGGCGTTTAATTACTTGTGCGAATTTGGTTTCAAGTCCTACAAACTTCTCTTTAGTGTTCTCGACGCCGCAAAGGGAAAGGAGAAAATAGATGGCGATTGAGTTACATAAACGCCCTTTCACACTAGAGTTCCGCCCGTGTACAACGGAAGAACGGCACAAGCTGATTTTTTATGTCATTAGATTCAATCGTGGGAGTGATATATTTCCTTAATTTTTCATTACTTTTTGAACTGCAGCTAGCGTATTTGTGATTAATATATTTTTGTTGGTCTTCAATTTAAAATTTTGATTTCAGAACTGTCTAAGAGGTATCTCTCTTCGTTTTACAGAAAACGAAAAATTTAGGAACACATAAGTAAAAACCGTCATTTAGTAATTATAATGTAAATAAACAAAATGCTAGTTTGACGATTCTCTTCTTCCTCGTGTGTTTATCTCGTTTTCGTTAATATGTATCAATGTTAATGGTTACCTAAATATTACGCCAAGTGTATCTATATTCCATGAAAGTAAAGCGAAATTCAAAAGATGAAAATCCCATTCAATTACATCAGATGTTATTTACATCTTAAGTCCGCAGGGAGTCGCACTGTACGTGGGAGCGGTGACGTCAAAGCCTGTCCTGCGGGGTCACATTGAAGCGTCCGTGTCGTGTGAACACGCGTACTTCCCTTTCGTGCCCCTAATAGTCAAACTAAGTAATTAAAACCATACAACATCCCCTTTAATTTTGTTGTACAAAGTTTCGGCAAATTAAGTTTAATCCACCGGGCAAAGTGATCATTATTATTTTCCGTGATCAAAACTAATCTTATTGTCAATTTAATTCAAAACTTTTGCCAAATTTGACTCATGCGAATAAACATCCGAATACCAAACATTTCCTAACGTCGACATTACGAATCTTTATTACATTACTAGTTTTGGATTTTGTCAACGTGGAACTTGTGTTCTCGCGGGACCAAAATATTTTTCCGGGATAAAAAGAAACCAGGACATTATATTTGTGTGCCAAATATATTTCAAATACGTTCAGACGTTTATGCGTGCTGGCATAATATTTTAGGTCGGTACTAAATGCCGTTATAATTTATGAGAAAACGAAAACATTTTTTTTTTGGAAAAAAAAATATAATTATTTAATACATCAAACTACTTAGAGATAGGTACACTTGTTATCCTCAGAACACATCTAATGAGCCTTGGAAGTTCATTGTTTAGGATTATGTTTTTTTTTTTTGAAAATTTGCAAATGATTGATGAAAAAACAACGTTAAGATTCATTATGTACAGTCAATTTTATTTCGCTGAAAAGTCCTTTACTTTCCACGCTTGTAAATTGAGAATTAAATCACTGAGTAAATTGGTATGAGTACGAGTCAACATCTAAGAGAAGTCCTGTTAACGGTGTTAAATTCCTAACGATATCGACAGAATACCGACAATACTAGGCCTTAAAGATATTATGCTAGAACTGGGGATAGGTAGGATACTACGATACACTATATGGAATTTGGTAGAAAACCTAAAACTAAAATCATTACACGTCATGAATGTTCACTAAGTAACATTTTTTTCTTTCCATTAAAGGTTGTCTTATAACGAAAAAACTGAAATTCTATCCGAGATTTTTTTAATAAAAATTAGGTACCAAAAGCATAAGGGAGCCTTTGGTATCTGACTAAAATTTCTATCGTAATAACTATCGTATTATTGTTTGTGCCCAAAATACTCTTCAAGTCCTGTAAACATATAAATCAAAATAAAACAGGGATATTTCATTTTTAACCTAGGATACTTTTAATAGCATGTCGGGCTGTCTGTCAATCTGTTCACGCTGAGACTAAGCGGTTTTCATGAAATAGATTTAGCATAACTTAGAACGAAATGTAGGAGTATTTCTTATGAAAAATATTCTAGAAGGTTCAAACGATTAGACATTACCAATCTTACATTACATTACTAGTTTCATATTTTGTCAAAGTTTGTAAATATTTGGTGGCTACAAAAAATTTGGCTTTTTTATCACAAATTATATATTACATAACATTTCAGTAATGTTTGATGGATTGTGTGTTTGCTGATTACCTACATATTGTGATACGTTACTAAGTGATTGGATGTGAAGTTGCTGTTTTTGTTAGTTTAGGTAGCTACTTACTACGTGTGGTTATCAGGTTTGCGTGGATGTCATCTTCATCGTTTTCTTCATTATTAGCCGATTTTTAACCGACGAAAAAAACGGAGGAGGTTCTCAATTCGACATGTACATTTTTTTATGTATGACCACGCAAACTTTTTACAGAGTTGTCCGATTTTGACAATCCTTTTTTTATTAGAAAGAGCACACTTCCAAGATGGTACCATTGTCATCATATTAGGATCTGAAGATGATATCCTGGGAAAATTGAAGGAACTCATCAAATTTTATAGGCACTCTTGCAGCGATTTCGGTTATTGTGTAAGTATCGGTAGCTTTTTGGCTACTAGTGACGTATAATATAATATGACAGTTAAGTACGAGTACGTTACGTGGCGATAAATCACAAAAAAGTAAGAAATAATTTTTTTTAACAAAAATAGAACAGACCCAAAACGTAAAGTAAAAAATAACTGTGTCATTAAGTTGCTTTAATTTACTTAAGCATATCTACTTTAAGAACATTACCTAGAACCCACAAACTGCTTTACTACGTTAAATAAATGCTCCTTAAACTTGCTGGCACCGACTTCATAGATATGTACATGCATATGTATTCATTAAGTAAATTAAAGCAACTTAATGACTCAGTTATTTTTTACTTATTAGTGCGTTTTGAGTCGGTTCTATTTTTTTGTTAAAAAATTTTATAATAATTGTGATTGGATGATAAGTTGTTGTTATTGTTAGTTTAGGTAGCTACTTACTACGCGTGGTTAAGTTTGCGTGTATGTCATCTTCATCATGTTCTCCTTTTAGGAGAGGACATGTGAAGCTTAGAGAACCCTGCTCCATACGGGTTGTTAAAATGTTTGTCTTTGCAGCGATTACTATCAAATTAAGCTAATGATTGCATCCTACAGCTTAATTTGTTCTCTGAGTCACTGAGATGCAACCGACTTCCTAATTCCGGGCTAAGAAGGTGAAAATTAAAGTATAAAATTCCCAAAACTATATCCAATGATTAAGTATCAAAAATATTTCGCGCAATTTCGTGTATCGCAGAAATAGGCCGAAGGACAAAATAACTAAATATTTTCTTTTCCGATTTTATCAGACTATTTACTTTTCGCTAATACTGTGTGGAATAAACCACTTAGCGTCTACTTAGTTTACATCCACGACACGACTGTGACAGCAACTTGTCACTTCCAATATCGCAAAATACGGGTAGCTACATCTTCAGAAAATAATCTCCTTCGTGTTTTCTTCATCTGCCCACCTTTACAACAACGTGACACTTACTTATTGCAGTCACTGAGATGTTTATGATGGGAAATCAAATTGGAAAATATTTATCTTTTATTTTTTACCCCCGGCGTAAAAAGAGGTGCTATAAATTATACGTGTCAATCTATTATGTGACATCATTACTTCTTAATGAATAGACCGATTACGACGCGGTGGCACTGACAGATTTTCAAAATTTTATATGTGTGTGTAGGCAGGGAGAGAAAGACGAAAGAAAGCTTCATAAGCTTGGCTTGTTTTATGTTGCTTTTATTTTATACTTAGTCGTTAGTAGATTTTTTTTAAACTAAAGTTTAGGCATCTCGTGTGTATAGATTTTTGCATGTACCTAAGTATATACCAACCTAGTAGGTACATAGTGGTAACGTATCAATCGAATTTCAGTATTAACTTTCACTTTGTAGGTACCTAGAACTAATTTTCAAAAAGCATTATGTCGTACTTTAGGACATAGAGTAAAGAGCAGAGTGCTTGTTTATTTTACGTATAAAAATGCATAAATGTTTATTTATCCTTATTTCAGTATACAATAAAGATCTTAATCGTTTATGTACTTTTTTTACTAAACTCGAATGCGATACACTAAAAGTACTAAACGAATTTTCATATGATTTTTACCAATGGAGTGACTGAATTATATGGAATGTTGTAGTGCCTATATTTAATTCATGAAAATTCATTCGTTTCATTTGGCTGGAATATGACGATTTATTCAATCTTAAAAAATTGTTCAACATCTCGGAATATATGCGGACTTTATAGGCGTTGGTTGTTAGTCCTACATAGCTATATTTTCTTTTATGGCTTTTCTAACTAAATTATTTATATTATTTTCGATATTTTATATAGAACGAATACCTAAAGGATAAGTGTATAACGATCCGTTACACGTCCGAAACCGGGCGAAAAAGGTTAGAATATATTTAAATATGAAAATGAATAATAACTGTAATAAAAAAAACTATCACGCTTTTAATAGTCAAAACGTGTAAATAATATTTTTCGTATGAAACATTTATTACAAGTTAACTCACCAAACCAGATTTCATGCCAAGGCGCGGCGCGGCGTCCCGACTCCCGCCAAATTGAAGCGATCACCAAACACACAGTACTTCGTAAGCATAGCGAGGTAGCGATCGATACACTCGGTCACTGCACGGCCCGGCGGACGCTGCGAAACACCGACCGTCCAGCGCTCCTGCCACACGTATTACTCTCCAGTCAAGTTATTATTTTACAAACATGTCCACTCATGAGAAAAGCAACTTGAGACGACCGCAGCGCTCGAAACCTTAATACTTCCCTTCGCTGCCAATATTAGGTAACAGAACCGAGGAAACCGTTCGAATAACTTCGCAACTACGCGGAATCGGACGCGTGAACCTTTACATATTTTATTAAATTTTTCAGCGCGAAAACTATCGTAATATAGGTAGGGAATCTTAGCGACGCGTCAACCGAGGCCCAATATAAAAATAATATGAACAATGTGGGGACAGGAACAGGAGTCGCGTAATAATAAGAGAACTGGCGTGGGGATGGTACGGACTGCGGAGGGTGCATTGTGCACCGTCGAATTTCGGAAGGGCCCGCTGCGAAAGCCCTTGTTTGGCCCCCTTACACTTGCGCAAGATGCGAACCAGTTTTGATTTTCGTTAATATAACTGGGGATTTAACCGTTCGCCCGCGGCTTTGTTCGAACGAGCCCGTTACTCTAGTTGTAGTCCCGAATTTTGATCACAAAGATATCGTGTATGGTAACGGCCGTAAATAAATTAGATTCAACTTCATACGAGTGCATAACGTTCTTGCTGAATACATTGTAACAAATAACTATGTTCAAAATGATGATCCCCTGACGACGCAATTTAGGGATGGATTATTTTATTTACCTATATGATAATTAATAAAGACTGCATTAGTGAATAACGTAGCAAGATCTATTACTTTATTCAGCACCTACTCGTGTTTATACCCATGACCGAATATTATAAAGCAGCGCAAACGCATCAGCGTATGCAAAGAAAGTGGCAGTCATAGCCTAAGGAATCCAGACATAGAAAAAAAAATAGGAATCTGACTTCCTAGTTAGTCCAATCAAATCCAATCTTCTAATATATAAAATTTCCCTGTCACAATGTTAGTTACCGTACTTCTCCGAAACAGCTTTACCGATTTTTACCTAATTTTGTATGACTATTCAGCAGGTCTAAGAATCGGCTACTATCTAATTTTCATCTAATTTTCATCTTCTAATATATAAAATTTCCCTGTCACAATGTTAGTTACCGTATTCCTCCGAAACAGCTTAACCGATTTTTACCTAATTTTGTATGCGTATTCAGCAGGTCTAAGAATCGGCTACTATCTAATTCTCAACTTCTAATATATACAATTTCCCTGTCACAATGTTACTTACCGTATTCCTCCGAAACGGCTTAATCGATTTTTACCAAATTTTGTATGCGTATTCAGCAGGTCTAAGAATCGGCTACTATCTAATTTTCATCTTCTAATATATAAAATTTCCCTGTCACAATGTTAGTTACCGTATTCCTCCGAAACAGCTTAACCGATTTTTACCAAATTTTGTATATTCAAATTTTGTAAATTTTGTATTCAGCAGGTCTGCGAATTTGTTTTTCATCTAATTTTTTTAAAATTTTTAATGCTAAACAACCTTTGCCGGGTCAGCTAGTATGAATATATTTTGATGGTCAGTGTGAACTCTAGATGCTACGCCCCAGTTCCATACGTGGGCACTTCACAGTTTATGAGTTTTGCTCAACGTTTATGATACGCAAACTCGTACGTAGCGGAAAAATGCTAGCAGAGATAACTAAGCGAGCAAAATTTAACAGCTTTAAACCAAGTAATGCAACAAACACTAGTGTTTCGAATATATATACCTATTCAATATTAGTTAATGATTAATGCTAATCTATAATAAAGGTAATCAAACATTACATATTATCTGCCTGTCTGTCTGTTCATGACTCTAACTCAAACTCAACTCAAAGACTTCTGAATAGATTTACTTGCGGTTTTCACTAAAAGATAAGAGTTTTTCTTAGGGAAGTTTTCAGTGTATAATTTGTTAAGGTTTAGTATTCATTTTCTCAAATATGATGATAATTCTGAAAAGCCTAGAAGCTGTTATAGAAAACTTTGGTCTATTATTCTGTTTGGGGTATAACAAAACAATGTATGGAAGGGTTGTACCTCTTTCTTAGACTACAAATAACTACGGCATACATATAGCTTTTAAGGATATATTTTACTATACTTTCTTTACAAACATTCTCACCTTAAAAACAATTAATGAAAAAATTGAACCGAGTTCAAAACGCACTAAAATGTAAAAAATATTGCGTTATTTAGTTGCTTTAATTTATTTAAAAATATCTATTAAATTTGTGCCACCTTCCCAGGCTTTAAAGTATCTCTGTACCAAGTAATTATTTTAAATTAAAAAAAAAACAATCGGTACAAACACAAACAAAAAGGGTTGACACCTTGAAAATTTAAGCAATGTGCAATTCTTGTCCACACATTCCTCAGGATTCTGCCTAGGAAGTTCATTTTTTTTTTCTAGGCATGTATTTAACTCCTGGTTCTTTACCTGACACGTTGTATAGTCGATACTGAATATAATTATTTTTTCAATTTTTGTCAGTCTGTCCGTATTTTTGTCGACCGCGATTCACGTCAAAACTACTGAATGAAATTTAATAAAACTTAACACGGTTTTAGTTCATATTGCAAGGTATTTACATAGGGTATTTTGCGTCGCGAAAATTGAAATAGGGATTTTGTATGGAAAGTTACGTTTATGAAAATTGGTATAAGAACTTCTTGAAGACTATAAAAAATAAAGTAATTCAAAGATTTTTAAAATTCCACCCTCATAGGGTTACATATGGATTGAAAGTTTATATGGGCAATTCGTAATTTTTCAAGATATGCTTATGTAAAATGTTATAAAAATTACTGGTAGGTACAATTTAAATCTACCCCTAAAGGGTTATAAAGGGTCTGAAAGTTTATATTGAATGTTCTTAATTCAAATATTCAAAAAAAGATATCTTTATTGGTATAAAAACTACTGCAATGATAAGCTACTTACATCGACAACAAGTTGTTTTTTAATCTGTCTATCTGTTTGTTTTATCTCTGAAACAGCTGAAATGATTTTGACGGATTATAACATTAGTAAAAATGTTATAAGTAATTTATTTTTATTTTTATTCGACGCGGACAAAGTTGCTTGCCTCTGCTAGTTTCCCTAATAAAATAAAGTAGCATCCCGTGTCATGCTTCTAATCTATGTAGTGGAATGTACTAAAATTATCGGCAACTATTAAACAATTTTTTGTACCCCCATTAAAGTTATCGGATGCTTACTACAAAGACCAATAATTGATACACAAAAATAACTAAAGAATTGATAAGGCACCTTCAAAAACTATGAAATTGTCCAGCTTTACCCCCCTATTAGGCAAGCCACTGCCCCACTGAATTATTTAATCTAATATACTAATATTATAAACTTTGGCAAATGCGAGTCAGTTGGTAAAAATCTTCCTGTACATAGTAGCCAGACTCTTTAGGTTAGGAGCAAATTAAATAGGACAATACTATAGGGTAATAGCCAATAGGTATCTAATTTGTTATTGAAAAAGTATTTAGAAATAATAATTATATAGAAGTAACAATTAAATTGTTCTATCACTTAATTGTTAAAAATGTTTATCAATATTATTTAATTAGTCATCTTAGATCAATATCTTGAAGATTTCACAGATTTAAAATTGATTTTTTTTAAAAAGACCTGATCGCTGTTTTAATTTATTTATGATGTCGTATAAGCTATTTATGACATAAACGCCTCAAAACTATACGCTATAATATTACTTTTATCATCAATTGTAGTTTAAATAAACCTTACATCAACATCACAGATGAGCAAAGGTCGGTATCGAAGAAAATGAATCTTGTTCCTAATTTGCATGATAAAAACTTGTTGCAAATGAGTTTCCCTACTATATCAGGCAAATACAAATGTAGACGTATTAGTGTGTACGTCAAATATTCATAAAAGATGCCTGACGAGTTGATTTATAAATAAAAGTCTCAATTAATTTCATTTAAGTAAAATAATGCAAAGCAATTGCTTTAAAATACATTCTCGAGCCATAAATACGTCGATTCAATGTACTTAGTGCAAGTATTAATACCGCTATAATTAGATCTGTTCAATAATGAAGTCAATCATTGGCATATTATCTACTTGTCAATATGTAATTACAGAATACACTGTAGATATCCTAATGTTATTCTATTATTCTAAATGAAATCTTCCATATAATAAAATTTCCGAAAGTCGGCACTAGATGTCGCTGATCTAAATAAATTGTAGACAATTCTCTCTGGTTTAGCGCTGCGCTAGTGTATCGATTTTACGTTGCCGCCGGGTGTTGCACATGTAAAAATGCTTTCATAAAAACTAAAATTTCTCATTTATTTCATGTAGTAGTGGCTGTTAAGTCAATATTTTATGTTTCTTACAAACATACCTTTGCAACACAGCTAAAAATATATATAAATTCATTTTGAAACTAAAAGTTGGTTAAAGTACACATTAAGGATGATAAGCACGGCAACACACAAATGTCTATGAGTTTGACCCCGAAGCTCGTGTCCCGAGCAAAAGGAGAGTGTGGTGTAGGGCCAGGCCCTTAGTTTTCGGTCTTCATCCCGTTGTGTAAAATGGGCACATAATAGGTAAATAAGATTTTAAGTTTCTAAAAGCGTCGATGTCAATTACCTTTTTTATTCAATCTGGCTTAATCTTTAACATTAAAAATACATCGCGTGCAATCCATACGAGTTACAATTTGCTAAGAATATCGTCGAAAGTTGCGCACTGATCATCTTTTTCCTCTATAAAAAAATGTGTGAATAAATAAAAAGAATTGTGACATTATTGATTAATTATTCTTTACATGTTTGAATTTATCATATGTTATCTAATTAGAGAAATTAAGGTGAAGTCCTCCAGCATTTGGAAAATGTGTTGAGAGTTGAGACAATGGTGTATCGATTATTTTGTGCTAACGAAATGTCATCCCGGTTAATATTAGAAGTCTATGTTTGTGATCACGATAACTTTTGTCTAGGCATCTACGCGTTTTATATTCAGCTTGCAGATTTGATTTTAGCTTTGTAGACTAAAATAGTACCTTCAAGTAATTAATTTGGATATTTTTATTGCATAAAGAAGTTCGTAAAAATTGTTTTATATTTTTCCTGTAACCAATCAGTATAGGAAAAACTAACTATATCCTTTTTGCAATTAAGAGTAATTTTTATACAACAAAAGAATCGTTTATTGGAATTAATATTATCAAGCGGTTATTTCGCTTGTAAATTAAATTAATGAAAAACGAAAATAATTGTATGTATTTTTTTTATATAGTGCAATTTATAAATTTTGCAATGTATTGCCTACATTGTTTCAGATAATATCAGAACTGAAGAAATTCGTTCTCAAGTGCGGTGTAATTTGAATTTACGTGTTGGAAAAAGTTTATTGAATAAAACATGGCGAATCCAAATCGTGAAAGTGTTAGTACTCGTTTCTCCGATAATTATGAAATCAAAGAAGAACTTGGAAAAGGTGCATTTTCAGTGGTGAAACGTGCAGTTCAAAAAGCAACAGGATATGAATTTGCTGCCAAAATAATAAATACAAAAAAGCTCTCGTCAAGAGATTTTCAAAAATTAGAAAGGGAAGCCCGGATTTGCCGAAAATTACAACATCCGAACATTGTTCGATTACACGACTCGATTCAAGAAGAACATTATCATTACCTCGTGTTCGATTTAGTAACAGGTGGCGAATTATTCGAAGACATAGTGGCACGAGAATTTTATTCTGAAGCTGATGCATCTCACTGTATTCAACAAATTTTGGAATCCGTGCACCATTGCCATCATAATGGCGTCGTTCATAGAGATTTAAAGCCTGAAAATCTTTTATTGGCAAGCAAAGCCAAGGGTGCAGCTGTAAAATTAGCTGATTTTGGATTAGCTATTGAAGTCCAAGGTGATCAACAGGCCTGGTTTGGATTTGCCGGCACTCCCGGCTATCTATCACCTGAAGTGTTAAAAAAAGAGCCCTATGGAAAACCAGTAGATATTTGGGCGTGTGGTGTAATTTTATATATATTGCTGGTGGGCTACCCGCCGTTCTGGGATGAAGATCAACATCGGTTATATGGCCAAATCAAAGCCGGCGCTTATGACTATCCATCTCCCGAATGGGACACCGTAACACCTGAGGCCAAGAGCCTTATTAATCAAATGTTGACTGTAAACCCAAGCAAGAGAATCACAGCCTCTGAAGCTTTGAAGCATCCTTGGATTTGCCACCGCGAGCGTGTTGCTTCAGTTATGCACAGGCAGGAGACAGTGGACTGCTTGAAGAAGTTCAATGCACGTCGCAAATTAAAGGGCGCCATATTAACTACAATGCTCGCGACCCGCAATTTTTCTGGCAAATCCATGGTCAACAAAAAAGGAGATGGGTCGCAAGTTAAGGAGTCGACGGATAGCAGCACTACTTTGGAAGACGACGATTTAGATAAAGATAAGAAGGGTGTCGATCGGGCGTGCACAGTAATATCTAAAGAACACGACGAAGAAGGCCTGACCAAAGCCGATTCTTTTGGTAAAGCTCGGGGTGACAGCAACGCATCTTTACGTCGCGCTGAAGTTATAAAAGTAACTGAAATTCTCCTAGATGCTATCAACAATGGCGACTTCGACACATACTCTAAATTGTGCGATCCTCATTTGACGTCATTTGATCCCGATGCCCTTGGCAACATGATTGAAGGTGTGGAATTCCACAAATTCTTTATTGATAATACTCCCACAAACGTGAAAACTAATACTACAATTATAAATCCTAGAGTACATTTACTTGGAGAGGATGTTGCTGTTATATGCTACGTGTGCGTTACACAGAGTGTGGATACCGAAGGCCGTCGTGCTACTACCCAAACACAAGAAACACGAATCTGGCACAAACGCTACAATAAGTGGACTGCAGTTCATTTTCATCGCTCCTAACTAGTCACTTCCCATAAAGGCTATACCATGCTTGAGGAATTTGGTCTCAAAAAAGAAATTTTATGCAATGGTGAAGTCCTCAAACCTGTAACTTTTAACGACTAGCCAGAGACCATCAAAAGATTCCTTTTAAAACGAATAAGAATAATATATTAAAATCTTGATATCTAATTCTGCTATAAAACTTACACGAATTTTACTAGTAATTCTTTGTAATCTCAAGGAATTAAGTTAATATAGGTAATCAAACAGTAATAAACAATTCAATCGCTATTTCTTCTGTAACAATCAAGTCCCAAAGTAAAGTTTTGTGAAAATGTGATACCGTTAAAATATCCAATGCTTAATGCTAGTGATAGGTACTGATCTCGTCATGATCGAATAATTTCAACGAAATACGATTAAATAAATCGTCGGTGGTCACTGAAAGAGAATTAATCTCCAAAACGCCGCAGATCTGATATACTATTGAATCTACTTCATATATAAGTACCTACCTAAAAATCTGCAGGATTTTTCAATGTTTAGAATTATTAGCACATTTCTCAATAAGTCTCTCTACATTTTTAACTATGAATGTTTTGTCGTGCTTAAAAATGGTGTTCTATTTGTTATCGAATACCTAGCTATAAGACTAAGTAAGTACCTACCTAAATATTAATGCAGTTATTGGCACTACACATGAACATGAAAATGATATAACTGTTGATCCAGATATTTTTTACTATTTATCATATTATATTATTGTACAATATAAAATGTTACCTACTTTTTTCAAGTACACATTACGTACCTACCTATTAGTATAGTTCATTTGTAAATTTTTAAGTGAATTATATCAATTTTGTCAATTTTAGATTTTAATCTTATTAAATTTACTGTGCTTTTGCTTTATTACTATTCAAAAAGTCATGTATGCAAGTGGTTGCTTGAAATTATTTAATATCTAACACATCATAATATCATGGTTTGCGAAAAATTATGTTTGTTATTGTCCATATCACTATATAGACTTGATAATTTTTGTTACACGTTTCTAAAGTGTTAACTGTGCATGGGAATGGACTGTAATATGAGACTCAATTTTATGAGAGGAGCTTTTGTCGAGTGATATTATGTGTATAATGGTAGGAATTGCACAGTTTCACTTATGAAGTGTGCTAATGTAAGTCTGCAACAAACTCAGTATTTTCTAGAAGTAAAATTAGATATAAATGACATTTACCAATGTTTTTACAATTTTGTAAATGGTAGCATAGTTAGCGAAACCTTATTTATAATAAATATATACCTACTTCAAAAATAATTGGAATTGTAATTATAATAAATTGCATAATAATAATTAAATTGTTTGTGATTGTGGTGATGTTTCCACTGTATGCAGAGTACATAGTTGTGCCATTACCATTGACTTTAGTGCCAATAACTGTAAAAAAAAGTATTCTAGTCTTTATTGTTATGCATATTTAGTATTTAATCAATGTTTTGAATTTATTTGAAAAATTATACATACTTACCTGAAAAACATAACATGTACATAATATTAATATATATATAAATGATTGGCACATTGAATGTTTGTGTGTTGTCAACCAAGAGTTACCTACCTGTGTTGAAAATAAGTATAATTTTTAATATTTGCTATATTTACAGTTATTATTTATTTAAATAAGTTTTATTATTTTGATTCTCATGTTATATTTATTTCTGTAATTAATATGTACTTATACATAGGTACCTATGACTTTTTTCTAGATCGATATTTGACACAGACAAAAATAGAAAGTATTGCCTACTTGGCTTCAAGTATTATGTCCAAATTAGTAAAAGAGCAGTTTATATGTTCAATTTTATTATTCTTTAGAAATGTTATGATCTTCATAGGTATATCATTTACATCACAATTAGTCTAGCAATTATGTTAAGATTGAAGTATTCCTAAGGACCTTGTCCGGACAACATTTACATTGTTTTAACAAGTGTCTATTTATATTACCTAACTGAATGGTTAAATGAAATTTACATACATAATTATATATTTGCTTTTATGTATTATAATTAGGTACCTATATAAAAATATACCTAAGTATCTCAAGACCTGTAAATTGTTAAAAGTTCTGTTTGTTACTAACTCGAATATTTATTAATATATACCTTTTATGTATAGGGATGTCTCTAATGTAAACTTATTGAATTGTATCCTGCTAAAGTTAGAGTAAAATTGTTTAATAGAATTTGTTTATAAATAATGACAACATAATTAATTCAAAAAAATATGTTGAGTTTAGAAACTAATATATTATAGTTGCACAAATGTGTCATGTACCTAATAGATAATACAGTTTACCACAGTTCAATGTCTTAAGAATGCCTATAAATAACTGTTTGTCTCGATATGGTGTCGTCTTCCTTTAACAGTGTTCCAAAATAAAGCTAATTACTTACATACTTCACGTTTTTTCAAAATAAAAATGCTGTTTAAAAAAAACATTTAAAGACAACTTTCCATTGTTAATCACTTTTCCTGATTGCGTGCACTAACCTGGCTTTGAATATTTAGGGGGGCTTGTTTAATAAATTACTTAAAAAATCATATTTGTCTATGGCTGAAATTAATTAATGAAACAATTTAACTAGTAATGTTAGGTTTTGATGAAAAATATGTACTTATAGTTTATTATGTAATTAAAGTTACCATTATATAAATTAATACTATATGCACAGTATACACCTAGATAAATTGAAACTACCACTAGTTACCAACATTAAAACTTGATGTACCCTCCAGTGTACATTACTATGTGGAGATATGGATGCTGTGCAAAGTGGTATTAAAGCATTAAATTTAAAAACTATTGTGTTATGATAGTAATTCCTTGTATCAAATTTCTGTTTTAAATAGTTTTGACCATTCAGCTAGAAATTGTATCGAGTTCGTAACTGCATACCAATTGGAGTATTCTGTGTTAGCATATGCTTCATTAAGACTATAAACATTATATTAAAATTATTATAGGATGTACTTAAATTGAGTGAATAGTAATGTTTAGTTTGAATTAAAATAATATCGCACCCCTGCCTAGTTATATGAGATTGTTTTGTGGCATAGCTAGGATTTAACCAAGTATTTCGTACTTTAATGCACCACTAAATTATTTTAAAAATTATCTCTTTATTATGATTATGATGGTGGTTTGATGTAGCATAAATTGAAAATGTGGAAGTGTAGATGTATTAAAACATTTGTCAGTATATTTCTATTTGAGATCATTTCTTAATAAAACCTCTGCATTGCCGATTATAATGTAACATTCTCTAAAATAAAGTTTTTTTGATCTACAATTCTTGTAAATATTTTTAAATCCTAAGTATTTTCTTCATAGGTAAGTATTCTCATTGTAAGTTCCTTGGAAACAGAAACTGTATGGAACAATGTTTTCAACATATTAAAACTAAATGAAACATTCAATAATTTATGATATAATTAAGATATTTTCATTTATATAGTGATCAAATAGTTGTATTTCTAGAACAGAGTATGCAGCCTGTCACAGTTAAAAATGAGTCCATTTATTAAAAAAAAAATACTCGTATGATTTTGGACAAACCCTGAACATAGATGGTTGTTCAAAGTTCATTCAAAAGATTCCACTAGGCTAGTGATTGATATATCTGGACAATTAACTGATAATGACACGCACAGCATGAAGACGTTATATTTACATATATTCAATGATTTCACCAGAGTACACTGATAAAACAGTGAGTGCTTCTTTAACTTACTTGAAAACATTTATACTAGATGCAATATTGTAGTGTCAGAAAAAAAATATGGTGAGGTAGGAAGATTATATGGAAATCAATTAAGAGTCTACTTTTTTAATTAATTTATTTTGTTTTACTATAGTCCTCCATATCTGAAAGAAATCTAAATTGTGAGACAAACGACAAACCGCAGCAAACAATACTTATGAGTATTTACCTACAGCCGAACATCCAATAAGATAATACATGTAGAATGCCAATATCTTTGTATGCATTGAATTCAAACACAGTGCGAGCATAAATGCAAATAATTTTACAAATTAGTAGAATTGTAAATCAAAAGTGTAGGGTGATAGTGCCGTAACTAGGGCAGTGCCAGCATTGCCAAGGCACAGGGCACAGATATGACCAGACCATATACATACAATACCTTATTTAGAGTTAGTTACAGGTCTGTAGGGCGCAGTTACGCACACTGACACAGGGTGCATAAATTGCTGGTTACGGCTCTGTAGGGTGATAGTGATTCAAAATTTACTTTTTATTTTTTTCAGTAATTTATCATTTGAATGTTTTAGAATGACAGAAATACTGTAAACGCATACAACTTATTGTAAGAATATTTCAATAAGTTTCAAAAAAATTAAAAAAAAATCATACCATGGCATATACTTATTACATGGATTTTTTTGAGATGATAAAAATTGCACTCCATATATTTAGGGATAACTGAGGGGTATAATTAATTGCAGATTTATTCCCTATGAACCTATCACATATAATTTAAAAACATGTTTGCTTTACCTCATATAGTTTCAGAGACAGGAGAGCTTAAAAATACACACAAACTCATCCATTCATAATATTACTGGTATTCAATTTTTTGGATGATTTCTAATGCAACCTTAAAATAATGCCTCATTTACTAATAAATTCATAATTCCATAAATTCTTGCCATAAAAAATACCCACACACCAAAGCCTTACATTCTACTATTTAATCTACTTTATTGATTGCTAAAATAAAACTACAAACTACTTTAAAATCGTCAACTTTAATATATTTTCAACACTCACATTAAAATCAAGTTTAATATATTTTTCAATTTGCATAGTTACCTCAAAATCATAATATTTTCATGTACTGCAATTTCTGATGCACCCCTTTACACCCGTCGAGAGTTACATCAAAATTTTTTACAATTTTATTAATTTCCCTGGAATTCATTTGTCTACCTGCAAGTTCATCTTCAATACAATTCCTCAAATGTTCTTCATTCAAAGAGTTAAATCTGATAAAATATTGTTTGGCGTTTAAGTCTTTTAAACTCTGTTTTACTTCCAAGGGGAAATTGTCATCACATTTCCTTGAAAAATTTTCTTTAACAATATCACAGTTGTATATTAAAATTATAGTTATATTTTTAGATAGTTTCTCACTTTTAACCAACAATTCTTTGATTGCTGATTTTACTTTTAAAACATCATTACTAGTTAGATCGTCCACAACAAAAATTGTTGACTTGCAAAATAATAATCCAAGCATGAGTTCTGAAGAAAATGTTTGTAGGAAGCTGGGCATTGTATAATGGTATACATTTTTATAATCTAGTAAATTTTCTAATACAATATTTGTGCTATATGTTTTACCGATCCCAGTGCCACCATAGACTAATAAAATTTTTCTAGCCTCCATTGATTCCAATGCTTCTAAAATTTGTTGAGCTGCTACTGCTTGTCCATATAATTTCGATAGTAGATTGTGCCTTATTGTATTTATGTTCAAACTTTCACAACATTTAAAATTAGATATCTGATGTGTTAAAATTGAAACAATTATAATTGCTGAACTTATTAAAATAGTAGGATGAAGTCTTAAATTAGTTCTAGTGCTGGTCACAGAGCCGCTGCGATTTTGTATTTTGTTGAGGACCAATTTATTGATAGTTTCTGGTTTAACTTCAAATTTATTTTCAGTTGGCGAATCATCTGGTTCCGGCGGTTCGGTTTTCACAATTGATAAATCAACAGTAGAGCTAGCGTAAGAAATGTCCATTACACTGGCTGAGTGTGTGCTTAAGTCCACATCCATAGGCTCGTAAGATAAATCATCCATAGTGATTGAACTTCATAAAAATTATCACTTCTTCACTCTCGTTGATTTTATTATTATTGCATGCAGTGTAGGGTAGAATTAAGCTTGTCGAATAACTAACTAACTAAAATAAAATCTTATAAGATAGTCACAATAAAATTATCTTATCTTGGGGTTCGAACAACTTCAAGAAAACTTTCAAGTTTCATTCGGTATCGGTAACTTCAAATCAAAGTTAAAACAGGCATAACCTATCAAACGTATTTTAACTTTAACGTCAATTTCAAATGTCATCAGTGTCAAAAATTATGTGTTACGTGTTATTACCAACGTTAAATTCCTCTAAGGCTTGTGTGCACCAAGATTTCGGTTATCATAACCAACGGTTAACATGACTTTACTATTAATTTACTATTTATAATAAACCCATACGCCGGTTAAGAACGTAAACCGGGCGGTTATCTTAACCAAGCTTACGTCCTTAACTGGTGTACGGGTTGTCGTGAACAGTAAATTTTACGTTTAGCATATGTTAACCGTTGGTTATGATAACCGAAATCTTGGTGCACACAAGCCCAAAGCCTGTGTGCACTAAGATTTCGATTATCATAACCAACGGTTAACATAAGCTAACTATAAATATAGGCCTGTGTGCACCAAGATTTCGGTTATCATAACCAACGGTTAACAAAAGCTAACTATAAATTTACTGTTCACGACAACCCGTACGCCGGTTAAGGACGTAAGCTCGGTTAAGATAACCGCCTGGTTTACGTCCTTAGGCTTGTGTGCACCAAGATTTCGGTTATCATAACCAACGGTTAACATAAGCTAAACGTAAACTTTACTGTTCACAACAACCCGTACGCCGGTTAAGGAAGTAAGCTCGGTTAAGATAAACGCCCGGTTTACGTATTTGGGCTTATGTGCACCAAGATTTCGGTTATCGTAACCAACGGTTAACATAAGCTAAACGTAAAATTTACTGTTCACGACAACCCGTACACCGGTTAAGGACGTAAGCTCGGTTAAGATAACCGCCCGGTTTACGTCTTTAACCGGCGTACGGGTTTATTATAACAGTAAATTTATATTAAAGTTATGTTAACCGTTGGTTTTGATAACCGTCGGTTACTTTAAATTTACTGTTCACGACAATCCATACGCCGGTTAAGGACGTAAACCGGGCGGTTATCTTAACCGAGTTTAAGTTCTTAACCGGCGTACGGGTTGCCGTGAACAGTAAACTTATAGTAAACTTATGTTAACCGTTGGTTATTATACGGGTTGTCGTGAACAGTAAATTTTACGTTTAGCTTATGTTAACCTTTGGTTATGATAACCGAAATCTTGGTGCAAAAAGGTCTGAGGCTTGTGTGCACCAAGATTTCGGTTATCATAACCAACGGTTAATATAACTTTATTATAAATTTACAATTTTATAATAAACCCGTACGCCGGTTAAAGACGTAAACTGGGCGGTTATCTTAACCGAGCTTACGTCCTTAACCGGTGTACGGGTTGTCGTGAACAGTAAATTTTATGTTTAACTTATGTTAACCGTTGGTTATAATAACCAAAATCTTGGTGCACACAGGCCATAATAAGCCCGTACGCCGGTTAATGCCAAAGCACTGAAAGACTAGTTTCCAAAGCTTGAGAACCACTTATAATATAAAAAAAACAATTGTCAATGTCATTGATACAGCACCTGTCCTGTCAGGTTGTGCTTGTGTGATGAAAAATTTAACGTTATTTTCGAAATGAGTGTTAGAAATGGTAGTCCAAATTGTAATAAAAAATCAACACCTCCGACAAAAGAAAAAGTTCGGAACCCCTTTGAAAAAGTTTTAATTGAAAGGCTACACAATCCAATATGCAGGTAACTATTTAACGCAATTAATTTCCACAAAATTGATGTATGTTTTTTGAGCCTTGCATTGTTTTTTTATAGTCCGGGGATGTGCAAGATTTACAAAAATCAAAAAAATGGTTTATTCGGATGGGATATAGACCAAAAGTGTACATTGTTACCAGCTGATATAGTAGCATGCAGTAGTCAATTTGAACCGACGCCAGATCCAGTGCTAGAAAAGATTGCAGAGGAAGCAAATGAGAAGTATATAACTCATTTACAACTAATTTGATTTCATGATATAGTCATTATTTATGTTTTGGGTGTGTAGTTACATTATTTGCATACAAAAAAGTGGTGTTTAAATAATTCGTATGTGTCTATAGTAATAAGATAAGTTTCAGATTTTAATCATATTGTTCAGTAAAGTCCTTGTGCAAATATTACTCCATTCACCTCTCAAACCAAACAAGTAGATGATCTACCTACTCCTTTTACCTATCTTCCACACACTCCTACCATCCCTTCTTTGGCCTTCCTCTAATCTTGTGTTCTTCCACTTATCATTATTATATAGTATACTGAGGAGCTTGCCTGTATGCATCTGTATCAATGTGACTCTTATAATTAAATATATTAGTCTATTTTTGAACATATTAAGTGCCTTTGCAGTTATCACATTTTCTGTTAGTATATTTCACTATTCTATGAGTCTGTTACTGAAAAAATGCTTAAGAGGATTAGAGTTAGTCTTTGCTAACTTGCAAATTACTTAAGTATTGTTATTTTAACAACTGAATAAAGATGTAATTAAAAAAAAGTGAGTAAGTATATTACTATTTTTTAGGTTCTTTTCGCAAGAGTTGGTTGTTCCTAGTCCACTAGAAGTATCTAAAAAAATTAAACCGCTTCTATTATCATCGGCAGAAAGTAACTTAACTGTTACTAGTATAGTAAGTGAAAAAGTTGTGGAAGTAAGAGATTGTAAGTATTATAATTTGTAACTTTAATACAATGTTTGTAATAAATTCCTGAGGGGCAATTCTGTAAATATGTTTCAAGAACTCAACTAAGTGATTAGCAACTGGTATTGTCTCTCAGTCTAACACAATACTATATATAAGAGAGTAGGACAAATTCAAAGCTTAGAATATCAAGTAATAAAAACATAGTTACAGAATAGGTAGACAGATGTTATTTACTAATAAGATGAATATTGAGATTAATCTCATGTTAGTAATCTAGAATGGTGTACACTTAACTCTTAAGTACTAGAAGTAATATAATACAGTAATAATCTGCTATATGCGAGAGATATGTTCCAGAAAAAATAACATTAACAGAACAGAATAATTAAAAATACTCAACTTTAGTTTCAACAAGCCCTAGGAGGTTAGGTTAGGTTCAACTTTTGCACAGTAAGATTTGACTGATAGGCAAAAGTGATTAGGATACAATTCTCAAAAAATTTCTTATGTAATCCACGAATTTCTGTTTAATCGCCACACAACTGGTAGACTTGCCTTATCTGTGCCTTGCATTGCATGGAAATTTTCTGTAGCTGGGATTCCTGCGAGTCTAGAAAAGTTGATGACTATATTATGTTTGAGACAAATATTTTAGCATTCCATGGATTACCATGCAGGTGCCGGGTCCAACCCGTGGCTGAGAGAAAAACTGAACAGAGCCAGAGACTTGTGACAGGTGTGTAGGTTATAAAAATTTTTAACAAAAAATAGAACCGACTCAAAACGCACTAAAAAGTAAAAAATAACTGTGTCATTTAGTTGCTTTAATTTACTTAAGCATATCTATGAAGTCGGTGCCAGCCAAGTTTAAGGAACATTTATTTTACGTAGTAAAGAAGTTTGTGGGTTCTGGGTAACAACCTTGAAAGTAGAAACCTTGGCTGGCACCGACTCCTAGATATGCTTAAGTAAATTAAAGCAACTAAATGAAACAGTTATTTTTTACTTTTTAGTGCGTTTTGAGTCGGTTCTATTTTTTGTTAAAATTTTTTATTTCTTACCTTTTAGTGATTTATCGCCTTGTAACGTACTCGTACTATACTGTCATAGTATATTATTTGGCACTAGTAGCCAAAAAGCTACCGATACCGAGTCAAAAACCGAAATCGCTGTAAGCGAGCCTCCAAAATTTGAAGAGTTCCTTCAATTTCCCCAGGATATCATCATCAGATCCTAACATGACAATGGGACCACCTTGGATGTATGCCCTTTCTAATAAAAAAAGAATTATCAAAATCGGACAACACTGTAAAAAGTTATGCGTGGTCATACATATAAAAAAAAAAAAAAACAAATATACGTGTTGAATTGAGAACCTCCTCCGTTTTTTTTCGTCGGTTAAAAAAGAGTACTCTTAGTGATGCCTGTCAACCCTCACCTCCTGTGTTCAAGTTATTCTCCTTGCCGCAGCAGCTTTGGATACTCGTTCCAATATGGAGCTTACTGCACTTCTAGTAAGGCCGAGGTCTTTAAGCAGGTTATAGAGAGACTTCGCTGGTATACCTCTCGCACCCACTTCTACCACGTATAAACTAACCACATAGCCATTTTTAGTTAGTTCATTAGCATGGTCATAATATTTACACACTCTTTCGGGTAATGCGAAGCATTTGTGTGCGAAATTTGAAATTCGCGTTATACTGAAACCGCGCATAATGGAGTCGCGTAAAGTGGGGTATTACTGTATTACAATTTTTATCTAAATTGTCACTTTAGTTTCAGCTCAAACTGTGCTCACATTACCACCAGAACTGCCTCCGGAAATTGAATCGATATTGCAGCAATTCTGCACTTTTACATGGGTAATAGACATATAAATGAATTATTTTAGCTGGTACCTGAACACATTCCACTGAGTTTAGGTTAACTCAAGATGAACCCAGGTGGTTTTTTTAGGGTACATTTCACTCTTGCCTGCTGCCTGAGGGATTATGTAAAAGAAGTGACATTGCTCTGAAAAATGTCTGAAAATGATACTCACATGATATTGGAAAAGGTGTCAGTTAAAAAAAAATTACATTAGCTTTGTAATTTTTTTTTTATCGGCTACATGTTTGCCCTTGATTGCTATCACACGTGATGTTAAGTGATAAGTCTAAGATGGAAGAGGGCTAACTTGTTGGGAGTGGGATGAAATCCTCACCCTGATCGATCTCTACACGACATCGTACCGGCACGCTAAATAGCTTGGCGGTATGTCTATGTCGGTAGGGTGGTAACTAGCCACGGCGAAAGCCTTCCAACAGCCAGATTGAATTGACTAAAACTTTTTATACTGTATTTTAAAATCTTAACTGTCTGACTGTTATCAAAACACTGGTGTTTTAATTGCTTTTTTAAACTTGAATTAATAAATTTGATCAAATACAATAATAAATAAAATAATTCAATCAATCAATTAAGAAGATTTTAGATAATTTTTATATCATAGATTACACCTTGCCTCATAAATCTCTTTTGTTAATCTTCTTTCATCCATTCTCTCTACATGCCCAAACCATCTAAGCATCCCTTTCTCAATTTTGGTCACTACATCTTTTACACCACACTTTTCTCGTATCACATACTATTTTTAATTCTGTCACACAGTTTTAACTCGTACATACTCCTCAATGCTCTCATCTCTACCGTTTTTATTTTACTTTTGTGCTTCTTCTGCCATACCTAACTTTCACTACCACACAAGTATGGGCACCAACACACCTCTATTATTTTATGTGGCGAGATTGAATGGAAATATTGGAAGGGGAAGGCCTAAGCAAATGTTCCTGGACCAAATTCAGGACATTTTAAATTATGGCCAGGTCAAGAGTACCCTAAACTGACAAACTTGTATGAAAGGATTATTGAGAGTGGAAGAAGCTAAGGAAGTATGCAAGGACCGTGGCAAGTGGAAGGATGTGGTCTCTGCCTACCCCTACGGGAATAAGGTGATGTTATGTATGTACATTACACAGAGACAGTATGTAGATATGTAATGACATTGCTTCAGTACAATTTTTTTTTTCTGCTTTATTCATGTTTGTTAGATTTGAATTTTATTTTTATCACACATCATTATTTTAGTTTGTAATTAAATAAAAAAAATACGAGTCATCGAAATTTTAATATCTAAATTAATTTTAAAAAATTACATTGTATTTTTTCCTGTAGAAAATCAAATGGAAATAAAACTGAACAGTAACTGAATAAAATGAATGTCATATTGCATCTCACTTAAAATAGTTATTTATTGGCTTGAAAAATGATTACTTATGTATGAAATGTTATGAAATTAATTTTTCAGGATCAAGACATATCTGGTGAATATGAAATGACAGCCAACGGGTCATTGAGGCGTCAGTTAATATTTGAAGAGCACAGTGACATGGAACACGATGACTCGGAGCAAACTGATGATGAGATCCACATAGAACAACGCCCACCATCCATCTATGAACCTCACACACCTGTCACTGTTAGTCCAGATTTGGTAAG
The DNA here is from genome assembly GCA_034621355.1 of Mycalesis mineus. Classification (NCBI taxonomy): domain Eukaryota; kingdom Metazoa; phylum Arthropoda; class Insecta; order Lepidoptera; family Nymphalidae; genus Mycalesis; species Mycalesis mineus. The sequence goes on along the minus strand of CM067887.1, from coordinate 7,560,341 downwards.
ATGTCATTTCTAGATTATAATTGGATGACAATCCAAACGGAAATGTTATAATTTTTCAACTGACTTTAAAAAACAATGAAGTTCTCAGTTCGACGCGTATGTTTTTATGTTTATGTTTGTTAGCTCATGAACCTGAATTTTGTAGTGGTTTTAGTAGTGACAGTGGCAGTGAAGTGATTCTGCAACACAAGAAAAATTGAGAACACAATTTTTTTAAAAAGAATCAAACTAACTTGAATGATTACACTAAAAAGCATTGTTCCTATGTGCTGTTGACTAATCATTTTGAAGGCACTGCCATTTATCATATGAAATAAATAAAAGTCTGTTTGGCTCGGCAGCAGGTTATATGGTTAATGTAATACATCATTAAAGTTTGGGAAAAGAAATAAATGAGTTTTGGGAAAGCCTGAGTGATACTTTGAATAAATGTGGACAGAATGAGAGAATAATTATGTTAGGAGATTTTAATGGATGGGTTGGTGTGAAGCGTGAAGGGTATGAGAGAGTACTTGGTATGTTTGGTGACAAAAGAGTGAATGGAAATGGGGAAAGTTTGCTTCAATTATGTCTGGAATATAATCTTTTTGTGGCAAATACTATGTTTGACCATAAAAAGATTCATATGTATACAAGGGAAGAAGGGAGTGCAAGAAGTATGATTGATTTTGTGGTAGTGGATGAAAGATTGAAGAAAAACATTCTGGATGCTCGAGTACATCGCGGTGTCGAAATCGATACTGACCACTATCTGGTTATTTGCCGAGCTAGTGGTCTTTTTAATCGATGGCGACATCGAGCAAAAGAAAAGACGAGCATTCTAGAACGGATAAAAGTTGAGAGATTGCAAGAAGATGATGTAAGAGAGGAATACGTGAAAAATTTGAATGAGCGTGATATGAATGCTGTTGAAATGCAAGAGGTTGAAAGTTTGTGGAGTAATTTTAAAGATGGAGTGGTAGGTGCTGCCATTGATGCATGCGGGATGTCTAAAAGGAGAAAAAGTAAAAAAGAAAAGAATCTGTGGATGGACAAAAGTATACAGGCAGTTGTATGCGAGAAAAAGAAAGCTTGGTTAGACTGGTTGGCTACAAAAGCTAACCAAAGAATGAAAAGAGCAACAAATGATGATGTTTTGAAAGCTAGAATGAAATACAAAAGAGTGAAAGTGAGCGTTAAGGAAGCTGTTAGAAAGAAGAGGGAAGAATGTAAAGATATGTATGATAGGAGACTTACCGATGATTTTCAGTCTAACATTAAGTTTTTCTGGAAATCTATACGGCATGCTCGAGGAAGGTCCACTACATCTGATCTGAGTAAAGTCAGAAATTTAGATGGTAGTATAATAAAAGGTGAAGAATGGATGTTGAAGAGATGGAAGCAACATTTTGAAAGTTTATTTGTAAGAGATGAAGCAGGGACAGACATGTCCTCTGTAGAAATTAATGAAAGTGAGATTAATAACCTTGAGATTAGTTTGGAAGAGATTATAAAAGCGTTGAAATGTATGAAATCAGGTAAGGCTGCTGGGTATGATAGAGTATCAGTCGAAATGCTGAAGGCTGGAGGCGGTATTGTTGTAGGTCAGTTGTACTGCCTTTTCAACTTGTGTTGGGTGAAGGGCCAAGTTCCAGGCGACTGGACTAAGGCCGTAATTGTTCCACTATATAAGGGAAAAGGGTCACAGCAAGATTGCAAGAATTACCGAGGGATCAGCCTTCTCAGTGTTGTCGGCAAACTGTATGTAAAGGTGCTGGTTGAAAGGTTGATAAATGAAACTAATGGAAAAATGTGGGATGTGCAAGCAGGATTTAGGAAAGGAATGGGATGTACGGATCAGGTCTTTTCCTTGCGATGTATAGCTGAAAAATTTTTGGCTAAACACCAAAAAGTGTACTGTGCTTTTATTGACTTGGAAAAGGCCTATGACCGTGTGGTGAGGAATGAACTATGGTCAACATTGTCCACGTATGGGGTGAGCAGCAGTCTGGTCCGAGCACTGAAATCTCTTTATGACAATTCTAGTGCTGGTGTCAGAATAAATGGGGCATACACTGAGTGGTTCCCAGTGGAGAGGGGCGTACGACAGGGATGTGTAGCGTCACCATGGCTGTTCAACTTGTTCATGGACAGTTGCTTGATAGATTTGAAAGAAAGTGTATGTGGTCTAAGAATGAACGAGTTACTCATTAAATGTCTTCTCTACGCAGATGATCAAGTATTACTTGCATCGTCTGCTAATGAGTTACAAGAAATGGTAACTATTATGAATGTAGCTTTGAAAAGGAAAGGAATGAAAGTGAATGTCAGCAAAACGAAAGTAATGATTTTTGAAAGAGATGAACATGTGACAGATTGTAATATTTTGATAAATGGAGAGAAAGTGGAAGAAGTAAAAGAGTTTGTATACCTGGGTAGTAAATTCACGAAAGATGGAACGTGTGAGAGTGATATTGAAAGAAGAGTAAATGCTGGAAACATGGTGAATGGCGCTCTACATGCATTTATGAATAGCCAGAAAGTGTCTCAGAAGGCAAGACTGGCAGTGCATAGAGGTGTGCTAGTGCCCACACTCATGTACGGTAGTGAAAGTTGGGTATGGCAGAAGAAGCATAAAAGTAAAATAAATGCAGTAGAAATGAGAGCGTTGAGAAGTATGAGCGGAATAAAACTGAGTGACAGAGTTAACAATAGTATAATAAGAGAACAGTGTGGTGTAAAAGAAGATGTAGTGACTAAAATAGAGAAAGGGATGCTTAGATGGTTTGGGCATGCAGAGAAAATGGATGAAAGAAGATTAACAAAAGAGATTTATGAGGCGACATTGTATGGAAGTGTTGGAAGGGGAAGACCTAGGCGAATGTTTCTAGACCAAATTCAGGACATTTTTAAAAATGGCCATGTCAAAAGTACCCTAAACCGACGATCTTGTATGAAAGGATTAATGAGTGTGGAAGAAGCTAAGGTAGTATGCAAGGACCGTGGCAAATGGAAGGATGTAGTCTCTGCCTACCCCTATGGGAACGAGGCGTGATGCTATGTATGTATATTAAAGTCAATTTGATTTTTTAAAAATAGTTTTTATCATTTATGCTCTACAACTGATTCTATGGCTTTTGTGGATTCGGATTACAAGATCTTGGGTTTAAGCCCTGGATTTTCACCCCGGAGTTGGGAAATTGGTGGTGTTACACCTTCATGTATCAGAGATATATAAAAAATATCTTAGAATGGTTAATAGGCTTTTTTCTATTCCTTTTACTATTTCTTATATTTATGTACAAATAAAGGTCGCGAACTATGCGGATTTACCTGCGTTATTCTCTATCCCGTGGGAATTTCGCGATAAAATGTGGCCTATGTGTTATACTGATATACAAGCTATATTATTGAGAAGTTTCATCAAAATCCATTGAGTAATTTTTGCGTGAAAGAGCAACAAACATCCATCCATCCATACACACATCCATCCATCCATAAATACATACATATATACATACATTCATACATACATACATAAAAACTTTCGCCTTTATAATATTAGTTAAGCTGTTTAATAAAGGTCCAATAAATTGGTTTCTACTTTTTTATTTATTTTTAATTAATAACAAGTTAGCCCTTGTCTGTCATCACACCTGATGGCAAGTGTTGATGGAAGCGGGCCAGTTAGTTAGGAATGGAACGAAATCCATACATACCCATTTTGGTTTTTTAACGACACCATACCGGAACGCTAAACTTAGCGGTACGTCTTTGTCGGTAGGGTGGTAACTAGCCAGCAGCCAGAACTGAATCAATTAAAAAATTCTTAATCGCTTCAGCTGGGAATTGAAACCAGGACCTCTGTTTTGTAAATCCACTGCTTATACCACTTCGTCGAGGAAGCCTTTTTTTTTATCAACTACAAGTTGGCCCTTGACTGCTATCACACCTGATGTTAAGTGATGATGCAGTCTAAGATGGAAGTGGGCTAACTTGTTAGGAGTGGGACGAAAATCCACACCTCTATCGGTTTCTACACGACATCGTACCGGAACGCTAAATCGCTTGGCGATACGTCTTTGTCGGTAGGGTGGTAACTAGCCACGGCGAAAGCCTCCCACCAGCCAGACCAAGACAAATTAAGAAAAATCTCAATCTGCCCCGCCGGGAATCGAACCCAGGACCTCCGTCTTATAAATCCACCGCGCATATCATTGCGCCACGGAGGTCGTCAAAAAGCCATCAAAAGATTTTATGATAAGTCACTTTTCAACTCCGGGAGAATTTCTTGGACGAAAGAAAACCCCCAGTATTTTAGTTAGGCATACAAATAAGGGCTTTTAGTCAAATCAATTCTGTAGCATTAAGGTAGCAGAACTATTTTTCTGACCCCCATGTCATGGGATACCTAGATAATTGGGGGGTCCAGTTTAAACATTATTTAAGTAATATTGTAATAGATTTTGGGTCAAATAAACATTATTTATTTATTTATTAAAAATTATACTAATACTTTCTAGTCTCGCGATGTAGTGACAAAAGGCATGAAGAGAACATTCGGCACGCCATTACACAAAGGCCAAAATGACGGAAAACCGTGCTACCGGAACAAAATACTCGATACGGTGGACTTTGGAGAGCCTTGCTTCAGTCCCATAGAGTTCCGCACGCCCAAGCGCAACCAGGCGTCGTCGGCTACCTCGTCTTCCTTGGCCTCCGTGTCTATATCTCCAGTTACCAAGGCTGCATCTAGTGATGAAGAGGTACCTGATATTTAATTAATTTTATTGAAAGACAGTTCGTTCGCGCTAAGAATGCAGTGTGCGCCGTCAGAGTCCCGCCCGCTAACCAATCAAATCTTTTCAAATTACAAGGTCATGTTCACAGTGGCCGGTTGAAGGCTTGGCTTACAACGCGGCGCGCAATTTGATTGGTAGAGGCTTGGCCTTCGAACAATGACTCACTGTGTTCTTAACCCAAAGTCAGACATCCTAACAGATTAATTGTAGCAAAGCTTAGTTCTTGTTCTTACATGAAAAGCGCATACTGTATTGCTGTAAAATTATATAACAAATTGCCAGAAGATATCGAACGATTAGATTTACTTAACTTTAAAATAAAATTAAATAGATGGCTTCTAGAAAAATGCTGTTATGACCTAAAAGAATATTTGACTTAAAATAATTGACTAAGATTGTAAATTATTATTATTATTTATTTAAAGTTTGAAATTATTTTTAATTATAATTCTAATTTATTTTGTAATTTTAATATTTATAGAATTAATATTAATTACGTAAGTGTATATTATGTTAGCAACGCCCTGCCAGGGTCCATGTCATGTAAAGCATGTTAGTACAATAATTTGACATGAACGCTAAATAAATGAATTTGAATTTAACGCGAACGAACTATAGCGGACGCCCGCGAACATAATAGTGTATTTTAATAATTCATTGCAAGCTAGTTTACTGCTATCACACTTGATGGCAAGTGATGATGCAATCGAAGATAATAATATTCTCACCCTTTCAGTTCCTACATGACATCATTCTGAAACTGTGCTGTGCGACTCTTCCAACAATTGTCGTCATATTTGAGCCAAATACAAAACCTTACCTAATAATAATACCTCCGACGACGACCGACGACCTCCGTGGCGCAGTGGTATGCGCGGTGGATTTATAAGACGGAGGTCCTGGGTTCGATTCCCGGCGGGGCAGATTGAGATTTTTCTTAATTTGTCTTGGTCTGGCTGGTGGGAGGCTTTCGCCGTGGCTAGTTACCACCCTACCGACAAAGACGTGCCGCCAAGCGATTTAGCGTTCCGGTACGATGTCGTGTAGAAACCGAAAGTAATGTGGGTTTCGTCCTACTCCTAAAAAGTTAGCCCGCTTCCATCTTAGATTGCATCATCACTTAACATCAGGTGTGATAGCAGTCAAGGGCCAACTTGTAGTTAATAAAAAAAAAATAATATTATGCTTAAACCTTCCTCAAAACTCATTTTATTTTCTTTGCAGAAAAACAACTTTACCTCCCCGGAATCCGAAGCGATGGCGACATGTCTCGACTGCGTAGTTTCATCGTCAGATAGCAAAGCGAAGGCGGCATGCTTTTGTAACATAGCGCCAAACAAATGTATTGTTAGAAGGAGCACCTCCCTCAAAGACTCGCCGCGCCAAAACAAAAGAGGTTCCTTTTCAGAAAAACGCAGTCAAAGCATGTCTAGCTTGAACCGGAGTCGCTCCGTTCAGAAATTGGATTTCAGTATGGATATGAGCATAGACGGGTCTATTCACAATGTCTCTCAAGGTACTTGTTTATTGAACGTTCTCTTTTGCCTGACATTATTTTATTTAAACAATAAGTTGTATTTGTATTTCAATTACATGTTTTCATTACTAGTAATTGAAATACAAATACGAGTTTGGTATTTGTATTTTAATTACTTGTTAAAAATGTAATTTGTAATTAGTATTTCAATCACTAATATTAATGGTAAGGTATTTTGTATTTCAAATTGCTTCATAATACATCTTGAACTTGAAATAGATGACATTGTTACTTTTATTGTAAACATGTCTAATACGGTATTTTTTACGAAACAGCCTGACTGTATATAGTAATTATCAGTTTGTAATTTAAATAAAAATTGTTAAAATGCTTTATTTTGTATTTCAAATACATGAAATGGAAGTATTTTGTAATTCGTATTTTAATTACAGGCGTGATAGTATTTTGTAATTTGTATTTTAATTACATCAAGGCATGTATTTTGCCCATCCCTGGATAGGAGTATAAGATGAATAAAAATAAATGAAATTTCTTAAGTTAGAACCTCCCCCTCCTATATATTTTTTTAAAGTCATGTACTATATCAGTCACGAACAAGCTTGTTGAATTAATAAAAACCTTAATTCAACAAGCTATTATAATTATCGTCTTTAAACACTACTATATATCCCAATTTGCAAAATTATATTATAAAATTACCTATTGCTTAATGTTAAATGAATATAAAACTAAAATAATCATGTTTATTTTAGCAGAATCCGAGAGCTCTCCTAAAGGAAAACATGTGACTTGGTCTATAGAAGAAAATTCAAGCGTACAAACAATTAAAACGGATTCGATCAAAGAGATCGAAATACAGTCTTCCACTCAAATAATTAGTGTTAATACAATATTAAATGAAACACCCGTCAAGAGTAAACACAAGAAGAATGTACTAGCACATGAGATTAGTAAAATTCGCGCACCCGTTGGCTCAAGTCCAGGCCAAAACATGTCTTTAGATAATAGTTTAGATAATTTTGACATACCTCTGTGTATGGAGGAGAAGAAGATAGACTTTAATAATATTGATCTCAAACTGTTGACCGATGTCTCTCAATTTGAGTACAACTCAAATGGAACTCGAGCAGAAAGCTCAACGAGCTTCAAAAGAGTTGACAGCGGATTTACAGAGAACACATTCTACGCTTCTAGTTATTATGAAAGTGCCATAAAACCCTCCGAGTTGACTGTCACTAATCCAAAGAACACGACTGCTTTGAAAGAAATATCTAATATTAATTGGATGAGAGTGGACAGCGGTTTCAAAGATGAAACCTCCACAGACAGTATGCAGTTTTACTCCGACAGCTCGACTAAAAGAGTGTTCAGGTTTTCTGAAGCTAAGTTGCCAGACAAGGAGAACATTGACGAATTTGACAAATATGACAAATACTTAAATCATACACAGAGTAACAGTGAAGCGAATTCCATGTCTGACATATTTACTGATGACATGACATTCAATTGCAACTTTTCATCGACACCCTCCAAGACAAAGTCGCGTAAAGTTAATAACTTTGAATTGTAGCTAAAAACTGACAAGTTTAAAGTCTATATTGAGCAATGAAAAACATGTATTTTGATGTTTTCGACAAAGTAACTGCTACTTTTGCTCACTGACACTTTTAATCATTTTCCGTAGAATGTATGACGCTGCGAAATATTTTGCATGTCAAACTATCATAAAATTTACTCTAAAAACCGTGACGCTATTTTGTTGCGCCATCTGTTTAAAACAATACAAACTATAATATATATGGCAATTGAAACACAGCTAACCTTAGAGCAAGTATGTACTAGAGTTGACATGGAATAATTAAACTGAATAAATGAGATATAGATACACCCGTATAGAGTGACAGCATGAAGAAAGAATTTTGTCGATTCTGAACTCAGTCAAACGAACTTTGTGACGAATTTTCACTTTGTCAAGTAGAAACGTTACAGATTACTGTATTTCTTGCTCTAGACGTAGTACATGGAAGTATTTTCGGCTTGTGAAAACATAACCTTATATTTGTGCAGTTAAACACCAAAATGAACAAGGTATGTCTAATTAATCAAGATTGTCACTTTCCTATGCATACAAATTTAGTCAGATAACTTTAATGTCGGGGAAATACTTGCGGGGAATTCCCAGTGGCATCTCTAGAACATATTTTCTCTAAGCAGACAACTGAAAACAACAATAGCTTAAATACATTTAATTATTATGAATGTCTAATTGTGTTTAAGTGATACTTTCAGTATCAAGTGATACTTTCAGTATACAAAAAGTGATACTTTCAGTATCACTTTTTGTAATCAATTGAGCATATTAAAAATTCTTTGAAGTTCTAGGTAACATTTGTTCACTCTGTCAGTTTTTGGGAGAAAACGAATTTGCCAAGTTTTCATTGCTTATAAGTTAAAAATTAGTTAAATTCACTCAAGTTGTTGAGGGTATGTTTTTTTTTAGAAAATTATGACTTTCTTATGCATTTATTAATTTTAGGTATTACTGCAAAGTGGACGTTCGCAATATTGTTAACTAGATAGAGAGTATGTATTTTTTGTGTATTTATTTTTAATAACAATGTAATTTAAAAGATACGAGGTTATTAAATAAACAAAAATATGCAATCTCGGTAGGGTAACTTGCCAACTTTAGTGAAATTCCTCTCAAAATTGCTTACGTCCTCTTCGGCTATGTTATCAAGTGGTGTGTACAGTTTAAGGCTATACCTATGATACTTAAATTTAATTAAAAAAATTATTTTGAAAAACTCAAATATAATTATAGTTAGTTTATATTACGTTTTTTAATAAAATATAAATTGTGAAAGCGGCGAGTATTATTTCTTTTTAATACTAAAAAGAAACCCGCGACTTTCCCGCGAGCAAAATACCATCGAAAAAAAAACCAGTAGTATTTGAGTCTATCGCGAACAGACAGACATACATACATACATGGTAGGGGAATTTATTTTATAATACATAGTGATGAAAGTAAATGGATAGCCTTATTGATATTTTACTGTGCACGCCACAATAGAATAATGTATAATTAGTTGACATTTACGTGAATCCATTATTGTGGGTTTTTTATTTTTTTTTTATTTAATAAATTTGTTTATTATGTGACTTAGTTACGCATGAATTGGTTTATTTTTGAGATTGTGTTTTAATTGATTGACTTGGGTAGGTGTTTAATGAAATAAAATATTAAGACTGAAGCTTATGTTACTTGTTATTTTTAAACTAATATACTGGTAGTATAATAGTTTTAAATATACATATATAGTAATTTAAATTTTTTTACTACTCTCATATAAAACTCAAATTCTATTATTATTCCTCGGGGGAACACTTTTTTGCAAGCCATATAATGACCTTAACATTATGCTCAATGACCTTAGCAGTTTCTCAACAGGTGGGCCTTAAAATGAACATGAGCAAGACAAAGATCATGTGTAATGCTCATGTTTCGCTCCACCCAGTTATTGTTGAAAATTCTGCACTCGAAATTGTAGACGAGTATACCTAGGGCATATGGTCCAGTTAGGTAGGTCCAATTTCGAGAAAGAGGTGAACCGCCGAATCCAACTCGGCTGGGCAGCGTTTGGGAAACTCCGTGACATCTTTTTTCCAAAATTCCTTAGTGCCTGAAGACGAGTCTTCGAACAGTGCGTGTTGCCAGTGATGAATTACGGATCCGAGTCTTGGTCGCTGACTGCGGGCTTCATAAGAATGCTCAGAGTCACTCAGCGGGCGATGGAAAGAGCAATGCTCGGAGTATCTCTGCGTGATCAAATCAGAAATGAGGAGATCCGCAGAAGAACCAAAGTAACCGACATAGCTCAGCGAGTCGCAGAACTGAAGTGCCAATGGGCGGGGCACGTAGTTCGAACAGCTGATGGACGTTGGGGGCCCAAGGTGGTAGATTGGCGACCCCGCACCGGAAAGCGCAGCGTTGGTCGACCCCCAACCAGGTGGACTGACGACATCAAACGTGTCGCAGGGAGCCGCTGGCAACAGGCGGCTCGGAATCGTTGTGTTTGGAAGTCCCTAAAAAAGGCCTATGTCCAACAGTGGACGTGTACAGGCTGGTAATGATGATGAAATACTTATACGTCTGGTATATTTTTTTTGCTAAAATATATAAAGTAGAATGTAACACGTGGTCCTAAAACCCATTATAGCTTTATTAGCCGCTTTAATCAAGAGGTCCAAGGTTCGAATCCTGGGTCACGGAAGAATTCTGAATTTTTCATTCATTTATAAAATTCTTAGCCCATTCCAAGCCCGGAGTCGGGAAGTTGGTAGTGTTACACCCCCGTGCCTCGGAGAGCGCCTTAAGCCGTCGGTTCCGGTCACTGTCATCAACATCTGATAGTGATCGTTAATAAATGACACATCACCGTATGCCCGCCAACCCGCATTGGAGCAGCGTGGTGGGTGTACGCTCCATAACCCCTCCTAGAAGAAGTGAGGTCTGGCCAATCTATTATGTTAATATCAGCCCCTTGTGCTTTTTAATGTACTCCTGACTAATGTGTGTTCTTTCGTGATATACGTTTGAATAGTTATGGCGTAAAAGAATAACATATAAACAGACTTTTGCATACGTTATAATTTAAAGTAGGGCGTCTTGTTTCAGTATCTAGGGCCTAGGCGTTAATGACTGAATAAGGACATCTCCGTGGCGCAGTGGTATGCGCGGTGGATTTATAAGACTGGGGTCCTGGGTTCGATTTCCAGCGGTGCAGATTGAGATTTTTCTTAATTTGTCTTGGTCTGGCTGGTGGGAGGCTTTCGCCGTGGCTAGTTGCCACCCTACCGACAAAGACGTACCGCCAAGCGATTTAGCGATTCCGGTACGATGTCGTGTAGAAACCGAAAGGGGTGTGGATTTTCGTCCCACTCCTAACAAGTTAGCCCGCTTCCATCTTAGACTGCATCATCACTTAACATCAGGTGTGATAGCAGTTAAGGGCCAACTTATAGTCGATTAAAAAAAACCTTTGTTATTTATAGACAACTAGAGGACGCCCGCGGTTTCACCCGCGTCTTTCTCATTCTCGTAAACAATTCAGAATAAAAGAGAGACGAATATCTTAGCATTCCATGGATTCAGCGTGCGGGTGCCAGGTCCATCGCGTGGCTGAGAGAAAAACTCCGAACAGAGCCCGAGACTTGTGACACGGGTGTAGGTTTAAGGGTACTCTTAGTGACGCGCGTCAACACTCACCTCCTCTGTACAAGTTGCTCTCCATGCCCAGCCAAAATGTGAAGGACCCTACTAGAGCAGCTTTGGACACTCGTTCCAATATGGAGCTTACTGCACTTCTAGTAAGGCCGAGGTCTTTTAGCAGGTTGTAGAGAGACTTCACTGGTATACCCCTCGCACCCACTTCTACCGAGTATAAACTAACCACATAGCCATTTTTGGTTAGTTCATTAGTAAGGTCATAATATTTATTCACTTTGAATACATGGTCTTTAGGGATGTTTGTTTCCCACGGCACTGTAACTCAACAAGTACTATACGTTTGATTTGTTTGGAAAAAGAAATATGTCCGGTCTAGATGTCGTAATAGCTATGACTTCCGGGATTTTATATGTTATTTTGATATATAAGCTGTATTGTAAAGTTTCATCAAAATCAATATTCTGAATAATATAAATTATTCAGTAGTTTTTGCAACAAACATCCATCCATCCATACATACATACAAACTTTTGCGTTTGTGAATGATCTTTATATCCATGGTATTAATTACACATATTCATCTCTGGGATCGTTTTAATTAACCTTATCTTATGTTAAATTCTGCTAATTGATCTACGTCTATCAAAACAAATTATGACTGATAGTAAATAATATACATGTTGTTTGTTTTCAATGTAGCAATGATTTAATTGTTTACGTACTTTTAGCCGGATTTTGTATGTTATCAAATTGCAAAGTCCGATTGTTCACATTTCTTCTACCTACCAAAAATATTACCTATAATATTTTTGCTGTTTACTTTTTAATTAATAAAGACAGGAGATATTATTTACATGTCGGGGCTTTTAATTTCAAATTCTGCTAATATTAAAAGTTATTATTCTAACAATCGCGTTTGCTCTACATATCGCCACTACGTCTAGACTGCATTATTACAGAATAGATAAAATCAGCAATAACACAGCCTTGATCACATCACATCAGTCGAAGTACATATTCTCGCATTACAATTGATCAGTCTCGTATATACCCCTTATGTAAGTTGAATCTGTAGTAGTTTCTGATTTTTTTAAAGTATCAGAAACCATTTAGGTATTTTGACCAATTTATATCGATATTTGACCAGTAGTTTCTGATATTATAGTTAACACAAACTTGGCAAAGAACTTTAATTTAGTATTTGTATATTGATAAAATAATATAGCATAAAGAGTAGGGTAGTACGAAAACTATTACAACAATCGTGTTTGCCCTACATATCGCTAGCACTTCTGGAATCCTTTATTACAGAGTAGATAAAATCAGCAATAACACAATCTTGATCACATCATATCGGCCCAAGTACATATTCTCCCATTATAATTGATCAGTCTCGTGCGTCATCGCATCCAACAAATAACAGAATCTCTTGTATATAGCAGAATAGAAACCCCTCATAAAGTTGAATCCGTAGTAGCTTCTACTATTAGAGCTAACACAAACTCGGCTAAGAACTTGAATTTATTATTTGTATATTGATAAAGCAGTAAATAGTAGGGTAGTACGGAAATAATTACAACAATCGTTTTTGCCCTAGGCACATATCGCCAGTACGTATATTAAAGCCAAACTCGATGGAGAATGCTTATCAACAAACAAATAAAAAATGAAGGTAGAAAATGCAACACATTTTATGCCTAATAAATTCAAAATTATGTTTTGTTTTGTTATAAAATCTTATTTAAAAGATATTGAATATATTAATTAGTTTGAAGCTTACTAATCTAATTTATTGTCATGAATTCGTCAATAATAAGTTAATTAAAAAAAATAGTTGCAAAATGACTAGTGATTTCTACCTTCATTTTTTATTTGTTTATTGCTAAGCATTCTCCATGGAGTTCGGCTTTAGTATAGACTATTTTATTACATTATCGTATCGGTCCAATTACATAATTCTCCCATTATAATTAATCAGACTCGTGCGGGAATCGCATTAGACAGATATCAGAGACTCGATAACGTCCTAACCCTTTTTTACGTAAAATGCACAGTAATTTCTGATATAGCTACCTTACCAACACAAACTCGGCAAATAACTTTAATTTAATATTTGTATATTGATAAAGTAATATAGCGTAAAGAGTAGGGTAGTACGAAAATAATTACAACAATCGTGCTTGCCCTACATAACGCCAGCACGTCTAGACTCCTTTATTACAGAACAGATAAAATCAGCAATAACACAATCTCGATCACATCACATCGGTCCAAGTACATATTCTCCCATTATAATTGATCAGTCTCGTGCGTCAATCGCATTCAAATAACAGAATCGATAACCTCTGTTATCGGCATCCCGGAACGTCTGCGAACTAGAAGCGATGCGGATCTAATAGCCCCTGGTACGTGCGAGGTTGTCTCCAGTGCATTTGTGAACTATATAAACAAGATCGTAATAAATTTACTCCATTGTACATTTAGACACAGGACTCGCGGCTTCGAATTACTGATACGGGAACGCGATAAAGTACAGTGACATTTGTACGGTTTCGTATTACTGTTTGGCGAAAGCTGATCGCGTTAACTTGTGTGTGAAAATGTTCAACGGAACGAGTGCTACGCTGATGCTGCAAACTATCATGGTGTTGATGGATCAACAGAATTCCACCACACATTTTCCCAGTTTTGGTTAGTGTAATTATTACTTAATTAAGTTTTTTGTTTTCTTGCATGAAGAAATTGGCTATAGTGGCTGACTACAAAAAGAACATTCTATATTCAGTATATTGTAACCCACATTAACCAGTAGATAGGTATGCATGAATAATGATTTCGAAAACTAATGATCGGATTTGAAGGTTTTGTTATTTCAGGAAAGGGTTTGCGTTGCGTTTATTATATACGAGCAGTGCCCGACGCAGGACTCCGTTCTGCGTTAGAAATATTTTTGTCCCGACTCGTTTGTACCGCGTAATACTTCAGGTAGAAAGTGCTCTTTTGCTGGCAAGCCGCTGTGAACGTTTGGTGCTAGATTCCCTATTACGTATTGTCGAAATATTCATATAGTTAGCAAGTCGCTGAAACGATTTAGTGCTAGACTCTCACACGTCCTGCAGAGGCAATAGCTTTTTGGCTTGCAAGCCGCTGCCAACGTTCGGTGCAAGATTCCCTGTTATGTGTGTATGACATATTCCGTCTGAAGTTAGCCAGTCGCTGAGACCTTTCAGTGCTAGACTCTTTCACACGTCTTGCAGTGGCAGCACTCCTTTGGCTGGCAAGCCACTGCGAACGTTCGGAGCTAGATTCCCTATTACGTATGTTCCACATATTTAGTCTGTGGTTAGCCAGTCGCTGAGACCTTTCAGTGCTAGACTCTCTCACACGTCTTGCAGAAGTAATAGCCCTTTGGCTGGCAAGCCGCTGCGAACGTTCGGTGCTAGATTCCGCATTACGTATGTTCGACATATTCAGTCTGTGGTTAGCCAGTCGCTGAGATCTTTCAGTGCTGGACTCTCTCATACATCCTTCAGAGGTGATAGATCTTTGGCTGGCAAGTCACTGCGAACGTTCGGTGCTAGATTTCTTATTACGTATGTCCGACATATTCTGTCTGTGGCTAAATAAATAATAAATTAGATTAGTAAGCTTTAAACTAAATAATATATTCAATATCCATTAAATAAGAGTTTATAAAAAAACAAAACATAATTTTAAATTTATTAGGCATAAAATGTGTTGCATCTTCAACCTTCATTTTAAATTTGTTTGTATAGCATTCTCAATAGTTTGGCTTTAGTATAGGTAGGTATTATAAATGTCGAGATAATCAGTGAGTGGTATTTTGCTTTTGTGTAATATACAGATTTGCAGAAGAAATGTTATTATTTGTAGATAGAAAAAAATGTAAACAAAATAATCTCCTTTTTTATTTCATAAGAGGACGCCGAGCTGGAGAGATGTTATCCTCCATACGGCTGCTTCTCTAAAGGGTATCCCTGGACTGAGCACCGACCTGACAACTACTTCCCCGTGTCACCGGAAACTTTGGGCGTGCGGTGAGTTTCTGAAAATATAATGTTTTTCCAAATAAATTATTCAACATTATCAGCCGATGTAAGCTGGACTAACTAGTCTAAGTCACATAGGCCTGCTGTTATCGCTAGAGATCATTGTTACCATTATCCACACGGCACCCGCACCAACTACACCCAACCTACCTACATGTTTTGTTCGCTGGAGGGTAAACTATCGCGCGGTCCTTGTCGAGTCAATAGCCATCGGCGGACTGTATCTCCTAGGAGAAATTATTAACAGATATCACATAAACATTTGAAGTATTGCTCATTGCTGCGAACTTGTCCAAAGGGCTACACACACTCGGGCATTGTTAAATATATAAATAGTATGGGACAATACACACATAACTATATTGTCCCAAAGTAAACGAAGTCAGTTAGTGTTGTGGGTATATAAGGGTGCATACTTTATACGTATGTTACATTATATATATATATACAGACAATGGGAAACCATGCTCATCACACAAACATATTTCAGACGGACACAGAAGCAGGATCACTACCAACTATGCTACTAGGCTGCCGGCCGTATAGTTAGAGCTTACTCGACTTTGTTACACATGACCGCTTGTCCATGTTGAAAGCATAATGCAGCAGTTAGGCCGGAAATAGACAACAAACTCATTACGCTCATAGCTTCATCCGCGTGAAACCCCTAAACTGCGTCTTTATTAGGTACACTGGATAAGTAGGTACAGATATAAACTTCCTCTTGAATCATTCTATCTCTTGATAAAAAATCCGCAATAAAATCCGTTGCGTAGCTTAAAACATCTACGGATACAGAGCTTTATTTAAGATTACAGAGTCGTGCTTTTTAGAAATTTTGTGATATCACCGAAACTATATAACTAAATAACATACTGTAAAAGGCAAATCTTATCTCTATTATATCCTTGTAATTATTAAATAGTTTATTTTGATAAGGATTAAAGTTTAGTAGTATAAATAATGACGTAAACGTAAGCATACGAATTAAATGATTTTTTAAAACACAAAAAGTTATATATCTGCCAAAAGATAGATATATGCTATCGTGGACTTTTTTGTAGAACTTATTAAGATTCATAAAGTTTTCATACAATGTTTTCAATTATATCCAATAGCTAAGGCAGCGTACGCGCAAAAATCCGATTTAATAAATTTCACGGTCCGACTCGTGCGACAAAAACTGTGATAACTCGGATAATATACACAATACAAATATAAAATGTAGCCTATGTTACTCAGTGATAATGTAGCTTTCTAATGAAAATAGAATTATTAAAATCGGTCCAGTACGTTTTGAGTTTATTCGTTACACACAAAAATACAAATCTTTCCTCTTTATAATATTAGTGTAGACTACTATGTTAAGATAAGATATTCTAGGAGGTGTGTCGTTAAAAGTAATGATGTCATCTATATGTTGTGATAGTTTTGTTTATCCTATCCCAGTTAATCGTAAGCATATTGATAAGAGCTTTTCAATTAATTAAGATTGCATCACAGAAGACATTAATTAATATAATCTATCATTTGCCTTATAATGATGTTTACATATATACGTATGTGCTCTAAAATACTTATTTTAAATTAAATAAATTAAATTGTTCACCAATTATTCTGAAATTTTGCGTACAGTTTGTTAGAGTATAGAAAACTACACAGATATGTACGTCGTACAGAAAAAAATGAAAAGTTAAATATAAAAAATAATCGAAGATACGTTATGATATATCAACGATATTTCCTGAGTTAAATATCTTGAATTTAGGAAAACTCAATGTTAGGTAACTATTGGTTCTTAAATTTTTTATTTCAACATTATCTAATTTTTTCTATTCTTACAAATGTATGAATACAACAAGGAAAAATAAAAATTAAAAACACCCACACCGACCTACCAACATTTAGATAAAACTAATTAACTGTATCTAACTTAGTATGATAATGTTATAAAGTTGTTATAATTATGTGATATGTCCAACCTTTCTAGATGCCCGGTACGTTCAAAGTACAAAACGTTAATAATAGTATTCAATACAATTAAGATAAGACTGGGGGCTCGTCCGTGACATCGATCTATCACCGCGTTGAGACAAAACAATATTGTGTAGTGAATTCAACTCATCTTTGCGCGCCGCTTTATGTGTGTATCCCTTGTTTATATTATTATGTTCAGTGGCTGTGCGAGGCAAAAACTGCTTAGGACATAAGCTTTAGGTGGCGAGGGACTTGTCACTGCAACAAATTCAAATTCGTTTATTTAAAAAAAAATTGGTTGTCTGTAAAGTCGGTTTACTGACGATAGTTGAACGTGACAATGTCTTAAGAAAATACTGATGGAATGGTAGCATTTAATTAGTTATTAAAAAATTTTAATTTAAGTATATTTTTATAAATATTAATTTAAATTAATAAAATAATTGATTTTGATTTTATAAATTTATATTTTAAATTTATAATAAATATATTAATTTATAAATATATTAATTTTTAATTTAAAATTAATGTATTTAATAATTATATTTAATAGACGGATGTCGAACGCTGCCGAACGCAAAGGCCGATTGTGCTTCTTTGTCGCTCGTTCCGTGCTCTCGCTTGCACTTCAAGCCTTACATGGAACGGCTCAAAGCGAGGTAACGACGCATGGCGTCATGTTTTTTCGTGCGTGCAGCCGGCTCTATCGAATTATAAGACGTTGTCATGTCAAAAACATTTTGAGTCGTCCAGTTAGACTATTTTATAGTGACTCTACCACTAGCTCGGAATGCAGGTTCTGCTGAGAAAAGCCGGCAAGAAACTCAACAGTTGCTCTTTTTAAATCTTTCATTTTTACAATATTAAATTGTAGGTATATGGCAATAGTTATTAAAAAAAATATTAATTCTACTTGTATAAAGTTAAGAGCGGGTCCAGTTAAAAGCCTTAACACCTTCGTCAATTATAAATTCATCAATTGTACCCATATACATACATACATAGTACCGCGCGCACAAATGAGTTGAAGAATCTATACTTATACATACATACGAGTAATTGTCTCGCAACTGCATTATGACGTCTTATCACTAAACAAACAAGTTGGAATTTCGGTATACCTTATCTCAAAGATTCTGAGGGCACGCCAACCTTTGGACTCTTTAAGGGCTCGTCGTTAATTGGGTTCCAATTATCTTTGAAAGCTTATCAATATACTCGTACTACGTAGGTTCACTTAATAGGTGGACAGATAGAATCAACAAGGAGCCGATAGGTGCAGTCGGTTCTAGACTATGGTTTTTGGAAGTTATTGCAAGAGGCCCAAGTTCGGCTGATAATGATGATAATGACGTTGGTTTATCTGTTGATAATTTAAGGCTTGTGTGCACCAAGATTTCGGTAATCATAACCAACGGTTAACATAAGCTAAACGTAAAATTTACTGTTCACGACAACCCGTCCACCGGTTAAGGACGTAAGCTCGGTTAAGATAACCGTCCGGTTTACGTCCTTAACCGGCGTATGGGTTTATTATAACAGTAAATTTATAGTAAAGTTATGTTAACCGTTGGTTATGATATCCGAAATCTTGGTGCACACAGGCCTAAGTTGTGCGCAGAGTGGTACAATATATCGGTTTTCATTTGATGTCGATGGTTACTTTGTAAAAAATCATTATCAATCTAATGGAAAAACCAGTAGGTACAGCTCATTGCCTATTTAATTATAAAGTCTGTGTTAAGGCATCTGTTATTCATATTTTTCGTCTGATAATTATTGACCTTAATATTATGTATTTTCCTGATTTTTATACTAAAAACATTTACATGCTTCCTCCCTCTAATCTTAGTAGTGTGCTTATACTTAGTACGGCTGTAGACATGGTATTTTTTTTTTTTTATCGACTACAAGTTGGCCCTGGACTGCTATCACACCTGATGTTAAGTGTTGATGCAGTCTAAGATGAAAGCGGGCTAACTTGTTAGGAGTACGATGAAATCCACACTCCTATCGGTTTCTACACGACATCGTACCGGAACGCTAAGTCGCTTGGCGGTACGTCTTTGTCGGTAGGGTGGTAACTAACCACGGCGAAAGCCTCCCACCAGCCAGATCAAGACAAATTAAGAAAAATCCCAATCTGCCCCACCGGGAATCGAACCCAGGACCTCCGTCTTATGAATCCACCACGCATACCACTGCGCCACGGAGGTCGTCAAAAAGGGGCATAGTAAAGTGAAACACACAATGATTTATGATAAAGTTTAGTTATAGTGGTAATTAAAAATTTTGGTATTCTTTCTCAGATACGCCGTTTTTACGCGAAGAAACAGGAAGATACCAGTTTTGCTTCAATCACAGGATGTGGATAAGATTCGAAACGCCAACCTCGATCCGAAAGGACCTTTCTATTTCATCTCGCACGGTTTTCTGGAGGGTGGTCATAAACTTTGGGTTAGTGTTTCTCTATTTTAGACAGGTACTCTTGGGTTGACTGCCTCGTTGGCCACCGGACAGCTAGCCTAGGTGGCTTCTTGTCACGAGATTCTGAATTCAAGTAATATGGGATGGAATTTTTTTCGTTCAAAAAATTCTCAAATATCTTAGCGTGGAGTTAGAAAGTTGCTGGCCGTATGCCCCTATGCCTCGAGGAGCACATTAAGTCGTCTATCCTAATAATTATCTTAAAAATCTCATACTTATGATTAAGAAAGTATGTCCACTGATGACAGTGTTTTTACTATTTTAACCGTCACTATCAGATTTTCAAGATAGTGACGGTTAAAATTTAAACTAACTTAGCTTAAACCTACCAATTCGCATTGCTGCAGCGTGGAAATGAAAAGATATGGAATCAAATTATGTTATAATAATGAATGTCTAATAATTGACCGAATAAAACCTTGTTTTAGATTCAAAACATGGCGGAAGCGCTTCTGAACCAGGCGGGCAACGATGGCGCCACCGTGACAGTGGTGGACTGGCGCAGAGGCTCGCAGCCGCCGTACGGGCAGGCCGTCGCTAACATCAGGCTCGTCGGCGTCATGACTGCGCATCTGATGAAGAATATATACGTGAGTTATCAACTACCCGCAAATTGTTCAAAACATAGCGAAAGCGCTTCTGAACCAGGCGTACAACGATGGCGCCACCGTGACAGTGGTGGACTGGCGCAGAGGCTCGCAGCCGCCGTACGGGCAGGCCGTCGCTAACATCAGGCTCGTCGGCGTCATGACTGCGCATCTGATGAAGAATATATACGTGAGTTATCAACTACCCGCAAATTGTTCAAAACATAGCGAAAGCGCTTCTGAACCAGGCGTACAACGATGGCGCCACCGTGACAGTGGTGGACTGGCGCAGAGGCTCGCAGCCGCCGTACGGGCAGGCCGTCGCTAACATCAGGCTCGTCGGCGTCATGACTGCGCATCTGATGAAGAATATATACGTGAGTTATCAACTACCCGCAAATTGTTCAAAACATAGCGAAAGCGCTTCTGAACCAGGCGTACAACGATGGCGCCACCGTGACAGTGGTGGACTGGCGCAGAGGCTCGCAGCCGCCGTACGGGCAGGCCGTCGCTAACATCAGGCTCGTCGGCGTCATGACTGCGCATCTGATGAAGAATATATACGTGAGTTATCAACTACCCGCAATTTGTTCAAAACATGGCGCAAGCGCTTCTGAATCAGGCGGGAAACGATGGCGCCACCGTGACAGTGATAATCATTTTTCTTTCCAACTTAAATGTGCTAAACAAATTATATTGAATTTATTTCTTTTTGGCTAAACAGAAAATGACTATTTCTAGCTTGCATTTTAATTTTTATTATTTATTCTTGCAGGACGTGCTGGGATTATCAAATATGGATAACTTTCACTATATTGGCCATTCGTTAGGCGCACATTTAGGAGGATATTGCGGACATGCAATACAAAAGGTAACGAATATTTTATCATACTCGTACTTGGTTGTACATAAAATTAAAATCGGTAGTTTTTGTGTGAAAGAGTAAGTCCATCCATCCATAAAAACTTTGTAATATTTAAAGGAATTTTACAGTATTATTTTAGAAATGGAACTGAGCACCCAATTCTTGACAGCAATTCACTCAAACGCCTTTTTTCGCATTAATGATCAGCTGATGACCTCCATGGCGCAGTGGTATGCGCGGTGAATTTATGAGACGGAGGTCCTGGGTTCGATTCACGGCGGGGTAGATTGTGGTTTTTCTTATTTGTCTTGGTCTGGCTGGTGGGAGGCTTTCGCCGTGGCTAGTTACCGACAAATGCGGACCGCCAAGCGGTACGATGTCCCGATAGCCCGCTTTCATCTTATCCATTTTATCATTAGTTAAGACCAGGTGTGATAGCAGTCAAGGGCCAACTTGTAGTAGATAAAAAAAGCTTTATGTCAATTTGTCGCTTGTATTGTTTCAGAATTTCAATCTGAAACTGGGACGGATCACCGGCCTGGACCCCGCGGCGCCGTACTTCAGCAACACCGTCACTCTGGTGCGCCTCGACAGATCCGACGCGCAGTTCGTAGACATCATCCACAGCAATGCCATGCCGCTGTATTTCTCAGGTATTGTACACTATTTCAATCTGAAACTGGGACGGATCACCGGCCTGGACCCCGCGGCGCCGTACTTCAGCAACACCGTCACTCTGGTGCGCCTCGACAGATCCGACGCGCAGTTCGTAGACATCATCCACAGCAATGCCATGCCGCTGTATTTCTCAGGTATTGTACACTATTTCAATCTGAAACTGGGACGGATCACCGGCCTGGACCCCGCGGCGCCGTACTTCAGCAACACCGTCACTCTGGTGCGCCTCGACAGATCCGACGCGCAGTTCGTAGACATCATCCACAGCAATGCCATGCCGCTGTATTTCTCAGGTATTGTACACTATTTCAATCTGAAACTGGGACGGATCACCGGCCTGGACCCCGCGGCGCCGTACTTCAGCAACACCGTCACTCTGGTGCGCCTCGACAGATCCGACGCGCAGTTCGTAGACATCATCCACAGCAATGCCATGCCGCTGTATTTCTCAGGTATTGTACACTATTTCAATCTGAAACTGGGACGGATCACCGGCCTGGACCCCGCGGCGCCGTACTTCAGCAACACCGTCACTCTGGTGCGCCTCGACAGATCCGACGCGCAGTTCGTAGACATCATCCACAGCAATGCCATGCCGCTGTATTTCTCAGGTATTGTACACTATTTCAATCTGAAACTGGGACGGATCACCGGCCTGGACCCCGCGGCGCCGTACTTCAGCAACACCGTCACTCTGGTGCGCCTCGACAGATCCGACGCGCAGTTCGTAGACATCATCCACAGCAATGCCATGCCGCTGTATTTCTCAGGTATTGTACACTATTTCAATCTGAAACTGGGACGGATCACCGGCCTGGACCCCGCGGCGCCGTACTTCAGCAACACCGTCACTCTGGTGCGCCTCGACAGATCCGACGCGCAGTTCGTAGACATCATCCACAGCAATGCCATGCCGTTGTATTTCTCAGGTAATTTATGCAATTTATCTGCATTTTTTGCCCGCCAATCCGCATTGGAGCAGCGTGGTGGGAGTTGACAAAAGTTAACAAATATAAATATCTTGGCGGACAGAAGTCCGGTTCCTCATTGAGATTGCTCGCGCATCCTTCATGAAGGTGAAAAAAGTTTTCTGTGGAACTTAATGTCAACTTGTTCTGGTTGCGAAACATAAGGGAGTGGACTGACATAAACACCGGTGAAGATTCTGCCTAGTCATGAACAAGGAGAAATTCAAAATCTGATATGTTCCTAAGCCCAAGGTTATTTAGAAGAAATATCTACTAAGCTATAAGCCTGCCGTTTGTACTTCTATTTCTTACTTAATATTACTTCTGTTTCTTTTTGACGTGACAACGTCTTATAATTCGATAGAGCCGGCTGCCGCACGAAAAAACATGACATGCGTCGTTACCTCGCTTTGAGGCGTTCCATGTAAGGCTTGAAGTGCAAGCGAGAGCGCGGAACGAGCAACAAAGAAGCACAATCGGCCTTTGCGTTCGGCAGCCTTCGACATCCGTCTATTAAATATAATTATTAAATATATTAATTTTAAATTAAAAATTAATATATTTATTATAAATTTAAAATATAAATTTATAAAATCAAAATCAATTATTTTATTAATTTAAATTAATATTTATAAAAATATACTTAAATTAAAAATTTTAATAACCAATTAAATGCTACCATTCCATCAGAAAGATTCATCCATTTCTTAAGAAATTGTCACGTTCAACTATCGTCAGCAAACCGACTTTATAGACAACCAATTTTTATTTATGTGTAGTATACAAATAATAATAACATGTGACATTGTGTTCCAGGATTCGGTATATCGGAGCCTATTGGCCATGTAGACTTCTATCCCAACGGTGGGTCAACCCAGCCGGGCTGCAAGAACGGCGGGCAGGGCTACCAGGGGATGGACAACGATATGTACAAGAAGGTGGTGCAGTTCGTGAGCTGCAACCACGAGAGGAGCTACGAGTTCTTCACGGAGAGCGTCGCGCCTGCGTGCCCCTTTATGGCTGTTCAGTGTAAATCTTATGAGGTAAGTTCAATCTTTTTATATCCCACATCTAGTTATCCGACCGGACTTCTACCCCAATGGACTTCAATCCCAATGTACTTCTATCCTAATGGACTTCTATCCCAATGGACTTCTATCCCAATGGACTTCTATCCTAATGGACTTCTAACCCAATGTACTTATAACACAATGGGCTTCTATCCTAATGGACTTCTATCCCAATGGACTTCTATCCCAACGGACTTCTATCCCAATGTACTTATAACACAATGGACTTCTATCCTAATGGACTTCTATCCCAATGGACTTCTATCCCAACGGACTTCTATCCCAATGGACTTATAACACAATGTACTTCTATTCTAATGGACTTCTATCCCAATGGACTTCTAGCCCAACGGACTTCCATCCCAATGGACTTATAACACAATGTACGTCTATCCTAATGGACTTCTATCCCAATGGACTTCTATCCCAATGGACTTCTATCCCAACGGACTTCTATCCCAATGGACTTCTATCCCAATGGACTTCTATCCCAATGGACTTCTATCCTAATGGACTTCTAACCCAATGTACTTATAACACAATGGGCTTCTATCCTAATGGACTTCTATCCCAATGGACTTCTATCCCAACGGACTTCTATCCCAATGTACTTATAACACAATGGACTTCTATCCTAATGGACTTCTATCCCAATGGACTTCTATCCCAACGGACTTCTATCCCAATGGACTTATAACACAATGTACTTCTATTCTAATGGACTTCTATCCCAATGGACTTCTAGCCCAACGGACTTCCATCCCTATGGACTTATAACACAATGTACGTCTATCCTAATGGACTTCTATCCCAATGGACTTCTATCCCAATGGACTTCTATCCCAACGGACTTCTATCCCAATGGACTTCTATTCCTATGGACTTCTATTCCTATGGACATATATTCTAACGGGGGTTGAACCCAACCGGGCTCCAAGAATAGCGACCAGAGCGATCAGGGAAAGGAAAACAATAGGTGGTGCAGTTCGTAAGCTGCAACCGTAAGAGATGCTACTATTTTCTCTGAGTGTCGCGCTTAACTGTCCCTTTAAGGCTGTCCAATGTAAATCTTGTGAGGTTGGTACAATCTTAAAAATCTAGTTTTTCTGCTGAAAGCCCAGTTAAACCAGCGATCAGAACTCACAATACGAGCCGTATCAAGAGTTACTGCCATTTGAATTCGACCCTTGATCCAACAACTAGGAGTGATCTTTATGTTTTCTTGACCAGTGTGAGTCACACCGATGTCAATAAATTGCAAAATTGATGGAATTTGAATTGATGAACATTCAAAAAATAAGAATTTTGTTTTAATTTTCAGGCATTTTTGGAAGGCAACTGCACAACCTGCGATAATAAACACCTGTGCATTCCGATGGGCCTGCACTCACACGATATGTATCGCCGGCTGCAGATGAGCGACATGGTGGACACCAACTCTAACATCGCCCTATATGCTATGACTGGCAGCAGCAAACCATTTTGTAGTGAGTAACTAAAAATTCAAAGGTCTTAACTTATTAGAGCTATCCGGCACCCAATCCGCACCTTCGCCTCATAGTCTTCGTATGGAGGACCTCTTGGTGACCATCAATTTTTTCAGTGGACCACTTGGTTACCACAAATTGCTTGAGGTGGTTCACTTGTTGACCGCTCATTGCTCAGAGTAGACCTCTCCGTGGCCACCAGTTGCTTTGAGTGGACCACTTGGTGACCACCCATTGCTGGGAGTGGACTAACTTGGTGATCGGATGGAACCGGATGAATGAATGAATTAAATGAAAGCTTCTGTATTGTGATATTTGAATTTGTGTAAACTTTCATATTCATTATACATTATTATATAGTTTATATTGTTTATTAAAATTATTTTATACTCGTTCTTCCGTAGGAGTACATTACGAAGTGACGTTGAAAGTGTCCAACTCTACGGAGAGCATCCGCCACGGGCCGGACGTAGGGCGGATATCCATCACACTCGTCGATAGGAACAACAACAAGAGCGACCACAAGTTGATGAACGAGGAACAGTGAGTATGAACCATTACATTATAATCTACAGATGAAGGTACATTACAAAGTGACGTTGAAAGGTGATGAACTAGGAACAGTGAGTATGAACCATTACATTATAATCTACAGATGAAAGTATATTACGAAGTGACGTTGAAAGGGGATGAAGTAAGAGCAGTAAGTATGAACCATTACATTATAATGTACAGATGAAAGTACATTACGAAGTGACGTTGAAAGGTGATGAAGTAAGAGCAGTGAGTATGAACCATTACATTATAATCTACAGATGAAGGTACATTACGAAGTGACGTTGAAAGGTGGTGAAGTAAGAGCAGTGAGTATGAACCATTACATTATAATCTACAGATGAAGGTACATTACGCGTGACGTTGAAAGGTGATGAACTAGGAACAGTGAGTATGAACCATTACATTATAATCTACAGATGAAGGTACATTACGAAGTGATGTTGAAAGGTGATGAAGTAAGAGCAGTGAGTATGAACCATTACATTATAATCTACAGATGAAGGTACATTACGAAGTGACGTTGAAAGGTGGTGAAGTAAGAGCAGTGAGTATGAACCATTACATTATAATCTACAGATGAAGGTACATTACGCGTGACGTTGAAAGGTGATGAACTAGGAACAGTGAGTATGAACCATTACATTATAATCTACAGATGAAGGTACATTACGAAGTGACGTTGAAAGGTGATGAAGTAAGAGCAGTGAGTATGAACCATTACATTATAATCTACAGATGAAGGTACATTACGAAGTGACGTTGAAAGGTGATGAAGTAAGAGCAGTGAGTATGAACCATTACATTATAATCTACAGATGAAGGTACATTACGAAGTGACGTTGAAAGGTGGTGAAGTAAGAGCAGTGAGTATGAACCATTACATTATAATCTACAGATGAAGGTACATTACGCGTGACGTTGAAAGGTGATGAACTAGGAACAGTGAGTATGAACCATTACATTATAATCTACAGATGAAGGTACATTACGAAGTGACGTTGAAAGGTGATGAAGTAAGAATAGTGTGTATAGAAAATAGTATTTTTAATAATATACTTGGATAAATCATATCCTTAAACTTACATCCGTTTCACCAGTCTAGGACGCTGTTCAGAGAGGAACATAAAGTCGATTTTTTAATAATATGTTTATTTAATCAAAGTATGTACCATTATCCATGCCCTTTTGCCATCATATAGGTAGTTCATTGATCTCGTTACTAAAAAAACATTCGGACGGGAATTAATAAAATCTTTGAAGGCGCTTTGGATTGCCTCATAGGGGTTGAATTTTTTCCCTTGCAGGAAGTTATCCAAATTTCGAAAAAATTAATCTGTTGGAATAAGGTCCATTAAGATTTTTCCCAATTTAATATCTGTAGACTATATCTATATCCGTGAGTGAAATAAGTATGCGTAATATATATCGATATAAATTACACATGCTTATATTAAAAGATTTTGTTACATAATTATGTTATAATACGATAATTATAAACAATATCCGTACACGGAACTACGTTATCATTATCTTTTTTAAACAATATTGCATAGTAATTTTTTTGGGTCGTGATAAAGATATGAAATTAATACTGCGTATATTGACGTATTTGTTATATGAAAATAAACTGTATCTTACAGAAACAATCGTAACGTATGTTTGTGATTATTTAAATACCTATAAGCATAACAATGTACATTACACACAGTTGTGTAATGTATTTTGTTATGTTATATATCCGGCTTCATAAATAGAGAGATAGTTCTCGATTGTCTTACGCTCAGAATACCTTAAAGTCTATCCTCCCACTCCCTCTATAGATGTGTGTATATATATATATATATATATATATATATATATATATATATATATATATATATATATATATATATATATATATATATATATATATATACACACACGCTAACCGCTAAACGAATGATTATCTGTCATCTATAATTTGATCATTTGATCTACTTGTTATAATATATGTCCAGCTCAATTACATTTTAATCTCCTTATTATTTTTCTATTTATTTTAATATAAATTTTAATAATAGAAAATTAGAAAATTTTGATTTTAAAAAGATTAAGCCAAAAAAGGTCTTTTTAGGCTTACTTTTTTTGAGGCCAGTATCAGCCGCAGTAGCCCATTATAAATAATAAATAAAATTCATTTATTTCAGGCTTAATATAAAGAACCATATAATTAATAGAATATTAAACACGAAAATACATACAACATACAAATACAAAATATCAGAAGAACAGTAGTAAACTGAGTTTTAGGTGACGTTCTTCAGTAAAAAGCTTGGGTGACAGTGGTACCGACTTTATAGTTTTGATTAAAGGAATTAAGGTAACTAAATGCCGCGATAATTTTTTAGTTTTTAGTGCATTTTTAAGAGGGTTCTATTATTTTCATACTTTTAAGTGATTTATCGACAACGAATATACACGTAAAACCCACTCGTACTAAATTATGAGTACCAATATACGCCAGTTACTAAAAAAACACCGATATCGCTGCAAGTGTGCCTATAAAGTTTGAAGAGGTTTTTCAATTTTTCCAGGATCTCATGATCATCAGATCCTAACATGATGATGATTTTGGAAATAAATTCCAATAAAAAAAGAATTATCAAAATCATATCAATCAAGAATTATTATTAAAATTACGCGTCGATGTGATAACCTACTCCGTTTTTTCGTCAGTTAAAAAGCTGTTTATATTTATGACATTTGTATGTTTACAGGAAATACTACAGGCCAGGGGATATCGAGACCAAGTTGTTAGCCTTCAAGGACACTGGTCACCCGCCCATTTCAGTTATAGTGGAGTGGAAGTATGAAGCGAGTCTTCTCAACCCGATGACCTGGCGCTTGCTGCAGTCGTCCAGCGTTTACGTCGAGTATTTGAAGATATCCTCCCTGGAATATAACACAGTGTTAGTACATTTTTTTATGTTTGACTGTAATCACACTTGATGGTAAGTGATGTCGCAATCTAAGATGAATGTGGGCTAACTTATTAGAAGCAAGACGAAATCAACGCTCCTTTCGGTTTTAACACGACATCGAATCATAACGTTAAGTCTCTTGGCAGTACGTCTTTGTCGGTAGGGTGGTATCCAGCCACGGCCGAACCTACTATCCGAACCTGGACCGATTTAGAAAATATCAATCAGACCAGTTGAGAATTGAACCCTGGATCTCGCTTCATTCTGCTTATAAACACGCACTCGAATTATAAAACACCCTCCCTCGATCTACTATCGTGCAAAAGTATCTAATATTTTATTCCTTATTATCAGCCTATTAATGGCCCATTACAGGGCCAGGCCTTTTATGGAGAAGGCATATGGAGCGTAAACCCACCACGCTGCTCCAATATGGGTTGGCGGGCTTAGGGTGATAATGTTTCATTTATTAACGATCACTATCAGATATTGATAATTGGTGACCGGCACCAACGGCTTAACGTGTTCTCCGAGTCACGGGGGTGATGCACCACCAACTTCCCGGGGCTTGGAATGTGCTGAAAATTTCATAGAAGACTTAAAAATTCAGATTTATTCCATAACCAACCCAGGAATCGAACCCAGGACCTCGTGATCGAAGCTACATAGGCTAACCACTATATCAACGAGGTATATATATTAGTTACTTATTTTATATTTATATGAAATAAGCTTTCATTTATTTTCTGTTTCAGTATTACAGTCTGCCCGAAATTCAAAAAACCGGTCGTCACAAATCTGAAGACTATAATGAAAACAAAGTACTGTACGAAATGATGCGCCAAGAATACAGAATCTTGTGAAAACATTTGACAATGCAAGGAATTTTTCTT
Organism: Mycalesis mineus; assembly: GCA_034621355.1. Lineage (NCBI taxonomy): Eukaryota > Metazoa > Arthropoda > Insecta > Lepidoptera > Nymphalidae > Mycalesis > Mycalesis mineus. The sequence continues at coordinate 7,530,229 of CM067887.1, read as the reverse complement.
TCGACAAGATAATTCAAAGTATTCCAATAGTATTGTTATTTAAGATTTACTATATATTTGTTTACTGTTTAATGATTTATGATACAGTTAACGTTAAGTAATTATAAAATAAAAATACAATGTAACAAAGCTTTGCTGTGTAAATAGTTGTTAATAATTAAAATAAATAATTAAACAAACAATTCTATACTTTCTTTATTTTCTTTACTCATTGACATCTTTACTTATTTTTGTTTATGACACTTTCATCATAACCATGTTGCCATTGTGATTTAAAGAAGTCTGGGTAGTATTCTGTAATAATTATTACCTGAAACAATAACTAAACGAATAGGGATAAATAAAGGGTACTGGTAAACTTGACACAAAATTGGCAACTTTACCTACGCAACTTTATTCATAAACTATTGCATAATAAGTACTTATTTATTTAAAAATACCTTGTTCTAAAGACTATGTATCAAATAGCATGTAAAGTTAAAATTATAGGGCATTTATAAAAAAATACTACTAACCACTATATTTTTTTAGATACTAACACAACATTAACATATCAAATATTGTAAGATTATGTAAGAAATAAAGCGCTTTTTTATTTTATTGATTATTATTTAAAAAAAATACTGTAGGTAAAGTTAACATAGGATTCATTGCTACTTATATACAAATTGTTGTATTACGTATAAGATTGGCTACAACAGAAAAGAGTTTAAATTAATTTAATCCTTATTTTTAAATTAGTATTTTATTAATTAATTTATAAAGAATTAAAATTTTGTATTGTTATCAATTTGTATTATTGAAATTATGTCTATGACACTCCTTATGAGTCTGGCTATCATATACAAAAGTCATATTGTAAAAACAATTTTACATTTGAGTTTTAGTCAATTAGCCGGATCAGACAGACAGACACAAAAATTTTAAAATTTATTTCCTAATTACCGTATATACTATATACTTTCATATATATATACATTTAGCGCTTATTAAGAACAGACTCTTCGATTTTATTTATTTTTACATATTAAAATACTCATTTATTTTTTACATAAATACTTTGACAAAATATTTTACAAAAATAAAAAACAAAAGAATGGACACATACTTGATTTTTGTCAACCCTAGCGGTAGTTAAAGTTGCCACAATATAATCATTGGTAACTTTACTAAACCTACATAAACAATGAAATATTTCTATAAATTGAGTTAGTAGCAATAAATGTTTTTGCGACAGCAATCCTAAGGATATTTTACGAAATATAAAATATTTACTAACCTGCGATTTAAAGGTAAGTCTCTGCGACCTTACTTTTACACTTAAAGAAACCCCCCCTCAGGTAAAGTTCCTGTGAATTAGGCAAAGTTGCCATGTTTTACGGTACCTATGTAATATTGTCGCAGTTGCAGAATTTTTGTATTGATAGTTTATGAGAACTTCTAAACAATTGCCAAAAGTAGAGATAATTATTATTTGTATATCTGCATGTTTATTTATTCCGTCGTTAGTATAATTTTGGATACTATGCAAGTTTTTTCAAAATCGGGTTATCAGATTTGGAAATGGGGAGTCAGTCATATCCTTATATCTATATAGAAGCGCTACTGAATAGACTCCTATTATTTAAAATATCTATGGCCTGAACAGAATATTTTTTTCGCAATATGGTGATTTTTATAAACTTATAAAATCAATATGAGAAAACTGAGTTGATCATGGCTGATGCATTTTTACAAACACTACATAGATAACATAAACGTCCAGTATTTCTATAGTTTCGGTATCTGTGAATTAAGTAATGTCAGCTAAGTGAGTGACATTAGCAGTTAATGTCATTTACGTCAGTATTGACATACAATGATATCATGGGTGTATCTTTTGCTGTTATTATGATTTCATAATTCAATTCACGTAATAATTGTTATATCATAGTCTATCCATTGAATTAAGTCTGTAACAAGGGCGTAGTGAACTGTTCAACACAATGGGAGATAGCCGGAAAAAGAAAAAGTTTTACTTTCGCAAGCGTAGAAATAAATATTTCCTCGAACCCGGCTTCAGGGGATTCTTCTGCACATGCAATTTCAGGGAGAAAGATTGCGTGAAGGAAATGTACAACTTGCTAAACGAGTACGCGGGGAAGTTGTATCCAGAGGAAGAAGTGAGTTCTGCTAGACCGGCGTCCGTGGAGCCCGAAGAGCGGAGCGACAGTGAGTCTGACTATGAGGCTGATATTGGAGACATGCTGAAGCAAGAGGTCGAAACCCTGAGGAAGGGGTCACAAAGCTCGCTCAGGCACAAGCGGTTCCAAGTAGTTGAGACCGGAGCGTCGAACTGTATCTTTATAAAAACCAACCTCCCTAGTCCAGAAGAGCTAACTAACGCTATCATAAAAGATCTGTCTACAACAAAAGTGCAAAAAACGAGACATGTGTTACGCTTACTACCAATAATGGCTACATGCAAAGCAAACTTACCAGATATAATGGAGTGTGCTGGCAAACTATTAGACAAATATTTCCTAAAAGAACCATCAACATTTGCTGTGATTTTTAACAAAAGGTTCAATAGCAGTGCATCACGAGAACTGATTATTAAAGAGCTTGCTGATTTGATTGTTCTAAAGAACGGTGGAAACAAAGCTGATTTGAAAAATCCAGGACTGTGTTTCATAGTCGAGATAATAAAAGGCATTTGTCTGCTAAGTGTCGTTGACAATTATTATTTGTATAAGAAATATAATCTTCATGAAATATGTAAAGAAGATACACCCAATGATTCTGAGGAGACGAGAGCTAAAAAGTTCAAGGCTGATGTACCCACAGCTGCGGAACACACTGAAGTTGGATAAATGTATTTCTTATTCTCTTTAACAATGTATTCCAATTTCTAGGTTAAGGCAACCTGGGGTCCCAATACCAATTCTTGCACCAAATTTTTCTCTATTTCTTACTATTTTTAAATAAATGGATGTTTACTATATATGTGTAACTTAAACAATGGTTTTCTTTGTCTACCTCACTATACCTAACTATTTGAAATGTGTATTGTTATCAGAATATAAATTACAATTAATTACTTGTAGTTGTAAAATGTAAATACATTGTGTACATAACACTTATATAAGAACAGATAATGTTGTGCTTATGTAACAAGCGTTATATAAGGCTCGTGTAACTGTGATGTAATAAGTACTGTGTAGGTAACTTAGCCACCTACACAAACCATAACTTTGTAGCAGCTTGCCTGAACCAGTACTTTTTGAAGTATTGCACACAGTTGCTACTAGATGGCGTTACTGAACCAAACTGAATTTTTTTTTCAGCTACTATTTATTAGTAAAAAGTAGTCAACATTTTGCAAAAATATTAAGATTTAAGTAGATAAGTAAATATTACGAAGTTATTTTTTATTATAATTACACACAGTCTAACTTCTAGTAAAACTAATGACATACCTAAATAAATATTTTTTTTTGGTGAAAAAAATTACAAGAAAGCTGACAGCTATAAAATGCAAAAAGTTGTTAATTAAAAGACCATGTTTGGCAAATTTCAAACTTCTTAACCAAACTTAGATTGTAACTACTTATTATTTCGTATCATTATCAGCCTTTATATACATAATTATATTAATTGTGATCATCTACAAATTTTGATTCAAAAACGTATCTGAGTATGTACCTACTATACCGTGTACCTACCTACCAATGTTCTAAGATTAAGAGTCGAGTGAAAGTGGAATCAATAGCGCAAACTTGGCTTAAAACAAAGGGAGCTAATCAACGAAGGTATACCTAGGTATCTAAATTTAGATTTACTCCTAGCCTGTCCGTCCTACCGGCGTTGACGTAGGTAACTACCTACTTTAGTAAATATATTATATCTGTATATTCAACTAGCGGACGCCCGCATATTATATTATATTCACCTACGCAGTTCCCATTCTTGTAGGAATTTGCACGGCCTTATTTCGAAAAATAAAAGCTTTGGCAATTTGGCGTTAGGGTGCAAGTTTGTAGCCGACTGCAAACAGCAGCAGTAGACGACGTGTCGCGGTGATAATAATGATATCTATGCATTTCTTTGAATACACGTATCATAATGAATTTTGTATAAATACATAAAAACCAGTAAGTTGATAGTCAAATATTTATACCAATCTTTAACGCAGTTATTTCGTTTTGTGCGGTTTAATATCGCAATCCCTTAGTGTCACTATCGATAAATTTGCATATCAAGTATAACTATAACGATCCATTAGGATATTTCATTGTTCATTGTGGTCGTCAAAAACTTGACGATTGTTCCATTGTAGAGTGTGATTGTGTGACTGTCTGTTGTCGGATATGAACTTGCACTCTAAGGCAACTTAGCACAGCTTTTATTTTCTGATAGGCAGTTCGAAGTTGTTACGAGATTTCTATTAAACTAAGTGGTTACATCTTAAACATCTTAGGTTACATCGTCGTCGTCTAGGCACGCAGTCGTTACGTTTAAAGGTGCGATTTGGTAGCCGTCCGCAGACGACAACAGCAGGCGACATGTCGCAGCGATACTTCGATCTCTATGTAAGTATTTATATGGAAATAACGAGTTTTCCGCCATTTATTTAATAGAAACTCATACAAATCAGTAAAAGGTTTTTAAACCTTGTACTAAAATCAACGACACTGTTCGAGGGAAGAGTGGTATAAATGTAACTACTTAGGCCTGTGTGCACCAAGATTTCGGTGATCATAACCAACGGTTAACATAAGCTAAACGTAAAATTTACAGTTCACGGTAACCCGTACACCGGTTAAGGACGTAAGCTCGGTTAAGATAACCACCCGGTTTACGTCCTTAACTGGCGTACGGGTTTATTATAAATAGTAAATTTATAGTAAAGATAGTTAACCGTTGGTTATGATAAGCGAAATCTTGGTGCACACAGGTCTTAGTACTGCTAATAAACGTACAAATCCTTTGGGGATAAGCTCAGCTAGTTAGTCACAAACAAGATCGGTATCTAGAACTCATACTAACTATGATTTAAAGTCAATAGCACAGTTTAGTTGGGTATCCAATTACTATTATAAACGCGAAAGTTCGTACGTATGGAGAGATGTTTGTTACTTTTTCACGTAAAACTAATGAATAGATTTTGATGAAACTTTACAATAATTCATCTTATACATCAGAATAACACATAAATAATAATATAAGAAAGAAAGTACCGAAGTAGTGAGTCTTAATTTCATAATAAAAAATTTTAAATAAAAATATAACCGACTCAAAACGCACTAAAAAGTAAAAAATAACTGTGTCATTTAGTTGCTTTAATTTACTTAAGCATATCTATGAAATCGGTGCCAGCCAATCAATGGGACCACCTTGGAAGTATGCTCTTTCTAATGAAAAAAGAATTATCAAAATCGGACAACTCTGTAAAAAGTTATGCGTGGTCATACATAAAAAAAAAATATACGTGTCGAATTGAGAACCTCCTCCGTTTTTTTTCGTCGGTTAAAACGGAGGGAGCTCTGGCCCTGAAGTGAGCCATTAAAGTGTGCTGTTAATGATTAATTTATTTACATTTAATATTGATAAAACTAATCAGGTTATATTAGTTGTACATCATCTTCAACATCAGCCGATAGTCGCGCACTTCTGGACTGGATTCATATATACTCGTATAATAACTCCCTGAACGGTTGCACTTTAACATCGAGATTTACGACCACTGTGGGGCAAGTGTGAGTTTTTCACCGAGCGACTGCGTAAAAACGTAGTCACTAATAATGTCAAATTATATAGCAAAAAAAACGTTCTGACACTCGCCCATTTGAGTTTTCTCTCACTCCCGCCAGGGGCGCTGCTTCAGTTCCATATAAAATTTGCCCTTAACGCGAATGTGAAGTTTTCGATTGTTTTGAAGTAATCTCACACTAGGCACTCTGCATCGAAATTAACGCGGGCGAAACCACGGTACCCAGCTAGCGGTAAAGATAAAGTACCTACCTACCCTAGTCACATCTCAAAGCGTCAACATCAATAATATTATTGTTGAATTTAACGTGGTTTTCACCCCTATGTTTGCTTTGAAGAAGTTTGTTTGCGCGTATCTTACGATCACAATCCTGTTGTCCTAAGCCTCGAGCGGCGGAGTAATGTAATTAAATTTAACTGAATAGAACTCCTTCGAACTTTCTAAGAGGTTTTCCTTAGAAACTTTAAAGAGTATTATCTGCTATATTACCCATAGTAGCTATCTACTGAAAGATATATTAAATTGAAGCGTCTCTCGTTTCTCGTTTCGTTCAGTATTTATTTACTTACGTGTACCTACTAAAGCTAATCGACATTGTCATCATTGTTAAAAGTCAAAAGTCTTATTGAAAGTCTTAAACCCAACTGTACATTTTTTATAGTAATAATTAACAGGTCACCCGCCTGGTGATAAGTGGCAAACCTTCGTCTAATTTAACAGAGCAACACCTTGCATTACATGCAAGCGTATGCGTTTCAATCTATCATTCATTTATTTTTGTTGGAATATGGTACGATAGAGAGCTTTTAAGTAGCTTTGATAATAATCATGGCTAGCTTAGCTTTAGGTTTTCGTCGCAGTTCCACCTCCGTAGTTCCCGTTTCCGGATGAAACGAATTTAATATAGGGTTTAAGCGTCGAGAAGTAACAAACATAGGTAAGTACTTTCGCTTTTATTATATTACTAGCAACCCGCCCCGGCTTCGCACGGCTGCAATGCTGGTACTAAAGTATATTAAATAAATTTGTTTAACAAAAAATAGAACCGACTCCAAACGCACTAAAAAGTACAAAATAAATACTTAAGTAAATGAAAGCAACTAAATGACACAGTTATTTTTTACTTTTTAGTGCGTTTTGAGTCGGTTCTATTTTTTGTTAAAAATTTTTATTTCTTACTTTTTAGTGATTTATCGCCACGTAACGTACTCGTACTGTCATAGTATATTATATGGCTCTAGTATCCAAAAAGCTACCAATACCGAGACAAAAATCGAAATCGCTGTAAGCGAGCCTCCAAAATTTGAAGAGTTCCTTCAATTTCCCCAGGATATCATCATCAGATCCTAACATGATTAAATGGGACCACCTTCGAAGTATGCCCTTTCTAAGAAAAAAAGAATTATCAATATCAGACAACTCTGTAAAAAGTTATGCGTGGTCATACATAAAATAAAAAAAAATATACGTGTCGAATTGAGACCCTCCTCCGTTTTTTTTCGTCGGTTAAAAAGCACGCCCTGCGCGACCCCCAACTGCTCGCTATGTCCCTACATTTTGAATCTTGTATAAATCTTGGATAATATTCACCTAAACTACATAATATAAATGGCAATAGTAATCTATATTGAATGCACTAAGTATTTAAGATACTTAAGTGAATAAGAATTAATGCAGTATTGCTTAAAATCGCTTCGTAAATAAACTGATAATTTTGGCTGAAAGTAAAAGATAACAAATGGTTATTGTGTGTTATCCCTAAGAGATAGGCATATGCCATCGCGGACTTTTTTGTTGACATTTTTAAGGTAGTACATTATTTTGATATATCTCGTAGGGTTTAGCCAGCTTTTGCAGTGTAAGCGCAAAAATGCGTTAATTTACGACATCACATCAGAAACCTCTAAAACTATCAGTGTTTCCCTACTATATTATGCATGTATTATCTATCTGATAAAAAGAAACCGCATGAAAATCGGGTGCGTAGTTTTAAAGATTAAAGCCTTAGCTTATACATCCGGACAAACATAAAAAAGCGACTTTGTTTTATACTATGTAATGATTTTAGTCTGATTTATCGATTTGAATATATTTGTAGTTTAGATTTCCGTCGTTACTTAGTTATAATTTGGCATAGTTATTTAGAATAGCATTTAGAATAGCATAATTATTGTGCGCTGTGATCGCTCGGCTGGCCGCATGATGCGAATTAATCATGGCTCACAAAGTGCTAAACAACTGCTCTGTTTAGATAATATTCTAACAAGTGGTATAAAAGTCACTTTACCTATCTACTAGTGGTTTAGTGCTTTTGATACTTTCACTTTTCTGCGACTCTATAGTCGATGGACATAGGCCTTTTGTAGGGACTTTTAAAGACTACGAACTGTAGCCAGCGGTTCCCTACCGGTCACACAGTACGGTCGCCAGTCCACCTAGGGTTGGGTCGACCAACAATACGCATTTCGGTGCGTGGTCGCCATTTCAGCACCTTTAAAACTCAACGTTTTTCAAACTATCATAGGTTGCCTCGCCCATTGTCACTTCAGGTTTGCCATTCATTGAGGTATATCAAGATAGTTCTTCTGCGAATCATCCCATTTCTGTCCCTGACTTTGATCGAGAATATAAGTATAGGATAGTTCTAAAGTGTATACTAGGCATAGAAACATTTTTGGTGTAAAAACATGGCTAGCATATTGGATGTAGGTCACTACTGCGCTTGCGTCTTGTCAACGTGCCTCAAGTGTGGTTTGTAGGACAATGCTCATTCGACGGCCTACTAAACGGTCCTTGCGTAACAGTCTTCGAAGACCTAATGAGTGAAAAATTATATAGAATTTTTTTATTTATCTAGTACCTATACTTTGCTATCTTTGCTCGAGATGGTGGTGGAAAGTGGCTCGGGGTTCTAATTCCAATTGGTCCGAGTTTCGGGTCAGTTATGAAAATAAAAATACTGATCTTTTCTGAAATTACAATAAACATAAACTAGTTTAATCAGATTATAACATGGTACATTATTACTCTAATAAGCCTGCCAACTCTCACAGGAGCGGCGTGGTGAGTCCAGGCTCCATATTCTTTCTTACTTATAGACAAAGAGAGCTTGACTTTGAAGTAGGCCGACAAAATAGGCTAATAATGATCATGATGGGAATGTGAGAATTTGATGACTTTTGGACTTATTCAAAATTTAACGAGTTTAGTACTGCTAAATTAGCACCACTCAAAACAATATCAACGTTTTTGTATAAGTTTTGGAATTACTTCGGTTCCAGACTAAAGCACACCGATGCGTCCCGGGATATTAGTTCTAAAACAAACTTTCCAAACACCAAAACATTGATAGTTTTTGAGTATGGGCAGCGGGTGTTACCCATCAGTTTACCTCCCTGCACATCCTCTAAGGCCTGTGTGCACCAAGATTTCGGTTATCATAACCAACGGTTAGCATACGCTAAAAGTAAAATTTACTGTTCACGACAACCCGTACGCCGGTTAAGGACGTAAACCGTGCGGATATCTTAACCGAGCTTACGTTCTTAACCAGCGCACGGGTTGTCGTGAACAGTAAATTTTACGTTTAGCTTATGCTAACCGAAATCTTGGTGCACACAGGCCTTAGTCGTTAGTAATGTAAATATTGATAAAACCCAAAATAGTAATACACCATCTAAATACTAGTAAAAAAGTAGTACCCAGTTACTGCCTGCCTCGTTGGTCTAGTGGTTAGCTTATCTATTTTCGATCATGAGGTCCTGGGTTCGAGTCCTGGGTCAGGTCACGGAATAATTCTGAGTTTTTCATTGTTCTATAAATTTCTCAGTACATTCCAAGCTCGGAGTCGGGAAGTTGGTGGTGTACACCCCCGTGCCTCGGAGAGTACGTTAAGCCGTCGGTGCCGGTTGCTGTCATCAACATCTGATAGTAATCTTTTTTTTTTTTTTTATCGACTACAAGTTGGCCCTTGACTGCTATCACACCTAATGTTAAGTGATGATGCAGTCTAAGATGGAAGCGGGCTAACTTATTAGGAGTGGGACGAAAATCCATACCCGTTTCGGTTTCTACACGACATCGTACCGGAACGCTGAATCGCTTGGCGATACGTCTTTGTCGGTAGGGTGGTAACTAGCCACGGCGAAAGCCTCCCACCAGCCAGATCAAGACAAATTAAGAAAAATATCAATCTGCCCCGCCGGGAATCGAACCCAGGACCTCCGTCTTATAAATCCACCGCGCATACCGCTGCGCCACGGAGGTCGTCAAATGATCGTTAATAATAAAGGATCGTTAATAAATGAAACATTATCACCTTAAGGCTGCCAACCCACATTGGAGCAGCGTGGTGTGTCTACGCTCCATATCCCCTCTCCTATAAGGAGGGAAGCCTGGCCCTGTAGTGGGCCGTTAACAGGTTAAAAATATTGTCTTAGGGCGTAATAATGAAAATCACTTATGACGTAAAACAGGGGTTACCAATTTTATTTGAGTGCGCAATGTATTGTGGACAATGCAATATTAACGTTCCTCAATCTATACCTAACTTCTGGTGGCCACAATATTGTCACGCTGTACCAGCGTGCGTAGATGCACCCTACAGACTTGTATCTGACTCTAAATATGGTATTGATTGTATATAGTATGGTCATTTCTGCGCCCCTCCCGGGGTTGCGCCCTGTGCCAGGGCACCACTGGCACTGCTCTGATTATATTTACATTGCTAGTTTTTTTATTTAAAAATCCTTTTTTGTTCGTTTTTAGGGTTCCTTACCTAAAAAGGAAAAAACGGAACCCTTATAGGATCACTTCGTTGTCCGTCCGTCTGTCAGTCAAGACCCTTTTTCTCAGACGCGTGGAGATATTAAGATGAAATTTATATCAAATACTTAGGTGTGCTGCCCCTTAGAGCTGTGAAAAAATCAACCTTCTAGGCCAAGGCAATCAAAAGATACAGCCATTTATGCCAAAAATTTCCCCAATTTTCGACTTGGTCAAACAAATCAAAACCTAACCGATAGTTCCCGTAAACTTAGGATCTTGAAATTTGGTGCAAACAAACGTCAAATAGTATAAATAACAGAAAAATTAGGAAAACTGTACATTTTTAGTTACATCATATACCAAAAATGTTTTTGTTAATTTTACACTTCCGCCCTTTTCTCATGAATACGTAAAGGTATTTAATTGAAATTTATATCAAATACTTGGGCCTGTAAAACCTTTAAGCCCTAACAAAATCAAACTTCTATGTCAACACAGTCAAAAGATATAACATTCTGCATTATAAGCCGCATATTTAACTCAAAACTACTTGCAGCTAGTCTTAGAATCTTGAAATTTCGCACGAAGCAATGTTTTATAGTACATATGAAGGAATAATTCCGAAACCCTCAAAATTTACTGAAACTTCGGTGCGCGAGTCCGACTCGCACTTGGCCGGTTTTTGAATTTATAATCGTAATGAGAAGATTTAATGGCGTAATTAGCATAGTTAAAGACTCTGCAGAATTTTTTTTTTTGAAAATCATGTTTTGAGCGACGAAGAGTACCAATGCTGAGGATCATGTACTGAATTACTGATTTAAATTGTCTTTATACCCGGCTCATCGGTTCTTTATATCAGGCTCTTTATACCCGGTTAAGGTAGGTAGATACTAACTACTAATGTATACTAAAACCAAACTCAATTGAGAATGCTTGTCAACAAATTTAAAATGAAGGTAGAAAATGCAACACATTTTATGCCCAATAAATTTAAAATTATATTCTGTTATATTAAAAATCTTATTTAAAAGATATTGAATATATTAATTAGTTTTAAGCTTACTAATCTAATTTATTGTCATGAATTCGTTATTAAATAGTTAATTTTAAAAAAAAGGTGTAAAATGACTAGTGATTTCTACCTTCATTATTAATTTGTTTGTTGACTAGCATTCTCAATCGAGTTTTGTTTTAGTATAGTTTATCGTTTTTTACTGCTATCGCTAGAAATAATGTCCAAGCTCGATCCAGGTCATTTTATAAATAGCATCTGACTTTGTAACGATCCCTTGTTAAAAAGTAACACGCTATCACCGTAAGCCTTCTCACCCGCATATTGGGTAAAGGCTCCTCCTATAAAGAAAAACTAGGGCCTGGCAAACGAATCATTTGAGAATGTTTGTACGGAAAATAATTTAGAGTCAGACTAATATTTGTTTAGTTGATAAAGCTTTGTACATCAAATTAGCATTCATTTAAATAATAAAGTAACTACCTTTAACCCTTATTCAAATATTGGGAAATTATTTCCCACTTGACAGTACCGTAATATTTCTTTATTATTTCTTTACTGGTAACTCTAATCAGTACCAATCCAGGAACAAAATAATTTTACACACTTTTTAAATATTTTACTTGGCAACATTTTGGACAAAATTGCGTAATGTCATCGTATGTCAATGTCAAAGTCACAATTTGAATTTTTTGGTGCACAAAACCGGTTCTCGCAGGACTTTCGAAAATTTTTGTAGAAAAAAAATCTGGTAAGTACATAAACAATATATTGATGTAAACTAGACTTATTTTCTGAATGCTTTTTACGGTTTCTGTGCTTTTTGCACTGATATTTCTTGGATTTTATTAGGTTTAATTAGGTGGGAAATAATTTCCCAATGTTCGTTCCTGCTTTGATAAACATCAGTGTCTTTATATATATATAAAATTGTTTGTCAGCTGTAATAATAACGGTATAGGAACTTGTAATACGATAGCGAGTAAGTCAAATTAGTGGCTTTTTGCAAAATTGTGACTGCGTTTATGTGATTTCTATGCTTTATTCCAAACGAAGCCACTTATAAGTTTTAGGACTTTTGTAACTATTTGTGCAATATGCTGATAAAACTACATAATTGCCAACTTTTTATAATTTACTTTCAGCTATTCAAATATGGACGCAAGAAAGGAACGTAAAGTGCTCGCCAAGAAACTATTAGAAGAGGTGGTACAAAATTTAGACGACTTGTCTGATTTATCAGGCTCAGATTCTGAGGATGACTCATGCTTTATCAACAGTATTCATTCTCCTTCCGATAGTTACCTAAATCAGCTCGATGATAACCTAATTGAACAACGTCTTGAACATATCTTTGGCTTTGGATTGACGGGAGACAAACAAGACCCACCTTCTCCCCCTATGCAAACTCAACAGATTTCAACGGATGCCTTACTGACAGTCTTAGATGAAACATCGCATTTCACAAACACACCAAAAACAGACAACAGTCTTTTGCCAACTCACTTAGGTACTGAAACTGAGCAATGTTATGATCAGCCTTCTGACGTTCACACACTTAATGAAGTTCAGCAAAATTTTGATGTCATTGATGCCCCCATGGAAGAGTTTTTGGCAGATGATGGGCAAGAGTCTGAAACTAACAACGAAGTACGCAGAGATCGTTCTCAGCCAAGAGTATGGGAGATAAAATCGGAAACCCATGAAGTTCCTCTTTTCGAAAAACGTTTTAAGCCCAAGGCTAACGATACTCATAAAACATCACCTCTAAGTATTTTTGAGCGGCTTTTTCCTGATGAACTGATGGTAATAATTGTGGAACAAACCAACAGATACGCCCGTCAGAAAAATAGTACTAACTGGAAACCTGTAACTCTACAAGATATTAAGGCGTATCTAGGAGTTTTAATCCTTATGGGCTTAAATCCTTTACCGGACATGGAACTCTACTGGTCATCAGATCCCTTTTATTACAATAAGGAAATTGCCCAGGTTTTCCCAATAGTAAGATTTAAAAAAATTACAGAAAACCTCCACATAAATGATAACGAGATGGAACCACCAAGAAACTCCCCTGAATATGACAAATTATTTAAATTGAGACCCCTCCTCACAGAACTCAACAAAGTTTATCAAAGAGAGGCATACAATTCAGAAGTACAATCGATTGATGAGTGTATGGTCAAATTTAAAGGGCGCAGCTCCTTAAAGCAATACATGCCGAAAAAACCCATTAAAAGAGGATTTAAGGTATGGGCAAGATGTGACGCCAAAACTGGGTACTTGTACCAATTCGAAGTGTATTCAGGAAAAGGCGACAGCACCGAAAATGAAGGGTTAGGCTACAATGTTGTCATGAAACTCTGCAGTAACGTACCAAGAAACACTTTAATTGCCTTTGACAACTTTTTTACTAGCTGTAACCTCATGGAGGATCTTTACGATAAAAATATTTATGCAGTGGGAACAGTCAGATGCAACAGAAAGGACTTACCTGATATGATAAAAAAAAAACAACCGAAACCATTGCGATTAGATAAACATCAGTTTTCAGCGGTTACTGCAGAGCCAATCACAGCCATTAAATGGCTTGACACAAAGGAAGTTACTGTCCTGACAACAGCACATCAGCCCTTAGACACAAGGATGATAAAAAGAACCCAAAAGGATGGCTCTAGAGCTGACATTCTCTGCCCGGCTGCAATTGCTTCATACACGCTCAGTATGGGCGGAGTAGATCTTTTTGACCATTTTAGATCGTCATACCCTATAACCCGGAAATCCAGGAAATATTGGATGCGACTATTCTTCTTTCTGTTCGATGCATCTATAATTAATGCCTACATAACGTACAACTACTCCCATGTCCCGACCCTGCATGGCCACCGTGATTTCAGACTACGGTTAGCACGTGCCCTTATAGATAATCACACGACACGAAAAACTCACACACAAACAGATGTAGTTTTTAAAAAAAATAAAAAAGGTGGTAGGTTTGGCGTGCCCGATGAGATTCGGCTGCTAAATGTTGGCATACACTTGCCTGAAGAAAGTGCCACTTACAAAAGATGTCGCTTTTGCAGCACAAAGCACAAAGAACAGAGGACAAAAATAGTATGTTCCTCCTGTGGAGTAGCTCTTTGTGCCAAAAACTGTTTCAAAACCTTTCACACAGTTCTTACTCAGTAATGTTATTTTCATATAGTATTTGAAAAGTTCTTAATAAAATATTATTTGTAACATTCTAGTTTCATTTTATTTTTATAATTTTATTCAATCACTCAATCATGTTATATTGAATTTTTTATATAAAAAAAATAAACAAGTAAAGTAGGAGTAAGTAATATGTATAGAATTTGTAGTAAAAATGTCCCAAAAAAATGTAACCATTCCGGATGATGGGAAATAATTTCCCACTTAATTATATTTTGCTTTTCCATACTGGATAACGGGAAATAATTTCCCACCGTAAAACCCCCATTTCCCCTCTTTTTATAAAAAAAATGATGTTTTTTTCGAAATCTACAAAGCCCTTTTACCTAGAAACCATGTTTAATTCATAATTTTATTTAAAAAAAAAATCCATTTGATTAAGGGTTAATATTTTTGAAGTGAACGAAGACATGGGAGGGTAAACCGTCGTTACGTAGCGCTTACAGTGTCTGTGTGTCTTCTCTTTTCTGTCACGTTTATTTGGCAGTGGTTGACAAAGTCTCTAGACTAGGGTGTCCAACCTCAAATTTAAAAAAACAGGATTTTTAGTTGGAAAGACCAGGACAATTCCGTTTAAAAACAGGACGCATTAATAGAGTTGCAATAATTAAATTAATTAAAATAATCACATTTATCACATTTTTAAATAAAAATACTTGAGTAAAATTATACGAGTTGAGAACTAGTTATTAAAATATAAAACAAACACTTTATAACAAACTTTTGAAATAGCACAGCAGCTCGGCATCGGAATCGCAATTTCGAGTAGGTACTTCGAGTAGTGTAAATTTTTTTTTAAATTTGAGAAGAGGCGTGCGAATTCTAAAATATAAAAACCCAGGACGCTGCTTAAAAACTATTAACAGAACGGTTGGCAACCCTACTCTAGACCTATAACCCACAGCCTTATAAAAGTTATCACTTCTGTCGGGCGTCCCGAAACGCACACGTTTTTTTAAGTAAATAAGATTCAGAATGATTATTATATTTTGAGACTAATACCTACTACGATGATGCGTCGCTGCTTTTAGTTCTAAAACAAATTATCCTAACATAAAAACATTGATAGTTTTTGAATATATACTGCGGGTGCATATGCATATATGCAAGTGCATATATACATTACTTTAGCTCCTTCCCCTATATCGCTGGTAAAGTAAACATCGATAGCAAATATCAATACGAATACGCTATCTAAATATTCTTTATCGTGGGTTATCGTTTTTTACTGCTGTCGCTTGAAAGATACAAAAGTCAACAGCTTTTTAATTGGCACAGCTTCACAGACTAAAATCCCAAGTGCACTTCAGCCTAATTAAATTTACTCTTTACTCTAACGGATCCACACAGGATTTGTAGCTTTTCCATTGGATGGAAAATAAAACAAGAAACGTTATTTTTAGTGCACCGTCATAATTAGAGGAGCAATTTTATTAAAAAAGCATTACTAAGAGTTAAAGCTCTATAAAAGCTTTAGTGCACTAACTATAGTAGTAACGTTTCCGACGTTCTCCGTTGCGCAGTGGTATGCGTAGTGGATTTATGAGACGGAGATCCTTATTTCTATTTCCGGTTGAGACGATTAAGATTTTCTAAATTAGTCCAGGTCTGGCTGGTGGGAGGCTTCGGCCGTGGCTAGTTACCACCCTAGCGACAAAGATGCACCACCAAGTGATTTAGCGTTTTAGCGTTTGGGTACGATGTCGTGTAAAAATCGAAAGTGGTGTGGGTTTCATCCTACTCGCAACAAGTTAGCCCGCCTCCATCATAGATCACATCGATTCTTGCCATTAGATGTGATTGCAATTTAGGGTTAACTTGTAATGAATAAAAAAAATGCTATATTACTACTATTTAGGTAAAGGCTACTTGTTCGGTAAATTAATTGCAATATAAATTTGTCAATTTTTATGACTTGACTTATTCACGTTGTCCCAAGCGTGGGTGAGAGGGAACTGGAAACGCCGCTCGGGATCGTAATTTAATAATATCTTATCGTCGGCGTACAATAAATCAATGTATCCAATAGTAACCAATTATGTTAGCGCGTTTACTATTTCCTAGCAAAATGGAAAGGTATGCGTGTCTCGATTGTTCCGCTTTATAAAGAAATCATAAAATGTCGTGTTGTCTTTTTAAAATCTCTTGAATATTTGCTGTAATTCCAGCATGGACGGATAGGTACTTTATAGGAATTAAAATGAAACAATCTAAAAAGATAAAGTTTTCATAAATTGCAGTCACATCAAAAATAGGGACTTAACGTAAATTCTGTGAGTTTTTCCTAACATTTATTCAACGTGAACACACAAAAACCATGCAGGTGCAGCGACGTTGCCTGCCATTTGTTAAAAGGCGAGACTTAAATCGCTGGCTGGCTGAGGGTAAAAATAATATTCTAGTTTTAGTTTCAGGGAAACATTTTATGCCACCGCCATCGTAGGACATCTACGATTCCATAAAGCCTGCATAAAACGGTTTTAATGATAAAAGCACTTTGTTTCCTCTTTTAGAGTGAAAGCCTGTAAAAGCCAGACCTTTGCGATTTTATAAGCTGAAAGTCCATGCTCCTACCATAGGCACGATAGAAACATTTATAAATAACTAACCATGGTGGACTTAGGAGGTGGCAGGTTTCAAGGCTACACCGTCCGTGTAAAAACCAGGTGTTTTATGTTATTCTGGCATAGTATAAAAATCATATACCCAGGTGCCAGACAATTAGCTTCATGACAACCTTTCGAAAAATACTGTTAAAAATGACCTGTAGCTAACGACTGGTACGAGTACATGATTTCTCGGGAAAACGTATTTTTAGTTCATATTACAATATAATAATAAAAATAATGGAATGTTGATTCAACAATGATTGTTCCTATAGTCGTTTCAGTCAACGGTCTTATAGCGAAAAGCTTTGACGAACACCCTAAAAAGCTTTCGCTTAATTGTTGGATCAAGGGTCGGATACAGAAGGCAGTAATTCTTGAAACGGCGCGTATTGTGAGGAGGTTCCTCACTCTGGAGCCCTGACCACCGGTTGCTTGGACCCCCGGGCCCCGCAGCAAGCGGAATGGATTTTTTTTATAAATTTTTAATAGTGTTTTTATAATTGTTTTATAAGCATTGTTGAAAATTTAAAAAGAAATGTAAATAAATAATAATAGATAAAAAAATAATAATACAATATAAATAGCCTTTATACAAGGATGATTTTCAAATCTAGTAGCTCCAAATGTCACCTCTCCCAACACCATAAGCTGCCTCTCTTTGCTAACTTAATAGTAAAGACATGAGCTAACAAAACTTTTTGATTTTATTAAATGACGAAGGTCTGACTATACACGCTCTTAGTCCATTTTATAATAGGAACAAATACGAAAATATTGAAATGAAACGCTCTGCCGGTGTTGCGGCCACGTTTCCTTTAAAGCGAAATAATTTCAAAGACGTATTTTCAAATTAAGGTTGCGAAAGGAACCTAAATTGTTTTTAATTATTCTGATAACGACGTTTCGCAAAATTTTGATTTAAATTGTCATAAAACAGGTTCATTATACAATTTTTAGCTAGCGGTTTGTATTTAAAAGCTTTTTATAAAACGAAATGTTGGTTAAACATTTATTTTAAAAGTCTTTACGAATCAATTATACCTATAAGCCTTGCATTAGTGATTTTTCAGGATTTTATACTTAATTATAAAACTTTAAGCGTTCCTTATATAGTTATAACAAGTAAGTAAAACAATATATCCTTAAGCTTTGTCTTAATTGCTTGTCAAAAAATTAAGGATTAGATTAAGTTGTAATTTACGAGATAGGTACGTATTATTTGCACTTGTACCTATCTTTCTTCAGAATAGTATTAATTGCAGATATCTAGAACGAATTACAATTGGCGGAATTCAAACTAACGCCTAGTTTGAAGTCCGACGGTTGTAAAAGCTAAGCGAGATAATTCATTGATTATTGTAAAACTTACCAAGTACGAAGTTTCAAAAGTTTTTCACGACCTCCGTGGCGCAGTGGTATGCGCGGTGGATTTATAAGACGGATGTCCTGGGTTCGATTCCCGGCGGGGCAGATTGAGATTTTTCTTAATTTGTCTTGGTCTGGGTGGTGGGAGGCTTTCGCCGTGGCTAGTTACCACCCTACCGACAAAGACGTGCCGCCAAGAGATTTAGCATTCCGGTACGATGTCGTGTAGAAACCGTAAGGGGTGCGGATTTCATCCTACTCCTAACAAGTTAGCTCGCTTCCATCTTAGACTGTATCATCACTTAACATCAGGTGTGATAGCAGTGAAGGGCTAACTTGTAGTCGATAAAAAAAAAAAACATACGAGATATAATTATATGGGCTCTTTCATGCAGTTTAGCCGTTTTTATATTTTTTTATTAACATTACACAATAGAATAAATCGATATTTCGGAAATCGGTATTTTTTTAAATAATATGAAATTCATAAGAATATTATCGTTATCGAAGACACCTACATATATGGATCGATACAAAGCATAGAAGGAAGATTGATGTAGTCTAATGTGTGTGATACACAGTGTTTATGAGGTACTTTAAAAGGTTTGGAGGCAATAAACAAGCTTAACGATCTGCTTTCTGAGGCTGTACGATCACCAGAGGCTTAAAACCTTGCGAAGATGATGCGAAGCGATGAATATTTATTATAGACGGACGCCCGCGGTTTCACTCGCGTATTTCTCGTTCCTCTGGGAATTTCAAGATAAAATGTGACCTATTATTACTTTTTGAGTAAAAGAGTAGCAAACTTCTATACATACAAACTTTCGCCTATATAATCATCAACATCATTATCAGCCTATTAACGGCCCACCACAGGACCTGGCCTCCCTTCTTATAGGACATGGAGCGTACACCCACCACACTGCTCCAATGCGGGTTGGCGGGCTTAGGGTAATAATGTTTCATTTATTAACGATCACTATAAGATGTTAATGACAGTGACCCGGACCGACGGCTTAATGTGCTCTCCGAGGCACGTCGGTGTAACACCACCAACTTCCCGACTCCGGGCTTGGAATGTTAGAATTTCGTAGAAGAATGAAAAACTCGGAAATATTCCGTGACCCGACCCAGGATTCGAACCCAGGACCTCGTGATCGAAGCCAGATAGGCTAACCACTAGACCAACGAGGCAGTGAGACCAACGAGGCAGTGAGACCAACCAGGCAGTCATGCCTATATAATATTAGTATGAATATAGCATCGATTCTCTTTGATGATTATTATTATTATTATTAGTATGGTAAGGCCCGCCATAGCGGATGCACTTCGACCCTTATGGATCTTTTGTACTCGCCCCGCCCTCACCTCCCCTATATAAGCTCAAACACCCACTCCAAGAGTTGGATGGTTGCTCTTAGGTTGGAGGCACAGTAATCTTCTGGCAGTGGATAGGCTACCCCCAGGAGATCCATTCGCTTTCTAGCCAATCCGTCACATTCACACAAAATGTGTTCCATGGACTCTGTGTCTTCATTACAGGCCCTGCAGATAGGATCCTCAGAAATACCCATTTTGCAGAGCATAGACCTGGTGCTATAATGGCCTGTGTACGCTGCTATGGCATACCTTAGCTGTTTCCTGCTCAGTTGACTTACCTTCGCTAGAAAACTTGCCTTTATGTTACTCATGAACTTTTTTGAGTGCCTTAGACCTGCTACTTTGTCCCATTCTGCCTTTGTCATCTTCTCGGCATATGATGTCAGAGCCATGTTTATCACACACGGTGCAAGTGCGACACATGGCTCCGGGCCGATGAAGTGTGACTCCGAGCCCCTACGAGCTAGCTCATCCGCTAGCTCATTACCTTGTATGCCTACATGTCCAGGTACCCATATTAATCTAATTGAGTTCACCTGCCCAAGACCATTTAGGCCATTCATACATTCCAGTACCAGTGCGGATGAAACTCTGCTAGTGTTGAGCGCTTTGAGCACTGCCTGACTATCACTGAGAATGAGTATTTCCTTCTCAGTGATCTTCTGGCTTTGCATCTCCTGAACACTAGCATTTATAGCATACAGTTCCGACTGGAAAACTGTAGTGTGTTGCCCTAAGCTATAGCTAGCCTTAAACCCTTCAGAGTAGACACCAGCTCCGGTACCTGATTTCATTTTGGAGCCATTTGATGATACTTATGCGATAGCCTCAAGTGGATTCAATGAAACTATTTACACCCGTAAAACACTTTATTATTTTTTTTAAAGAAGACTGGCGCTTTTGTAAAATTGAGGTATAAACAAACATGAAAAAAAGTGTTACGGATTTTGAAGTAAGCCAAAAAAAAAGATGAGGTTCCTATAAATTTATAATATTATCAAATAATAATATTCAATGCAAACTTCTTACGTTTCTTTTTTTAACCGACTTTAAAAAAGGAGGTTATCAATTCGACCCGTATGTATGTAACATTTCCAGAACTGCCCAGTTTTTGCATATATCAGTGTCTGAACAAGTGTGCCAAATTTCATAAGTGTATGTATGTATTTGTGTTTGTGGAGGCATATCTCCGGAACTACAAGTCCGATTTAGGTAAGTCTTTTTTTTGTGCTAGGTATTGTTCAACTTAGGGTACACTGCAAGTTTCATCCAAATTGATTCAGTAGTTTGTGAAATAGTGAATTTTTATGGTTTTATGTTTGTGTTCGCATGTCTTCTAAACTACAAGTCCGTTTTAAGTAATTCTTCTTTTGTTGTACTAGATATTGTTAAGCTTAGGGAATACTGTAAGTTTTATCAAAATCAGTTCAGGAGTTTTTGAGATAGGGCATTTTTATGCATGATCACGCATAACTTTTCACAGAATAGTCCGATTTAAAAAATTTTTTTTTTATTAGAAAGGGTCCACTTTTAGAATGGTCCCATAGTCATCATGTTAGGATCTGATGATGAGATCTGGTTAAATCGAAGGAACTCTTCAAACTTCATAGGCACATTTGCAGCGATGTCGGTAGTTTATAAGTGGCTGGCGAATATTGGTACTCATAGTGTAGAACGAGTAGGTTTTACGTATGTTTGTTGTCGATAAACCACTAAAGAGTATGAAAAAAAAATTTAATAAAAAATTAAACCGACTTCAAAACGCACTGAAAAGTAAAAAATAAATGCGTCATTTTGTTACTTTAATTTACTTAACCATATCTATGAAGTCGGTGCCACCTGTAAGCTTCTTGTGCAATATCATTAAATCAGCACCTATCGTCTTTAAAGTAGAAACTTTAAAGACGATAGGTACTTAATTCAAAGTGCTCTGCTACTTTGTTGAATAAACTTTCCTTAAATTTGGATGGCATCGGTTTAATTTTTTATTAAATTTTTTTTATACGTAAACTTGCTGTACGCAGCGGTTTTAGCCGCTTAGTTGGCGAGAATATCAAGAAATCAGTTCTAAGTGAGCGTCTACATCAAAATGAGTATGTATGTTAAACTTAACTCAAAGTCAATAGAGTGTATATTTTTGAAGATCTCGTGATGGGTCAATAAAACAGTTAATTTCACTTATGTATTATGTATAGAATTAAAAGCAAAGGCTACAATAACAATATATACTTACGGTGATCTAGGCTGTTAAAACACACTACACTGATTTAATGATATTGCACAAGGAACTATTTGAGTGAGACTTAAAGGAAGCTTGAGCAGAGTCATGATCGAACGGTTTCCTAGATGTCGATAAAGCAGGTCCGCTTGCTTCACCGCGCCTGAGTGGCCCTTAACCAAGCTCTTTGAATCTTCCCCGAGCTGAGAAATGCTGAGTATTGCTTTTCTTAGCCGCATGTACTTGTCTTGCGGTTTTCCTGGACGATGTAAAACAAACTTTCGGTTATTATGAGATTGTTCTCATGCGAATTGATGAAGAGAGTCTATACTTAGCTTCTTAGTAAAATCTAACTTATACTTAACTTCTTTAATAAATTTTGAACAACTCGAGTCGTGAATCTAGCTATTATATATAAAGTAATATTTCGATTTCGAAGTGGACAGATAGACACACAGGCATACGGACTACCACGTCAAACTTATGGAACCCCTCTGGAATAGTTAGAGGTATATGGAAAGTTAAAAAATTAAACCCTTTACATTAAACCTGAATACCTTCCAATTTTTAAATATCCTCGTTTATAAACATGATATTAAAAAAGTCTATTTAAACTTTAAAATTGCAAATTCCTAAAATGGCCGGTCCGAGAATGTCAAAGACTTCCAACAGAAATTGATATTGATTTCAATTTCGTAGCTCCAAAAGATCAGGAAGGGATACCAGTGAGGGTTGACGACTAAATCCCTTTATCGTGCACATCACAAAGGAGGCAGGAACGGCGTATAACTTCATGGAATAGGTTTATCATTCTTGTTTGATTTTGAAAGAATAGATTCATTTACTGTTGGCAAATGTTGGATTCCCCTTTGACTGCGAGAATTTTCAGGGACAAAAAGCCTATACCTACAAAACAAACTTTTGCCGTTGATTTTTTCTGTAATTAAAATAATAAATTGACATCTCAATAAATAATAAAAATGGAATTAATGCTATAAATAAATAATCTTAAGTATATAAATAGAGTAAAAAAGTAATTTAGAATAACACTTTTTTATAGTTTATAACTCAAAACTTGACTGATGAAAGAGTATAATATATTTGTGTAAAATATATATATAAGAGAGAAGATATTGATAGCATAACTATACCTTCTTAGTATTATGCATAAACACCGACTGGAACCCAATTTTCTACCGAAAACAAAAAGTATTTACCGAACCTATCAATTTTTTATGGCGAAACTTTCAGGGATTCTGATCTACATACAAGGACGTAAAAGTTTTATCGTATTAAGAATATAAGATTAGGCTTTAAGAAGATACACATTTTTCCCGACAATAGTTTCTCAATCCAAAATATGGACGCATACTTACTAGCTAAGTGCGGAAAACTCCAGGAAGAAAGAAAAAGAAGAAGAAGATAGACGCATGTCGCTTATTTCAGACAATTCAGATTTAAATTATGGCCGTATTAACGGACATTTCTTGCGAAGGTACTCTTCCGTAGATTTAAATTAGGTCCGTATTAACGGACGTTTCTTGCGTCGGTAAGTACTCTTCATAGATATGGTTATGGTTCGAATTCCGATTGGATGCAGAGCGCAATTAGTTGGTTTGAATTGAAGACATTCTCGGAATTCAGCAAAACATAAATCAGATAAAGCACTCGCATCGTTTCCTTCATAGAATTAGCATTACAACTATTTCAGATTGAGAATTCTTAGATTTAGATTCGGATTATGTCAGGCGGAAATAGCAATACTTTGTGTACCCTAACTTTTTACTTTATACGGCATGTAACTCAGTGGCGTGGACAAGGTTTTTGACTATGGTCAGCACTATACGCCTTGTAGTACAGGGAAAAGTCGAAAGTCGGCAATGCGTTGGATCGACCAAATGAAAACCGCACTAAAACAAAATGTCCATACGAATGTTCCTAGGTACTAAAAGAGCTGCAGTGCGATAAAAATTCTTAAGCACGACCACTCTGTCAAGAGTGTGACGAAGACCTCCGTGGCGCAGAGGTATGCGCAGTGGAATTATAAGACGGAGGTCCTGGGTTCAATTCCCGGCGGGCAG
This sequence comes from Mycalesis mineus, assembly GCA_034621355.1. NCBI lineage: Eukaryota > Metazoa > Arthropoda > Insecta > Lepidoptera > Nymphalidae > Mycalesis > Mycalesis mineus. The sequence goes on along the minus strand of CM067887.1, from coordinate 7,505,826 downwards.
ATTGAGATTTTTCTTAATTTGTCTTGGTCTGGCTGGTGGGAGGCTTTCGCCGTGGCTAGTTACCACCCTACCGACAGAGACGTATCGCTAAGCGATTTAGCGTTCCGGTACGATATCGTGTAGAAACCGAAAGGGGTGTGGATTTTCGTCCCACTCCTAACAAGTTAGCCCGCTTCCACCTTAGACTGCATTATCATTTAACATCAGGTGTGATAGCAGTCAAGGGCTAACTTGTAGTCGATAAAAAAAAAAGAAGGGGCACGATACGTAAAATATATACAGTATATATCAGTATAAATATAAATCTAGTGTCAGTTCTTGGAAATATTTGTGCGTTGCTCTACTGGGATCGAACGATTATCACTGATATTTTGTAGCCAATAGATCTGCAATAGTGATAATCGTTCGAGACGGCGCGTATTCTGAGGAGATCTCTCACTCTGGAGCTACTGGTTGCGTGGGTTCCCATGCCTCTACCCCATGACCCACCCAGCAGATGGTCTAGATTTTTTTAAGCTATTGTATAGCTTTTATCGCGGGCCTTGAGCGTGGAGACCGAATACAGAAATTCCGTAACGAAAAAACCTAACACCCCCTGAGTATCAAAAACATAATATCAAAAGCACAATTTCGGCAACGACGTCATCGGGGAACATGGCTTAGCGGTAAGGCGCTCTAAGTGCCCGGATTGCCAGAGAGACACGGTTTCGAATCCTGTCGGTTCCGAAATTATTTTGGCACTCTCATTTGGACTCTGGCAATCCGGGCACTTAGAGTGCCTTATCGCTAGGCCACGGTCCCGATGACGTCGGTAGGTAAACATAAGTTGATAAAAAATGCTATGCAATAGCTTTACCGCGACGGTCTCCGAGTGCCACAAGTCTTTTTTAATTTTTAATAGTGTTATTTATATTTTTATAAGCATTGTTGAAAATTTAAAAAAAAAGGTTGTAAATAAATGAATAAAAATCTTACAATAAGGACTAATACAGTTTGGCAATAAGTTCTCAGTGTAGTTCTCAGTAAAATAAGATATGTGGATTCAGATCTCGAAGTTAGAGTTCTAAGTCGCTCTATGAAATACAAAGATTTTCTTTGTTCTCAGCCCTGTTTTAAGAATGGAAGGTCCCGGTCATTAATATCAACATCTGATAGAAATTGTTAGAGAATCAAAAATAATCACCCTAAGCTCGTCAACGCGTGGAGGGTCTAAGTTACATTAACGTTATAATAAGAATCTGAATAAGAGGAACAACGTCATTAATCTACGCCCGTAAACTTTGGAACAGCGTGGACGCTTCATATACCCTCTCCTATATTGTTGACTTTGTTTCCGTTCAGCCCAATACCTTTTACAGTTATTTTAATCATTTCAACGGATTTGAATCACTGATAAATCTCATAATCCCGTAACAACTCTGCGTGTATAGCGGGTAGCTATACTCCCAAATAAATGGCCACGGAACGTTAATCAGCGCATAAAATATACATAACAATAACCTGTTGACCTACAACTGGGAAAAATTTCAACGTTATATTCGAATTTTATTGTGCGTTAAATCGAATCGTCCCAATTCATGTTTATCGTACAGCCACGGCATACTGGAGTGTGCAATTTTGGCATACTGGAGTGTGCAATTTGGATACACGGGGTAGTATCAAGACCAGCCTAACGTCTGACTTCATTTCCTGTTTAATACGAGTATATTTCTCGTTCACATAACGGAAACTTTTAACTTTTTACAGAAATTGTCACGTTAGTCCAGTGCTTAGCTTATATGGTTTCATTCTTCTTTTCATAAGACCCTGGGTTTAGTAGATACAGTCGAGCCATATCAATAAATCTCTGGGTTTTGAAAGTAAGAAAGACAACAAAACAATATTTATAACGGATTTACATTGCATTTGCATCAATGATTTAAAATTATTTACCTCTTTAAAATTATTTGACGACCTCCGTGGCGCAGTGGAATGCGCGGTGTATATATAAGGCGGAGGTCCTGGGTTCGATTCCCGGCGGGGCAGATTGAGATTTTTCTTAATTTGTCTTGGTCTGGCTGGTGGGAGGCTTTCGCCGAGGCTAGTTACCACTCTACCGACAAAGACGTACCGCCAAGCGATTTAGCGTTCCGGTACGATGTCGTGTAGAAACCGATAAGGATGTGGATTTTCATCCTACTCCTAACAAGTAAGCCCGCTTCCATCTCAGATTGCATCATCACTTAACATCAGGTGTGATAGTAGTCAAGGGCTAACTTGTAGTCATTAAAAAAAAAAATCTATGATCAACATAATATGCTGGGTGTAACTGAACTGTACTTAAAGGAACTTTCAAATTATTTCACGCAACTAAAGTCGCAGGTGTCTCAAGTCTCGTAATAAATAGAAAGCGTATTAATGAAATCTAATTTAAGTAATGTCACAGTGGACATTAGCTAACGACATCCCCCGCCGCTCGTTAGGACATGATCCTCATTTTATTTTATCCCTCTAGGTCAGAGGTTTCCAAACTTTTTCTAGTAGACCACTTTAAAAATTTAGATGGTTCCGATAAACCATTTGCATTTATATTTCTACCATTACAATCGCGACAATAAAGTAGAGATAGAAATTTTTGTTGCGGTTGAACTTAGTCTTCGAAAAAACAAAGTAAAAATTATTTGGTTTGCAAGTTCCGAGACAATGTATACACTGAATATGCAAAATACAAGTCATACAAGTAATCTTGCTGCGCTTTTTAAAATATCGTCTGCCTTTATCATAAATAAACATACATACTTAGGACTCACAATAGATGATCGATTGAACTGGAAAGAACATATTAATCACGTGTCTGATAAATTAAGGGGGATACTTGCAAAATTTCACATAATAAAGTATAAAATACCATTTAGAACACTACTATTACTATACAAATCTTTGGTAGAATCTATTATTTCGTATGGCTTATCAAGCTACGGTCGAACATTTAATACACATCTTGACCGCATATTTTCTCTGCAACTGCGTATATTAAAATAAATAGTTCCACTTAAAATAAAAAATATGTACAAAAATGATTACCGAAAATTATTTGCTTATTGTAAAATCGTTCCTGTACACGAAAAAATTGAACCAACATTATTAGTAGAACATTATTTCGCAGAAAATTTAATAATAAAACCGGAAACTTACTCAGCCCGCAGACTTGATAAAATCAAAATCAATTTACCTATTATATGGGAAAAAAACTTGATTACGTGATACCTAGTTTAATAAACCAGCTTCCTAAGTGTATAAAAGATACAATAACATCAAAAAACATAAAAAAATTGAAACAATACTATCAAACACTTCGATATCGATCATCGATAAATATAAATAACATTTGTACTAGTAACATCCTGTATACACGAACACAAATATTACACCGATGTTGTTTGTTGTCTGGTGATATTTTATTTTAATTTTTTGTTAGATACCCTCAGCCTGTTATTTTTTTTCTCTTTATTATAAGTAAGTAAAGTAAATTAGTTCATAGAATATTAGTTTTTAGTGAATTTAACTTAATATTAGATTTATTTTTATAAGATGTTTAATTAATATATTACTGTCGACGCCGCAGGGAGCGCGGAAAAACTTAAATAAGTTTATGTTCGCATCTTTCATGTGATTGTTATGTTTTATGTTATTTAAACAAATACATAAAATAAATTGATAGATAGGTAAAGTCAACATTATAGTTCTTCACTATGAATTCAGATAAATTTTGATGATGATGAATTGTGAAACATGAATTGTTTGTAATGCCAAGGTAGACCTTCGTCGAGTCCCATGTGGGCTTTGGGGGTCCATCTGAACTACTTTGAGAATCAATGCTCTAGTTACTCAGCGTTTCCCGTACGTTCTTGTTTTTACCGTTCAAATGGAAAATTTGTCAGCCGCCCAACACGCGACGAGAATGTTGATGTCAACTTACATAATGTTATGTATATGGGTAAGATCGTCAATTTTCATGTTTTTTTAGTGGAAAACCGTCGCCAATAAGAGAACAACACTTCCCGTTTTTGAGACTTGAAAGTAAGTGTCACGACATCGTATTTTTATCTTGGTATCTATAGTGTCGTGCTAAAGAGAAAGATATAGAGACGACGTCAAGAATCGCACTATCGAATTTCGTAACAGAATCGAAATGCAGGACGCAGTGATGCTGGCAAAAATAATTTGGCAGCAGGACAGTCCTCGGATTAGCTCTGTCACAAAAAGCTTTACTACGACTCACTGTCATTTACTCATTATCATTTATTTATTTATTTTTATAAATTAAAAGCTAAAAAAACGTTCAAAAAGTGAAATATTCTGTGTGTGTTCAAGAGAAAGTTTGTTAAAATCGGCTTAAATCCTCACATTTGTGTATTTGTAGACTAGCACGAGAGTCGTTTGGAGATTCGTCTTATCTGTGCTACACGGTGACTTGAGCGGTCGTACCTTTGGAATAACAAGCACAGAATGGACTCAGGTAAATCTACCTCGGGACCTAGATTTGTTACAAAGTGGAGCTTTCCGCATAATGTAACCGAAACACTCTGAGCGCAGCTGCTTGCAGGTTCTCGATGCAATTTCAATTTCACGGCTACATCCGGTTGCGATTGTTCGATATTTTAAAGAATACACAAACTTTAACCGTTATTAGCTTGTGTTATTTCTCCGCATACTTGAAATATCCAATACAACTTGAGACTACACTTTAGTAGATAACGAATATCGTACTGCATGCATTCGTTTATTTTAAAGCATTACAGCACTGGCGCTCGGGATTTTTCTTTGGATTGCTTTTTTCTTTAAGTTATTAAATGTATGATTTCAGTGGAACAAAATATAAAGCCTGCTAAATAATAAATATATTTTCTAAAGATTAATTGCTACGAATAGAATTAAAATTTGAGAAGTCGTTTTCGATTGCCATTCGCTACATTTTTACCCTACCCACTTCTAGGAATTTTGTTTAGTTGAAAGAAAAGGTCAGTCGTTGTTAAAAACATAATATCTTTTTATAAGAAAAAGTACTGAAACTTCTTAAGACTTTTACAAAGTAGTTTTTGTCTATAGTTCAGTGTCTCGAGACACTAAATGGACTTATTTCTTGATAATGGGGTTTAGCGAAGTAGTTCGTACGTTCTCATATTTGCTTGAAATTGGTTTAGCCGATGCCAAGACAAAGACATAGTGTAAAGAAAAACAACTTTGAAAACTGTGATTCGGACTTTTTGTTATAGTTCTAAAAGGAGTTCGTTATCACAGTTGTTAAGCTCTTATTTAAGTTGAAATGTATCGTTACATTGTAAAGCTTTTAGAAAGAATATCTATATATCGACGTAAAGGTCACTTAAGACAAATATCTACATTTTTCTTTTGAAAATTTATTTGCTCACAATTTTATTAGATTGTGGTAGATTATTATGAAACGCTTGCATCAAAAGTGTTCTTGATATAATTTTATTAATACTATAATTATAAAGAACTAACTAGAATCCCATGCAAAATAATTTTTATTTCCGATTCCACCCCTGAATAAATAAATACTAAAAAACCAAAATAGTTTAAAAATTCAAATTGGCCGTTCTTAAGATTTAATACGAGACAAGAGATTGTAATCTATCTCTGTGCTACATCAGGTCAACCAACGGGATTAAGTAACTAAACATCTACCCATTATATCGATCTCTCTAAGATCCATCTAAACTTTCGTACTTATAATATTAGATAAACGAACAATTTAAATTATCCCCGGCCACGAAACTTTGGAATTTCTTCAACAGTTCAAAAGTGTATCTTACAGGGTCGTATATTTGATAGAAAGTTTCCCCTATCCGTATTGTTCGGGGCTTCTTAAGCCGGCGTCGAGCTGAGTGCTTGAATAACAACCACAATCGGACACCGGTAAACCCAGCCCGAGGCCCGGATTTGTTATAAAGCGAAGCTTATATACAGCTTCTACGCAACGTAAGCGAATCGCATCACTTGCTGTAGATTCTCAATATCTTTTGGGCTTAAGTAACTATAAGTTATAACAATAAAAAGATTCTTAAGTAGTCAAAATTGATTCTTAATTTAACTTGTGCTGTATCAGATAAGTTTTTGAACCACTTTCTGAATTTAGATGAAGAAGAGTTGTACTGTTATGTTTTTTAAATATGATCAATATACTTTTTCGCGGGTGGAGCTCGAAACCATGACCTCTGGGTATTGAGTCCGGACTGAGGAGCAATTGACGCTTGTTCTATTAGTAACTAATAAAAAAAAGACGTGTGGCACTAGCAGACTGCCGCGGCAAAGCTATTGCGTAGCATTTTTTATCAACTTATGTTTATCTACCGACGTCATCGGGACCGTGGCCGAGCGGTAAGGCGTTCTAAGTGCCCAGATTGCCAGAGAGACGCGGGTTCGAATCCCGTCGGTTCCGCAATTTTTTTCTTTTAATCGTGATATTTCAAAAAGTCATTAATTTTTTTTACAAGCGTGATATTTCAAATAGTCATTAATAGTTCTGGTATTTATCGATAGATGGAAAAAGTATTTTTTTTAAGCGTGATATTATAAAAAGTCATTAATTTAAAAAAAAAATTACTTTTTGAAATATCACGCTTGAAAAAAAAAAGTTGCGGAGCCAACAGGATTTGAACCCGTGTCTCTCTGGCAATCCGGGCACTTAGAGCGCCTTACCGCTAAGCCACGTTCCCCGATGACGTCGTTGCCGAAATTGTGCTTTTGATATTATGTTTTTGATACTCAGGGGGTGTTAGGTTTCTTCGTTACGGAATTTCTGTATTCGGTCTCCACGCTCAAGGCCCGCGATAAAAGCTATACAATAGCTTAACAAGTTACTCCAACATTATATACCCGTACCATCATAAATTCTATCTCAAGTTTATGAATCTGTTATTAGACTTTTTAACAGAATACTACAAACTAAAACTTTTTGGTAACAAGTAATTTATTCAAATTTATTTTTATTTATGTCATAATATTTTAGCAAAATATTCCTAGAGCGAGTTATGGAAAAGGTTTATCAAATAATTATCACGTTCTCTTGATAATTCTGAGCATAAAGCTAAGTATTAATTCTGTTAACGAGCGGAATACTAATTACTTTAAAATTTTATTACCCCTAAATTTTGCTCTGGTATTTATTATACTACTAAATTATTTAGTCAAATAAGAGTTAGGCCTCGCTTACAATAATTAGCTAGGTATCTGGTACAGCGCTCTGTTAATATTTATAAAATCGTGGAAAGACGTTGTTTCTGAAAACGTAAATACAAAGTTTTTGGTCGTTAGCATAAATCGCGAGAAAATATATTTCTTAAGTAGATCCAAGTTATTTAAACTAAAATAAATTTGAGAACATTATGTTATAATACTAATAATAATATAATTGTTTACTGAGGCAAAAAAAAACCATTATGTACAAAGTTAGATTACAAATGTATAATATAAAATATAAATAAAATACGAGTAAAAACACATTTTAGGAACATTGTAACTATATCGTACTAAAACTACTTCCTATTTGGATTTCGATGTACTGAGATCCAATGCGTCATTATAGGGCTACGTATGTGCTGACTAACTATGTGGAGGATGCTGTTATCAGAGTTACGCAACCTTATGTTATGATAGAGTTAGGGAGCTTTGCTTGATCTGAAATTTTATTATTTTACAAGATGTATTTTTGTAGAAGGCAACGTTACCTGTATGTAAACGTATTTAGTGGAATATAAAACTTGAACCCCACCCTCTCTGTGCTCTTAGTACTTACAGTTTGTTTTATATTTAAAATTTTACAGAAATATTTAGAATGGTAGTTTGGTAAAATGCAAAATTTCATATTTGCACTCAGAAATCAGTATGCTAAAAGATAAAGAAAGAAATAGAAATGGCATAATAAGTAAAGTTGTAACAAGTATTCCCGCAACTGCGGGTGACTTATGCAAATTGCAATGTCGTAGTGCACAATGCTAGATGATATAATTATGCTAATGTTCTGCTTTCAAAGTCATATTGTTCCTTTAGACCGGTGAGTCTTGAAGCTAGCCTTGCCAACGCCCTTCAAGATTTAGGCGTAGACAAGCGATTCCTTCAAGCGTCGAATCTGTTTTGGAAACATAAATAATTAATTTCATGACTAAAGTTTACGGTTTACCAGTAAGAAAATTTTAGGTTAACAGTTCGTAGCCGACTGCCATCATCAGCAGCATGCGACATTCGCCGCTACACTATCGGTTTCTATTTGTTTTTATGAAATAGACATGTTTCCTTAGACACAGAAGGTATTTAATAGAAATACATTGAATGTATGAAACGGTATGTCACTGCGATATGTTGCTATTGATGCTGTCTATAGTCGGCTACGAATCTGTACTCTAAAATTTGTTATGCCAAAGTCAGACGGTTTAGGCATAGAAAGGTGATTTTTGTGTAGCGCTTTCAAGTAACGAATCAGTTTAGAAAACATAGATAAATAATTTGACGCCAAAAATCCCTACCTTTTTATAAAATTTTGTTGCACATGATATCACTCACTCAATCAAGACGAAAAAATAAACACACATAAAGTCTTTCGATATTTACTTACCTATATCCTTTTTTCCTGGCGTATTTGGATATAAATCCAAAGCTTACTATGTTTTATGTTTAGCTTTTTTTTTTTATCGACTACAAGTCAGCGCTTGACTGCTATCACACCTGATGTTAAGTGATGATGTAGTCTAAGATGGAAACGGGCCAACTTGTTAGGAGTGGGACGGAAATCCACACCCCTTTCGGTTTCTACACGACATCGTACCGGAACGCTAAATCGCTTGTTATGTTTCAGTGTTTAGTAGCCAGTAGGTATAGATAACATTACCTACACCATGTGCGTGTACTGTAGAGGTATTTCATGTTTAAAATAAACATCCGTACCCAACGTAACTTCAGAAGCCCTGAAAAAGGATGTGAAATATAAATAAAGAATGAAGATGTAGCGTAGCAAGCTAGCCCCTTCACATCAATAACTGTTTTGCCGGGGGTCTGCTATGATAAAGGCTACGTTTGTTAAGCCCCCAAGAATTATGTCACATGTCAATGCCTTTGAGCGGGCTTTTGATCCGTGCGGAGAATTATTTTTATATACAACATAAAAAATGGGATACAAAAAAAAATACAAAGTTATTATTTTTAGTATAAAGATATCAAAGAAAGTAGGGAATAGGATTGAGCTTTTTATGACAAAGCATGTCCAAGATGTGTTATCATGCTTATTTCTTGACGCCAAGCAACATTGCTGATTCTAGTCTAAAGGGCAAGGTTGACGGCTTAGTTACAGGCATACGAAGCTCTCGCCCACGCCTCGGGTTGATGGACACAAGGACATACGTTGTATTTCAATGACATTTAAATTGAATGCACTCTCATGTAATATAAGATATCTATCTCTAAGATTATATCTCTATCTATATAAAGATATAATATCCCTATATATCTATCATGAATGGCTTATTTTTAATAGCCCAACGTATCGCTAGGCCTTTCTTACTGAAAAAAAGCTCAATAAGACAATGCTTTTCTCGTAGCAAGCGGAACAGCTTTTCTTAAAGCTTTGTACCTAGGAACAAGTAACACAAAATGCAATAGAAACTTTTGCATTTCAGTCTCACTGTTATGATTAAGAAAACTGACCAATTAAATATGGGTCGGACTCGCGTACAAAAATCACGTTTCTAATATTGAAGCCCAGCCTTAATATTTATTTTATTCTGTTTTTAGTATTTGTCATTATAACGGCAACATAAATCTCATCTATGAAAATTTCAACCGTCCAGCTATTACGGTTCATGAGATACAGCCTGGTTACGAACAGACGGGAGGCAGAGTTTTAGTAATAAGGTTACACCCTTTGTGTGCGGAACCTTAAAATTGGCCAATGAGACTAATAGATACAGTTAAAAATAAATCACAATAACCCTAAACCCAAAATAATTGTGCAGCCGCAGCTGAAAAAGTTTAATCCTAAATGGATTTACATAAAGCCGGCCAGCGATAATGTCTACCAATTGTAGCTAAAATACGAGAGCTGTGTTACGACAGTTCGCAACAAAAATGAATAGGAACGTAGTCTTTGTTGTAGTGAAAAGGAATACATTTTATGCGACCGTAGCAAATGTACAATTCTATACAAGAAGTAAGTTACATAAGCCCTCGTTACGGGGTATTTCTGTGGGAACTTGAAAGTATTGAATAAGGACGTCGCTTCTTACGTTTTCTTCCCGGAAAGTAGTCCGGAATACAAATTTTTTCATTGCACTCCTTATGCTTACTTTGATAGCCGAAGTACAAGAGCGGGTTTGTGCAGATGCTACATTTTGTCGTAAAATATTTAAAATGCAGAATAGACTTCGTCTTTTTTTCATAATACTGCTGCTGCTTAAAGAATTTCTTATGTTTTTAATTTATTTTATAAATCACTCTGTATCTAAATAGTCACTTAAGTTTTGTCTGAATCGAATTAACTAATGTAGGGCAGTTACATTATAAAGGCATTTTCATATTGGTTTTATAATCGATTTAAATATTATGTAAAAAGTTTTTAAACATTTTGATAGTGACATAAAATTTTAATAACCAAAGGTCCTAAGATAATCTTTTATACTCCTTCCAATTTACTTTTAACAATTTTTTTTATTATCATTTATTTATTTACAATTCCTATAAAAATTATTTAAAAGTTGTATCTTTTTACATTACTTAACATTATTTTTACAGTACACGAGCGAGGGTATAAAATGGCAAAAAATCAAGCTCGTTGCATGGACGCCCCAGTTAAATATTTATTCTATTATGTTTTTATAATAAATAGTATATGTGTTTGTAGCGGCAACAGAAGTACACACCTGTGAACATTTCATACGGTTTAGCTATCACGGTTTATGAAACTGGTGACAGACATACAGGCGGACAAACACACGGAGTGAATAAGGTCTCGTTTTCACCCTTTCGGGAAATAACGTCCTCCGTGGCGCAGTTTAGACGGCCTCCGTGACGCAGTGGTATGCGCGGTGGATTTATAAGACGGAGGTCCTGGGTTCGATTCCCGGCAGGGCAAATTGAGATTTTTCTTAATTTGTCTTGGTCTGGCTGGTGGGAGGCTTTCGCCGTGGCTAATTACCACCCTACCGACAATGACGTACCGCCAAGCGATTTAGCGTTCCGGTACGATGTCGCGTAGAAACCGAAAGGGGGTGAGGAATTTCATCCTACTCCTAACAAGTTAGCCCGCTTCCATCTTAGATTGCATCATCACTTAACATCAGGTGTGATAGCAGTCAAGGGCCAACTTGTAGTTGATAAAAAAAAATTAGGCATTTATAGTGAAAATACACTAATATCATAGATTGTATATTACTAAACCTATTACTACCTACTGTTAGATGTCATTGATATTACACGGTCACTTACAATATTCTTAAATTATCTGTGTTAGTTCCTTTTATTAATTATCTGTGTTAGTTTCTTTATTAAATATCTGTGTTAGTTTCTTTTATTAATTATCTGTGTAAGTATAGTAGTATGAATGAATGAAATTGAAGATGTGAATGTATGTGAACAAACGTATTGTGTTCGTTCACCTCAGTGCACTGCGACCATGGATTCATTCTTATTCCTACCGCCAAAGTGGCAACATATTTTAAAAATATATAAATTAAGTCACCTCTGTTGGTTTTACTTATACTACTACAGTTCATTTATAGGTTTTGATTCCATTGTACATTTTGGTTTCGTAAATCTGTTTTGGCGGCCTATTCTCGGTTTGCATTTGAATAATTGTGTGAAAATTATACGAGTATGTGGCAATTGCAAACGGTACCACAACCAATGTAACCTGGTTCCGTACACTGGATATATGACCATCATAAATCCCGTTACTAATTCATAAGCTTAAAAATCCTCTTTAAAATTACGCCATTCATTTAATCGCGGGAACGGAATTGCAATTAAATCTGTGAAATATATTGTCGTGCATATTTTAAGAGAATAAATTAAACACATTATTACTAAAAACCAATTTGGGATAGGTATTTTAAACATACTCGTACAGATTTATAACCATTTTTGGGGGTAACAGAAAAACCAATAATTTATGTTAAATACTTGCAGTGTCTGATTTTAAGATTTTTTATTAATGGTCTGTATTAACCCTCAATGGCATCTTATCACTAGTAGCTGATCGACGTCCACTACTGATGACCGTAAATGTCATCAAATCTCGATCAATACTTCATTAACCTAAAAAAGAATTTTTGCTAATATCGACATTGATACAAAAAGAACCTTCTATATTTAGAATTGATCATTGTCATTGTTTCATTCTCTATAAGCGGTAAAAGTCCAAAAACATGAAATTATTAAACAATATTAATCAATACCAAAAACTTTTGTAAAGTCACAATCAAGCGGTAAATTATTATAATACGAGTTTAAAAAACTCATAATACGATATTCATATTATGGAGATCTCGTTATCAACTTTGGATGAAATTCGGCGTAACGGATATTTTTAAAAACCTTTGCAGTATAAAAGCTTTATCTGAAACATTTTTATTTTTATATTTAGTGTATTACCTACCTACGTCTACGTTTTTTACGATTGGATGAATCGCATTTTTTACGAGTTGTGTTACCCAATATTTTGTTTTTATTACACTTCCAGTCTTTTTTACTGTTACCTCTTAAATTGTTATTTTTGTTTCATAAGGACAGGGTCTTATCAACCGATTTCACGAATAATAACTAATAATCGGTAGATAAACAAATAAATTATATGAAGCTTTTATCATGTTTAGCTTCATTTAGCAGAGATGATGATGAGATGGTGCTTAGATCGAAACCATGAATTCTCTGTTGAAATCATTATCAACTGCAACCAAGATAAAAAAATCGACACACAGATTCGTGACATTAGATTCTCAATAATAATTTGATATTATTAATTACCACATCTCGCGCAACGAATATCTATCGCAATTCAGCGCGGAAATGCTGCTTGCGTTATGGGCACCCTACCAAAAGGGCAAAATTTAGAATTATGCTTATAGTTAAGTTAATAGTTAGTTATTATAATTATTCTGTTTTTTTTTATATAATTTTCGTTCCTCAGTAGGTTTACTTTATTGTTCATATTTTTTACATAATATAATATTCTTTTTACCACCCAATTTTCAGTATAAATAAATCTAAATAATAATAATATAAATCTTCAATTGATTGAACAAAGTTCCATCCTCACCATCTAGATGCCCTTGTCATCCAAGAACGATTAACGAGATTATTTCTTTCACGTACATGCAAATTATGGAACAAATTTTCCGCTGCGGTATTTCCTGACAGATTTAATACGGGGTTATTTAAAGGGCGGATAAACAAATCCCTCAAGGGTTGGCTACGCATTAGCAATGCTTCTGGTGTTGCAAATGTGAATGGGCAGCGGTAATCACAATAACCAGGTGTCTTTAATGCGTGCTTGTTATTCTAGCAACATACCAACGTACTTTTACAGAAAATTCATTTTTTGATTACATTATTAAGAGATGCGATTTTTTTTAAATACGTCTATTTGAAATGCAAATACAAAATGCAAAATACCTATTTTGTATTTGAATGCTTGTCAACATTTGAACAAATTAAAAATGAAGGTAGAAATCACTAGTCAATTTACACCTAATTTTTTTAGTTAACTTATTAATAACAATAAATTAATTTGTAGCGTAAAACTAATTAATATATTCAATATCTTTTAAATAAGATTTTATAAAATAAACAAAAAATAATTTTAAATTTATTAAGCATAAAATGTGGTGCATTTTTTGAAATACAAAACCCAAAACTATTTTAATTTTCTTTGATAGAATCAAGTATTCTCAATTGATTTAAGGCTTTAATATTGTACTCTGATAATTATGTTGAGTCGAATATCATAGAATTCCATGAATTCAACTTGCAGATGCTGAGTTTAAAAACTCTTAGTAGAGCCCACAATATATGACACGGGTTTAAAACGATTACCTTTGCGATGCTTTGACAATCATCTCTCGCGTTTTTTCCCTGCCTAGCTAAAGATAGGATCCTATTAGAGCTATATGTTAATTAGAAAGCAAGTGAAATTTTTTGGTCGCTATCTATGGGCCTCGTACAAAGACTTCTCAACGAAAGAGTTTCTCAACGGGCAATAGAGAGACCAATGCTCTGTTTATCTCTGCGTGATTGAATTAAAATTAGGAAATTCGCAGCTAAGCTATACCAAAGCAAGTGACATAGTGCAACGAGTCCCAAAACTAAACTGGCAGGCAATGTGTGGGGCACATATATCGAAAAGCTATTGGATGTTGGGGGCTGGAATGGCGATTCTGTACCGAAAAGTGCATTATTTGTCGACTAACTACAGATGGCTCAGGATGCTTGTTTGGATGACCCTAAAAAAAGGCCGCAGGCCAGCAGTGGCCGTCCCTTACCTGATATGATGATGATGGCATGAAAATTCAAAACAAATATTGATTTACACACTTCTGAAGTAGTTTGGTTAGAAACAAACGAGCCAGCACGCAATAAACGCTAATTCTATTTAGAGTAATTGCATTAGTACCGACAATGATGTAGTTATGATAGATACACGTAGCGAGCTTTCAATTTTGCCACCGGCTTGACCGAGTGAGCGTCGACCAAATTGTGCCTTTGTTGATTAGTTCCCTTTGTCCCAGCGCTTAGCTGTGCCAGAGTTTGTCGACAAATGATTAAAGACGTGTTCCAGCGAGATAGTTGCCGTTTCAATTAAACTATTTTATTATATTTATTTTGTAGGTATACTATTTTAAGAAACCGGCTTTTATTGGTTTATATATATAAACCTAGTCGTAAATGTAAAGAAACGTATAATGTAATACACTTTTCATGTTACTACTTTATGTATAGATTTTTTTGGTTGAAATCTTTGTCACAGTTGATAATGATTTGAACAGAGAAGTCCTATATTCGATTCCCAGCTCGGGTCAATATAGAATTTAATTTTATTCCTACCTATTTATATTAGGAAAAGTAGAGTATGAAACTGCACATAGCTCAGATTTATATAATTCCTTACACTCGGTTCTTAAACTACATTCGGGTTAAAAACACCCACTATGCAACTGCTTCATAATCAACTATTCTCTTAGAGCAAGTAAGCGTTAAAGTTTGCGCATTTACATTAACATATACGGTTACTGAGACACGTTTAGCGCAAAACAAGGTTTATGTAAGAAACTATTTCCTTATTCGGTAAATGTTTCTCAGCAAATAAATACAAAGTGTAAGATGATATCTGTTATGATATGGTTGCTGAGCTGTTCCAATCAATATCATAGTCGACGTTCAATCACACTTTGTAAAAGAATACCCTTCAGTATCCTCAAGTAGATCCTGACTATCCATCCATCCATCCATTTATAGATCCGTCTAGTAAAGTAGAACTGGTAAATATAACAATCATTATAATAATAGTACGTCAATGGACTTTCGCTGCTGGAAATCGGCTACAGGCCCAATTCCATCAGTGTGTTTTCCAGCAGGGTTCAAAGCACAACATTCTTAAGTCGCCTGTATCTAGCAGATTGCTGTAATCCGATTGATCATTGCTACATCTAGAGCGGGGTTTATTACGAAAGCAAGAAGCACTCTCGCCCTTTTAAGTTCAAAGAAACAAGGCAAAGTAGGAAATATTTTTTCCGAAAATCCTTCCCAAATTTAAGTTATAAAATAATTATTCCTATAAAATTTAATTTAATTACGGCTTATTAGGCTTCATTAATTTAGATGTGTCAGTTTAAGCAAATTTTGCATTTTCCAAAACAATTTTTGCATGTTAGGTAGTCGTATGATGGCTGACCTGAGATATTATAAAGTAATGTAAGAAAATTTGCGTGTGAAAAGTTACTTAAGTGGCCCCTCTTGTTAACGCTTAAAAGGTTTCGTAAAAATAGTTATCCAGGGAAAAGGATATTACTGGTAGTATCTGATATTCGAGAGGAGCTTTATTTATGTACACTTTTTATGTATTTTACGGACGCTATTGGGAAGTTTTAGAGGTTTTTCGGAGATACAAAACTTTTAGTGCATATGAGATTTGATATTTATCGATGTAGCGATATACGAGTACATAACACTTGTTATTTTCAGTTTGTCTGGTTACTGACATCGCTACAAAAGTGTCAAGCTCTTAAAATATTAGATAACAAAATTAAAATCATTTATTAGATGAGCTAGCTTGCTCCGTTGTGAGCAGTATTATGTGTAACTGAACCTCAAGAATAACTATTTTTTGACGTTCAATGAGGCAAGCAGGTTTTTCAGAGATCTCATCCTTCCACTTGCCATAATCCTTGCATACCTTTACCTGACCTCTATTTAATCCACCTGCGTGGTTTTCCCGATTCCTGGGGCTTATCGAGGAATCCATTATTAGTGAATAAGTAATACTTTCGCATTGAGTGAAATTCTAATAGTTTTACAGATCTTGTGATAGGTCAGTCAGTGGTATTTCGCTTATACATGTATACTCCCTCCTCCAACAATTCCATCTCCCTTCGCGCTATAAGCCTTTTTGTAAGTATTTTTTTATTCATCCTCTTAACGTTCTCAAACAAGTGGACAAAAGACGGTTAAAATAAAATAAAATAATAAATAAATTGATAAATCTAATAAGTGCTGATAAAATAAATTTCTGAATGCCGAGATAATAGGAAACAAAATGTGGAATTAATGTTTAATACGAGTTTGTGGATCTTGCGAGGGTGAATTTATTTTATTGCTTTCTGAAGACATTTTCCCGGCGAGGCGCTAATTTATGTGAGCCATTTGTGAACAGACGTGTTGTGTTTGATTTGATGCGGAAACAGAGGTTTATTTGTTTCATATTTTAAGGGTTTCTTACTCTGTGTGCCTTATCTCAATATACCTATGGATGTATATATCACAATTAATTTATTTTGTTAAAGTACCAGGCCTCCTTCCTTATAGGAGAGGCGTTTTAGAGCTTATACCTACCACGCTGCTTCAATACGGGTTAATACAATACGGACGGCGGATCTCTATCAGATGTTGGTGATAGTGAGAGATAGTTAACATGTTCTCCAAGGTACGGGCGTACTCCAATACTAAGTCCTTGACTCCAGGCTTACTGAAAATTTCTTAGGACCAAGAAAAACTCAGTATTATTCCATATCGGGGTTAAAGTATGAAATCGCCGATTTGAACTGCAAAAATAAAAATTCGTATTTTTTAAATTTAACATATTTATTTAATCAAAATAATTACCATTAGTATCTATACATTGCTGCCATCTAATAGGAAGCCCATTTATGCCTTTGCGATAGAACTCTGGTGATCTGGATTCGACAAACTGTGTGAAAGCATATATCTCCTGCCTCCTGAGGAGAAAACTTTTTATCACGTAGAAAATTGTCCGAATCACGAAAAAAATGGTAGTCCGTTGGAGCAAGGTCTGGTGAATATGGAGGGTGACGAATGGTTTCTAATTGCAGTTCCTGTAGATTTAAAATGGTTTCTCGTGCTGTATGACGTCTCGAGATATCATGGAGCAATAATGGTGAAGATCGATTCATAAGTCGGGGCTATTTCACTGCTAGTTTCGTTATCATTGTTCGGAGTTCAGCGCAGTAGATATCTGCCGTTATTGCTTGACCAGATTGGAGAAATCTATAGTGAATAACACCACACTGAGACCACCAAACACTTAGCATTACCTTTTTATTGGTAAGCTTTGCTTCAGGAAACTGTTGCGGCGTTTGACCAGGGGTCAGCCATTGCATTTTCCGCTTACGATTATCGTAAAGAATCCATTTTTCATCACATGTCACAATTCGATGCAATATTCCTTCATTTCTGTATCGATTCAACAAGGCAACGCAAGTTTCAACACGCGTTTCTTTCTGCAGATCAGTCAAATCATGTGGCACCCACTTTTCATATTTTTTTATTTTATTTATTTGACGCAAATGAGTCAATATTGTTGGTAAAGTAACGTTAAACCGTGCCGCTAATTCCTGGGTAGTTTGCCTCGGATCGGCTTCCACCATCTCTTTCAAATCATTGTTATTCACCTGAATGAGCGGTCTTTCACGTGGTTCGTTCTTCAAATCGAAGTTTCAATCACGAAAGCGTTTAAACCAAAATCGCACAATGCGTTCATTAGCAGTACCCTCTCCAAACGCAACATTGATATTGAGAGTGCTGTTTCTGCCGCGTTTGTTCCGCGTCGGAACTCGTATTCAAAAATCACACGAATTTTCGAAGTATCCATCTTTATTGTCTAAGCTGAATAAAAAAAAACAACTGAAAGTTGATAATCGAATGTTGTACATTTTTAAAAGAAGAACTACACAGGTACCGTACGAAAAAAGTTTGACTTTAAAATCTTAAACCATGAAGGTTCTATGTCAATTCCAAGGATTCTACACGATTACTGTAGTATTCTTTCGTTAGGGACTCGAAGCTAGTGGAAGTGGAACAGTGGGATTAACATTAATTTGGTTTATAGTTATTCTATTTCCGGAAGACTCAAACTTATGACTTTCTGAATCAACATGGCAGTTGATGTAGCTTTATCATAATGAATTAAATTACCTGACCAAAATCTGCAGAGATTTTCGGGTTTTAGTCCATAATATATAACCGAAGACTATTTATTATATATTGGCTTGTAGAATTTATTTATAAAAAATAGAGGTAGAATGTAACAGTATATGGTACAATACACGTTTGACATATATAGAAGCACTAGGGATACAATAAGCTAGTTCAATGTTCTTTTCCCTCCGTTACTCGCGTGGAAAATTGTAGCTATTTCCATTGACCGGCAAAACGTGCACGATGAATGTTCAACTGGAACATTAGCGAGAAAAATGCAACCATTATGTGGAAATTTTGTATCATTTACCTTTAAACGTGTTGCCAATTATGTGTCCTTTGCGTTTCCTATTGTTAGCGGCGAGAAAATGTGGAAAATTACCATTTTTATTGACCTTTAATACCCCGGGAATAGCTTTTCCGCTTACCATATAGTGTTTTGTTTGTTTGAGGAAACTTTTTAAACGATTTATTTATTTGAATAAATATCCTGAAGACTAGTTACTAGTATAAATACTAGAAACTGACATTAAATTATAAATATGATTGTTTTTGTATGGCTTTTTATGTTCAATCGTAAAATGAAATTAAAATTTGATTACGATTTAATTGCCGTCATAACTAAGTTTACCTTCCCCAATGTCAAGGGAAGCTAAAATGGTATATGAACTTTATTTTAAAATTAGTACATTTATGTTTCGTTATTTAAGTTTAAGCTAGTTAGTGGAATTAATTGACGGTACCTAAGTTTAAGCTACTATAGGGCTGACATGTTTGAAAAAATAAAAAGCCCTTAAAAATTAAAGAATAATAAAAAAAACTAAGTTAGTTTAAAATTCTACCTTCTAACAGACATAATATTCAAGTTTCGTTTATAGTTATCTATAATTTGGCCATTTTATTAAAATAAAAACCATAAACAGGACCGGTAAGAAAATGCGGGCGAGTATTATCTCTGCTTTTATCTCTCGTAAGGAAAATGTTGTCAGTTTTTCAAGAATGAAACATTTATTTCCTGTCGTTTCGATGTCTCTTCTATAATAATTAGCTGTGCCCAGTGGATTCTTCTGCCTTATCGTGGAAGTATCAAAAATAGGTTCTTACGGAGCTGTACAGCAAAATGAGTATTTATTTATATTAAAAAAAATAAAAAGTCAATTAAACACTCTTTCTAATTCCTTACTCAAATTGGTACATAAAATGTGTTATATTAATCATGTTGTCAAACTTTACTCCCCACTTAATCGAATAAGCCAAACTTATTATAGACAAATTCAGAATTTCAGTAAATGTATTCCACATTAATAAACTAGTGGGATCCATTAAGCGAAACAAAATGTTATTCCATTATATCCTTACTTAAATTATGAAAACATTGTGAGTTGGTTACAGTTAGGTTCACATTAGAGTAGGCAAATATTTTGAACTGTGCCATCGTAACAAAGTAAACAGACGTGTTTGTGGCGTGCTATCAATAATACTCGATAGTAACGAGATATCGATGTTTAATTAAAACTTCGAGTGATCATTATCCTTCGTTGTTGGCTCATCAAGTGACATTGGCACTATGTTGAACGTAAACTTTTGACTACCCTATATTTTATGAAACTGAAAGACAGGTTTTGCCATTAACTTTCGACCGCAAGTTTTGTGTGGAAGCTTCAAGGGTCAGTTATAATATGTCCTTTGATTCTATAAATTACGTGTTATACAATTTTTAAATATTATTTTTACACGTTATTATTAATAAGAATTATTTTATTTTCTCGCAAACAAAATGAAAAATCAAATGGCATCGGCATTCCAACTCCGCATCTTTAAAATTCGGGGGTCAAAGTACCTTGTAAAAGATCATCTATTTAAAAAATAACTCTTCATCATCGTCATTGTTAGCCTATTAGCGGTCCACCACAGAGCCAGGCATCCCTTCATGTAGAGGGTATAAAAATATTTACTTACGAGGAATAAATAGAAATCAACTTCGGCAAAGATTCATCATTTCTGTACAAAGTTGAACTCAAAACAGGGAAGTTAATTTCGCATTAACTTAATCTGGTTGTGATAAGAGTATAATGATCAAAATAAATTAAATTAGCATAATCCTGCTACAACTGATAAAAGCAGATAAATTAACACATTAAAACATTTGTATTTGCTATTTGTTTTGTTGTTTATTCGGATTAATTTGTTTTGTTAATTGAATGACTAGCTACGGTTCACAAATAGTTAAGGGCCCATCTAAATGCATATATGCGTTAGATACACTGCGTTGTTTGATCTGTGCATTTATCTAACTATCTATCTATCTATCTAACTCAATTTATCATCTACCACACTATAAACAATTTATAAATGTGTTTATTCTCATACACCAAAAAAAAAATAGTAATCGACGGCATTCGTGCTCGCACCTACAGTGGACTTCAATGTCTGGCAAGATGTAAAAACCACGAAAACTGTCCGGCTATTGAGGTAACAACTTTTTATAGGCCCCCAAGTAACATATATAAAATTTAGCTTTTATACTATAACGAAAGTATAATTGCAATTTATCAAAGTTTAGGGGTGTCTGGCAAGGGGTAGCAACTGTTATAAGTGTCCGGCAATGGATGACGAGATTTTTATAGTTATCCCGAGGAAAATATAAAAAAATTGAGCTTTATACTCTAACAAATTTAAATTACTATTTATACACCTTTTCTACCTGTTACCTGCCCAAGTTACCACAACCCAAACTCTATAGTCGCTGGTCGTTCTTACCTTTATAGGAGACATGTACAAAGAAAATTTCAACTTTTATAACATAATGAAGGTCTGGCCGTCGCAGGCTCTTGCTCTATTAGGTATAAATATTGTATAAACCATAAGTGTAAATAAATATAAACAGTCTTACTTTATGAATATAAAATAACTACTATGAATAAAATACAATGTATAACAATACTTACAAGGGTAAGAAAACCCTGGTAAGAATTGTAACTCATTGCTGCATATAGCTTTGCACATATGACGTAACAAAACAGCAACATCTCTTGTGCTATCATAACATACAAGTCGAATTTACTATCATGGTGCGCTAATGGATGTTTCGAATCAAAAATTCAAATAATTCTTAAATATGGGCAAGGCGATCGTTAAATAGACAATGTAGGTTTACATGGCCACTAAGCAAAGCATATAGGCGTGTGTTAGTTTCAGTTATTGTTATACCACACAGCCGAGTTTGTTTACGACTTCTGCAGATGTCACTATTTCATTAAAATTTTAAGTCATCATTATCCTTTGACATTGGCAAGACCTTTTTAGGATTTTAATCTGTGACAGGCCTACCTTTTTAAAGTTCCGTAGTTAACAAGACACCCTTAAGATCAACACATGTCTTTCAACTACAAATTATGATATTTACCTCTATTTTCTACTAGCAATGAGTGCTACTCGATTGCTTATTTGTATTACACGACATAACTACTTTATTGATGGTAAAATAGAGGTGAAATGCCATAAAAACATAACGCGTCACGGCACCTTGATTCTGCCAATGTGAATTGAGCCTTATACTTTAGTAGTTAAAGGTCATGGTGAACATGACATTCAACCAAAACTTGACCAACCTGCATCAAGCCCTGTAAAACGCTTGGTGTGGTTGATCGACAAACACTCTCAACTGTCTTTTCCCAAACGGGGTCGCTATTCCAGCACCGTGAGACCCCAACTTCAGCTCATCGATCTATGTGTATCGCTCATTGCTACTTCAGATTTTGCTACGTTAAAGCTGTTTTGTAACGCAATGCTGAATTGCGGTTGCAGTTGTTTTTTCTTTGTACCTATTTTTGTTTTTTCCAATTCACGCATCAAGTAGAGCTACTCCAAGCAAAGCTCGATACCACGTGCTGAGTGACTCTGAGCTTTTTCATGAGGCCTCAAGTTGGCATACACTATTATGGGTCAGTATAACGAAGAAAGTTGTTAGTACAGAGTACTGACCCATATCAATGCTGACTCTAGGGAACAAGTAGGCTTAAACCGGACTTGTTGAAAATAATTTATATAAATATCTCCCTTGCTGAGTTATTCGTTTTGTTATAATGGTGATTAATTTTGCGCTTCTAATATAAATTATTATTACTTCATATAGGTACCTAATTCAGATCTGTACCTAATCTATAGGATAATATAACACTTATTACTCTTTAAAACAGCTTTTACAATTTTTTATGTTCACGCCCATAAATAAGTAGAACAATTTTTGTTTGGTTTTAGCAGTAGTTTATGTTAAAACCTAAAAAAAGTGCACAAATATTTAATGATTTATTGAAATTAGATACTGTCAGATGGAAATATTCTAGTACGGTTTCATTTATACTAATAATAGCATAAAATACAGGACACAATTTTTAACTGTTAATTCTCCTTTCAATTAACAAATATCACATTTTGTTCGATGAAAGCATTATGTTAATCGCCAATAGCGCCATTTTCAATTTAATCATTTTCATTAAATCGACAGTTGTTTAATCTTACCCTTCATCACATTTGTAAGGGGCTCCGGTACGAGTATTTGATAACGTCTATTCAAACAAGCTTAAGTGTAAATTATTAATTATAAAGTTCTGGTTCAATTTTAATTAAGTTTATGTCAACTTTAATTTAATTGGAAGGCCTTGTATTAGTGCTAAGTTTATGTTTCACTAATTGGTATTAGATATCCGAGGCGCCAATATTTGGAGCTGGCCGAAATACATGCTTGTTTTAATTAAAATACAAAATACTGTACTGCATGTAGATATTAGCTGTGCTGAACCGCGTAGATTTTGGTCCCGTAGAAGGATCGTGAAAATCCGTCCTTGGTAAGCGTATATTGTGAAACTATTCTGAAGTTAATCGTATGTATAGTTTTAACGATTTCGTGATGAATCAGTAGATCGTTCAGTGATATTTCAATCCTACATTTGAAATACAAAAAATACAACTATCATGTTTGAAATATGAAAAGCAATATGTATTTTAATAATTTGAAATTTAAAATAAATATTACAAAATTAAGAAAGGTGTTAGGTTATAATTATGTATAAATACAATAGAATTAATATAATTCAGGTAGGCACATAGTAAAATAATAATTTTCTGTGATGATAATTTGAGCTAGACATTATCATATTGAGCTAGATATTTATACGTACCGAGTACTGACTATAATATTGGAGATTAATGCAGAGGTTAAATTATTAATCAAAAGTTGATTTAAAGGTGGGTATAAAAATAGAGCGCTCTTAGGTAGTCAATTAACTTTATAGTCTATGCTCTGTCATCAGATGAACATCAGAGAGAATAAAATAATTCCGCCCACAAGCTGCGGTGCGATTAGGCGCGGGATGTACCGTCGGTCGACGATTGGCATTCCCAGCGCTTCCGTTCGTTAGCCGCGTACAATTGTTGCTGGAAATTGTGACTGCAAAAGGGTGAAAAGAGAGTAAAATGTGTCTGGTGCTAGTGCAGTGTATTTTAGACTCGTATCAACCTGGGGATAATCGACAAGTTTGCTTTTAAAGTCAAATCACACATTGTTCAGAACAATATTTTCATTAAAAAAATTGTAATATACTTTTAAAGAGTCGGCAAAATACATCAACTGTACAGTCTCTTGTATATTTAAGATATTTTCGCGATTCAACATAATTAAAATCTTTGCGTAGACGTTGAATCTTCATATTTTAGGTGTGACATCCGTTAATTAGAAAAATTAAATACAGTTTCTTAATATATTAATGTAATCAACTTTATTAAATGTAAATAAAGACATAATTTAGCGCATTTTTGTTTAGACTTCCATATGGCGTAAAATTAAACGGATAAATCTTTTCAATGAAAATATCAAATGTTTGCACAACCGATAATTGGCAATCCAAATAAAATATTTATGTTACGGCATTTCGACGCGCACAGTGATTGCCACATTTAATGCCATTTTGAGTCTTCAAATTGTTTTCGATATTGTTTTTGTGTACTCAATGTATAAACAATATCGCTTTTATTTTTTTACATTTTATAGTTCAGTAGTTCGCGGTTTGATGTATTGATATATTAAAAAGTTGGAAAAAGAGCTGCTCAATTTACTAGAAATAAATGCTAATACAAAAGGCTCACTGTTTAGGCCTCGAACATAACTTACTTCAAAACTCCAGGTTGCAAATAATTTTTTTTTATTTCAAGTTAGCCCACGACTGTAATCACTCCTGATAAGTGTTGATGCAACCAAAGATGAAAGCGGAATAACTTGTTAAGTTAAGAGTAAGATGAAATCTACACACCTTTCAGTTTCTACACGACTCCCTACTGGAACTCTAAATCACTTGGCGGTACGTCTCTGCCAGTGGGGTGGAAACTGACTACGGCTGAATGGACTAATGTAAAAAAAATTAACCGGCCCAGACGGGAATAGGTCAGTATCTCCTGCTTATATAATAAACCGCTGTGCCGCAAAGGCCGCCACAAGAAAGAAAAGCTCATAATTTAAAAAAATTAGAAAGACTATGCTATGATGCTGGCTAAAATGAAGCTTTACACTGCCTTGTTTGTCCAGTGGTTATTTATACTGAAGTAATATAAGTCATCGCAAAATCGTGAGTAGATTCGTGAGTTAGAACATGCCATTTACCTCATCCTACAATTGCACTGCAGGATATAAGCGCTTCAGGCTGTCCATCCCTTGAGCGCGATACAACAGCTTTACTACCCCAAACCACGCGAAAGGAATTTGTTTGCGACGTCTAATCCAGTGAGCCAGTGCATAAATATAGTAAGAACTTCAGTGTCCGGCGCACACCATTTATCTTTCTTTCCTTTTCGCCCGATTAAATATTTATTTAAGCATTTAAGTGCTTGGAAAAATCCGACTTTTCCCGCTCGTATATAACACATTGTTCTGCCATTGGAGCTAAAAATAAATCTGCTACTGAATGCTGTTCGATCGCTGGAGGCCAAAATAGACAATCAAAGTGAGGCAAATTCGGCGACAAAACAGGGTAGTCAGGCAAAATTGTCAGCTGATAAAACGGGCGGACAAAGACAGCATACTTCAACATCAGGTGTAAATTCTACAATTGACTCACGAACACCGATGGCGCAGCGAGAACAGCCGAAGATTGCCCGAGTTGTGACGAGGCGGCAACGAGCGCTCGCGATCGCGAGTGCGCCAACGCAAGACCAAACTTCGGATCAATCTAAGCCAACTGAATTACCGGTAGCGCCATCTGTTGACGCCGTCCCGAATACTCTGATCGTCGAAATGAACCCGAATGCGGCAGTGCCTGCCGATGCAACGATTACTGAGACGCAAGATTGTAATGAATGGCGCGTTGTTAGAGGCAGACAACGTAAGCCGCCTATTAAAGGCGCGGGGCAAGTAGACTCTGAGTTGGCTACGGTGGAAAGAGTAAGACAAATACACTTATGGTCTTTAAGGCATGATGTAACTGTTGAGCAGGTACAAGCGTATATGGCGAAAAAGTGTTCCAGAGGGGCCCCTTATTCTGTGAAAAAGCTGCAGTTGAAGCATACTAACTATGCGTCGTTTGTGGTAAGTGTGCAGGAAAGCTTATTTGAGTTTTTCATGACACCACAAAACTGGCCACCGAATATAGAATTTAATGAGTGGTTTCGTAGGCGTGAAAGCGGAGAAAGAAGCGATTTCAATCGGCCCTTTCCAAAGACTAAGTCGAAGATCTCGGAAAATAGTATTTAATTACCAAAATGTAAGGGGCTTACGTACAAAGCTAGAAGAATTTTGTTCTGCTATTGTTGCTTCCCCGGTAGATGTACATCTTGTCAGTGAAACTTGGCTCACTGAAAGTATGTTAGATTCGGAAGTGATACCTGGCGGTTTTAACATTCTTAGGTGTGACAGGAGAGACAATCGGCGAGGTGGCGGAGTTGCTATTATAGCGCGAT
The DNA here is from genome assembly GCA_034621355.1 of Mycalesis mineus. NCBI lineage: Eukaryota > Metazoa > Arthropoda > Insecta > Lepidoptera > Nymphalidae > Mycalesis > Mycalesis mineus. The sequence continues at coordinate 7,479,186 of CM067887.1, read as the reverse complement.
CAAAGTATTCACTTCAATCATTAAGTGTGCCGTTAGACTATGCGTTAAATAGTGAGCTAGTTTGTGGTGCTCTATACTGCGGGAAAAATTTATTATGTATATTAGTAGTAACATATATACCCCCCAAATGTACGGATGAGAATTACTCAATGATCTATGAATGTATAGAAAAAGTTTGCTCTGATTACAGTGAGCAAAAAATAATAATCTGTGGTGATTTTAACTTTAACTCTTCTAGTTATAACGCTAAATCTCAATTTGAATATGTGTTAACTTTTTGTGAACTTAAACAAGTTAATGATATTTTTAACGACAGCAACCAATTGTTAGATTTGGTACTTGTGAGTGGATCATTGAGTCAGGTGCTAGTGCAGAGGGCTGAAGAGGCTCTTCTTCCGCCTGATGTGTATCATCCTCCGCTTGAAATATGTTTCGACTGTGCTACTCATTACATACAAAATAGCTATTTTAAACCCAACTCGAAGCCGGAGTGGAATTTTAAAAAAGCTAATTTTGAATTACTTTATGAGCGATTGTCTAATATAGATTGGTCGGTTTTGTATACCATTGTAGAGCCTCAAAATGCAGTTGAAATATTTTATTCAACTCTTGAGTCGTGCTTTGTTGACTGCGTTCCTTTAAAACAATATCTATGTTGGCAATCCAGATATGTATATCCCGATTGGTATTCTAGTAATACAAAAAATAATATACAGTTAAAAGCGAAATATCATAAGTTGTTAAAATCAACTAATGATCCTTATTACAGGTGTTTATTTTCTAGTTATCGGACTATAGTTAAGGCAAATATTGAGGAAGATTTAAACTCATTTCGGTGTAACATGGAACGCAACATCAAGCGGGAGCCGAATGCTTTTTGGAGCTTTATGACCTCAAAACGTACAGGGGCACGTAAGAAAAAAATATTGAAAGATGGAGAGACAGTACCATTAGAACAGTGTGCTGATTTGTTTGCGGAGTTTTTTAGCTCGGTATATGCACAGACGCCTCCACGCCTCTGCGTGGAAGAAGCAGTGAAGTCAGGGGATAAAGATAGTGCGCGTATTCATATAGACTCTATACTCTATGGTGATGTAAAAACAGCACTTAAAAAACTAAAACCTAAATGTTCTGCTGGTCCAGATGGCATTCCACCTTTCTTAGTCAAAGATTGTAGCAGGGTCTTGTTGTTGCCATTGAAACACATTTTCAATGTCTGTTTCAGGAACTCTTTTTATCCGGAAATTTGGAAAACATCTAGAGTAGTGCCTGTTCCCAAGAAGAGCCAAAGTTCTGAAATATCTGACTTCAGACCTATAGCAGTATTATCAGCTTTCGGCAAGTTGTTTGAGTCGATATTGGAGAGTCGAATTAGGAAGCAATTTGAGCACCAACTAACGGACGTTCAGCATGGTTTTAGAACGGGTCGCTCAACTTGTACTAACTTGCTGTCATATTGGACTTACGTAACTGGGGCTGTTGATGGTAGCTCGCAGGTAGATGCAGCTTACTTTGATTTTCAAAAAGCGTTTGATGCAGTTGATAATGACGTACTTCTGAGTAAGTTTGCTTCTGTCGGATTTACACCGCTACTACTTAAGTTCTTCTCCAGTTATCTAAGAAACCGTAGACAGTATGTGCAGTATGAGGGTCATTGCTCGGAACCATATTTCACTCATTCTGGTGTGAGTCAAGGAAGCAACCTAGGACCTTTGGAGTTTTTAATAATGATCAATGATCTACCAAATGTGATTACCCATTCCAGGTGTTTGCTTTTCGCAGACGATTTAAAAGTCTTTTTAAAGGTGCAATGTGCTTCCGATGCCCAATTTCTTCAGGGTGACGTTGATAATGTGTTGCAATGGTGTAATCATAACAAACTGTTTTTCAATGTTAATAAATGCGCAGTGATTACATTTAGTCGGAAAGTGGCACCAATTAAAGTTACTTACAAACTTGGTGACATAGCTATGTCAAGGGTAACTGTGATTAGGGACTTAGGGACAAATATGTCGGAAGACCTGACTTTTCGTAATCACATTAAAGAAGTTTGTACAAAAGCCTATAGAACCCTGGGATTTGTCCTCCGACAATCACGGCACTTTAAATCTATTGAGGTCATAAAGCTCTTGTATAATGCATATGTGCGAAGTAAACTGGAGTGTAACGCTGTAATATGGGATCCATTCGAAATAAAGTACGTAAATATGATTGAAAAAATACAAAAAAAGTTTATTCGTTGGTTGTATAGAAAGCAGTATGGGTACTCAGTAGGGTACCCTACTATATATCCAAGCCTCTTTCTGCTTGGCATGACTGGATATGAGAAATTAGAGTTGAGACGTAATGTAGCATTGTTACAGTATGTTTTACATTTAATTCAGGGCAAAAAATGTAACTCTACTTTGCTGGATTCAGTAGGTTTACATGTGCCAGACAATTATGTAACGGCACGGCGCCGTCATTTGTTTGTCATAACGCATGCTAAAACAAAAGCAAGTCAGCATGCGCCGCTAGCTCATGCGCTGCGCCTGCTCAATGATTTCACAGACTATGACGGAGAATTGGACCTCTTCCACTGTTCACCGCCGGTACTTGTAAAAGGGCTCAAGTGTTTACTAGAGCAAAACAATTAGATATTTGTTTGTTATAGAGATTTTTTAATTTGATATATTTTTCTTTTTTTTTTTCAGTAATTTTTATTTTTATTGTGTTTCTTTTTTTTTATATCTGTGTGTTATGTAAATTTGTGTTGTTTTTTGTTTTCTTTTGTAATCTGGAGAGACGAATTGGGAAACTGTAATGTCTCTCCGGGTTTAGTTAATAGGAATAAATAAATAAATAAATAAATAAATAAATAAATAAAACGGAACAACTTTATTTTTTTCTCATCCCGGAAAATGCATATCTAAATATTTTATTCCCGGTTGTATGCATTACCTGTAAAAACCAGTCGGGCGGACGAAAAAGTGCTTTGTAGCTTGTGATAAATGCGTAACTTTTTCTCTTGATTCAAATGTATTGTCGGTGCAGTCGTATGTGCTTTTATTATAATAAAACTGTACCATTATCTCGATACAGTACTGCTATTATGAAAATAATCATATTGAAAGCATTAAATAATACTCGTATTCAATAATATTATCGGTGTTTTATGAAAATGAGACATCAGACGGATTAAATTTAGTTGCGTATTTTGCTATTGTGTTTGGTATTATTATCTGTCTGAAAAATAGCAAAATAATGTGAGTGGCACAGATAAATTGTACTACAACTTATTATCAGTCTATTTTAATGTCCTACAATAGTTTTAGGTTTCCCACCTTGAAGAAGATGGGATATGGAGGTCAGTTGATCCAATGCGGGTTGGCAGGCTTAGATTTATGAGTTTTGTAATCACTTTCAGATGACCGGGATCAATGAATTAGCTTATTCTCCAGGGCACGAGATACCAATTGGCAATTTCTTGGAACAAATGAAAGCTCAACATCCTAAAACCGATACAGAACCTCGATCCCAAGTCACATAGGCAAACGACTAGATTAAGAAGGCAGTAGACATTGTTTTTGGATATGTTATTTTTTGTTTCTAATCCTCCTATGGATTGATCCTTATAGCAAAATCAGAAGCCCATCAGAGTCTTCAGGCTAATAAATATATTCCTAGGCGTTCCACAACTTACTTTCGCCCCCTAATCCCACGGAACAAATGCCTTCCCCTCTTTCGTGGCAAACTTCGCCTTTCAATTTCGAATTAAAGGTTCACATCAAATAGCTTATAACCAAATATTCAACTTGGTACTTCCATTATGAAATAAATTTCGAGATGAGTTATTTTAAACTCGGCGACATTCTCGCGAAATAATTAAGGCTTACATACAAAAGCAACTTACGAAAATTTGAGAGCCGTGCTTTGTAATTTTAACCTTTCTTGTTTTTACGTGGAAAACTTTCCTCCTGTTTTAATTTAGGAATATAATAGAATAGGAAAAACTAGAGATTTCAAATTAAGCCGGTGAAAATGAGAAAAATATAACATGACTTAAAATATTACTAAAAATTAATTATACCGTGTGGGGTTGGTTAATTGAAATACATTTGAAAATTTGTGTATAAACGTAAAATGTAAAAGCAAATACAGTTAAATATACAATTTATGAAGTAAATTCGGGTTAGTGATGCCAATTATAACTTTAGAACGGCTGAACTGTTCCAAATTTAGAATAGATAGAATATTATAGGCTGGAATAACAACACATTTTATTCCGATTTGTCCACACGGGCCGGAAATATTGGAAGAAATCGCAGGCAATTTTTAAAAAATATTTCGCAATACTTTATTTATGGCGTAGAACTGCGTAAAAATGAGTCAATATAATATTATGATGACGTATCCTATAAAAAATATTTATAAGTGTCGTCAGCATACAGTGTGCGGTTATTTGGTATTCATATCGAGTGCCATACGTTTGTATTGATATTTGTAGTTGCTGGGAATGTTAAACTGTTGGTCAGAATTGCTCTATAGTAACCATTATGACACATATTGCTGCCAAAATGAAATGGTTATAGGTACAAATTCAATAAGGATATTTTCGGCTGTTATATTATTTGTTTTACGCAATTAATTTTTTAGAAATCAGTAGATTAGAATATGTTTATAGCAGGTTTGTGTATAGTAAATTAAAGGACAAAATCTTACATTAGCGATACAAGATATTCCTTAAATATCAGTGCTATCGCCCTAACTAACAGTTATGCCACTTTTTATAAATTTCCTTTATGCAAACAAATTACAAAGAGCCGTTCTTGAGTGTTAGCTAGATTGACAAGCAATATTTTATTATATTAAATTTTCAGAATATAAACTGAAAAACGGCTTAACCGTTTTGGAAACCACAAAGGTTCAACTCAGATTGGAAGAGAAATAAAGTGTTATTTTTATCAACTACAAAGCATCACTATTCTCAAATCATTATGATATAAATTATTGTTATACAAACATGAAATCGACGCTTGGTTCTTGGTTTGATATTTGTATAATGAAACTATGTACGGTACAGATTGTACCTTGATGATGGGAAATAGGGATGTATATATCTACTGTAAGCAAAAATCGTGACACGAAGCGTTGTAAAATACTTTTAGAATACAAAAACATGTGGATGAAAATAAAGTTGAAGTATTCTGGAAATAGTTAGTCTCGGAACAATCGAAGCGTTATCGCCACTATATGCAAAAATAGAGGGAAGACATAAGTGCATACTGACTGGAAACGAATTTAAATGCAGCGAGCATTGCTGAGCTTATTGTTTCGTATTGCAGAATGTTGTGAAGACGTGGATTTCAATATTAAAGTAGATTTTCCATTTATTTCGCTTTCAATTTTATGTAATACACGAAATATAAAAGCAATGAGTATATTAGGTATTGTTGTCTGTGTTGAAAATATTGTGGAGGATTTGAATGGTTATTCTTCTTCAAATAGAAAGTAAGGTTTTCTTTTTTTTCTTTTACTAACAATGATTTTTTTTTATCGACTACAAGTTGACCCTTGACTGCTATCACACCTGATGTTAAGTGATGATGCAATCTAAGATGGAAGCGGGCTAACTTGTGAGGAGTAGGATGAAATCCACACCCCTTCGGTTTCTACACGACATCATACCGGAACGCTAAATCGCTTGGCGGTACGTCTTTGTCGGTAGGGTGGTAACTGGCCACGGCGAAAGCCTCCCACCAACCAGACCAAGACAAATTAAGAAAAATCTCAATCTGCCCCGCCGGGAATCGAACCAAGGACCTCCATCTTATAAATCCACCGCGCTTACCACTGCGCCACGGAGGTCGTCAAAGTCGATTTCATAACATCATATATAATACAGTTAAAATTCTCTCAATTTCTCATTTAAGATATATTGAGGAAGGCAGAGGATCGTGTGGTGGCGCGCTCTCGGGAAGGCCTTTGTCCAGCAGTGGACGGATATAGACTGATGATGATGATGATAAGGAAGATTAATTTATTAACATGATTTTAGTTATTAACGAAGATGAGACAGAGATCGTTAATTGCAAATTATTAATTTATTCATTTTTATTATTATATTCAATAACTACTTAAATGGTTAATATTGTAAAAATAATACACTTTAATTCAATGTGACAAAACTCATTATTTTAAAACTCAATTATAATAAAACAAACAATTATTCTTTTTTCTTTATTTTAAGAGATTTTTCGCTAAACGAATATGCCTCTCTGTATTGATGCAAACAGTATAGAGTATAAATTATAATATTTAGCAAGCAACAAAGTTTTGTATTACTTAGGTACCTACTATGAATTTAGTTGGGACTGCAATTGTTCATTTAAAAAATTTAATATTAATTTAAATGATATCCACGCCAATTAAATTAAATCAAAATATTGTAAGCTCGTAAAAGTAAGAATAGAAAGGAAATGAACAATTAAAAAATAGTTTATAAAGTAAATATTGTAAATCATTTTTATATGTAAATTTTAATCCAATTTAATTTTATTTATCGAAATATATCACTAGTAAATATAATCTCTAGTATATATAATGTGGAAAAAACACTTTATTTTATGAAATCACTGCCTAAGTTTATTTCGGCCTTAACATCCGTACATTCTATAAGAAAATTAAAATCTTGACTTCGACCAAAATCGTTGGCAACTAATTTATTTTTGTGTTCTCTACGATTATTTAATTAAATATTAGAGTAGGTAATGCTAATCAGATTTCTCGATTACCAAGCCTAATGAATATTAATAAGGGCCTAATAGGGAGCGCCGACGCTTTTCGTTCCAAAAATTTAGTTTGATAATTCTAGCAAAAATATTAGGTGGGCTTAAATATTAAACATTCTTTATAGTACATACTATATACTATATAGTTATTGTATGATATTTTATTAAAATTGCTGTTATAATAAAAAAGAACCTTTGACGACCTCCGTGGCGCAGTAGTATGCGTGGTGGATTCATAAGACCGAGGTCCTGGGTTCGATTCCCGGTGGGGCAGATTGGGATTTTTCTTAATTTGTCTTGGTCTGGCTGGTGGGAGGCTTTCGCCGTGGCTAGTTACCACCCTACCGGCAAAGACGTACCGCCAAGCGACTTAGCGTTCCGGTACAATGTCGTGTAGAAAACGATAGGAGTGTGGATTTCATCCCACTTTTAATAAGTTAGCCCGCTTCCATCTTAGATTGCATCATCACTTAACATCAGGTGTGATAGCAGTCAAGGGCCAACTTGTAGTCGATAAAAAAAAAAAAGAAATTATATTAAAGCAATATATTAATCGAAAGTTTATTCGAGTTAGATTAAGACTAAGGTTATAAGATTTTGCAAATATGAATTAATAGTTGCTTTAAAAAAAATCTATGCAAGTAAATTGCGTTCAGGAAAACTGAATAAAAAATTACCACCGAGGGCAAGTCGATCGTGAACGCTTTAATACATTTCTGCACAAACATTTAGCAGCAAACTGATGAGTCAGATTAGAGAGCGATAGAAATGGCTTTCGCAAAGTTTAGGGGATTCCCTCCATGGTAAGGTCCAATAACGTGGAGTGAGGGCAGTGGACGAAGGCATGAAGTTTTAATTAAACGGCGGCATCTGTGCCACTCGTTACCGATAAGGCTGCGTGAATACAAACACCGAGTGCCTTTGATATAGGAAGGGACACTTGATTTTGATAATCCCTTTAGTGCACATAGATCACGTGGAATGTACGGATGAAGCGAGATGCGTATTGTAGCGAAATACTGAAATCTCAAAGTTTTGAGAGGTTTGTTTCCTACATTGGTCCTATAGGCTACAAAAAGTTTTACATACACGTTGAAAGTGTATAAATATGAAAATGTATGGATGTGTACAAGGAACAATTTATTGGTTATTTTAATAGCCCAAAGCAAAATTATCTATATCTAAAAATAAAGGATCATAGACCTATCAAGTTACTTTAATTGATGATTTTGGAATAAGTAATGTACCATTAAATTGTATTGATTTTACCAGAACTGTGGGCATAATGTGCTTTCTGAGGTATTGTACACTACAAACTTCATTTTACTCAGGACTATTTTTGTGAATATTTCGAAAGAACGAGAAACATGAGATTTCATAGATAGACCCAGGGTTTTATATCAGGTATCTACAGTAGCCAGATAGGTTATAAAATGGGCCTCGACTATTTGTGCGAGTCGTAATTATCATAAAAATACTGACGAATTGAGAACCTCCCCTTTATTAAATGATTACCTGTTGTTAACAAAACGCATTAGCTATTTTCCCAATATAAAATTATAGGAAAGCCGTATTTTACTTTCGGTAAAACAATTTAACTTCGGCTGATGTTTACATACAAAGTTTCCCTAATAAATTTGCCAAAGGACATGACTTGGCTCTGTTATTGATGACATGGTGTATGTGATCGAAAGCGAAACTACTCTTTCGTTATGGCCAAGATCTAGGCTGAAATATACAATCATTGATTTATCGTATATCGATGCATACAACATAATTTTGCAATATAAGAAGAACATTTTGAAATACTCTGCAATAGATATAACGAAGAATATTAGTCATACGTTTTTTTTTAAATATGATCTTTATTTCAGTTTCACCAGTAATCGAGAAAATAAAAAAAAGCACATTAAGTTGCTACGTGCTCGTATAAGTAGACCAGACAATCATTTTATAAAAATATGCCTTTCCTTTGCCAAGATATACGTAGAAGCTGGCCTCTGGCTACGTGGCTGACGACGCTGATAAGAAGAAAGGAAGAGGAAATGTCTAGAAGGATTTGAGACTGATAAAACACATATTCAAGCGGAGCCGAATTTTAGAAAAAGAAGTTTCTGTGTAATTGTAGTTAAGTCTGTGCCGCTAAAGCGGTAACTACCGCAATAAAATTACTATCAAATCAGTCTTAACCCTAGATCACTAACCTTCGTCAAAACGACGACGCGGGCCCAAAAAAAGTGGTATAAATTGTAAGTGCGTCGTCGTACACATTTCAGATTCCAGCTAATCTCAGTCGATCCGAAGCTCGCGCGGTATACGGGTAAGTTTTTTGTGTAGGGGCCCTGTGTACGCTGTTCGACCCACCATGAGTCGTCGAATCGACGAAGGTTAGTATTAACGTTATTCTTGCAGAGTTATTTTTCATTCTATTTTTGGTGTTATAATTATTTCGGTGTTCTGTAAACTTTATACTTTATTTGCCTACATCTAAATAAGAACCTACATTATTTTTATTTGTATATATTTTTATTTCAGATACGATTCTTCAGCTATTATTAGAAGATAATAGTGACAAAGACTGCTCTGCGAGTGAGAAAGAAGACCACCTTGAGGCTTATCCGGCTTATGAAACAGATGGTGAGGAAGAGATTTTTTCTGTGGCGGAACAATCGCCTTCTACTGAAGACATTTAGGAAAGTGCATCTTCATCAATTGAAGACCCGTTACCTAGCACTTCGAGTCAACCACATGAACTAGTTATTACACCATCACGTAATATTCTTCGTTATTAGTTATGTTGTATATGTAACCAACACTTTGGAGGCTAATAAAAAACCTTTACCGAGGCGTGAGTACTTGAAAATGCTGCATCAAAAATTGGTCGAGCCACATATGCAAAACAGATTGCAAATTCCGACACTTCAAACGGGACTGCAGGACTCAATAATAGCGATTTTGAATATGCCAGAAACCAGTATTTCTACTTCTACACATGAAGCTGACCAAAGAGAAGATACAGTTAATCTTCCTATCGCCAAAAAAAGGAAAATTTGTGCAATTTGCCCCTCCGCAAAGCGAAGAGTGACAAAGAGTTTGTTGCACCAAGTGCAAAAATCCTTGTGTGGGGAACACAAACTTGACATTTGTCACAAATGTATTAATTTATAGTTTTTTTCTAAAACGTTTCGTTCTTTTGTTCATTTTATTGCTTAATTTTAATATTTTTTAATATTTTTTCAAGTCTGTTTTTTATAGTTAATAAGATTTAAGCATTTATAAAACAAAAATATTCAAAGAAGTATAAACTCTGATCTCAATTAACAGACTGTCAAAGTAACTAAAATGTGATTTTAGTAATTAAAAAAGGAATAATCATGTTACCAATGATAATTCTAATAAATAAGTACAACACATATAACTATTTTATTCCATAAACCCTTAGAAGCCTCCTTTTTATACGGCGTAGTCGAAACGACGAAGGTTAGTAATAAGCGTTGTAAAATAAGGTTAGTAATCTAGGGTTAAAAGAAAATAAAAATTAACTCAACTTGAAAATAGGACGATTGATGTGCTAGTTATATATAACACGACAGATATTGATTAAATACATAGTACATCACGGCTTCACAAAATATGGTAAGTTAGGTATATCCTCCGGAAGGTTACTAGTAGGTATTTTATTTAACTTACATCCAAAGCTTTGCCACTGAGTCGGGAAAAGCAAGCGTAAGCGTCTTATTTCCTTCATGGCTTGACTTGAAAAATTTGAATGAAATGTGAGCACATTAGATTTTGTCGTTACTCCGCCTGAGTAGGTATACCCAACGTGCCGTGTAGTTGTGACTTGTAGTTGGAGAGCCCAAAAGGGGATTTTGGGATATGCTCAAGCGTGTTAGATTAATGTAAGGGAGTACCTATTTGAGTACCTCCACCAAATATGAGCCCTTAATATAGAGTCGCACGTTTAAAGCAACCAAAACAAAAATGATCATCAGAAATACTTATTTACCGCGTCAGATTAAGGTCAGTTATTTACTAGCCAAATAGAGCCACGAGTCTCGTTTTTTTTTATTTTGAAAAAATAAGCATAGAATAAGATAAAACCATAAAATCCCGATTCTTTAAATTTCGCTATCCTTTTTAGGTACTAAAACCAATTAGTCTTCTCAATCAACCATATCTAATAGGCCCCTGCGACGGTCGAGTGGATTCTCATTTAGCATCATGGGCTCCTCTACTATTGTGAATAATAGCTGTAGTGCGGTGAAATACGTCGCATGGACGTGCAAGCGTAGTACGAACGGGTTTTGGAATTTACAGCTTTTGTGGACATTGATGTAACTTTTGTATAATAAAGCGAACTGTGCACGATACTCCGCTACTGAACGGAATTTAAAACAGCAGTATTGCTCTTTGTGATGGAGTTCATTCCGGGACAAATAGAGAGGAACGCGCGCTAGTTATTCCTGCCGTTAGTTCCGTTTTGTATTCGTTTAAAAAATGGTTAGTGATGAAATTACAAGCAAGTTAGTTATAGGATAACAAAAAATGTTTTAAAAAAACTTATTATGCGTTAAAAATGATACAAAAGAGGATTGTTACAACTTTAACGAAATAAATCATACACATCAACGAAACGTACCTAAAATATATATAAAGTATGCAAACCTGAGAACAGTTCCTGTCTTGAATTCCCTTAAAAGTAATACGGCAAAAAATGAATGATCACATTAGTAAGAGACGAAAATAAAATTAGGTATAAAATAAGTGAAGTGGAAACATTACAGTCATTGCGTTGCCTTCTTACCCTCATTGTGGTAATCTTGTGGGAAATCAGGGCGGCGCGACCTTGCTATCAGTTATCCGCGGCAAACCAAATTAATAAGAACTCCCACATTTTACGTCATTTACAATCTCTGTATAAGCGAAATACCACTGATTGACTGACTGGCTCATCATGAAATCTCTAAAATTATAAATTTTCGATTGATTAGTATAGTAACTCATTTCAGGATGTGGATATTCTAACTGGACTAAGAACGGATTTCTCGGTGAATTCGTTTGGTTATGAGTAAAATTGAAGTGTATGTTTGTAATTTGAAATTAACAACTTTTTATTAAAATATTTTATACAATACTTACATCAAAAACTTAATTAGGTATTAATTTTTTTGTTCCGTCTGTCGGTTTGTTTCGGCTAATATCTGAAACGAGGACCGATTTTGACGGGACTTTCACTCGTAGATAGCAAACACTTGAGGACTACTTTTTCAGTCTAGGATTGATGAAAATACTGCTATAAAATCGATAATAGTTACAGTTGTGTGTGTTTGTTGTATGTTTAGATATTGTATGACCTAATATATAAAAATTAGAAATAGCTGGTAATATTAACCCCTTTTGTTGGCTTAGCAAATTGATGTAGCGTAATGTTAAAATATAGTGAGAAAAGTTTAAGGCAATGTGGGTCGCGAGAGATATTTATGACTTCCTTTAGCTCCGTACACTCCAACTTCAAAAGTTCATAAAGTCTTGTCACAGAATTAAATTTTATTACCCTCAGTACTTCTATTTTACTTCCTTATACCAGCTTGTTTGAACGTAAGTAATTAACTTCAGATCCTACGACGAGAATGTTTCGTAGAGATTTGTTGTTGAGTGTCAGAAATAATCACAGTGAAATAGACTTAGGTAATTATATTATATGAGACCGCCCGCTGTTTTACTCGAGTAAAAAACATAAATAATTCCAGTTCCCGTAATAAACGGGATAAAAAGTAGTCTATGTGTTTTTTGATCTATAAGCTGTATAATTGTAAAGTAACATCAAAATCCATTCAGTACTTTTTATGTGAAGGAGCAACAAACATCCATCCATAGGTACATACAAACTTTCCGTTTATAATATTAGTGACAATTTTAAATAAATCTCGTACTGGGCTTTAAACACGATCGACATAATACAAATTATCTATCTATTTATATAAAATGGCAACCGATTAAAACTAAATAAATACATTTAAAAAATGTTTTAGTGTAAGTTGTTAGTCTCATTTCTTAAGTATTCTATTTTGTATAAAAATTAAAAGTTTAGTTCAAGCAAAAGAAGTTCTTTTGCTTGAACTAAATATAATTTTGCGCGGTGATTTAATTGTACAAATAATGCTTTACCGCCCTAGTGTTAAATAAAACAAAACTATAAAGAAAACAACAACTTTCAGTATCTTACTGGAAGTTTTAAACGATTTCTTTAAATTAATATTTGAGTACAATTTAAAATGGATCCCTTGCGATATCGGCTGCATTTAAAAATCAATTTAAAATTCCATTTATAAATCATCCTCGTTTCATACTGGTCCTTCAATATTATTTATTATGCTTATCGTGATATCTGTGAATAGGGTCGATTTAATTATCAAAGGATATTGCAGTCCAGTCGTACCTAACTATCTATTCATTGGGTTCGAATGAGCTGATATTCATTTCATTCCGTCTATCCATCTCGTATTGTAAATATGTAAATGTATTAGAATTTAAACTATCGCGAGTATTTTCTATATTATTAAAATATAAACTTAACTAGCAGTGCCCGCGGACTTCGTTCCGCGTTAGAAATATTTTTGTCCACGACTGTTTTTCAGGTAGAAAATTAGACTGCCTATCACGTATGTTTGACGTATTATGTTTGTGGTTAACCAGCCGCTGAGACGTTTTAATGGTAGAGGTGATGGCCCTTTCGCTGGCAAGCCGGTGCGACCGTTCGGTGCTAGATTCCCTATTACGTATATTCGATATATTCAGTCTGTGATTAGCTAGTCGCTGAAAACACGACAGTATCGCGTTTACATTGAAATAGAAGCGCGACAGTATTACGTTTACATCGAGACAGAAGCGCGACTATATCGCGTTTACATCAAGAGATATTACTTTCAATTATTCCTAGTAGTTAAGGCAGCGCATGCGCATAAAGCCCATTTAACAGATTTTCCGTTCCGACTTGCGCGACTAAAACAGTGATAACTCGACTAATATAAATAACACAATTATAAAATATAGCTTATGACACTCCCCGATAGTGTTTTTTTTTTCTATCGACTACAAGTTAGCCCTTGGCTGCTATCACACCTGATGTTAAGTGATGATACAATCTAAGATGAAAGCGGGCTAATTTGTTAGGAGTAGGATGAAATCCACACCCCTTTCGGTTTCTACACGACATCGTACCGGAACGCTAAATCGCTTGGCGGTACGTCTTTGTCGGTAGGGTGGTAACTAGCCAGGGCGAAAGCCTCCCACCAGCCAGACCAAGACAACTTAAGAAAAACCCCAATCTGCCCCGCCGGGAATCGAACCCACTGCGCCACGGAAGTCGTCAAAAAGTAGTGTAGCTTTCTACTGGTGAAAAATTTTTTAAAAATGGATATTTGTTCTTCGGGTCTGTTGGGGTTAAACCGAAGATTAGCCCCAACAGACCCATTTACAAACTTACAAACTTTACCTCTTTATCATATTAGTATAGATATAGATTTAGTTTTTGACTAAGGACCCCGTATGGGTTCGAAACTAGTCGGGCATACTCCGCCAACAGTGACGTGAGTTTCAGCCGTTTGTATTTTAATAATTGGTCAGTTGTCATTGATCTCCCGCTAGCAAGAACATGTGGCTAGTGGGAGTCTTTGGCCGTGGCTAGTCACAACCCTACCGGCAAAGACGTACCGCTAAGCGATTTAGCGTTTCTATGCAATGATGATGAGACGAAACACTACTACTTCTTACAACTTAACCTTCTTTCACCTTAGATTGCATCGTTACTTATTATCAGGCATTAATAAAAAAAATAAAAGGAAATTATAAGGGTTTCTATTATTCCAATAAATTCTCAGATGCACTAAGAAAATGAGAAATTTTGTGTAACAGAGATTTTGTGTAACAGAGATTAAAATATGTTACTTGGAAATCACAAACGGACAATTCAATTTTATTTATTAGTCCAGATGACTAGTTACTTCCTCGTATACTTTGGCTAAAGCCGTAGATATATCCGACAATCGGATTGCAGTGCGGTCCCTTTGAAGCAGCTAAAATTCCGAACTCTCTTGGAATCGGAAACTAGTCTGTGCAAGACTAAAGTTTAAATGTCAACGAAACCGCATTTAAGAGAATCTCTGTTTTAACGGTACGCACAGCGGACCCAGACTTTCATGTGACTTTAAAGTCACAAATTCCAGTATAAAAAAACTATCACTGAGTAGATCAATAGATGAAAAATTTTTAACAAAAAATAGAACCGACTCAAAACGCACTATAAAGTAAAAAATAACCGTGTCATATACTTAAGCATATCTATGAAGTCTGTGCCAGCAAGTTTAAGGAATATTTATTTAACTTAAAGCAGTTTGTGGGTTCTAGGTAATGTCCTTAAAGTAGAAACCTTGGCTGGCACCTACTCCTTAAGTAAATTGAAGCAACTAAATGACACAGTTATTTTTACTTCTTAGTGCGTTTTGAGTCGGTTCTATTTTTTGTTAAAAAAATTTATTTCTTACTTTTTAGTGATTTATCGCCACGTAACGTACTCGTACTATAATGTCAGAGTATATTATACGGCACTTGTAGCCAAAAAGCTACCGATACTTACACTAAAACCGAAATCGCTGCAAGTGTGCCTATGAAATTTGAGAGTTCCTTCAATTTTACCAGAATATCATCATCAGATCCTAACATGATGGGACCTTGGAAGTGTGCCCTTTCTAGTAAAAAAATAATTATCAAAATCGGACAACCCTGTAAAAAGTTATGCAATATAGTAATATACGTGTCGAATTGAGAACCTCCTCCGTTTTTTTTCGTCGTTTAAGAAATAAATTTTTTTACTGTTTATTCATTGTTATAATATGTGTATTCACTGAAGTATTTAAAATGTGTGTTATTACTTTATAAAGTGATTGCAACAACGGGCGCTTGCTGAAGGTATAAATACCTAGCCTTTTGAATTAAATCTATTGATTTACTGTAAATTGGGTCATAATTGTTATTTTTATGCTACTACGCTTATCTGCTCATAGAAGTGAGTTAGCCTGATTAGCTATGTAAACATAGCTAGCTAGCTATGTAAATATATATAAGGTAAGTTTGAATTATCTGCCAGCGTTGAAACTAGAGTAAGTGTAATGCAAACTGATTACAACAGTGGAATAAAAATATTTCTAGAACCAGTAACAAAAAACTTAAAAATTACCCACAAAATGTCTGCTCACTTAGGACATTTTGCATAAAACCATCCATTGCATTCATAAATTAACCGCAGAGCCACCTGAGGTACCGCACGAAGGAATATCATAAACATTCGATTGCTACCAAATAAAATACGGAAAGAGAAGCCAAACTACCAAAACCTGAACTAATAAAAAAGAATAACAATCGGATGTCAGAAATCGAACACGGAACCTTCGAAGGACTAAGTAGGTAGATATGTCCCCATATGCACACTTTAGAACTGGTAAAAAATAAATGTAGAACGAAATGAACTTTTAAATAAGCACTTGGAACTAAATCAGCTGATATCAGTACCAAGTTCAATAAACTTTCCTGTTAAACTTACCTTATATTAGCGTTTCGTAACTATTTTTAAACGACAAAAAAACAAATAAAATTTGTAAAAATACTTAAAAGTAAAAGTAGTGGATGAAAAGCATTTTATATAAAGTTAGATATCTTAATAAATACCTTTATTGCAAATGGGTTATCTAAAACGTGTTGTTGAACGTGACAACGTCTCAAGAAAATACTGAAGGAATGGTAGCATTTAATTGGTTATTAAAATTTTTAATTTAAGTATATTTTTATAAATATTAATTTAAATTAATAAAATAATTGATTTTGATTTTTTTAAATTTATATTTTAAATATATTAATTATATTTAATAGACGAATGTCGAACGCTGCCGAACGCAAAGGCCGATTGTGCTTCCTTGTCGCTCGTTTCGCGCTCTCGCTTGCACTTCAAGCCTTACATGGAACGCCTCAAAGCCAGGTAACGCGGCATGAGTCATGTTTTTTCGTGCGTGCAGCCGGCTCTATCGAATTATAAGACGTTTTCACGTCAAAATTTCAAGTTAAGAATATGATTACCACGTAGTTCCCGTCTCCGTGGAAATATTAGGATAAAAATAAGTGTATAGCCACACCTCATGAGTTTGGCTATTATATGCAAAAGGAACTTTACAATCCGATTGGGAGTTTTAGAGATTAGCCGGAACAAACAGGCAAAAATAGATTTTTTGAAGTAATTACCGCATATATTTTAATAAGCATTTAGTAATTAGAAACCGACACTTGAATAATATTTACTTGTATAGATGCTAAAGGAATGTATCATACACGTATGAATTGTACACCTGTGAATCATCCTAATTAGTTTCGTCTGTTTACACTTGGCGCAACAATATCACAGAGCGCAGCATCCGCTCTACTGCAAATAACAAACAATATATCAGTTTGTATGCACAAACAGGTTTTGTTTACCGATTTTCAAAATTTGCCAAACTACCATCTATACAATTTAGTACTCTATTCTAAAGTACGGATTCTCTACTTATTTTGCTTTCCTACTTTAAACAGGGTGCTTTTTTTTCGAGTTCATTTTTTTACAAATCACAAGTTTATTTGATATGCATAATTTTGGATGAATTGGCATTGTTGCCAGTCTATTTATCTAAAATAAAATGTTTTCACTAAAAATATAGGAAAGGTAAATAAGTAACTATTATAAATATTTTATATAGCTGATGAATAAATTAAAATAGTCAATCATCTTTATTTATTTTTGGCCATGAGTTTAATTTATTTTAATCTTCAGGGACTACAAGTTAGCTCTTGACTGTAATCAAATCAAGTGGGAAGTGATGCATAAGATAGAATGATGCATTTCGATTTCTACGCGACATCATACCTTAAAGCAAAATCGTTTGGAGGTACGTCTTTGTTGGTAGAGTAGTAAATAGCCACGCCCGAAGATCGGCCGATATCAGCAAAACTACTTTTTAATTAAAAAATATTAAGATTGATCATAGTTAAAACTAATATAAAAAACACGTCGGTAAGTTTTTTTTAATGATTGGCCCTTGACTGCTATCACACCTGATCTTAAGTGATGATGCAATCTAAGATGGCAGCGAGCTAACTTGTTAGGAGTAGGATGAAAATCCACACCCCTTTCGGTTTCTACACGACATCGTACCGGGACGCTAAATCGCTTGGCGGTACGTATTTGTCTTTAGGGTGGTAACTCCCAGGGGCCACGGCGAAAAGCCTCCCACTAGCCGGACCAAGACAAATTAAGAAAAATCTTAATTTGCCCCACCGATAATCAAACCCAATACCTCCGTCTTATAAATCCACCGCGAATACCACTGCGCCACAGAGGACGTAGAACACAATATTCGACTCATATTTATCACGACTTGTGTAAAATGTATAGAGCAGAGTTTTGTGAGCATCACCTCATTATTCTTTTGCCCTTTGAGTTCCGACTCCATTTTGTCGCTTTCATTTCCTTCCTCGGGAGGAATAAATAATTTCGGCTTACGAATTCAATTGAAATTATTTTTATTACCATTGTTATTACCATCTACGTAATTTATTACGTAACTTGCGCAATGTAATATTCTTTTATGGAAATGTGTTTTTACAAGATTTGATTTTACTTTCCCTGTATTAAATGTGTGTCAGGGAGGATAAACTGAACTGACTGTCTTACGTTTGTTTTAATTGGAATTTGGTACACCTACTTACGTATCCTTGTCTTGTGAATTGAATCTCTCACTTTGCTTAGAATTCTGACTTAGAATCAATTGTTACGCTCGTAATTCGATGAAAGAATCCTTTGCAATCTCGTTTGCTTGTTATGTGTTACCTACGTCGTTACCAAAATACAGATATAGGTACTAATTTGCACATTTAGGTACGACTAACTAATGTACAAAAATATATATGCTATCGTATATTTGAAATATCAGTATTAACACTCTAAGTTAGCGTGGTGGTACTTCATGAATCGATTCCAAATAAAATCCCAAAGTAAACTTTAATATAGAAGGGGTTTTCGCTAGATATTTTTGATTTCCTTGAATCCCAAACAATTTCAAGCTAACGTTCAATATTTATGATTGTATTCAGTTGCGAAATGAAACTATTCGTTATAAATGTTTGTTCTGCAATGTTTACAACGAGTCTGCTGGGCTTTTCGTTAAGCATTTTTTTCTCGTTTCGTTAAGTCTTACATTAACTGCAACTTCCTAGCAGCTGACCTAGTAGTTGATCTACCATCTGCTTAGTCCGTAAATGATACTAACTGATATTAAGTGGAATACCATCGCCTATAATGAGGAAGGAACGTTGTTCACAGGAACAATAGCATCAACAATGTGCTGCACTGTGTCCATCAATCTGAGTCGTAGGTGATAAGCCACATGTTATTACATCGGCACCTAGCACTTTGTATCACCTTCAATGAAATAAGTAGGTAGCGGTAGAACTTTTCGGACAAGATTTGTCGCAAAAAGCTCTTAATATATCAGCTCTGTTTTATTTGGTAAATATGATAAATAGTTTAGAAGTTATGAGGGTTAACAAACAAATACAATACCATCACACCAGTCCAGAAATAAATATGGATTTACGTTGTACCATGTATTTGCAACTTGAAATACCCGGTCTTATACACGGTATTTAGAATATTGCACTGTTGTTGACGGCCTCCGTGGCACAGTGGTATGCGCGGTGGATTTATAAGACGGAGGTCCTGGATTCGATTCTTGGCGGAGCAGATTGAGATTTTTATTAATTTGTCTTGGTTTGGCTGGTGGGAGGCTTTTGCCATGGCTTGTTACCACCCTACCGTCAAAGATGTACCGCCAAGCGATCTAGCGTTCCGGTACGATGTCGTGTACAAACCGAAATTAGTGTGGATTTTCATCCTACTCCTAACAAGTTAGCCCGCTTCCATCTTAGATTGCATCATCACTTAACATCAGGTGTGATAGCAGTCAAGGGCCAACTTGTAATCGAAAAAAAAACTTTTTAGTTATTCTGCATATTTAGTGATAACATTTATTCACTGTTACTGTTAATGATGACGATTAATGTAAAGTAAGTATCTATGTACCTTTATAGTAGGATAAAAAATAAGAAAAATGTTCAAAGTAGCAAACCTGAGAGGAGCGCGAAGGCTCGATTGCAAGAGCGTTTAAGCGTTGCGCAAACTATGAACTTAGCCTTAATCGCACTATCTAGGCACTTTCCTTGAGCACCTTCGCAACGAAATAAGTAGCTGTAGTGTTGTCTTAGTTGTACTTTCCTTCGCTTTTAACAGTTCAAGAGGGTTTGTTCGCTCTTTTAACGTTATTTAAAAATAAAATTGTCAGCAGACTGAAATAAAATAACCTTAACTGTTATTGATGCACGGCGCTTTGCATGCAACTTGGCGTGACTCATGACTAAAAACACAGAAGTAAAAAAGTAATCCTTGTTAAGCATAATCCGACAGTTAAAAATTTTTTTAACATTTTTTGTATTTTCACTTTTCACCCAAACCGGGGCTTTCTTCGTTTGGACGTTGACTCTATAATGTTCAATTCGTATTTTTTTTATTTTTCGCAAAAAATAGGATTATAAAAAATTATTGACTTTTCTAATAAATGCACATGTAATTATTTTTAATAAGAATATAGTTTTCTTTCAAAACCATGTGTAATTATTATGTATGCATCCCACATATACCTACTGAGTTAGGTAGTGATGTTGTATACTTCAGTGTTATTTTAAAATAAGCTTAAATATTATTCTCCTCTATCACAAAAATGAAATAATATAGGTTATTCCCGAAGGGACCAATACAAAACAGTAGATTCTTATCCTAGTATCTTATAGAAGTCCCGGGAGGTCACGTCGCGACCCTTGTTAAGGGTTGTTCTAAAAGTTCGCACAAAAACTGTTCCTCTTTTTTTTGAAATAACTTATGGGTTATGTTATAAGCATTTTTGTATTAAGGTCCAAAGTTATGAGTATAATGTACTCGTAACACAAAGTATATTTATATTTTTACTCCCGATTTCAAAGAAGTGCTATAAGTTTGACATGTCTGTCTGTGCAATGACATGTTAGCTTCTATAGTCTAAAGTTCTAAACGAATGAACCAATTTATAACGCGGTATTTTTTATTATTAATAACAAGTTAGCTCTTAACCGCTATCACACGTGATGGTAAGTGACGATGAAATCTGAGATGCTAGCGGGCTAACTTGTTAGTAGTAGGATAATATCGACACCGCTTCGGTTTCTACACGATATGGTACGCTAGATCACTTGGCGGTACGTCTTTGTCGGCAGGTTGGCAACTAGCCACGGTCGAAGCCTCCCACCAGCAAGAAAATCTTAATTAGCCCAGCTGGGAATCAATCCCAGGACCTCGCGTCTTTTAATCAACTGCGCATAGCAATGCGCCAAGGAGGACGTCAAAAAGCTTAATAGATCTTATCTATATAAGACGTAGGTTTCACAGATGAAAGCTTTAATTTTATTACCCGACTGCGTCAGAAGGAGGGTTATGTTTTTCGAGCGTATGTATGTATATATGTATATCCATTTCTTCGGCACGCGCTACAGCCTAAACGGCTGAACGGATTTTGACATGTGAGGTGTCGTTGAATTTGTCAAAATTGTGGTAGTGACATAAGTTATATAAATTTTCAAAATGGCGGCTGTAAGTGGGGGAAAAGGGGGGATGTATATATTTTTTTCTCTTATCTTAGCAATATGGGGACCAATTGAAAGGTCGTAAAAAGACCATTTCAAAAATATAAATATCATATCATGTTCATATTACTTTTTTAACAAAAAATGGCAAAAAGTGTACTAAGTGTACCGTCTCATTTCTACACCATAAACTAAAACTAAAAAGTCTCAAATAAAATTATTATTATAAAAACAAAAAACCCGACTGCTTAGAAGTTATGAACTGAAAAGAGAAAAACAAGGATCACTGTATCTGTATAAAATTCTAAATACTTTATGGTGCTGCAGGCGGGGGCAAACGTAGTTTTGGTAGATCTTTCTTTCCCCGCAGGTTAAAGTATTTTGTCCCTGTTTGCAGCACCATAAAGTATTTAGAATTTTATACAGATATAGTGATCCTTGTTATTATTTTAATGTTTTGGCTTCTTATTGTATGTCTTGTTTTATATGACAGCAAATATTACTCTTTTTTTTGTAAAATTGATAGATTGAAGCTGTCAAACGTTTATTTACGATCAAACGTAAACGTATCTGTGTTGCACAATTAGGGATCTGATCTCTGAATGAAGAGGAAAATTATGTATCTCATTTTAAAAATTGCTCACTTTTTTGGAGTTGGTTAATAACTATGCCAGAGCGGAAACAATCGGAAAATGGTCTCAGAATATAGCGCTACGAGGGGCAATCTCGCATGAAAATGGCGCAAAATGAATATTTTACCTGCGCTGAATAAACATTTAATATTCGCAGTGAGTCCGAAATGTTTGCTTATTGTATTGTCACGTCACATTGCGTCCAATTGTTAAGGGTGGCTGCATATTTGCTGCCACCAGCATAGCACGCGTTGTTCCAACTAGACACGACTTTTAGAATAATATATGGGTATGCGAATAGGTAGCAGTGATATAAGCAGAGATGTGATTTATTTGAAATACTTCTATTTAAAATGCAAATACAAAATGCAAAATATCTATTTTGTATTTTGCATTTAAATACTTTTTGACAAAAACATTTTGTATTTTATTTGAAATACCTTTTGAGATGTATTTTGCATTTTTAAAATTCATTTCAAAATGCAAAATACTTTTTGATTAAGTTTAGCCAACATTACCAGTCAAACGAAATGAAATGAACAAATGACGCTTCTATTGCCGAATTTGGCCGATAGTTAATTTTTGTCGGCCGCAATTCACGCTAAAACACTGAATGTATTAAAATTAAACTTGACACGTTTGTAGTTCATATTTTGAGGTATTGCATTGGATAGTTTTTGTCGCGAAATTTAAAGTAGAAGCGGTTGACAGTTTCTATGGAAAGTCTTTAATTTTTGAAGTAATGTTAATGAAAATTTGTATACGAACTACTGAATAAATATTTTCTTTATAAGGATATATAGATAGTCCTTTATAAGGAGGAATAAGGATTTTTCAAAATTTCATCTCTATAGGGTTATATAGGGGTTGAAAGTTTGTGTGTAAAATTCTTTTTAAATGTTTTTAATTTAAATATTCAAATCAAATTATCTTTATAGAACTACTGATTATGCTACACCAACTGTCAATTTTTTGTCAATCTGTTTGTTCCGGCTAATCTCTGAAACTGCTGGACCTATTTAGACGAGTCTTATTTGCTAATGTTATAAGTAACTTATTTTAGTAATGTTACAAGTGACTATTCTAAAATAAATATAAATATCATACGATTTGGTCAAAAGGTATTTTATTTTGAAAAAGCATTTTGAAAATACCTATTTTGCATTTTGCATTTGAAATACAAAACGCAAAAGCATTTGGTATTTTGCATTTGAAATAGTAAATCTGAAAAGTATTTTGCATTTTGTATTTAAATGCTTTTATGGAACCATTTTGTACATCTCTGGATATAAGTATGGAAATGGGTAGCGTGATAGGTAAACGCGTCATCGAGCTTTTACCTATAGCGCCACCTACCTATATTAATTATAGGCCTTCTTTAATGTTGTGAGGCTCTGACCTTGTATGATAATTGACTGGTAGTTCAATGAAAGATCTAAGTATGTGACATCCTGGGTCGGGCTATGTAACGTTTTCTTTCTTCTAGCAAATTCTAAGTAGAAATTCTCGGCTCAGAGTAGGTATATCGGTGGGGTCTCACTCACCGAGAGCATGTTAAGCTATAAGTTTTAGTCATTAAATGGACACATATAAATAATGAAATGTGCTATCTATCAGTGATAGTTTCAACAAAATCGAGCTAGTATATATTCATAAAATGTTGCTGTTTAATGTTATTCTTATAAGTCGTCAGTTCTGTTAATATGTTTTTATTTATATATCGATGTATACCTTCTTGGTCTGGTGGTCCTATGTGGCATCGATCACGAGGTCCTGGATTTGAATCCTGGCCTGGGTCACGGAATAATTTTTCATTCTTTTGCGAAATTTTCAGTTCATTCCAAGCCCGGAGACGGAAAGTTGGTGGTGCTACTCCCCATGCCTCGGAGAGCACGTAAACTGTCAGTCCTGGGCACTACTATCAATATCTAATAGGAATTGTTAAAAAATGAAACATTATCATCCTAAGCCCGCCGACCCGGATTGGAGCAGCGTGGTGGGTCTACGATCCATATCCCCTATCCTAATAGGAGGGAAACCTGGCCCAATAGTGGGCCGTCATTAGGCTGATTTTGATGATAATGATTTATGTATAAAGAGAGGGTAAGTTAGATTTCTGAGGCAGAATTCTAGATTGCTTAGGAGCCTTGGAGCGCCTAAGTTTGGTGATAAGCCAACGCAAACTTATTCGATCTAGCAATCAACACAAGCCGATGGGTGGTAAGCTTTAAGCTATTTGAATTGCTCTTAATACCCAGACTACAGATGAAATAATATTTTCCAGCGATTTCTATTTTGAAACGCTCGGAAAAATCAATACTTAAGTTTGACTATTGGTTCCTATTTGGTTTTAGCTCTGAAGGTTGGTACTTGGTTCTCGATATCTTTTGAGCATACGCTGCGAAAGGTATTGCGACAGAATATATAAGTTTATAGGCGATAGTTTCCATTTACCATCTGTAGGAGTATTATATATATATATATATATATATATATATATATATATATATATATATATATATATATATATATATATATATTACTATATATGAATATATATGAATACTTTAATACATAGATAAACAACCAGATATTGGAAAACATCCATGCTCATCACACAGACATTTTCTATGTTGATCCAATCAAACCCACAACCTAGAACGCAGAAGCAGGGCCACTACCGACTGTGCCACTCGGCCCTCACACACATTATAATCTACGCATTTTATTACTAAGCGAAATATTACTAGCTGACTGATTGATACTTCACGAGATCTCTAACATTTTATACTCCAATGATTTGAAATTAAGCACAGTTACTCATTTGGCGATGTAGATGTCTGCTAACAATGGTTTTCCCGTTACATCCACGGGTATCACTACACGCGAGTAAAACAGCACAGCATATACACCGCAGTTCCATTTGGTTTTCGCCAAAGATTGTTAACGATACAGTAATTCGAAGCTAATTATCTCAAATGAACGCATCCACTTTCGAATTTTACGTGTATTATTCGAATGCAATTGGTTTCTTACACATGGTTGATTTTTGTGTTATTTACTTAATTGGGTCTTAACAGCGATTAACCTATATTCGTAGTTGTTAACTTTTCTTAATACCATTGACCCAGTGGTTAGCTCATATGGCTTGGCATGTCCTAGGTTCGAGATCTGGGTCAGGCAACGAATTATTTCTTTCTTACAAGAAATGTTAAATAACAATTTTACCGGGGTTATATAAAGTTTTCCTCTTACAAGTTATTTTCAATGATAGACAGTTGGGAACTTGATAGTGGTGTAATTCTTCGGAGAGCACGTTAAGCCACTGGTTCCAATCATCGCAGTATATATATTGTTGGCTGCATTGCGAACCATAGACTATTGAGGTGCCGATTTTCTGTGTTGTTGTGGCAGACTGTAGCAAAAAGTGGCGGTTACGGGCGGTTATATAAACGAAGCCCTAATGGTGAAGTGATTTATATTTTGTGTGTTTACTTTGTGTGCAGTTATGCTGCCAGTTAATTTTGTTAAAAGTTAAAGAGTAATAAAATGTAAATGCTCGTTAAGTAAATTATGTGATTACCGTCAGATTGTTTCATTTTGATTTGATTTAAGGAAGTTTTGTAATAAAAACGTGTTGATGTTATGATTAATGTTCTTTCTCTGCTTGTGCCTTTTGACCCCTTCTGATGATGTTTCTAAAAATATCATATCAGCTGTCCCCAGTGGTTACACCCACGTAGCTTATAAATGCTTTCTTAAGAATGCCAGGTCCATAGGAACTGGAATACATACATAGAATCCGCATAATACGCACGGCACACATTGCATCGTTGATATTCCGTATGACGTCATCGGCAATATGCTGACCATGTTCCCATACAAATAATGCTACGATCCGTATAATGTCATACGTGCGATACTTAAATAAATAACTGTGCTACACAAATCAACGGAGATCTCGTGGTTTATTGGTAAATCGCTTATATAACAATATACTTTGAAACACATAATCCTTAAACATGCCCCATGCCCCATTTTAGGGTAAAATTTAATAATTCTCAGAAAATTCGTATTAAAAACTGAAAAGGGTCGACCCACCATAACGTTATTAATATTCATCGGGTGTGAATCAAGAATAATTATGAAACTTTCATAATCTTTAATGAACATTTCAAGAGCGCTTAGAAAATAAAGTGTTTACCAAATAACCTTTATCGTAAGCCTCGCAATTTGGGCTGCTTTTCATATTTTGTTATTTTCAAGAAACCTTGGTCATGTACAATTTTAAGTGTATAATAAGTTTGTTATATAATGAAAAGAAACGTAACTTTGTTCTGCTTTTTCCTGATTATATACCCTTTTGGAGTTACATTTTGAAAAAACTGAAACATATATTTTTTCTGTGAATTTGAATTTTTTTTTCTAAACAAACTTTGTTCTGTCTGTCCTTGATATCATAACTCATTAGCAAATGATCACTATAAATATTATATTTGGATGTAATTTTCTTCACTGAGGTGATTTTGAGCCTGGAAGCGTTTTTCGTACTAACAAAATTCGGAAGTCATTTATTTAAAGTTGGCTTAGTTTTCTGAGCACTTTTAAAATGTCTATAATCGAGGGGACAGAGAGCAAGTGGAGATTTTGACGACGTCTGCAGTATTATGCGCACTGGATTTATAAAACAGGTCCTAGGTTCGATTTCCTGCTGGGCTGATTAAGATTATTGTTGGGAAATTAGTCTAGGTCTTGCTAGTCGGAGGCTTCGACCGCGGCTAGTTACGACCCTACTTGATGATTACCGGTAATCCAAGCGATTTAGCGATCCAGTACGATGTCGTGTAGAATCCACAAAAACTGCTTTTATTAATCCGTAGTGACTCTACCATCGGTTTGAAAGTCATTAGTAAAAGTTTTACTCAAATATTATATATATTCGTTATTTATTAGTAGGTACACGTTTTATTTATTAGTACACGTTGATCGGTTTAATAGAATGACTGGTTCATTCTTGCCTGCAAGGGGATTAGCTCAAGAGAGGGTTTCTTCTCAATTTTCAACACGCTAATTTTCATAAGGATTGAAAGGATAATAAGATGAAAAGACGGCAAAAAATATTTATGGAATATAATGTTTCACTAATGAGGAGGATGTTGGTAAAGAAATTACGAATAAATTCTTTTCGTAGGCAGTATGGAGTTATAAGATCTTATATAATTGCTTCGGCCTAAATTTTACTTCAATTGAAGGGCAACGTAGCGCTCGAGATTTTGTGAAAGGTCCACTACAGGATTTCTCTTTTTATAGGAAAGGAAATATTGACCCACCATGTTGTTCCAGTTCGACTCGACGGGCTTTAGGAGATAACTTTATAATCTTTAATAAGCACTGTAAGGATTTAATGATAAGGGCCCGGTCTTTGGTCCTTTTGTGAGGCACCGAGGTAGCATCAAAAACGCCCCAACCCCAAACTGCAACTACTGACGTTTTTTTGAAGAAAAAAGCTGGACTAGGAATTAAACCCATTACCTTAGCATGCACATGAAGCCACATAAACTAACCACTGAACACAGTCTATCTATTTCCCTATCTATCTAAATAATCAGCACAGTACAGTGAACAAACCATAAATTAATGATAAGTCATGTTGAACTGGATAGCATGCCTTATCATTAACCATTGTCAATTCTGTCAAATAAACTGTGACTTCAAAAGCAACTAAATATTATTTTAAGCCTAAACAGTTAGATATTTTATAGAACGTTATTTTAACAGCAGTATATTTCATAGCACATGAGTTATCACTAGACTGTGTCGTATGTATGTTTTTGCGCCTTTCGCGCCAGTCTACGTTGAACTAAATGGCGACAATTTAGCACGACTCTGCGCGGCTAACGAACGGAAACGCAAGAGACGCCCAATTGACACATAAATGCACCGCAATTTGCTGTCTGTGTGTCTATATTGTTTCATTTGTTCGTATAAAATGCTTTAGTTTATCCTTTAAACTTTTTTATTTATGGTTATGTATTAAACACCACGCTGCACCAATACAAATTAGGCCCCTAATCAGTATTGGTGCAGCGTAGTGGGTCTCACATCTGTTGCTTTATCAGCTCTGACCCTAAATTGGGTTAATTTTGTGTATTAGACTTGATAACAATAGATTACATTAATCTAGTTACATGTGACTGTTTTTTCAGGATCACAAATATTCTAACTGTAGAGCTTTTGTTACAGAGCTGGACTGAGGTAGTTCAACCAATATACGCATTGGTGAGTCTTGGTCCGAAGAAAAAGAACAAAATAATTTGGCAAGTATATCGACTAAGCCTACTAGTTAAGTAATACGTGATACCTACTTACGAAAGCTATATGCCTAACCCTAAACGGTTCGCAAATTTTGCAATCGATATTATCCACCCTTCATGTTTGTATTAAAAAAATATCAACACTATTTTTATAATAGAGAAATAATTTGAATACTATATAAGTACTAGGGTAGGGTTTTGACCCATGTTTGGCCCACAATTCTTTCCTTTTGTATATTATTTTCATTGTTCAGAAAGTCTACTTACCCTATTTTTTCGTTGATAATGCTTAACCCTTTGCAAGCTTAGCAGAGCGTAAATGAAACTGCGAACAGCGTAAATTGAAGTAGAATATTATAGTGAGAAAAGTTCGAGGGAATTTAGGTCGCGCTAGATATTTACAACTTCCCTTAACGAGGCTAAACTGGAACATCTGGAGGTGATAAAAACCTGAGTCCGGTGCAAAATTTGTAAACGTGTAATTTGCTACCGGATTAATCGGCGACGCTCATTTCTACTAGGTATCATATCGCGTCGTCTGTTGGTCGTTATAAATGTTTTCAGACTCAATATCTGTTGGCGTATTTGAGTGAATTAATACCATCGCCCTTTTTCTATAACTCGCAAATAGGAACATAGGAAAGGGGATTTGTAGCTGAAATTTAGACTCAACATGCTTCTCAAAGTCGGTTTGTTGTTAGTGTGTTTGAATATAATTATTATTTAACAGTATCGGATGTTAAAGATAATAACTGAGACCAACGACTGATAACAGAGGAAAACGAAGCAGTTTGTAGTGGTTGGTTAAAATATGATGTGAAACATTTTTAAAAACGGAGGAGGTTCTCAATTTGACACGTATATATATATATATTTTTTTTTATGTATTTTTTACAAAAGTGGCCCGATTTTGATAATTCTTTTATTATTAGAAAGGGCACACTTCCAAGGTGGTCCCATTGTCATCATGTTAGGATCTGATGATGATATTCTGGGAAAATTGAAGAAACTCTTCAAATTTTATAGGCACACTTGCAGCGATTTCGGTTTTATTGTAAGTATCGGTAGCTTTTTGGCTACAAGTGCCATATAATATACTGTGACAGTATGGTACGAGTACGTTACGTGGCGATAAATTACTAAAATGTAAGAAATAAAAACTTTTAACAAAAAATAGAAATGACTCAAAACGCACTAAAAAGTAAATGTTCCTTAAACTTGCTGCACCGACTTCATAGATATGCTTAAGTAAATTAAAGCAACTAAATGACACAGTTATTTTTTACTTTTTAGTATTTTGGGTCAGTTCTATTTTTTGTTAAAATATTTTTAAAGTACATATTGTTAATCTTGATGATAGTGATGTCACTTATTAGATTAGATGTTTCAGTCTTTTCAGAAAAAATGCAAATATTCAAGCTAATATAATTAAATACTTACAAGATTTTGTACATGTTATATTTCCTATTATTTTTATTTCATTTTATTATTCAATATTTCCGATTAAATTGGATAATGTAAGAGTTTGTTTTATTTCTTTATTAGCCAACCTATCTATCCTACCTATGTGTTATTTCGAAGTAAGTATAATGAATCTGTCTAATTGTCATCTAGATCCGTTCAGCTAATCTGTAGTTACAAATGATGTAAAAATACAAATTAACATTAACATTTTACAATACCAAATTGAAAGGTACTGTGGAAAACTGGCAGCCTGTCAGTAACATACATAGCAAATGCAAGTTGTGTTCAAACATTTCAAATACGAGAAGTTCAGTTTCAAAATGTGTAATTTCGGTCCGGGCTAGTGGATAGGTAGCATTATTTTCGATTTTTAATCGATATACTCGTATGGCGTTTTAACAGAGGCTTCGATGATTTTTGCTTTATAGTATGAACGTCATTTACCAGCCCATTTTACGGCCCATTATGGAGCCAGGCATTCTTCCTTGAAGGAAGGGATATGGAACTTTGTCACACCACGCTGCTTCAGCGGGCTTAGCGTGATAATTTTTGATTCATTAATGACCACTGTTAGATGGTGATACTAGTGATCGGGACCTACGGCTTAACGTGCTCTCCGAGTCACACCACCAACATCTCGACTGTGGACTTACAATTTACTGAAAAATTCTTAAAGAAGAATGTAAGAAAATATTAAATTATTGGCGAACCCAGAACTTCGTGACTAAATGAAGAACGTGAAGAAATGGTAGTTTTTTGTATTCATCTTCTATATAGAAGAGCATTATGGATTAAGAATACGTAGACGGTGCAGTTTATCTGCGGAAACACACGGGTTAAAACGGTTCTTACCGAAACTTAGAACTTACTTGCTTACCCCTTTACTTGACGTCTGGCTGCTTTGGTTTGCTTAAATCTTAAGCGCACTAAGTTATTACACTGCAACTTTTGTATGACTTGCGCTGTTACTTTCTTTAAAATGTGATCTGTCTAAATAGTGTAAGTGTCATCATCATCATCATCACTATAATTTTGCTTTGGTGCCTTCGCAGGGCACAGGCCTCTCTGAACATTAGTGGCAGTGATAATGCCCCGTTGGCCTAGTGGTTAACCTATGTGACTTTGACCACGAGGTCCTGGGTCCGAATCCTAGGTCAGATCGTGGAATGAAAAATCCTGAGATTTTCTTTCATCTATGAAATTTTCAGTACGGGAAGTTGGAGGTGTTACACCACCGTGCCTCGGAGAGCACGTTAAATCGTCGGTTCTGGTCATTTTCAATATCATCCGACAGTGATCGTCAGTGAAAAAACCATTATCATCCTAAGCTCGTCAACCTATGTTAGAACAGCGTGGTGGGTGTACGCTCCATATACCCTCTCGTACAAGGAGGGTAGCAGGGCCCTGTAGTGAGCTGTTCATAGGCTGATAATGATGATGAGGGTGATAATGTTTTGATTATCGATCACTATTGATGTCAATTAATCCTTATAAGTTCCTTATTTACAGTTAAATATGTACATTGAAATAAATATTTACAATTAAATAAATAAAAAAGTATAAGCTTAAATACTACAATATCCTAAACTATATATAACATATTAAACAATAAAAATAAAAAAACAGTAAAAAACTTAGGCGTCATAATATTCCTCCGAATCGGTGTCGAGCGGTAAAGTGCCCAGAAGGCTAGCAGCATTGCCACGTTGAATGGCAATGCTGATCCTCTGTCCTAAAAAGAGACCAGCCTTTTGGTCATAATTAATCCTTATCAGGGATGATACCCGTAGCTTAAGGAGCATTCTCTGCTTTCCAGGCTGTATTGAATCGATATTTGTACGTGTTCACATTAGTGCATATAAAAATACTAAGCATTAAACTTTCAAACTGTCATTTCAACTACGGGATTGCAATTTTATGAACATCGCAATAAAAGTGGTCAAAACAAATATTTATTTTGTACATCAATCATAATGATTTGTTGTTTTGATCTGGATTTGTATGGAAAAGCCGCAGTGTTGCGTTAGAAATAAAATAAAATAAAAAATATTACTATTAAGTATTGATTATTTACTTGTTATAAGCATTTATGAAATTATACATATAATTATAATATGTATATGTGTCGTTGGGCATACGAAATTTTTGAAAATAATTTCAAGTTTTATTTAGTATGGGGAAAAGGTTTAAGCAATTCTTTTAGTGCGTCCTTACAAGAAATAAACTAACTATCGACCAAGTATCTTCTAAATAACTAAAAATGTAGCCAAAAATATCTCCTAAGCTTTCGCAAAAAGTTTTTGTGTAGGTTTACACGATTAATGTAGGCGTAGATAAATAAGGGTCCGTCTGAAATTAAATTAGTGCTATGTCAAAATATACGGAGGAGGGGCTCGTGACGAGGAGATTTGATAGCAAAATCTATTTAACAATGGCTATTTTAACGCACTAAACGCTGACTCACTGTGTCCAGTCAGAATTATTTGGCCAAAAGCCTTCAAACGAGGGATATGATTCAGCTTACACCATTATTACTGTAGAGTTCATATCACTAAACTTTCCAAAATTTTGTTGAAATGCCTTCTGTCACTGTCAAGTTATAAGTGCCGTTGGACGATGAGATTTTTTTTGCATTTCTGCGTAATGATTTAAATTCTTGTTGTCTGTCTGTCTGTACGCACTATTTATATGTTCCCTTACAACTCCCAAACGGCTTGACTGAACCCCGATATGATGGTGTAACCTTATAGAAAAAAGTCCCAGTTTTCTTAGCTGCTTCCGGTTGAACTAAATTAACCGGAGATGGGTGTAAATTGCGAAAAACATCCTAGCAGTACATATTTATATCGTATTGTTGAAACAAAAATGTTTCTAGACATAAAATTGTTTAGAATATGCACTTCCGGTTCAAATTTTCAAACCGAATTTTGTAATTTGCCCTTGTTTTCTGAATCTAACTTAACCATTCCCTAATCACAATCTTATGAAACACTAGCTTTTGCCCGCGACTTCGTCCGCGTGGAATAAGTTATTACGGCAGCCTAATTTTTGTAAGTTTTGAATGTCATTTTTAATATCTAACCGACTGCCTAAGAAATAGGTCTTAAGCTTTCAAAATGATGATACTTTCATACAACATTTCATCCCCCCTTTAACCCCTTACAACCCTTTTTTCGCAATCAAAAGTAGCCTATGTCCTTTTTCAGGCTCTAAACTTACTGTGTACTTAATTTCATTTAAATCGGTTCAGTAGTTGTAGAGTGAAAGCAAGACAGACAAACAGACAGAGTTACTTTCGAATTTATAATATTAGTTAGGATTAGGATTATACCGAACTTAAATTTGAGGTGAAAACAATATTAGTGAAATCACCGTTAGTTATTATAGGACATGATGCCTGAGGCTAAGTTATGTTTCAATAGACCTTTATGTACAAAATCATTTCCATTTATGTGCTTTCATTTAAAAGCTTCTTAGAAGATTACCGAATTAGCTATAAACAACTTTGAGAAAGCTAAGCTTAATCGAGTTAATGTAATTGTTTGGAAGTTAAGGGTTGCGCTTAGAGTTTCCGCAACTTATAATTGCTACAGACGTGATTGGCTTCAAATTTAAAATTAAATTAAACTTTTACTTCTATTATATAAATGACTATGCGGGCTTCATAAGAAGGCTCAGAGTCACTCAGCGGGCGATGGAAAGAGCAATGCTCGGAGTATATCTGCGTGATCGAATCAGAAATGAGGAGGTCCGCAGAAGAACCAAAGTAACCGACATAGCTCAGCGAGTCGCAGAACTGAAGTGGCAATGGGCGGGACACGTAGTTCGAACAGCTGTTGGACGTTGGGGGCCAAAGGTGGTAGATTGGCGACCCCGCACCGGAAAGCGCAGCGTTAGTCGACCCCCAACCAGGTGGACTGACGACATCATCGCAGGGAGCCGCTGGCAACAGGCGGCTCGGGATCGTTGTGTTTGGAAGTCCCTAAAAAAGGCCTATGTCCAACAGTGGACGTCTATATTCCCTGGTGGGATAACTGGATACAAATTAGCCTATGTCCTCACGAGTCTGGGACAGACAGACTGATGAAAATTTTGATAATAATTTGTGATTACGTGAGTATAAGTATACTTACAACATGAGAATAAGATACTTTTTTATGCATTTAGTAAAAGCTATTATTTAAAAAGCTTTTATTTAACTTGCATTATAAGTATTTTTGTTCTGGTGGAAAATTTTGTTTACACGTTAACTTTGGATGACAATGATATGCTTGTCGCGCGATTTGTAGATAAAATTTCAATTTAATTAAATACTGATAGGTAATTAAACCTCGCGACAAGTTTTTATGATCTTATAAATTGTATATAATGAGGTTATAAGTTGATAGTTAAAATTTTTAAGGAAAAAATATTTTTTTTTCTTCTTAAAGCGTTTAAATAAAAGCTTCTTTTAAAAAAGCTTTTTTGTGTTTAATTTATTTTTATAACAAATAAATACTTCAATTTTATTTATCTGTATAAATTACTTCAGAGAAGCGCTTCTCTCGTAAGTATCTGAGTCCTACGTGCACTTTTCAGAGGAAACTTTCGAGGAAAAAGGCTTAAGAAAGAAAAAGTTTTCATGTTGGTTAGAGAAGACAAAGGAAGTTTTGCAATGGAATAAATTTTCTTCAAAAAGGATTAGTTCAGTTACATAATAGGTATGCTTCATAACTAAAGATTAAGTTTATATTTTAAACTTCGACATATAATTTTCAAAACGCTTTATTCCCGTTTACTAATGACGTAAAGTTATTCGTACGTAACGTTAAGGGCCTATTTCATTTTCAGATCTTTTTTCTTCTAACTCTCCTAAAATAAAATACTATTATAAAACAAAGTCCCTCGCCACGTCTGTCTGTTTGTCTTTCTGTTCGCGATAACTCAAAGAGTACTAAACAGATTTCTTGTCGTTTTCATTAAAGGATAAAGTGAATTTACAGGAAGGTTTTAGTATACCTATAATATGTTTTACATTGGCTCAAATATGACGATGACAGTCGTAGCAAAGGAAGAGTCGTATCATCTGGGAGCTTTAATTGAAAACGCTGCCTAATCCATTCGAGACATAACAAAATTATTTATGGAAGTATTGTTCGTCTTGAATGCGACGACAAATATCTATCTTTTAAGGATAGCTCAACTTATTTATTCCTTAAAACAAGAGTCGCGTATTTTTTTATGTTTTTAGTGTTCTTAGAAGTATTACAAAATGCACTATTTTGCACGTAGGCGTAGTCGCGGGTGACTCATAAAGCGTAAAAAACCACTATTGTCAAGGTGGGTCCAAGTCCCATATTATGTTCTCATCTACAATGGTGTATTCCTGTAGTAGGCAGTTAAAATAGGCTGATAAAGATGCAAACGTATGTATTGGTCGAAAAAAGATGTTAAAGTTTTTATAATGCCATTTAGATGGGTATTTGTAAAAATATTATCTACTCTTTTAAATATGTTTCATATTAAGTAGCATTACCTATTCCAAATGCGCTGCCATATAACCGCTATACGTTAGAACAATAGGCTGTACGGCACAGCTGTCATAACATTTCTTATCTTTCGCAATGGACTTGAACTGACTTATACGTTTAATATAGGATTTTGAAACGTTAACCTTAGTTTCCATATATTCTCTGGGTCTTTGACTTTCAGTATACGAGATTTCGCTTAGGGTAAATTCAAGTTTCAAATCTTGTTTAAGCTAGGTTTGCCAACGCCAAAGATAAATAACTAGGATTTGAAGTTCGAAAACCAGGACAATTCAATTTATAAATAAGATGAAATGGTTAGTGGAATAGGTAAATTTAAGTAATTATAGCAATCATATTTTCTGGTGGGCCGTGTGAAGCTGCTGATGAAGTAAAAGTGCAGCACCAATTTAAACTGACTTTATCAGAACTAGCCCAGGACAATACAAAAACTAGGACAAGACCTGATAATACAGGACGGTTGGCAACTTTATTTTAAGCAGCAAATATGTGTTACAAATATTGAGCATTTTCTCTTCTGACAAATTTCTCTCTAGAAACTACATCTTTGGAAAGCACCTTAAACTGTGATTCTGTCATCATCAATATCATCTCAAAGTAATCATTACTGGGCCAAAAACTATCTAAGCTATCTTAGTTCTCTTATAAGGCTTGCATTTAGGTGAAAACTAACAGATATAAGTACTATTATATACATTATAATTATATTTCTTTTAAGTACTTTTCAGATACTAAGGAAAAAAGACGTGTGGCACTCGGAGACTGCCGCGGTAAAGCTATTGCATAGCATTTTTTTATCAACTTATGTTTACCTACCGACGTCATCGGGACCGTGGCCTAGCGGTAAGGCGCTCTAAGTGCCCGGATTGCCAGAGAGACGCGGGTTTGAATCCCGTCGATTCTGCAAATTTTTTTTCAAGCGTGAATTTCAAAAAGTAATTTTTTTGCAATAATGACTTTTTGCAATATTGACATCGATACTCAAATTGTGCTTTTGATATTATGTTTTTGATACTCAGGGGGTGTTAGGTTTTTTCGTTACGGAATTTCTGTATACGATCTCTACGCTCAAGGCCCGCCATAGAAGCTATGCAATAGCTTAATAACTATTATAATATAATAATAGACAGAAGTACAGTATAAAGGTATTCTAGATTATATGAGTATCTATAAGATAATTTATTCTTAGTAGGTATAACATAAATGGATGCCTAGTTAAATAAAGAAAAAGTAAGCTAGGAGTTCGAATAGAAACTACAACATCGCCCACATAAGAGTTGAATGAGATATTTTAAAACATTTCTCTTGCGAAATAAATGCGTCCTCAAGTCAGCTTCAGAGCCGCATAACGGAGACTAATGGCTACAATGCGGTAAAATATCATCTATGTACCCACAACTTGTACCTAGTCGCCAGTTGTACAAATCTGGGAATATGGCCTTTTAGTTGAAACGTGTTACCAGAGGTACGATATGAAAACTTGTTACTTATTTTTGAGTTTTTGTATTAGGAGTCTTTTTACTGCAGCATCCGTTTTGTCGACAATTTTGTCTCTCATTTACAAATTAGTTTATTTTCCCTACTTTGCTTTTACCAGATTTTCTATGTATAGTTAATCCCTTGCCGATGGGTTCCGTCTGTATTTCTTAGAGGCCCTGAGCAGCTTATTATAATGCCATTTTCATCGTCATGGTTCAGTCCTCGATTAGGCCTCACTTGTTGGGGATGTATCATCGGATAATGTGATAATTATTAAAATTGGCAAATTATTTTACTATCAACAAGTTGGGAAGATGGTGGTCATCAGAGATTCATAAGTGCTCACCTGATAGTGATCGCTATGGAGTTGAAAATAATTATTCTGACTGCATTGGTTAGTACATATGGGTCTATGCTCCAAATGTTCTCTCCACATTTCCATCCTTATTCTAGAGTGTGCGTATTTATATCAGGATCAACTGGTTTGGCCTAGGCTAAACTGGTTTATCCTATCGGGCTTAGGATAAATTAGTTTACACTAGACTATACTAGTTATTCCTATCGCGTATAGCAAGAACTAGTTTAGCCTAGGCAAAACTAGTTTGTCCTGAAATCGGATTTGGCCGGTAACACTACTACCTGAATTTAAAATGATATTTTTTATTTGCAAAAATGAAGTAAAACATGCCTTAATGCGAAATTCTTATTAACGAAGTACTTTTGGAGCAAGCTACAAAATTCTGCTTAGTTTTAACAATATTCTACAGGAAACTAGATAGAAAGCGCTTCGTTCAATACCCTCCCACTCACCCCACAAACATTTTTACCTGCTTCCCGAGTTAAATGAGTTTATAACGGGTTTTCGAAATTAAAATGCGATACTGAAGTAGAAAAATAGAAGCTTTTTAAATTTTCTAGAAAATGGCCGGAAGAAAACCATCTCGTAATTGAAAAATATCAAAGATATATTGATATATATCTTTGTTTACATTAAGTAAATTCTGTCTGATAATTTTTGTTCTGTGAATTTTGCCAACACTGATAAATGATCGATTGGTGCAAGTTTGTTTCTGGCGTGATCAAGGTAGTAGCTACTTTATAATTAAGATGACTAGTAGATGCTCGCGGTTTCCCTCGCGTAGTTCACGTTCCCGTGGGAATTTCGGGATAAAATGTGGCCTATGCGTTATTCTGACATATAAGCTATATCATTGTGAACTTTCATCAAAATTCATTTAGCATTTTTTGCGTGCAAGAGTAACAAACATCCATCCATGCATGCAAACTGTCGCTTTTGTAATTTTAGTAAGAATGATCCAATAAACTAGTAAGTATGATGTTTATAATATCAGTAAGAATGATCCAATAAGCTAGTAAGTATGATGTTTATAATATTAGTAAGAATGATCCAATAAGCTAGTAAGTATGATGTTTATAATATCAGTAAGAATGATCCAATAAGCTAGTAAGTATGATGTTTATAATATTAGTAAGAATGATCCAATAAGCTAGTAAGTATGATCTTTATAATTTTATTTATTTTTTTATTTAAACATCTTTATTGCAAAAAAATATAGAAACAATGGTACTTTTGCGTTTAATTAATTTTGTAATTAAACGCAAAAGGCGACCTTATCACTAGAAGTGATCTCTTCCAGGTAACCTAGATAAACGGACCTTTACACTTGAGAGACGGGGAATCGCAATAAAAACAAGATAAATTAATGTACACTCGAAAAGGTACACTAATAGATGATAATTATTTGTACAAATAAAAATACAAATACATACTATGTATAAATATGATATATAATATATAACACTAATAAATACATACAAAAATAAATATATACATAAATATATATACATATATACACAATATAAATATATATTAGTACACGAAATAAATAAATTACAATAATAGATAGTGCTGTCTAACTCTGTTTTTAAATATTGTTAACGTCTTTGACCCTCTTATGTCATCAGGGAGTGCGTTCCATAGAGTTAATATTAGTAAGAATGATCCAATAAGCTAGTAAGTATGATCTTTATAATATTAATATTAGTAAGAATGATCCAATAAGCTAGTAAGTCTGAGCTAAATTCTTGTCTGTCACTGTTGGGGGATTGTTAAAGTTATAATTTATTTTCATAAAAATTTTGAATCATTTTGATTTATCAAAATTAGTCAAGAAATTCCTAATTTTATTTATCAGAATCATTTACTTAAAATATTATACCCAAAGTTTCACCTGTAAAATATTCAGCCGAGCAAAATTAATTTACGCATTCTTGGGGGTAAGTAATGCAGGTTCCACGGAACTGAGCCATTATTCTTGTGCCCCGCAAGTCTTAAGTGACTTCATTTTGCGTTTCCTTATTCCTTCCTCAACGGTGTACGTACTGAATAATTTCGGTGTAATTGAAATAAGCTGTGTAAGCTACTCGGATTTGTACTTATTATAATGTTTATTTGTACATTAAATTATTTTGTTAGATAAATTTGAGAAAAAGTACATTAAGTACTGCAGAGGCTGAAAGTAATGAATTTACGGTTTACAGAAGTTGCTTTTCAAGTAATTTTAAAAACTCGAAGCCTACATAAAATTACACAAGTTATGTAAGTTTCGTATGACGTGCCTATAAATAATATGCCCATGTGATATTCGTACTTTTGTTCAGGATTTCTGATATTTTTCGATATTGTAGCATTCCACTGGTAAAATAAATTTTGAATAAGAACACTGTGTTCCCACGCAATTCCAGTACACGTGTGAATTTATTATGTAGAGTATGACAAAGAAACAGATATACATACTCGTACCTTTGAAAACACAAACATACACACAGGTAACCGGTAGCTATCTTGATATAAAATTCTAATCCTAAATTTCTTTTATTCTAAATGACAGCAATATACATACCTACTTATGAATGAAATATATAAGTAAGTGACGATGATACTTATTTAATAAATAATAATACACCGTAATTCACGTAATCATTCAACATTTTGCGCTTGACGTGTCAGTAAAATTTTCACAAGAATAAAAATGCTGGCCCGTAAAAAATAATGAACAGCATTATTTTAATTAATCCTTTGTAAAACTTTATTAACTGAAAGTCCTTGTGCTGAAGTTTTTCTTTGTCTTCCTATATTAACTTAAAGAAACTTCTCCTAAGGCTTTCTCTTCACAAGTTTTTTTATGTTTAAACTGAAATGAACATTTTTATCTTATTACTGTACAATTGAAGTATAATATGTAGTACCAGTACCCGGATACTGGACTGCACTACTAGAATTTTTAAATAATTTAAACCAAGTTATTGAATATCGCAAATTTTAACTAGTAACCACCATCGTCAGCCTATTAACGGCTCACTACAGGATTAGGCCTCCTTCCTTGTAGGAGTGCAGATATGGAGTCTAGACCCACCACACTGCTTAAAAAC
Organism: Mycalesis mineus; assembly: GCA_034621355.1. Lineage (NCBI taxonomy): Eukaryota > Metazoa > Arthropoda > Insecta > Lepidoptera > Nymphalidae > Mycalesis > Mycalesis mineus. The sequence continues at coordinate 7,438,792 of CM067887.1, read as the reverse complement.
GGGTTGGCAGACTTAGGATTATAATGGTTGATTCTTTAGACGTTGATGATAATGACGGCGGTCTAACGTGCTCTCCAAGGCACAGGGATGCAACCCCACCAATTTCTCATATTCAGGCTATAATGTTACTGAAATTTTCTTAGAAAAAAATCTCGGTGTTTCGACCCGGGACTAGAACTTAAGACCGCATGACTCGTAGCCATATAGGTTTAAAAATATATGTCAATATACTGCTCAAATGTATTAAAAAGGAACTAGAATGTGTATACTTTTATGTTCTTGTATCGTATGATCTCCTTATATCCATTTAAATTCAACCATCATTCTGGTTTAGATCTAGAGCCGGATAAAAGATGTCGCAGTTTGTCCCCAATTTGTCCTTAATACTCTGCAATTAACTGTAATTCACAGAAACAAAGTTTTAGGCGGATTAAACAAATTATGTTAATTTAGACGTCTTTACAAAACAGCTTAATGTAATTTACGGGGTTACACAAAAGAATGCAATGAGAAGGCGATTTCAAAAGAAAGCAATTTTCTTTTTTTTGTGTTTCTTTTCAAATCATTACCATGAACATAATTAATCTTGGACTGCTGGCTGTTTACCTCGTGCTGAATCCTACATTGAGTTATTATATCAGAACTAGCTCTGTCCAGTGTGGAAAATGGTAGGTAAGGTAAATGAGGAATATGTTAAAATACAAATCTATCGATAGTTTTAGAAATCTAGGGGTAGTTACAGAAGCGAACACTAAGCTCTATGTATTATTTTTATTTATTTATTTATTTATTTTATTTATCAAGGTTAGGTTACAATTGGCATAAATATTACAACAGTAAGATCTTAAAAACTAAATGTTTAATTGTTAACCTACTTATTGGTAAACACAACATGCTAACTTAAAAATACTACTGTAGAAAGACAAACAAAAAGCAAACTCAAACTAACAATAAACTAGCGAAAACAATTATAACTATAACTAAGACAAAAACCAATTTTAATTATAGCGAAATAGTATAAAGTGATCTAACTTTAACTAATTCTTATATTTTAATAATTCTAACCTTGGATAAACTATCCAGAAGAGTAATTTGTAAAAGGTAGTCTTTAATTTTTCTTTTAAATTTCATAGAATTGTCACCTGAAATGTCTATATCGTCCTCTATAAAGAGGACTGATCCTGTAGCGCGCCTAACAATAGACTAATGATGATGGCTCACCATGGAATGAGGGCTCTCCCACATCAGTACAAGGAACAGAGGTAAAGCTTCTTAAGAACGTGCAATATAGTTGCCTATTTTGGTAGGATTGTCACAACAGGTTAAGACAAATTAAGTAACCATACAAACAGCGTGTCGCACTGATATGACCCTAAGATTGTCAACTAACTGTGCCAACGTAAATTGGGTTTTTCCAGTCTCGCCACATACGCGACAAGCCGCTGGTGGTCACTCACACATGCCCCGCGTGCTTATAGTAGTGCAACCTTGTAAATTCGCGCGGTAGTATGAAGAATTGTTCCACTATATAAGGGAAAAGGGTCACAGCAAGATTGCAAGAATTACCGAGGGATCAGCCTTCTCAGTGTTGTCGGCAAACTGTATGCAAAGGTGCTGGTTGAAAGGTTGATAAATGAAACTAATGGAAAAATGTGGGATGTGCAAGCAGGATTTAGGAAAGGAATGGGATGTACGGATCAGGTCTTTTCCTTGCGATGTATAGCTGAAAAATTTTTGGCTAAACACCAAAAAGTGTACTGTGCTTTTATTGACTTGGAAAAGGCCTATGACCGTGTGGTGAGGAATGAACTATGGTCAACATTGTCCACGTATGGGGTGAGCAGCAGTCTGGTCCGAGCACTGAAATCTCTTTATGACAATTCTAGTGCTTGTGTCAGAATAAATGGGGCATACACTGAGTGGTTCCCAGTGGAGAGGGGCGTACGACAGGGATGTGTAGCGTCACCATGGCTGTTCAACTTGTTCATGGACAGTTGCTTGATAGATTTGAAAGAAAGTGTATGTGGTCTAAGAATGAACGAGTTACTCATTAAATGTCTTCTCTACGCAGATGATCAAGTATTACTTGCATCGTCTGCTAATGAGTTACAAGAAATGGTAACTATTATGAATGTAGCTTTGAAAAGGAAAGGAATGAAAGTGAATGTCAGCAAAACGAAAGTAATGATTTTTGAAAGAGATGAACATGTGACAGATTGTAATATTTGGATAGATGGAGAGAAAGTGGAAGAAGTAAAAGAGTTTGTATACCTGGGTAGTAAATTCACGAAAGATGGAACGTGTGAGAGTGATATTGAAAGAAGAGTGAATGCTGGTAACATGGTGAATGGTGCTCTACATGCATTTATGAATAGCCAAAAAGTGTCTCAGAAGGCAAGACTGGCTGTACATAGATAAGTTGGGTATGGCAGAAGAAGCATAAAAGTAAAATAAATGCAGTAGAGATGAGAGCGCTGAGGAGTATGAGCGGAATAAAACTGAGTGATAGAGTTAACAATAGTATAATAAGAGAACAGTGTGGTGTAAAAGAAGATGTAGTTACTAAAATAGAGAAAGGGATGCTTAGATGGTTTGGGCATGCAGAGAGAATGGATGAAAGAAGATTAACAAAAGAGATTTATGAGGCGAGAGTGAATGGAAGTGTTGGAAGGGGAAGACCTAGGCGAATGTTTCTGGACCAAATTCAGGACATTTTAAAAAATGGCCAGGTCAAGAGTACCCTAAACCGACGATCTTGTATGAAAGGTTTAATGAGTGTGGAAGAAGCTAAGGAAGTATGCAAGGACCGTGGCAAATGGAAAGATGTAGTCTCTGCCTACCCCTATGGGAACGAGGCGTGATGCTATGTATGTATGTATGTAGTATGAAGTTTGGTCTCTGTTCCTTATATCTACTCACGTGGCTCTGCCTACGAGTGGAATATGAAACTTATGAATGATTATGATTTTGGAAATATAAGGAAACAGATAAATCAACAGACCCTCTATCAAAAAATCTAGCGTCAAAAAATAAAACTTATAATTAATGTTACCATTTTTGGAGGAAAGTTTCCCCAAAGTATTGCCTACACCTGTTTAATATTAGAATTAAGTCCATAGTTCAACACTGGTCCATTTTCACTCATCATCTTGATAGTATTTAATCACACTCATTACTTAGTTAGTTAAAGTTGGAGTTCAAGTGCACTTCAACAAAGAACTACTTTGTTGAAGTGCAATTCAAAACTAGAAATTCAGTTAAGTGTCGTAAGCACATAATATAAATAGGCACACAACATTTTGATAAACTTAGACTTTGCGTGAATATTTTGGTGCACATGAGACCGATGAAAACTTTTCACAATTTCATTATAATAGTGTTCTTAACGTTCAAGTAAATTTCAACTTCTTGGGTATTTATGCAAATACATTCTTAATGTCCTTGCATAAATACCCACTCTACCGGCAAAGACGTACCGCCAAGCGATTTAGCGTTCCGGTACGATGTCGTGTAGAAACCGAAAGGGGTATGGATTTCATCCAACTCCTAACAAGTTAGCCCGCTTCCATCTTAGATTGCATCATCACTTAACATCAGGTGTGATAGCAGTCAAGGACTAATTTGTAGTCGATAAAAAAAAATGTTTGGATTAAATTGACTGTCTACTTTAAAGTATTTATAACTCAACTTATCCCAACCCGATTTCTTTGGAAGATCAGTCCTTAGAGGTTTTGCTATATAACAAACTTATAAGCAGACTCATGTTAGTAAATATTTCAAATGTTTATAGATGTCAGTTATTTACTAGTAGGATTATTGTGTAGGTATTAATCATTAGATTAGAGACGCTCGTGAATTCATTTCTATAAATTAAAAAATATTAATGGATAAGCTTTTGGTCTGATATTCTTAAGTATTTTTTCTTGTTCAAAGTGTATTTTTGTAATTTCAAATTAACAGAGTTTCACTATAATTATCATAAAATATTATACTTACGTTAAAAAAGACAATTTTTAATATTTGTGTGTGTCTGTCTTTTAATTGTTCCGGCTAATCTCGGAAACTTTCAGTCGAATTGTAATTTTGTATAATTGTATTTTTGTATATTATAGCCAGACTCATTAGAAATAACATGAGCTAATTCGTTTGGGAATATAACTGGTGTACGAAAACGACACGGGTGAAACCAAAGACCTCCGCTGATTGTTAAATGAATTCACCAATGTTTTAATACAATATTATACCATACGCATCATTCTTTTTCGACTACACGTTGGCCCTTGACTGCTATCATACCTGATGTTAAGTGATGATGTAATCTAAGATGGAAGCAGGCTAACTTGTTAGTAGTTATATGAAACACCCCTTTATGTTTCTACACGATATCGTACCGGAACGCTAAATCGCTTGGCGGTACGTCTTTGTCGGTAACTAGCCACGGCGAAAGCCAGACCAAGACGAATTATGAAAAAATCTCAATCTGCCCCGCTAGGAATTGTACCCAGGATCTCCATCTTATAAATCCACCGCGCATACCACTGCCACGGAGGCCGTCCAACGGAGGGCGTTCTCGCTTTGTAGGTGAATATTTCGATTTTAATAAAACAAAATCATTTAACGGTATCGAACAATACATTAATAGAGTTGAATTTCATAAAAACAAATAAGTGACCTAAAAGTACTATTATAAATATGAAACCATTTTAACAAAATTTGGCACACAGCTTATAAACTGGGTTATAAACGTAGCATACATTTTCTGGCCTGCATGTTTATAATCTCCGAAACTACTTTCATTAGATTGGGATTTGCATGCGATTTTTTCAAGTAGATTAAACTAAGCTGGGAACAATATAGCCTTCGTTTCGTTGAGGTTGGGCGAAGAGTTTTTATTGGAAAAACCAAATTCCGCCTAGATATGATTTAATGAACACTTATTTTAGACGCGACTCCGTCCGGGAGACATTTTGTTTTGTGACAGTTCGGCAAAATGTTCATGGTCTATGTCTATTCTTAGGTTCTAGACTATCTCTGAAGCAAATTTAATTTAAATCAGTTGAATAGTTTAGACGTGATTGAGTAAGTTCGTACACATTAAGAACGCAGTGATTTAGTAATGTTCGCATTCCGAGCCCCGCCCCCTAACCAATCAAATCTTTTCAAAAATCAAGTTGAGAGTGAGCAGCTGAAACGCGACGCGCGTAATTTGAACAGATTTGATTGATTAGGGGGCGACCAGTGATAAGTCACTGCATTCTTAACGCGAACGAACTATAGAATAGATTAACCTGTAGAACTATACAGTCGAATTGAAATCAAATCAGAATCAAAATATAATATAGATATTTTTTTACGGTATTGGCAATATTTCTTAACCAATCAAATCTTTTCAAAGATCAAGTTGTCAGTGACCAGTTCAAACGCGACGCGCGTAATTTGAACAGATTTGATTGGTTAGGGAGCGAAGTTAGGCCGGCGACCAGTTATAAGTCATTGCATTCTTAACGCGAACGAACTATAGTATAGATTGTCCTGTAGAACTATACAGTCGAATTGAAATCAAATCAGAATCAAAATATAATATCGATATTTTTTTACGGTATTGGCAATATTTCTTTTTATATGTCTTATAGGTAGTGCATCTTAGGCCTACTAGCTTTAGATTACTAAAAAGCTAAAGAATCTAAAAAAAAGTTAGTAAATAAATAAAATTTAAAATAATTATTTTAAAGAAGTAAGTATCCGCTTAGGAAAGAAAAGGCAATTTTGTGGTGAATGGAAAGATGTGGATATCACGGATTAAATATCATTAGAATTGTTGTGGTTTTGGGTACGAAATACGGACCAAGTCGCGGTTGTTGCCTAGCATACAATAAAGAACGTTTGTACAAAAGATATTCATAAAGAAATCCGTGAAATTTCTCTGAAATCATTAGCAATATCTTGATGTCGTCACGGGTAGCAAGAAACGGCGGGTTAAATGCTATAAATGAATACCCACAAGAGTTAAATTAGGTTACACGTTTTAGCAGGTGCTTACCGGACACGGTTGCTTCGGTAAGTACTTGCACGGGGTTGCGAGAAGGGAGGTGTCGCCGGTATGCCACGAGTGTGGTGTGGTGCGCCGTGTCCTCTGGTGAGAGGACACGGCGCACCACACCCTGGCAGAGTGTGCGTCATGGGCGCCGCAAAGGCACTCACTGGTGTCTACTCTAAACGGAGACCTCTCGCTATCGAGTGTCGTCAATCACATGCTCGATAGCGAGGAAGGGTGGTCCCACGTTGCCTCCTTTTCCGAGACTATAATCGGCTTAAAGGAGGCCTCGGAGCGGGAGAGAGAGCAGGCGGCTGACGCTCACCCGCTCCGCAGAAGAAGAACGGGCGGCAGGAGACGCCGGCATGCGCATCTCCTGCCACCCTTGTAGACAGCAGTGAGTGCACCGATGGGCGCGCCGGGCGTCAAAGTGAATGTTTTTCGATCCATTGACGCTCCAACTAGGGCGCAGGCGGCTCCGCTGGGTTTTAGTGGGTATTCTGGTTCAGCCAGCGAGTCCCACATACCCGGATGGAGACTGCGCAGCAGCTCAGCCTGCGCAGTGTCCGACCGGAATGCGTAAATGCATTTCCCAGCGAAAGGTTACACGTTTTAGAGATAAGTAATGTTACACGTTTTGTTTTTACTTCGTAGAAGAACTTGTTATCAACTAGTAGGCTTTTTAATTTAATCTCAAATCCCTAATTAAAGTTCAACGTTATCTCGTTATGGTACGAAAAATGTTATTTTTAGTAGGTACCTTCCTATTTCTTATTCTATTTTATATATTAACTAAAATTTTAGCTCTTGACTGTAATCATACCTGACGGTGAGTGATGCAATATAAGATGGAGGTGGGTTAACTTGAATGAAATCCACACCCTTTCTTTCGGTTGCTACACGACATCGTACCGGAACGCTAAATCGCTTTGCGGTGTTAAGTAGCCACAGCCAAAAGCTTGCCAGACCTGATCCAAATTAAGAAAATCTTAATCGGCTCAGCCGGGAATTGAACCCAGGACTTCCGCTGCGTTGGTTTTATGTACGTAAAGATTAAAAGGAGTAACATTAAAATAATTAAGAAGTCCAAAGTTACAAGCGTGTAAATAATACCTTAGCGCAACTTAATAGATAACTATTTGTTCTCAAACAAGACAGGTAATTACGTGGGAAATAAATTATTCCGCCTTCATTGGTTGTTCCGCGCACCCGAAGACCCTTGGAACTCAGCTGTGTCATGCCAGGACGTAATTGCCTGGGAAATGATACTAACCTACACAAACAGTTAGCTACAGGCGCGACGAACATGTTCTTAGAATATCCTTTCAATATAAAACTCACAAGTACTTGAATATTTAAGCATTCTTTCTATCTAAAATACTTATAGATATATTCAAGTAGAATACTAATATAACCCGGCAAACCTCTACAATATCAATTTCTTTCATACAAATAGACTAAAATCAGTTTGCCTGGAAGAGATCACTCTTAGAGATAAGACCGCCTTTTGCCAATTAACACTATTCTGCTTTTTTGCTAGGTTACTTACATTATTTGCTATAAAGATATTAAAATAAAATAATATCGTGATAGAAAAGTAACATGAAAGTAATGTAGTAATAGGATACTAAGGGGAGGGGGGAGGGGGTAAGGGGAGGTGTAAGACCATCTTTATTAGGACTACAAAAAGTCCGCGATGGCATATATCTATATTTTAAAGAAGCCAGCCAAGTTTAAGAAACGTTTATTTTACGTAGTAAAGCAGTTTGTGGGTTTTAGGTAACGTCCTTAAAGTAGAAACCTTGGCTGGCACCGACTCCTAGATATTCTTAAGTAAATTAAAGCAACTAAATGACACAGTTATTTTTTACTTTTTAGTGCGTTTTGAGTCGGTTCTATTTTTATTTAAAAAAAATTTGCATACATCATTTTGCTCGCAGCTAAAGTGACGGATGACTGCTAGGTTAGTTTAGTAGTTTGATTTATTAACAACTAGCAGTTTAAGAGGGACATAAATCACCTAATTTTCTAAAACTAATTTGATTCGTTTCCAGAAAATACCTCTATGTTGTATGATTCTTTATTTACGGGACATCCTGCGTATACATACATATGGTTCACCATTATCAGCCTATTAAATTATTTATGTAGATTATTTATGTAAAGGATAAGATTTAAACTACATTGCTAAAATACACTGATAACACAGAATATATAATAGTATAGTAGCTTAGCGTACGTAGGTGTTTATTCACTCGTGTATTGAATATAACTCATATTGGTATGTGGGGTAAACAGAAATTTATGGGAATATTCGCAGTAGGTAGAAGTTATCTGACTTTTATTAAGGCTCTTAATTGTCTACCTTCGCAGCAGTTTACATACTAACTTCGTAACTCTGCTAGCGCCTACGAAATTGACACAATTTAATAGTGTTTTATGTATCTTTGACGTCGCACGTACAAAAGCTGAGTCGTACAAAGAGCTCCCCGGGAACGTTACTTTGAAAACGAAAATAACCCACCCGGCTTTAGTTTTCGGGACGCTAGTTTTTTTGAAGTTAACGTACAAAGGCATAACTTCATATACATAGGCTTTATTGGCGTTATCAGCAATTGATGCAAAAATATACAGAAGACCGACGTGAAATATTATACAAAGAATAATATTGTTTGAAACGGACAACCTAACAGCGTATCGTATCAAACAGATCATCTTAATCTCCCACTGCAATATACACGTCAAGATTAAGTACAAACGTCTGACAATTAGTTGAATTATTTATTGCACAACATAAATTTTAAATTTAGTAGACATTTATGAGGATATGATCAATTTGACAGGTACGTTTTTTTTATGTATGACCTCGCATAACTTTTTACAGAGTTGTCCGATTCCGAAAGGGCACACTTCCAAGATGTGCCATTTTCATCATGTTAGGATCTGATAATGATATCCTGGAAAAATTGAAGGAACTCTTCAAATTTTATAGGCACACTTGCAGCGATTTCGGTTTTTGTGTAAGTATCGGTAGCTTTTTGGCTACAAGTGCCGTATAATATACTATGACAGTATAGTACGAGTACGTTACCTGGCGATAAATCACTAAAAAGTAAGAAATAAAATTTTTTAACAAAAAATAGAACCGACTCAAAACGCACTGAAAAGTAAAAAATAACTGTGTCATTTATTTGTTAATTTACTTAAGCAATATCTAGGAGTCGGTGCCAGCCAAGGTTTCTACTTTAAGGACATTACCTAGAACCCACAAACTGCTTTATCTACTACGTAAAATAAATGTTCCTTAAATTTGCTGGCTCCGACTTCATAGATATGCTTAAGTAAATTAAAGCAACTAAATGACACAGTTATTTTTTACTTTTAGTGCGTTTTAAGTCGGTTCTATTTTTTGTTAAAAAAATTAATGAGGTAAAACTTTTATTCCATCGTCTTAAAATGTTCCGTTTATCTGTCGCATGTTGCCTCACAGGTTACTGCCGGCCGTAAAGTCGGAAAAAGAGAAAGGTGCTAGGCGGAGAAGCCAATGCCAATATGGCGGCTACCATGACGAGCATCTCAGACCTAATACATGACACCGTGTAACATGTATGTTCTCACGTATTCTTGTAAGTATTTCGCGGTGATTTAAAAAATAATTACTTGCATCGTGAAAGCACTTAATGTATCATTTGTTTTGTTAAGTATCATTCTAATTTTGATAGATAGAAATTCACATTAAACGCTAAATATAAAATAGAAATAAACATTTTTATATTAAACTAATTAATTTTTCGTAGCGATTTTTTGTATAGCCCAACTTTTCGCTAAAAATTCTTATGTGATCCCAGAATACCTCCCGTCGCTCTGCTTCGTTTCGGACACACTCCATCAATACATGGTATATTCTAAGCCACGTAAGCTATCTACTAGAGCAACAAGGCAATTACGTTTTATTAAGTCTACGAATAACATAATACATTCTAAAAAGCTAAGTAAATTTAACTCTGCGAATACAAGACTTGTGTGCTTACGAAATGTAGGCTGAACTTGATATGTTATTACACCATCATCTTTATGTAAGCAAGCTCAAGGTACAGCAAAGTTGGAGCTCGCTTCACTAGTAGGCTCTAGACGCCGAGCAGTTGTTATCCCTGCCTCTTGGTGAACTGTGAAGTTATTTATTGGTGCAAAACACAGGACATAGCGAGGACTTCTGAGAAAATTTAAATAGAGATGGTTATTTAAAGTTGATAAGTATGAGAAGGTCAATAAAAAATCCCTCGTTTTCTTCTGCTAATTTATTACGTTTTTAATTAACTAATTTAATTAACAAATAATGTAATATGACATCTTTATTTTAAAACATTCAACAGGGTTTCGCAATAAAATTTACGTATATATAAATTGGTCTTAGATATCAGAGATTTGATCAATATTTCACAACGTCGCCTCTGCTCGTTAATATTTTTGTTTATTTTCAGCTGGCCCATATGATGGTATGAGAAGATCGCAGGGCATACAATGGATACAGATAATATATGTCTTGCAAAATGCTGTCCTGTGTTCATCAACCCGAGGTGCAGGTTAAAACATTTTCTGTCTTTAATAATAGCGGCCTTCAGACTGGAAGCGACCTTTAAAGCTGATTACAAAAAAATAAGTTATTTTAATTTTATTGTAAAATACAGGTAGAGCCCTCTTTTGACGACCGTTCCGTTACAGATAGTGTTTTTTGTAACATTATATTTTTCACACACAATTGACACTTTTGTAACGCTAGCGCTTGTGACTTGGTAACATATTTCCGTAACTGTCTGTTACTCGCTTCAAATTATTTGTTCGCAGCTTCAAATGCTCTCCGGAGTGCCTAACGTCCTGAAAGTTGCACTCATAGTTGCTATAGTTTCTGTCAGTTGTACCCAGTTACCTGCGCGATTATCTTAACCTGGTTTCATACAAAAGTAGGGATGTATTGGTAATACTGATTGATTGATTAATTTGATTGTAGCTCATAATAGAATTTACAATAAATTTATGACCCAGAAAACTTTGTATTGCCATTTTTTTTCATACAATAATACTGCGATCGAAAATAGGAAATGTATGTAGTAGGGTAATAAAACATCTTACTTATATACGTGGGCACCAGAAAATATTCTAGTGACAGTTTAAACTATCTCAAATTGGATATAACGTTAAAATAATGTCATGAAAATGAGAAATATATCCATTGGTTTATGATCTAAACGTTAGAATTAGGTATAAGTTACTTACGTTTGTGAAAATTCTATTACCGAGGTTTTTAGGAACAAATTGACTACCGTTGTTGTCTTCTGCTCTGAAAAGTATGATGCAAATATGAGGAATTTTGAAAACAATCTGTTACTCAGACTATTTATATAATTCAAAATTTTAATTTATCCATATTTTTATTTTATTTTAACAATCTAAAATGCTAAGAGACATTTTTACGACCATAAAATAGCCGCAGCATGCTGGTTCCAGAAATCGTTAAGGAACCAAAATCCTGTTAGAAGCTCATACTCATATAGCACGGGAAGCAGGTGAGAACGCCCGTGCGGCGAGTTTATCTAAACGAGCTGCCTGCAATCTTGCTTCCTGTCTGCGGAAAATTCTGGAAGTAGGTACTATTTTGCGAGATGCACTGGTAAATGATTTTTAAATACATACTTTAATATAGTTTTATTTTCACAGAACTCGGTTCAGTTTCTTCATGTTTTGACGTGACAACATATAATTCGATAGAGCCGGCTGCACGCACGAAAAAACATGACTCATGCGGCGTTACCTCGTTTTGAGGCGTTCCATGTAAGGCTTGAAGTGCAAGCGAGAGCGCGGAACGAGCGACAAAGAAACACAATCGGCCTTTGCGTTCGGCAGCGTTCGACATCCGTCTATTAAATATAATTATTAAATATATTAATTTTAAATTAAAAATTAATATATTTATTATAAATTTAAAATATAAATTTATAAAATCAAAATCAATTATATTATTAATTTAAATTAATATTTATAAAAATATATTTAAATTAAAAATTTTAATAACCAATTAAATGCTACTATTCCATCAGTATTTTCTTAAGTTGTCACGTTCAACTATCGTCAGTAAACCGACTTTACAGACAACCAATTTTTTAGATTACAGATCATACTCGCTTAGCGAAGTAGTGGTTTGGGATAGATTTTAGGCTGTCACAGACAGACTAACCCTGTTCGACAAATAATCCAATTCCTTCCTCAGGAATCTCTCTACCTATCAGCATTATACGATAATTATCATGAAATGCAAAAAGTTCAGGAAATTTCAATTTGCACGTAATTTCATACTTACTTTACTAAAAGCGATACAATTTTCAAGTTACTGCATAGACAATAATATTACGAAAGGAAAAATGGAATACGGCGGGAATGATTCTCAGTAAAGACACAAATATAAAAATGAATAAAAATCTAAATTTCAAAACTATTCTGTAACTATAAAAGTAGCTTTCTCAATTTTTAGGATAATTGAAATTGACAGCTAACAAATTCATTTTGCGGCTTTCCGCGCAATATCTTTGCAGGTTGCGCCGGTGTCGGAATGAATGTCGATTTTAACGGATTTAATTTACCGGACGGAATTGACGAATTTTCATACAGGTGCAGATTTGTTCAGCATGTTCAAAATATAACGTCAATTCTACTTGTAAAATGTATCTCCAATAACGTTGGTGCTATTCCATTCTCTGATTTTTTAGCGAACACTAAGGCGTTCGTTACAGTAATGCTCGGGTTCAAAAGTACATTCTGTCAGATTTTAAAGCGAACACTAAAGCGTTTGTATGAGTTCAAAACTCTATTCTGTCCGATATTAAGATAAACACTGAGATTACACTGTAAGTGACAGTTTCACATTACGTTACACGTTGTAGAGCGAGATCCTGTAAGGGTGGGCCTTCGACATTTTATAAGAGCTAAAAGTTACCACAACCATGCACAATGATAGGCTGTTAGGTTTCGTAGGTCCAGAATCTAAATCGCCCCTAATATGGAATATATTAATGGTATAGACAAAAGTTAGGCCATTGCAGCCTTTCTCCAACAAGCTAAAAGCTCATTTGCTACAAAGTTACAAAGCTCAATAAACACAAAGGACGTTCAATAGAAAGCGCAAAAACAAGCAAACATTTGCGATCATCACGCAAAAGCAAAGGGTCGAATCGATATCCTGTCATAACATTTCTTATCTCGAGTCTCGTATTGAAGCACGCAGCCGGCTCTGTTCGGTTAACTGTAAAATTTTATTGCGCCTTTATATGCTATATTGGTCTTTCAAAGAGTAATATTCCTTTGCATGTCGATTTCTGAATATTAAATGTACGCGGATAGAACGCTTTTTATGCGTTTTATTTTTCAACTGTAGCTCTATATCGAAGAGTATAATTATTACGTATTATTATCATCATTATCAGTCCCACTACAATGGCCCACTACTTAACCAGGCCTACCTTCCTTTAGGTGAGGGAATATGGCGCTTATGCTTCGCCAAGGCGAAGATTAAGGCCTATCCATCCATAATCCCAACTACTTTTGATACTTCTTGGTATTTTTGACTGGTGGAGTATAATTATCTAGCCATGGCCGAAGTCTACAGGTAATAAGAAATGACTGGCAGTTAATTTTTGTTTATGCACTACAAGTTATCCCTTGATTAAAATAGCACCAGATGGTAGGCGATGATACAATGTTTATGAGATGGAAACGGGATAACTTGTTACAATTAGGATATGACGGCGCCTGCGTCATCGTACACGACTAGAAAGAAGTCTGTGAACTGCTCGTGCACCAGCTACGCCCTCTTGCGGCTGCGCATCGTTCGATACCCCCACTCACCCCACTACTTGAGTCATTCTAAGTTGTATAAAAGGAGCGGGTCTACAACTGGTTGGCAGTCTAGGCTCTGGCGTGGCGCGGTGCAGACCTTGTACTTTGCTATCGCTTAACCTAGACAACTCTGATAATTAATTTGTGCAAACGAATTAATTATTACTCTCAGCTTGAGTTATAATTACTTGGAATACAACTGTTTATTTACTATGCCCTACCCTCTTTTTGAACAGAGGAGGTGAGTGTTGACGCGCGTCACTAAGGGTACCCTTAAACCTACACCCGTGTCACAAGTCTCGGGCTCTGTTCGGAGTTATTCTCTCAGCCACGTTTGGAGCTACTTTCTCAGTGTCTCTCAAATTCGAATATGATTCCAGTCTTTGTACCTGCGTCGAAAAGATGTCGCCGTCATCCTACATCAGAAGTTCCCCACTACAAAACCTTATCATTGGTCTTCCTCACTCACAAAGTAAAGCAATTATCTTAGTAACGATGACGTGACGGCGGATGATTTAAAAACCGACATTCATCTAAATAATCTAGAAGTTGATTATCAAATTAATCATATTGAAATTATTCGTCTATGCCAAAATAATTCAGATACCGTATTAGTCAATTCTGGACATAACGTAACTGTACATTTTGATACTATGTCTGCCAACTCTGACACTATGTCTGACAACTTTAATACTGACTCTGTACAATGTGAACCTCACAACATTGTGATGCAGGCTGATGTTCTCATAACTAATAAAAAAAAAAAACAAAACGAAGGAGAAAAAAAAGAGAAAAAAAAATAACTATCATTGAAGGCGCAAGCGGACCAATGATAAGGCTATAGGGAATTATGAGTTCCGGTCTAGCAATAAAATTCCGGTCCAATGACTTTGCTAAAGGGATCAATGTCCGGTCTAGCTCCACCAGCTATAGGGAATTGATCTGGTCTAGCATTATCTGCTAAAGGGATCAATATCCGGTCTAGCATTATATCCGGGCCAGTTAATAAACTGAAGGGATCGCTGTAGGGTCTACTGACTGGTCCAGCATAATCTGAAGGAACAGATCTTTATGTTTGTGAGATTTGTAAATATGGTAAAATGTCTGTCAGGATGATCGAACTGTCATTGTTTATCTCCGTGTGCTGGTCAGTATGGCCGTGACGGCGCCTGCGTCATCGTACACGACTAGAAAGAAGTCTGTGAACTGCACGTGCACCAGCTACGCCCTCTTGCGGCTGCGCATCGTTCGATACCCCCACTCACCCCACTACTCGAGTCATTCTAAGTTGTATAAAAGGAGCGGGTCTACAACTGGCTGGCAGTCTAGGCTCTGGCGTGGCGCGGTGCAGACCTTGTACTTTGCTTATCGCTTAACCTAGACAACTCTGATAATTAATTTGTGCAAACGAATTAATTATTACTCTCAGCTTGAGTTATAATTACTTGGAATACAAAGGCCTAGTTTATTCACAATGTCCTACCCTCTTTCGACAAATTTGGCTGGGCAAGGGGAATAACTTGCGGGTACCCTTAAACCTACACCCGTGTCACAAGTCTCTATTCTCTCAGCCACGTTCGGAGTTACTCTCTGTTTCGAATCAAATATGATTCATTCAATCAAATTCGAATATGATTCCAGTCTTTGTACCTGCGTCGAAAAGATGTCGCCGTCATCCTACATCAGAAGTGGGATAGTATTCAATCAAGAACGTGTGAATACTATCCATGTCGCCGCCATCCTACATCAGAAGTGGGATCGGATCCATCCCCACTACAAAACCTTATCATTGCTCTTCCTCACTCACAAAATAAAACAAATTAAAGCAATTATCTTAGTGACGATGACGTGACGGCGGATGATTTAAAAACCGACAGTCATCTATTTAATCTAGAAATTGATTATCAAATTAATGATATTGAAATTATTCGTCTATGGTAAAATTATTCAGATACCGTATCAGTCAATTCTGACACTATAAACCTCACAACATTGTGATGCAGGCTGATAACTAATAAAAAAAAAGAAAAAAAAAAATAAAAACAATAAATAATGAAAAAAAAGACTAACTATCATTGAAGGGGCAACCGGACCAATGATAGGGCTAAAGGGAATTATTAGTTCCGGTCTAGCAAAGGTTAAAAAAAGAGAGAAAAAAAAACGAAAAAAATAATAATAAAAAAAAAAATAAAGTCGTTGCAGGGCTTAGCCGGTCCAATGACTTTGCTAAAGGGATCAATGTCCGGTCTAGCACCATCAGCTATAGGGAATTGATCTGGTCTAGCATTATCTGCTAAAGGGATCAATATCCGGTCTAGCATTATCCGGGCCAGTTAATAAACTGAAGGGATCGCTGTAGGGTTTACTGACCGGTCCAGCAAAATCTGAAGGAATAGATCGTTATATTTGTGAGATTTGTAAATACGGTAAAATGTCTGTCAGGATGATCGAACTGTCATTGTTTATCTCAGATAAGCAACAAAGACGCCCACGAGGACGTGTGCTGGTCAGTATGGCCGTGACGGCGCCTGCGTCATCGTACACGACTAGAAAGAAGTCTGTGAACTGCTCGTGCACCAGCTACGCCCTCTTGCGGCTGCGCATCGTTCGATACCCCCACTCACCCCACTACTTGAGTCATTCTAAGTTGTATAAAAGGAGCGGGTCTACAACTGGTTGGCAGTCTAGGCTCTGGCGTGGCGCGGTGCAGACCTTGTACTTTGCTATCGCTTAACCTAGACAACTCTGATAATTAATTTGTGCAAACGAATTAATTATTACTCTCAGCTTGAGTTATAATTACTTGGAATACAAAGGCCTAGTTTATTTACTATGCCCTACCCTCTTTCGACAAATTTGGCTGTGCAAGGAGAATAACTTGAACAGAGGAGGTGAGTGTTGACGCGCGTCACTAAGGGTACCCTTAAACCTACACCCGTGTCACAAGTCTAGTTATTCTCTCAGCCACGTTTGGAGCTACTTTCTCAGTGTCTCTCAAATTCGAATATGATTCCAGTCTTTGTACCTGCGTCGAAAAGATGTCTCCGCCATCCTACAGATACAATTCACATCTTTTTCGATTTCCACAGGAGATACCGGAATGATAAATCGCTTGGCGGTATATTTTAAAGAAAATCTCTATCGGCCTAGCTGGGAATCGAACCCAGAAACTCTGTCATTATTAATCCAGCGCGAAAATATTAGTCTGGTTGTATGAGTAACAAATATTGTACAGACCGAGCTGGGGTTGAAGCTCAGGAACTTCTTGTATAAAGCAACGTAAACACAACTGTGTCAGAGTTTCTGATAAACTAAAACTGAGCTACAGTTTTAGATCAAGCGGGTTTTGGTTTCCGAGTTACGTAGAATTAACCGAAAGTTTGTTCAGCCAGTCTAGCATTATGCGCGGAACTCTTTAAATTTACATTTTAATTAAATATCTCGTTAACATATTTAATTACTAAGTAGATACACAATTAACCTTAGCACGTGCACGTCGAGGCAATAATGAAATTTTAAAATGAAAGGAAAAAACTTAAAAAGTAAAGTTTCCCATTTACTGATTTTTGTTCTTTGTTTTACGACTGAAATTCGTAAGAACTGTTTCCTGCGTAATAAAATTAGAAAGGAGGGTACGTCTTCAGGGAAGTTTGCAATTTTTACGCTCAAAATGAGTAACTTGATGTAATCTAATTAATTTTTGGGTTTTAATTTTTTATGCTTAACTATCGAGCTCTAGTGAGATTGTAGGTTTGGAAACACTGGACTACGATATTCATTAAATTATAATTATGTATAAAGGCCAAAGCTTGTACTCAACCATTACTTGATCAACATGACGATTTTGTAACAAGATTTGATAGTGCGAGTCTCGACGTCATCTCTCCCTATCTCTATCTAACACGATACTACTCGTATAGATAGAGACGAAGTCGAGACTTGCACTGTCGAATTTTGTTACAGAAGCGACGTGCAATATCATCTTAGCTGTGGCTGCTCACTCGTTATTGACTAGTGGTTCACGGTTGGATGTCACGTTGTCTTTCAGAGAACGCCGTTAAAAAACAATCATTAGCACAGCTTTATAAAGGAGAAATAGAAACGATTAATGTATACTTTGAGAAACTGCAAAATATTTGTAAGCGCTACGAACTTGTTCCCCAACCTATTAAAAAGGTTGTTTAAATGATTATGGTTCTGAAACGTTGTAATATTCTATTTGCTAAACCATCTAACGTAGTTGCCAGCTATATTATTAAAAAAAATATATTTTTTTATTAGCATTTATTAACTTAACTTATACCCAGCTTTCTCACTTGAGGTGATGATGCAGTTTAAAAAGTAGATCCGTTCTAAGTTTCCGTATTGGATTTAAGGAGTAAGTACTACTCGAATATCTCTACGAGAGAGGTGTTTGATATAGACGATCAATTTTTTTTTATTAAAACTCTGACTATACTATTATCAAGTCAATTTGTTGACATGCGAATTGCCCAATAAAATAGCAAGCGCGGCGAGGCTTTGATGTATCGGCTCGGAGGTAGGGTCGCAGCCGTCAGCTATCCGTCTACTATCGAAAGAAAAACTGTCGATGCCTCAATATTTATGTGCTCCTAGTAAGAGCTTCAACCAATAGTGATTTATATGAATGTGTGGTGGAATTGATGTTGAGTTTTATGTAGTGGATGGTTTAGGGATCCAACTAATGTTAATAATGTCAAAGTTTCTATATTTAGATATTTGTTACATTGCAATGACTTATAGAAAAATATTATAGATAATTTATAGTTTGTATTAAGAGATAAAATAAATTTTATTAATTCATTCATTCTTTTGACTCTCATCAATAACAACCAAATGATGGATTAAGCTTCATTTACATTGGGTTTTAGTTATTTGAGTAATAATGTGACGTAGTAATAAATGTTTATCTATACTAATATTATAAAGAGGATAACTTTGTTTGTTTGTTTGTTTTTTGGTTGTAATGAATAGGCTCAAAAACTACTGGACCATTTTTAAAAATTCTTTCACCATTCGAAAGCTACATTATCCACGAGTAACATAGGCTAAATTTTATTTTGGAAAAAAATAGGGTTCCGTAAAATATTTGGGTTTTTCGGACACAAGGTGTAAAAAATCAACCAGAAAAGTTAATTATTTTGCGTACGCTGCCTAAACTATAGAAGATAGAACCATAATATGTTCTAATTAATTGAAGAGCTTATAAATATCTACAAAAAAGTCCGCAACACACTATACCTATCTATGTTGAGTGAGGCACAACAACCATTTTTTTATTTAAAAATCTAAATTTTTTTTGGACTACATTTAAACGCATTTATTTTACACATGCTATTAATCCTTATTCAAATAAATTATTTACACTTTTTTCACTAAATACAGTTTATGTAGATAATATTTGGTATTTAAAAGATTAAAATTGGACATTTGGTTTTGAAGTTATGGTGAAATTAAAATTTTACTATTTCTGCGTTGCGAAGTGAGCGTCACCAAGGCGGGGGTGCGCGTGCGGGAGGGGAGTTCAGATCTATGTTATATATACGATGATGAATTAAGAATTCGATCTTTGTTCAAATATCTATTTAGTACACGGAAGAGTTTGTTCGTTTGTTTAAACGGGCTAATCTCTATCTGCGTGTCGGATTGTAAAATTATTTTTGTTTATTCTGAAGGCTAGACTCAAGAGTGAAATATACTATTTAATATCAATTTATACCCATCAGCTTGCCATAAATATATATTTTTAATGTTAATGTACTGAAATGTCATACAATGTTTATCAAAAATGTAGACCTTTAGTACACGGGACGGGACGGAGAATATTGCTTCACGGGAAACTATAAAAAAATTAAATTGAGAGGGGGAGCGGGGAATGAGCACACTTTACACATTTTGTATGAAAGTCTGTCTTTAAAATTAAAAGGGTACCTAAGAGGTTTTCACGCGGACGAAGTCGCGGGCGACTGCTAGTCCTAAATAAATTTGAATTAAATGTGGACTTTTATAGACGTATTTTTTTAAAGTCGTGTATGTATTTTTTCGACTTAAACGAAACCTTGCTTCTTCTAAACGAAATAATTCCGTGACTGGTAACACATTTGGAGAGTACATATTTCCCCGCTCCCTTGCAAATAATGCACGACTCAAAAATAATTAAAACTCTACATACATATCCATACCTATATAATTGACTTAGTACATAGATAAATAAATCTTTAATTAAATATATTGAACAATACTAAACTTTACAAAAGGCGACATTCTTTCACTTAGGCTTGGAGACAAATAACTCCGCGATGTTCAATAAACTGCTATCGTATACCTCCAACACTTCTAATTTGTCTTTAACTTTTATTCGCAATTTAAAACTTAGCTTAGCAGACAGTTTTATTTCGATAAAGAAAAGGCCCAGGAATTAATAGAATAAATGTAAACACAGGACAGATATGAGAAAACGGATGAGTATTGTACATAATATCCTAATCTCTCGTAAGCAAAAATGTTATCAGTTTTTCAAGAATCTTTCATTTGTTTTCTTTCGTTTTGATGGCTAAACTCTAGTTACGTTATTCTTCTTATGTCATATTAGCCGATCGAAACTAGTACTGTAGTAAGTTTAATTGCAAAACTAATTAACGTTTATCCGTAATGGAATTAACCCGACTATCTATATACATATATTAACTAGATAATATAATTACTCTACTAGCAGGCATTATTAAATTGACGTGGATAATGTTTAAACTTTTATTCTCCACACTTTTGTACCAAGATTAGATGAGATTATGACCATTTACGAACAAAATTAATGCTAAATCCCTACATAATTCACTCGCACCACGCTTACAAGTATACCTACACGGTTGCGATTTAACCAGTCACCAAAAATGGCCCAATTCGCAAAGTTACTATTGTATATCTCTTTCCTGACGTTTATGACCAACTGAGAGCAATGGATTTGGAAATTAAGTAACCAGATTACAATGGTTCTTGATTATTGCGGAAGATTCGAACATAAAACTATTTTTCGCAAGAGATTTATAGGCGAAGGGTTAGGGCGATCAAATTGAATGAAAAAGTTTGAGACATAAAAGAAATGTAGATACAGCGCAATGGTTTATACAAAAAAACAAGCTGATTTTATTAGACCAGATAAATTATTATTAAAACACATTATATTATTGTTTTGATTATTTTTAATAAAGATTATCTCGTCGGTGCAGTAGTCAGTCTATGTGCCTTCGGAATATGAAACATTAAGCCTTTCTTTCTTTCCAGTTTTTTTCAGAAAAAAATCGAGCTTTGGTGGTGCCCCTGACTTGGAAAGCACGTAAGATGCAAAAGTGTAATTAACGTCGACGTTATTAAAATCAAACACAATTCTCTCTCTACAATTAAGAAGGAGGTCTTACCCTTTATTGGCCTTAACATAGGCTGGATTGATTATACCGCTAACTACTGGGCCCATAAGGCATACGAAAGTGTGCTAAATTGTATTGATATGTTTACAACTGCACTGGATCTGCTAACCCGTTATGAATTGGCATACTCTTTCCTGCAAGGAGAGGCTTTGCTGTAGTGGATTGCTAAAATAGGCTAGTAATGATGACACTATTTATAACTATACTAAAGCCAAACTCGATTGAGAATGCTTGACAACAAACAAATTAAAAATGAAGGTAGAAATCACTAGTCATTTTACACCTACTTCTTTAATTAACTAGTTAATGACGAATTCATGACAATAAATTAGTTTAAAAGTAATTTATATATTCCATATCTTTTAAATAAGTTAGTTAAATAAATAAAATAATAATTATAAATTTTAAATATATTAGTCATAAATGTGTTGCATTTTCTACCTTCATTTTAAATTTGTTTGTTGACAAGCATTCTCAATCGAGTTTGGCTTTAGTATAGATGTAAGATAAGATTGTAATTCGTTATACATTACTTGTTTGACCTTAAAACACGACTTTTGATCAGACCTCGTTTCTCTCAATTATTCCGTACAAATCACAAATTGTTTTTCTACGACTTAATGAGTTCTTATCTGATCTTGTATTTGTGGTACGTATTCTAGAATTCAATCACGTACTCCTTTTATTTATATATTCCAAACATGTTGAGGGTAAAGATTTGATTACTTCAATGAAGTTAGAATTTTGCCGTTAAGTAATCCGTAAATGTTGATGACTTGAGGAATCATCATCATCATCATTATCAGCCTATTAACGGCCCACTACAGGGCCAGGCCTCCCTCCTTATAGGAGAGAGGATTATAGGGGAGGGGACTTGAGGAATACTACCTTTAAATAGAAGTTAAATTAAGTTGTTTGAGCCTTTAGTTATTTGTCAATATTCTTGAAACATGTTACAAATTATAATGTACCAATTTGTACCTTGAAAATTAATAACTTTTATCCAGGGTGCAGAATGAACATAACTCAATGATTACTTTTTTTTTTAATAAATCAAGTTTTATTCCATGTCGAATAAGTTGGTTAGCAAATAGCCCAGCTGATAATGAAAGTTTTCTCGAAAGTGTGACATAATTTAGAAGTAATTATGTTTTACAAAACTAAAATTAAATTATTTCATAAAATAAATTGTTCAATGACTGTTCTGTTAAACTTATAAAAGAGACTATAATTTTCAGTTAAAAGTTAATAATGACCAAAGTACGAAATAAACCATAATATTGCAGGACAGTTTTATTACTGTTATAAGGGATTAACTAAAGTTAGAGTATAATTATGGCCAGCGAGGTAGCGTTGCGTTGTAAGTTATATTGACCATCGTAACTAAAACTATCAACTTGTACCAACGAACTTTATCTACCGCATTTTGTTTGTAACGGACTTTCAAAAAAGAAGGTATTTCTCAACTCGTATTTTTATGACGTTTGAATTTTGTTTCTCTGAGTTTTCATATCCAATTTTATTGTGAACTCTCAGTGAACGCGACTTCTTTTATTCTCGTTGTATAATTATTTTTAAACGACGAGTTTCTCAATTGGACCGTATATATTTTTTTATGTGTGTTCACGCATAAATTCGTCGTTTATGAGCCGATTTTGATAATTATTTTTTTGTTGGAAAAGATATAGTTCGGTGATGGTACCATGACAAGGAAATCAGGATCTGATGTTGGCATCCCGAAGAAACTGAGGAGAACTTACAAAAATTTACAATTTTATAAAGTTCCCCACGGTTTCTCCACCCGAGCTTTCTACTTTAAAGAAGTTACCTAAACTTGGAGAGCACCGACTTCATAGATGTGCTTAAGTAAATTAAAGTAACTAAATCACGCAGTCATTTTTTACTTTTTAGTGCGTTTTAAAGGCGTTTTTATTTTTTATTAAAATTTTTTCTATTTAAAATTCCTTTCCACTATTTTTAACAATGTATATACTGCAGCCTACTACTTCCGATACCACTCTATTTTTTGTACACTGAATATTTCTTCATTAAAATTAAAAAAGATACAGCGTAAGATATAAATGCGAATACTTACTTTGTGTAGAAAGTCCATACGTTAATCCATAAAAACATAACAGTACTTCGTACACCGGAGTCAATTATCGTGTTAAATTAAAAAAGCGCCTCTCATTCAAAAAGGCCGTAGTGTTATTTTTCATTTTCCCCGTACCACAATAAACAACCTTTATTTAAAATTCCGCAACAGGCAATTGTGACGGCATTTACGTTTACGATGGAACCAAAATTTAATTAGTCCAATCACGTTACCAATCTCAATGTTGATTCTATCTTTCACAGGCACGTTGGACTGATTGATAAATAAAATGTGCTCTGTAAATATAATCTCCATCGGGTTATAAGCTTGATTGTATGTCTTTATCCTTTGTTTTGAATAAATCATTTATGGGAACGCATATAATGTTTCAACATCGATGGTGGTGCGAGAGATATTTTAATAGAAATTGAAGCCTAAGTTCTAACTGTAAGTTGGTACCTTTGATATAATATTAAATATAATATTGTGACTATTTAATAAGAAAATTTTAAAAGTACAATTTCAACTGTTATGATTATATAAGTAATAATAGATCATCCTCCAGTAGTAATAAACACTAACGATTTAAAGACGCAAAGAAGCTATATTTTGCATCTATCTAAAGGGTTGCTGATAAAATTACAGGTGTCCTCACAATCAGTTTAACTTAGGTGGTTGGTTCAGGTTATTAAAATCCAGCATGAATAGGTTATTGTACAATTATTTGTAACGGTCGGGAAAAAATATGATACCATTTAATTTTATTATTAGACCACTTTACAACGGGGACATGCATCTGAAAAATTATTCGGTGCTATATTTAATCCCTTCGTTTGTCTTTAAAAAATATTACGAAAATGTCCCAACTTAAACATAAAAAAAATTAACGAGGCAGTCAGAGGCTGAGAGTGGTTAGTACTAGCTTTATGGAACCAAGCTGTGATTTAAGTTTGCATTCAAAGGTATAAATAATAGCAATAATCCCAAAGTGTCGCTGTCGAATTCAGAGTCGTAAATTAGAACTATTGTTCGACAATAAAAGCGGAGTACACAACAATGTTTGATTAAGGTACCTACATACATACCTTGTTTAATTTACGGCCATTGTAGAGCTGGCCGATATCTTACACCGCAGCTTGTGTTACGACCTATTTACACATATGAATAATATCCTGGTTAGGTAGCTTATGTTCGTAGTTCAACTGTTTTTGGTTAATTTTTATTACTAGCAGTTCATGTTATGCAAAAAGATCTTGACTGGAAAACTATTGCCTAAAGAATGGTTATTCTTTCGGTCTTTATTATAAAGAGTTCTGTTACTAAATAATTTTAAGATGTTATTTATGATTTTTAATATAGTTTTATTTTACGAACTTAGTATAAATATGAATAAGTAAAATGGCTATAAGTAAATTATTAATAGTAATAAGTTATTTTATTTGTAGTAGAAGCGGGTGCGGAAGGTTTACCAGCAATATCCTCTATAAACTACCGACAAAGACGTATCGCCAAGCGATTTAGCGTTCCGGTACGATGTCGTGTAGAAACCGAAAGGGGTGTGGATTTTTGTCCCACTCCTAACAAGTTAGCCTGCTTCCATCTTAGGCTGCATCATCACTTAACATCAGGTGTGATAGCAGTCAAGGGCCAACTTGTAGTCGATAAAAAAAAACTGCCTAAAGATCTTAGCTTAACTAAAACTGCACTATATATCCAAAGCTGCTCAGGATCTTACCAGATTTGGCAGGGCAGGAAGTATAATACGAGTAGGGTAGGTGAGCGTTGACGCGTCACAAAAGAACTCATTTTTAATCAGCACCACAGGTCCTAGGCTGTACTTGAAGATTTTCTCTCTGTCACATGCTGGACCCGGCGCCCGTACGGTGAATCACGGTGAGTGATATACTGCCTTCCGCACCGTTGGTAGAGTCAATACAAATAAATGAACTGAACGTTACAAAAGTGCTTGTAAGCTAAGCTTTCTTGATCTATTTTTGATTACTTAGTTTAAATTATTAAATTATACTAAGAGATGACAGTTATAAATCAACTTCTAGGAATGAAATGGCCAATAACAAGGTAAATACCTATTATAAGAATGTTCGTCCATAGAAACAGTGCTTAATAAGGAAACTTGCGCGCACCGAGCATAGTCGATAGCACGAGTATAAACAATAGAAACGATCCCAAAGCGTTGTTTCGGAATTCTAAATCGTAAATCAGAACTACTGTTTGCAATAAATGCGGAGAACACGGGGCATGTTTGATTAAGGTTTATCTCGTTTAATTTATGGTTATTGTTGAGTAATTCGAAGGTGTGTTTGGAAATATTTTGAATACGATAAACTCTTTGGTAAGTGGCTGGAAGTTTGCTTACCTACTGCCAAATTTTACGCACGCATTATAATATACTTGTGTATGTTATGTATTACGTACATATATGTATATTAAGATGTTACTTATACTACGAGTAAGTAGTATAGTTACCTAAATAAAATTACTAAGTGAAATATCAATAGTAGGTATCTCTATCTAAATCGGTTGGTATAAATGAATCTTACGCCCGGCTTGAAAATATCTGGCTTTCTTTCTTCCAAGATATTTTCAGCCAAATTGTAAGAATGAAATCGGTAAGTGGATGATGCCTCGAAAAACGGCTTAAGTCGTCAGTGTCGGTTATTATATTAGTTGATCGTAATCGTCGCAAAGATTAACACATTTATGCTACCCTCTGCCCTGGCTTAGAGTAGCGTGATGGGATGGAAAACACAAAGGAGAGGCCTGGCGCAGTAGTAGGAAGTTAAAAATGTTGCTAATGAAAACAAACTAAAGGTAAAGTTAGCTATTTTTTTAATACCAATACTGTATTTATAGTTGTCGTTTTACTGTTGTTATTAGTGTTAGTTACATTACACTCTTCGTTTATTATATCTGTGGAAGTTGTAGAGTCAATATGTATTTTGCGGTACTAAACGTAAACTTGTGTAACAAGGGTTAGCATTAGCTGAAGTTTAGGCATAGCTTTACATTAATCTATGGTTTAGTTTAGGACTTGAAGATAAACTTTGTAGAGTGTGAAGTTTCTGCTAGATAGGTAATCATTATAAATGTTATATTATTAGCATTTGAGAGTTAACTGGCGGAATTCTAACTACTGTCTTGAGCTACTTGCATTCAGCGTCCCCTGAAACCCGCTTGACGTTATCTGTGTACCAAGTAAGGATTTGATAAACATTATGGTCCTTCACCTTGGACCCCAGCGTTCTTTGAGCCTATAGGCCCCAACTATTGCCACTTCAGTTTTAGGACTCGTTGAATCTTCGACTCGAATGTCTTTTGGATTTTTTACGGATCTACTAATTCCTAATTCGATCATGGAGAGGTATTCCGAATATACTTCGCTCTATTACTTGCTGCGTGACTCTGAGTCTTCTTATAAAGCCCATGGTGAGAAACCTAGTTTCAAATCCATAATATGTCATCACTGGCAACACGCACTGTTCGCAGACTTTCGTGTTCAGACTGTGATGAATTTGACATCAAAAGATGTTTCGAAGTTGAAGAACAATGCATAGATGAATAGGTACATTTACACCAGAGAATTTGCCTTATCTGAGAGATGTGACAAATTCACCAGACAAAAAAATAAAGAAACCAGCGCAATCGAATTCAGCAACAGAAAGTTGTAGAGTTCTAGTAAGTGGAATCGGTAAAAAGTGTCAGTACAGCAGTGTAAACACTTAAAACTTTGCTCCGCAGTTTTCGTCGCTGTGCTGTAATAGGGGGTTGCTTTTGGCAAACAAAGCACGTTGAGTTTTAGTTTGATCGGCATTTTCGGTCGTTCTACACAACACCGGCTGCATGTAGTTCCGGCTTTGTAGCCAACTGTAGTAACAGAAAATCTCAGTGACAAAAGTCGGAACTTCATACTGCCGAAACCACATGATACCCTAAACCTCTAAGTTCTCGTCAATTTCATTTCATTTATTTGAAGTCAAACTTTTTCCATCGCTCTTAATTTTTTGTAATTTGAACCTTTTCCTGAATTTCTAATTAAGACGAAAAGTTCAATACGAAACAGACAGAACTCAGGACTGGAGGCTTAATCCAATCGGTTAACCACTGGACTAAGATGACAGTTAATTTAGATTTATAATAGGTAGATACCTATCTATTATAATTATTATTAATGTTTCAATTAGTCTTAACTCGGACATCTCTTAATTAGAGACAACATCGGATTATCGGCTTAGTACTTTTCATTACAAGTTTCGAATTCAGGACGATAGAAACTAGAAAATTTTATACGTATTTAACCTATTTCTCCTTGGAAAAATTTATTTTCAACGGAGAGAATGAACATTCAAGCATTTCACGAAGTTTTAAAACCAATTTTCGCTTGATACCTCAAGTTCATAGTAATAGAACATGTTCAGACCTTCGATGTTTTGTAAAAGTTGTTTTTTTTACTTTCTATAAGTTAGTCTTCGACTGCAATCTCACCTGACGGTAATTGGTGATGCAATATGAGATGGAAGCGAACTGAATTGAAAGTACATCGTACCGAAACGCTAAATCTTTTGGCGGTACGCTTTTTTCGGTACGGTGGTATTTAGCTACGACCAAAGCATCCAACCAGCCAGAAAAGAACCAATTGAAAAAATCTCTATCGTACCCGCTGGGAATCGAACCCAGACATCCGTGTTGTAAATCTACCGCGCATACCGCTGGGTCACGGAGGTCGTCAAAATTAAAAAAAAATTGAACAAAAACGTCTTTGGAAATCCTTATTTTATTTTGTGGTAAATGATGAGGGTTGTGGCATGAAGTTTCTCTTTAATCTACTATATTACGACTCGCTCTGCACACGAAGTACTGTTTTAAAACTTAATTTGTGATGCAGTATCTTACTACTCGTATTATAATTACTTTCTTTACAATGTATCAAAACTTCAGACGCAGCACTTTTAATTTACAAGCAACGATGGAAACTTCATATCTCAAAGAACTTTTCGAGTTTATATCTCGTAAAATTTTACACTGCAGTTTTCTTTTGCCAAGTAAGTGACGGATGTGGATAGCTATAAATCTCACAATACCTACTCGCACATTTGCAATAACATTTTATTTTAAGTAGTCTTTACAAAAGCTGAAAAGGAACTGGGAAATGAATTCTTTCTTTCCTTAATGTAATGTTTCTAGGCCTTTTAATTTATTACTACGAAGTTATCATACAGATTAGGTATTTATTATAATATTAATTGTGTCTGTGTAAGTTTTAGGATAATAAATATTTTTGAAGATAAGGCATTTAATAATTAAAAGAAATGCTCACAAATTAAATAAATCTGGAGATGACTACCCTCATCATCTAGGGATGTAAAAAATAACTTACGAGTACCAGCTCTTCTCAGACCTAATAAAATTTAGCAGAATTGTGCACTCTACTGAAAAAGCAGAGAGACGGTAGTCATAGACAACAATGCTACCATTCCGGCTCTTTGGGCTAATCAACATCAACCTGTTAAATGCTGACATTCTTGTTGGTACTCTCGTCATCATTCATTCTGCTAGTGTATTTTAAATCGGTGCTTGTTAATCTTTTTTGGTGCTTACCGTGAGTCTGTTTCATTTTTGTTATACTTGTTGATGTCTGTAAATAAATTATTGTTCTGATTGAAGTCCTTTTCTTTGTAATTTTATTTTTACACCATTTCTGCGGTTTCTAAATATATACACAAACATTCATAAAAATTGGTCAAGTCTTTATGGAGGAGTTCCATAACGAACACTGACAGGAGATTTTCAAATATTACATTGTAGTGGTTTTTAGGTGAACACTTTAGCCAAATCAAAAAAAAGTCGCTTTATTTATGAGTTGTGAATGTTTTGCTACATTTTTTTAATAGTTTCAATATGGAAAGCTTATATTAATTCACACAGTCATTTAGTACAAAAGCCGCGGTTAACCTTCTCAATTCAATTAATTAAACAGCGTTTATCTTTAAATGAATACCAGAATATTTATACAGTAGGTAATAATAAAAAAAATCGAGTATTGTGCATTCTTCCTCCTAGTAGGTAGTAAATCATTATAACTGCAAATGTGAGTTTGTTTGTAAGTAACTATTTCCAACCTTAACTTTGAACCGTTGTAGAGTCGCAACTAGTATTACATTTTTTAAGTGCTTATTTTTATTTTAAGTGGGCTTTTTACGTCTACTTAAAAAGTATTGAGTTTGAGTAACAATAACTAAAGAATATTTTTCTCAATTTTTTTTACTGTAGGATCATAAAAATACCACGAATACGGGCATTGTTAATATAATATTTGTTCTGTTAATTCAGAAATCCTCTCGGATAAATGGTTGAGACCACATAAAACGAACACACATAGAAATATTATATTTTTATAAATCTTACAATATTTATTGTAAAATAAGTGCATGTAAATTATATAATACGAAAACTTTTCGCTGAGAAAGTTTTAAGTTGAATTTGAATTCGGTGCAGCTGCTATCTTGCAAACTTGAGAAACTAAACTTTATACAAGACGTGAGTGAGATCATACGTGAACACAAATACATAGTAGTACGTATATCATTTACTTTTACATATAATTGTAACTGTTGATTTATGTTAAAATAATTACTAGTACCCGTCTTTCCCAACATTTTATCACCATTGCTTTACTTTAACAGCTCACTATAGAGCCAGGCTTTTCTCACAAGGGAGGAGATACGGATCTTATACCCACTACGATGGCCAAATGCGGTATATTTCTCCAAGAGAATATACGAAGAACAGTCCTATATGTAAGACATAATAGTAATAATCCTAGCAAGAAAATATAGGATCCTTTGGATAACCTACAATCTTAATTACTAACCTTTACATTTGACATTTCAAACGGTATTATAATAGTGTGGTCTTGAACCTGAAGTGAACTAGGTTTGCTGTATAATAGAGCGATTATGCTACCCGCATTCAGTTGCCTGTGGAAATCGGGTTAACGAGCTACAGTAATGAATGACGTCGATTGTTGAGTGCGTACTCTTGGGACTCAGACAAGTTCCTTTGGTTACGTCTTTTAAGATTAAGGGTTGCCGGACATGTTCCTTGGGTTTTGTCTTTTCATACAAAGGGTATTACGGTATCACATAAGGCCTATATACGCCTAATTAAATACTAGCTACATAAACGTTACAAAAATTTTCATGTAATTTTCACCAATCGATAAAGTAGTTTATGTGTATAATTTGTTAATGCCTGCCGGATGGTGGTGACATCTTGACGATGCAGGAAAACTGGAATCATATTCATATTGAGAGAGACTAATATCTTGGGATTTAAAGGATTCACCGTGCCGGGTCCATCGCGCGGCTGAGGGAAAAACTCCGAACAGAGACCGAGACTTGTGATACGGGTGTAGGTTTAAAAGAGATCTCTTAGTGACGCACGTCAACACTCACCTCCTCTGTTCAAGTCATTCTCCCTGCCCAGCCAAATTTAGGGATGTTTGTTTGTTACATTTGATCAATAATCCGACAAATTAACTAAGGAATAATCACAATGATGACCAATAACAACCAATTAAATAAAATATTAACTAATTGAGCAATAATAATGATCAATTAATCTGGTGTGATTTGAGTCACGACTGAGAGATGT
Source organism: Mycalesis mineus (assembly GCA_034621355.1). NCBI lineage: Eukaryota > Metazoa > Arthropoda > Insecta > Lepidoptera > Nymphalidae > Mycalesis > Mycalesis mineus. Next base: position 7,407,660 of record CM067887.1, on the reverse strand, counting down.
GGTTGCAGTGAATGCCACGAAGAGAATCAGCCTCGACTCTCCAGACCGCTACTTTATATCGGCATCGATCGGTCCTCCCCGCCACTGCCGAACTCCGCCGAGTGGCTGTCATGATACTTCCCCGTCATGCCTTATAAAACTACCTGAAATTTCATGATGATTGCTAAGTTGTGTAAAACAATGTACATTGTAGCATAGTAGGTAGCATTGGGATTGTATAAAAATCCGCGATGGCGTATACATATCTATGAATTAAGGATAGCTTATAAATACATTCTATCTACAAGAAAATGCAGTTAGAATGCAGACCCCAAATTTCTTTTTTGGTTGTTATCGGAAGGTTGCAATACATAGTTATTTTAGACTTGCAAACGGAATTGAGGGCGCCCGTTACTATATACTTAAAAATAGTTATTATTATATACTACAGTGCGTCAAATAATTATGTTTGCGGATGCCAAAATAGGGACTCTGGCATCTCGACGTAATCAGGGGATTACTTCGCGATTATCTGAACGCGGGTTGTAGCTTTTTGGTCCCGCATCCGAGGCTCGGCGAACAAGATCCAAGTATTATGCTACAAGAGCCCTGAGAATATCATCCAGACGCTCTGGAATGTGTGACAAAACCGGAAACATCTCGGGCGTCGATGTTAAATTCAAATATAATGTGGTGGTAACATTTGAGCACTTTTGTATACACTAATATTAATTATTTATTATCAATACAAAAGTTTGAGTGTAAGTGAGTATGCAAACTGCACAACTGAATCGATTTGGCAAAAAAATTATAATAGAGATAGACAACTACATTAAAATATAGCTACATTTTCGGTTTTCCCTTTACTCCTACGGGATCCTTTCCCTTCCCATCAAGATCATTTAGATAAATTTAAGCCGTGATTACATAAAAATGATCCATTCAAACTTTATCAGTGGAATGCGCTCTGGATTTATAAGACGGAGGACCTGGGTTCGATTCCCGGCGGGGCATAATGAGATTTTTCTTAATTTGTTTTAGTCTGGCTGTTGGGAGGCTTTCGTCGTGGCTAGTTACCACCCTACCGACAAAAACGTACCGCCAAGCAATTTATCGTTCCGGTACGATGTCGTGTAGAAACCGAAAGGGGTGAAGTTTTCGTCCTACTCTTAACGAGTTAGCCCGCTTCCATCTTAGATTGCATCATCACTTAACATCAGGTGTGAAAGCAGTCAAGGGCCAACTTGTAGTCGATAAAAAAAATAACACTTAATTAAATAGTAGTAGTAAGTACATATTTCACATAATATTTTTAGCAAAAATAGAACGATTCAGTTATAATTTCTCACTTTGAAGTATCAGCAATGCAAAATGATATTTAGTTGAAAGAAGTTGCTAAGGAATCTCGTACCGACGCTCCCAGTTGGAATATTGTTATCTTTGTGGAATCTAGATTTCCAAAGTTTCACTGTTTGAGCATCGAGGAGTTTACCTGAGAAACAATTGTAGTGTTGTTCCACTTTTAAATCGAATATTTTATTTGAAAATTTAGTTGTAGAAACACGTAATTCTGCATTCCCAAAGTATTCTTTCTTAATACACTTTGCTACCATGAAAAAAATAACTAAAAGTGAGATATTTAGTATTTTGACAATTAAAAACCAATAGTTTCTCATTATAGCTTCGTTGGTCGAAAATCATCTTGGCGAAGGTCTTGGCTTTGAGTCCTGAGTACGGCTATGGAATAATACCTATTAGGTTATTTATCAGTATAGGCCCTAAACCTAGAGTTGGGAAAATGGTGGTATTTCAGAGAGCACATTATGCATCAACATTTGATAGTGATTGAAAAATAAATATTAGCACTTTGAACCCGCTGGCCTAAGAGTGGTGGGCATAAACTCCAGATCCCTTCTTCATTCAGGAGGAAGGCAGACCCTATAGAGCGCCGTTAAAACTTGGTGAGGTTTTTATTTTTAATTAAGAACAATTTCTACACATGCTTTTTCTGATGGCTTAATTTTATTTAATAATTAAAAATTTTACAACATAAACTTTAGTTAAGAATTTCAACCGACGCTGAGTGGTTAAGACTCTTGTAGAAACTTTCTTTACTTAGCTTTTGCGCTAACAATCTTGAAATACTCATACATATTATTCCTTTGTTGAGGTGATTTGAATTAGTTACAGTTTAAACTCAGAAAGTTACGATCCTTGGTCTAAGAAGAATTTCTTAGCAGTCTCGGCTAGCTATTACTTTTTTATCACCGATTTGTTTTAAAATTTGTTTTAAAAATTTGATTAAGAGGGATGTAATAAGCTTAGCATGTCCTTGTATCTGTGTCTGTGTATTGCACTGTAGCTTCATGGCATCGTTATTATGTTGTTATAAGGTACACCGTCAGGGGTTCTTTTTACCCGACTGCGTCAGAAGGAGGGTTATGTTTTTCGAGCGTATGTATGTATGTATGTATGTCCATTTCTTCGGCACGCGCTACAGCATAAACGGCTGAACGGATTTTGACATGTGAGGTGTCGTTAAATTTTGTCAAAATTGTGGTAGTGACATAGGCTATATAAATTTTCAAAATGGCGGCTGTAAATGGGGGAAAAAAGGGGGGATGTGTGTATTTTTTCTCTTATCTTAGCAATATGGATACCAGTTGAAAGGTCGTAAAAAGACCATTTCAAAAATATAAATATCATATCATATTTAAATTACTTTTTTTAGCAAAAAATGGCAAAATATGTACTGTATATACAATAAATGTAATGTAATGTACAAACATGACCTTCTGTTATAAATTATTACTATCACATAAAACGCACCTCATGTTTACTTCTATCTTACCTACTTCAGTTTTAGTCAGTACTGTCGTTTATTTAAGTCGCGTCAAATGTTTATACAATACTTTAACCTTGGAGCACTCATTTCAGTACAAATTACTTGGGTCTGTTGATTCAGTTCAGAGCGAAGCCACTTCATCTCTGTTTTCGATATTTAAAACGCTATTCTCCTAATTTAATTTTGAAAAGGTCTTAAATAAATGCTACGACGCAGACGCAATACAGATAGCTTATAAGAGCAAATCTACAACTGTGTTGTTTTTATTAAAAATGACTTCACGCAATTTGACCAAAAATTCGTGCTTTCCTGAAACAATATTCTTACCGATATAATAATATGATTTGAATTAGTTAGTTTCGAATTTGTCTCTATATTCTCTCTGTTAACTCGTTGGTGTAGTGGTTAGCCTATATAGTTTTGATCGCGAAGTCCTGGGCTCAAATTCTGGGTCTTGTTGCGCGTATAATTCTTCATTCTGAGTTTTTCATTTTTTTTTTTAAATTTCAGGAAACTCCAAACCCGGAGACAGGAAGTCGGTAATGTCACACTCCCGTGTTTCGGAGAGCACCTTAAGGCGTCGATCTCGGTCACGCAACATCTGGTAGTGTTCGTTAATAAATAAGACATTATCATCACTTTAGGCTCGCCAATCTGCATTGAAGCAACATGGTGGGTGTACCCTCCATATCCCCTGTTCTATAAATAAGGAGGTCTGATCCTGTAGTGGGCCGTTAGTAGACGTATAAGTATGATGATGATCATGATGATACTCTTTGTTTAACAGGACATTATAAATAGGTAGTATAATAAAATAGATAGAGAGATAGAAACGAAACACGCACTGTCGAGTTATAAAAACATAGTCTCAGAACAGCGCTACTTGCTTGCTACTTTGCTATCTTCTTGACCAAGAATTTATAATCACCATAAAAGTCAGAGAAGTACTTTCCTTTTTCGGAGTCAGATAATGAAGTGTGTGAAAATTTTAAAAAGCCACTCGCATATGTCCGTATATTGTGCAGTTAACTGCGTGTATAGTCATAGTTCGTTTCATCCAAAAACATACGTAAAAATGCTATTTCCATTCCAGGCCGTTCGTAGCTATTAAAGTTGTTAGCGCTAACGGTAAAACGTGACTACTGAAGATAATGTAATTTCGATATTTTTTGGTTTGTATTTATTTCGCATGTACAGTTTCGAATAGAGAATATTAACTTTGTTTCATTTATAGTGCCCGGTGGTTAATGTTGACTGAGTTGACTATTCGATGGTATATGGGCTTTTACACTAATTACATTAATTAGTACATTTAAAAAGTTATATTTTTTCTGATGTATGACAATTAATTTTTTACAGGGTAGTCCGATTTTAATAAACTCTTAAGTATACTTTGAAAGTATTTCTAATATGGTTACATAGTTAATATGTTAGGATCTGATGATGAAATCCTGGGAAAATCGAAGGAACTGTTTAAATTTTATACAGTTCTTTTTATGACAATAGTTTCAGCACACCTGATATTGACGGAGAAACCTCCTTCAATTGTGCAGTACTTTATCACTATTCAATATGACACTGAACGACAAAAAACATTTTCGGACGTTTTACTTTTAAACCTGAGCATCCTTAGATGTTGGCTCTACGGCGTTAAATTTAGAAGCGATCCGCAATTTAGTCTAGTCAATCAGTTCAAAAACGTGAAAAATAGAGATATAGATCCTAAAAATATGAGCGATGGCTCATTCGATTTGCAATCACCTCTAGAAAAATGTTTATTAATTTGTTAATTATGTTTTTTTAAAACTATTGTAAAATTACAAATCTTTTATGAAAATTTACCGCAGGATCTTATAAAGTACATATATCAAAAAGGCTCCACGAAGTTTAAAATTTTTAGGCCAATTATTTATATCTTGCATTCCATTGTTTATGCCAATGGAAATTGGGAAAAAAATTGTTAGTTAACAATTGAATAACTTTTTGAAAAATGATGATTAAACTTTTTTTTTCAGGGCTCGATTCTTTCAAGTGTTAAAAAGATACTGGAATTTTAAAAAAAATTAAAATCACATTTTATGTTATAAAAAAATATTCTTATTGATGAAATCTATTTAGCGGCGGCGTGCGAGTGCCGTAACAGCCGCGCGGAGTGCTATTTTCAACGTCTAATTAAAAGTATTAATAGTGGAAATAGAGTTCCGGGAGTTGGGACTTTTTTATTGGAAATTCCCTCTTCTTTAACAATCTTTTTTCTTAATTGCTTAAATGTTAACATTTTTTAAGTTATTAATAAAAAACGAAATATCATTTTAATTGCAATTTTTAACCTTCACCAAAATCTTTCAAAACATTTCTCTAGAGGTTATTCCGAATCGAATGAGCAATCGCTCATATTTTTAGGACCTTTATCTCTATTTTTCACGTTTTTGAACTGATCGACTAGAGTAATTATTTAACAATGAAAATACAGTGGGAAAATTTAACACTTACTTATGTACCTTGTAGGATAGGTGATGTTGAACGTATATCCACCACGCTGCTCCGCGTGCTGCGCTGCTAAACGTAAAAAGAAAAACTCAGAATTATTCACGTCCGGTCCCAGGAATCGCACCCAAGACCTCGTGATCGAAGCTTCATTGGCAAACCAATAAGGCAGAAAAAATAGGTACCTACGCTGAATAGCGGTAAAAAGCCAAGAATATTATCACTAGGAAAGTTCATTTTGTCGTAACATCAGCTCGCGACTCGCGTTCAATTTTGTGTTACGGGTAATAAATTGAGCCCCGAGGCGTTCGGGTGAAGTTTATAAATGTTACTGACTGTCCGCGGTGGTATCTATCTATCTTTTATTTCAAATGGTTTTACTATGTTTAAAACTTGATGATTTTTTTTATCAGAAATTGAAATGTAACTGTTCTGCACCACTAGGAAAGTTTAATGACTTATAAGATTTCTATGTAGCCTAGTAAAATAGAGTTTCAAATCTCGGAATTAAGTTAGGTTTTACAAAGTGGGTTAATGTTTAAAAAGAAAAATATTTTCAACTGGTCCAACTGGGTTAAGGTCACATAAATGTTTCAGGTCTTGTTCAGGGCCTGTTTTCGGCAAGACCCTAGCATCTACTTGGTTGAAGCTCTACTCCGGTCAAGTGGACTATCTGCGCCACAATGCAACAAATCCTGACGAAGTACCCATTCGTCTGGATTTGTTATAAGTTTGACGTGTCTGTCCGTGTACTTATCGATTGTGATGTGGTTTTTTTAAAAGTTCTTTAATATTACACGATGACGATCCGATAAGCTTATAAGAAGATATCAGTGTTATTATATTTTATTAAATAAAATTTCGGAGAGAAACTCAGCGAGGCTACTTGGCGGCAGAAATAGACTTGATACTTAGTAATATTTTCCCGATGACCGCAATTGAATAACTCTAACTTACGTCATCACTTAACATCGGACGAGACCGCAGACCAGCTTTACTGTGTATAAAAAAGTTCTCTGTTAGTAGTTAATAGTTCGTGAAAAAAATAATAATCAAATTCGAAGTCAAATTCAACTTTTTCAAGCAGGTTTAGTTAGCTAGCTCATCTAAGACGACATGTCGAACTATTATTTAAAAGTAATGGTGATAATTTTATCGGAAACTAAAAATTAAAGCTACGAGAGTTGTATTATACGATAACGCTACATATACAAATGATTTTGCACACGATATGCCAACGGCTCTTATATACCACTGTGTATAATGTAGCAATAAAATGAAAGGCTGCTGTGACGATAAAATGAAAGGCTGACGGAAATTGGATTTTATACATTCAATACATGCAGATGATAATGATGATGTTGAACGAGTGGCCTCAATTAATATTGTTTAAAATTATTAACTTCGTGTCATGTCGGCTAATGTTATGTGCGCATAAGATAATATGTTCATTTATATGAAAATCGGAAATTTCATTTTGTATGATTGACATTAAACTAAATTGTAAGTGTCTAATGGACGTTCAATTTTATTACACTAATTTTATGGGAAATTAATATTAAACATCATATTCAGCAAGTAACGAATGAAATATAATAGTACCTACCAGTAGCACGACAGGTTTTACCGTCACCTGCTTAGGAGTAGTATGGTGGACGTAACTTTTCAGTCAATCTCTCTTATAGGACAGTGGGGGCTGTTGTCCTACAAAGGTTATTAAAAATAGGATGATTAATGTTGATGTTTATGACAGGCACTTCATGTATTTTTACCTTTGATGGTAAGTAGAAGAAAGAAAGAAAGAAAAAGCGTTTATTCATTTTTAGTGCCACAAACAATACAAACATCTTGCACTAAGCAATGTCTGTCTGTAGCACCAAATAAAAATGGGTGTACAGCTCAGCATATGCCGTGCATTGCAGTAGAGTACAATACCCGGCGCTGATTTTCAGCTGTGACCCGGGTGACGTTACAGCCATTAGTAAAATTAATTACATACATTTAAAAAAAAAAAAACAATACTGTAATATTCATTTTAACATAACCAAAAAGTAAGTGAACTAGTAAACCATTGCCTGTGAACAAAGAGACACTTTGGGAATGATGGTGACGTCAACTTTAAGCCTCATGAATTGTATAGATTTTGTACCTGTACAATTCTTAGGTAAGATTCTAGATTGATTTTGCTTATCCCCTCGGAAGATCATTGTTTCATAATAGCCATCCGTCGAACAAAGTAAAACAATTCCAATATCATATAAGTACTTTCAAAATTCAATCAGTGTCTCTACCAGCTCTTCGGAAAGCAGATTTTGCCAAAAAAACTGTCAAAAACCCAGAAGTTTCCTTTTGAAATGAATGTTACAATTTGTAATTTATATATAATTTAAGTTATCCTATTTTGTATGCGAGAGTTTGTAGTAGAGCCTTGCTATCAAGAACTTTTGTCATTGTGCTAAGATGAGAGAAATAGTTAAACAAACACGGTTTTCAGACAATACACATTTGAAAGAGTGACGAAACATTTCATAGCTTTTAAATCAAACGCAAAACTCCGAACAGTAGTAAGGACAGAGTGCTGTGAGTGTTCACTTTACATTTTTCTCTAAAATATACTCGCGATTTTCTCTCTAAAATTGTCTACTGACAGTTTTTATAATGCGCAGCTCGAGTCTCCGCTACGTACTCCCTACTTGTACAAAACGAGCGTTCCGATTGTTACATCCCCGAGCTCGTTTGAGCCGAATCGACTCTCTTGTTCCAAGGAAATGTCGACTGAAAAATCTATCCATCTATTCTATCATAAAACTGAATAAGAAGAATTGTTGTATTTGTTCTGCGTAGAATAATTAAGGTCTATTTTAGGCAGAGATGAATTTTAAGAGAATGTCACCTGATTAATATCTATCTGTAATATCTAACTATCTATTATACTATAGCACAAAACAGCTGTATAAGGAAAACCGATATATCTGTGGTGTAATAAGAGAATAGTTAAATCCAACGGTTAAACGGTAATTGGTTTTAATTTTTGTCTTCGTATCCAATTTGGCGCAACTTATTCTAAAGAAATATGGACTGAAAAGTCTATCTATAGTTTTTTTTATTATTTATAGTATTCTGCTAAAAACTATATAAGGAAAGAAAAAATTGTTATGGTTATGACCAACAATTAAAAGGGGATTGACGTTAATAGAAAGTTTGTTATTAACCGACGAAAAAAAACGGAGGAGGTTCTCAATTCGACACGTATATTTGTTTTTTTTTTTTTTTTTTTTTGTATGACCACGCATAACTTTTTACAGTGTTGTCCGATTTTGATAATTCTTTTTTTATTAGAAAGGTCATACATCCAAGGTGGTCCCATTATCCTCATGTTAGGATCTGCTGATGATATCCTGGGGAAATTGAAGGAACTCTTCAAATTTTGGAGGCACGCTTACAGCGATTTCGGTTTTTGACTCGGTAGCGGTAGCTTTTTGGCTACTAGTGCCACATAATATACTATGACAGTATAGTACGAGTACGGTACGTGGCGATAAATCACTAAAAAGTAAGAAATAAAAATTTTTAACAAAAAATAGAACCGACTCAAAACGCACTAAAAAGTAAAAAATAACTGTGTCATTTAGTTGCTTTAATTTACTTAAGCATATCTAGGAGTCGGTGCCAGCCAAGGTTTCTACTTTCAAGGACGTTATCTAGAACCCACAAACTGCTTTACTACGTAAAATAAAGATTCCTTAAACTTGGCTGGCACCGACTTCATAGATATGCTTAATTAAATTAAAGCAACTAAATGACACAGTTATTTTTTACTTTTTAGTGCGTTTTGAGTCGGTTCTATTTTTTGTTAAAAATTTTTGCTACATAATATGGGTTTGTTATGCAATCTGCAAAACGGGTTTTAATGGCCTTCAGTTAAATGTTTGTCCTTGAATCTATGTAATATTTAAGTTTATTCCGACATGTATACTTTAACGACCTCCGTGGCGCAGTGGTAATCGTGGTATTTATAGGGCGGAGGTCCTGGGTTCGATTCCCGGCGGGGCAGATTGAGATTTTACTTAATTTGTCTTGGTCTGGCTGGTGGGAGGCTTTCGCCGTGGCTAGTTACCACCCTACCGACAAAGGCGTACCGCCAAGCGATTTAGCGTTCCGGTACGATGTCGTGTAGAAACCGATAGGAGTGTGAATTTTCCTACTACTAACAAGTTAGCCCGCTTCCATCTTAGATTGCATCATCACTTAACATCAGGTGTGATAGCAGTCAAGGGCCAACTTGTAGTCATTAAAAAAAATACTACATATACTACGTACTATTGAGCAGGGTATCGTACGACGACACCAAATGCAATAGCTTAGAAGGCATTGCCCACCCCGCGTTAGGCGGGACGGGTCTAAGTGCCAAATACTCATTCCTACAAGAAGTGAGGCTATAAGGTAGTGTGCCAATAACAGCCTGACGATAATGAAGATAACTTGAATATTTGAGCATATAGATAACAACAAATAAATTATATCAAGTTAAAGTATTTATACTCTCCGTACAAATTGTGTCAAGTTAATTAATTTTAAATTAACATTAACACAATTCCGATGTCATCACGCTAGGGAAGCAGCAGATTATAATATAACATATTAATTTATTATTAAATATGCAAACACATCTCGTGCGCAATTTACGTCGCTTTAGTTCAAAGCCTTTCAATATGTAGAGCGTTGCTCCCTGAAATCCACTATTGGGTGGATGTTTAATGCATACAATGTTCGGGACTAGTTACAAAGCAATTGTTCTACCCCCCGTTTGTGCTATTCCCTCACCCTAAATCGTTTATCATACGAATAGGCAATTTGGCAGATATTGTCGGTATGGTAATTTAGAAAACAACTTCATTACATAGGTCACATGCCATCATTTGATAGCTGTATCAAATATAGTAAACATTCTTGATTGCAATCCGCTCTGTTTTCTTCTGCACATAGCTAAGAATAACTTACTCTATAAATTACAAACTGTAACATTCGTTTTAAAAGAGCTATTGCCGAGTTTCTTGTCGGCTCTTTTGAAAAGAATCTGCTCTCCGGAGAAAAGGTTGAGTACCTACGCAGTAGCATTCATTTGTTGAATTACTTGAATATTCAAAATTACTTGTAAAAAAATATTAAAATAAATGAATTCGAATGGTTGAACTTTATAACAAAAGTCTAAAGTGTTTTAATGCTAATAAAGTAGATCTTTATTGTTCATGTTTTGTTGGTAATCTTGGTTATGTTGTACGATAATTATCGGTATGAACAGCTTATCGTGCTCCGTATGTACGGTATGCAAAAATTCAAGGACCTTCAACTTCCTGACTTAAAGCTGTTAGAAAAAAAATTGGTTGTCTGTAAAGACGGTTTACTGACGATAGTTGAACGTGACAACGTCTCAAGAAAATACTGATGGAATGGTAGCATTTAATTGGTTATTAAAATTTTTAATTTAAGTATATTTTTATAAATATTAATTTAAATTAATAAAATAATTGATTTTGATTTTATAAATTTATGTTTTAAATTTATAATAAATATATTAATTTTTAATTTAAAATTAATATATTTAATAATTATATTTAATAGACAGATGTCGAACGCTGCCGAACGCAAAGGCCGATTGTGCTTCTTTGTCGCTCGTTCTGCGCTCTCGCTTGCACTTCAAGCCTTACATGGAACGCCTCAAAGCGAGGTAACGCATGAGTCATGTTTTTCGTGCGTGCAGCCGGCTCTATCGAATTATAAGACGTCTTCACGTCAAAAGGAATTAATTATTATCTAATGTAGGACTTAACTGATGTACTGTTTAATCACTGATGTTTTCTCATAAGGTCTTACGACAATTGTCTTCAAAGTTTACGATACGAAAATATGTTTTATGAATGTCTAATAAATTTCCAGTGAGTGACTATATCGTACGTACCATCAATTGTGTATTCAGTAGTGTTTACAAACACTTATATTATGAAGGGGAAGTTGCAGGGAAGCCACTTCTCACCCTATGTTGTATCATAGTAAATTGCTCCGGTTTGTTATGGGAGGAACAACTTTTGTTATCATTGTTGTATGCAGCGAGTCTGTAGGGTTGCCGTTTCTACAGCAATGAATAAAGAGGCTTGGGGCAATCTATTTCCACTGTAAATTCTGGCGTGACTAAGATGCTTCGGAAGATTCTTGTGACAGTGACTTTACTAGAGTATGTCAGAAGTTCTTAAGCTAATTCTCCAATACAACGACCTTTTTGGCGACCTCCGTGGCGCAGTGGTATGCGCGGTGGATTTATAAGATGGAGGTCCTGGGTTCGATTCCCGGCGGGGCAGATTGAGATTTTTCTTAATTTGTCTTGGTCTGGCTGGTGTGAGGCTTTCGCCGTGGCTAGTTACCACCCTACCGACAAAGACATATCGCCAAGCGATTTAGCGTTCCGGTACGATGTCGTGTAGAAACCGAAAGGGGTGTGGATTTTCGTCGCACTCCTAACAAGTTAGCCCGCTTCCATCTTGGACTGCATCATCACTTAACATCAGGTGTGATAGCAGTCAAGGGCCAACTTGTAGTCGATAAAAAAAAATACATCTCTTATGTAATTTTTCTTGGCCACAGCATACAATCATAATTTATATCAGCCTAATAACGCTTCACTAGAAAGCCAGGCCTCTCTATTTGTAGGAGAGGCGATATGAAGCTAAGACCCACCACACTGCTGCAATGTGGGTTGGCGGGCTTAGTTAGGGTGACTATGTTTCATTCATTAACGATCACTATTCTGATGCCGAGCATAGTGACGGGGTCGGCAGCTTAACGTGCTTTTAGAGGCACGGGTGTGTCACACCACCAGTATTTCAACTACAGACTTAGAATTTTTACTGATAATTTCTTAGAATTAATTTCCACATCTCTCGTGATCGAAGCCATATAACCACTAACCATTAAACGTGATTGTTGCAAAGGTCCTGTCCTGCTGGATAGTGGAGCATCCTGTATATCTGACACAGATAATGTATATGAATATGTTGATTATGTTAGATCATAAAGAATGTTTAAAAAATATTTTATTTCAGTATTGATTAAAGTGTGTATTTTTTGTGGCAACTTACTAATACGTATTTTAGATAATACGTATTTTATGAAAAAATCATGTAAGTGGCGACCCTATATACATATTCGTAGATGTAGCATATTATTGTGTATAAATAGTCGATTGCAAAAATAGAGGGCAAAACCCTTTTGAGTTAGAAATGTAAATAAATAACAGCCATCCATTAAACATAGCACAATATACATAAACAATATAGTATTCCATTACGGTTAAAGTTAAAACGCATAGCCACTGACCGCTATGGCCGCTGTGTTCAATCGACCGAGCCCTGTTGACAAAATGCATATCAGTAAAACAGCCGGAAATGTAATTGCAAATTGTTACTACACGGCCTCGTAATGACTGTCGGCCGCAGAACAATAGATGACATATGAAAATGTCTAGCCGTCTCATATAACGTTGTGTTTTGATATAGTTTTGTGTTCCGAAAAGGAAATGCTAGAATTTAGGAGCGATAACTGAAAAGCACAACTTTTAGTAGTTGTGCTTTTCAGTGGAAATGGGTTGGACGTATCGCTAGGATTACCGACCAACGATGGTCTTACACAACAACCATATGGCCTGGTCCAGCAGGAAAAAGAAGTGTAGGACGTCCAAGATTACGTTGGAGGGACGACCTTGTGTCCATAGCGCGAAAACAGTGGGAAATAAAGGTCAAGGATAGAAAAACGTGGAAGGAATTGGGGGAGGCCTATACCCTATGAGGGATCCTTATAATACATATAATTATATTCATTTAGTTTCACTAACAATTACTAACAACTAATTATAATCTTGTACTTTACTAATAAAAAACTAACATTTAGATTTTAAGATTTTATTGTTAATATTAAGGATTAATAAAAAGGCTTTATTTTTTATTATTTACTGAAAAGTAGAGCTTTAGTTAGCTTTATGAGGCTTTGTTGGTTAGCCGTATGTGGTTTTAAATCACAAAATTCTAGAATGGAGTCCATTTAAATTTTTTTTAAATAGTCAAGGTTGTCAGTACGCCAGTTGAGAAGGCAGATCCTGCCCAGAAGAGCCCGCTAGATACTGAGTATTTTGTCTTTTCAAAGTCAATGTTACAATTTGTATTACACAATTTACAATTGTGGTTATCCCGTCTTGTGTAGAAAGAAAAGTCGATTGCTTCCATGAATCTTTGTCGTTCGTAAGCAACGTCCGTAAAGACGTACTTACTGCCCAGCAATTTACCTACGGTACGATCCCAAACCGAAAAGGGTGTGGATTTCATCTATCTCCTAACAAGTTCGTCCGCTTCTATCTTAAATTACATTATTCACCAGGTGTGATCGCAGTCAAGGGCGAACTTGTAGCAAAAAATTGGTTGTCTGTAAAGTCGGTTTACTGACGATAGTTCAACGTGACAATGTCTTAAGAAAATACTGATGGAATGGTAGCATTTAATTGGTTATTAAAATTTTTAATTTTGGTATATTTTTATAAATATTAATTTAAATTAATAAAATAATTGATTTTGATTTTATAAATTTATATTTTAAATTTTAATAAATATATTAATTTATAAATATATTAATTTTTAATTAAAAATTAATATATTTAATATAATATATTAATTTTTAATTAAAAATTAATATATTTAATGATTATATTTAATAGACGGATGTCGAACGCGGCCGAACGCAAAGGCCGATTGTGCTTTGTCGCTCGTTCCGCGCTCTCGCTTGCACTTCAAGCCTTACATGGAACGCCTCAAAGCGAGGTAACGACGCATGACGTCATATTTTTTCGTGCGTGCAGCCGGCTCTATCGAATTACAAGACGTTGTCACGTCAAAAGCCACATAAACTCGCCTATCTGTACACTTCACTATAACAGTAATTTCCAATACGAGTAGGTGAAATAATAGTCTTAATGCTTCAGTAAGGCGGCAAACATGTTAATGCGATACGAAATTACAGAAGACACGCAGAATCACGATAATCCAGCCCATTTGTGCTGTTTATTCTCCGAAATCAGCCCTCAGTAAGAGCGGCACTGATTCGGAGCGGAGCCAAAATTACCCACTTCGCGCCGCCTTCGACTGCTAATGAGATCAATTTACACTGATAGTTAAATTTTTAATTGCAACACTGGAAATTGTCTACTGTAGACTCACAAGATTTTGTTTGAATTGATTCGAACTTAATAATAATAAGTGGCACAAATATTAATACTCTGAACATATCATCTGAGAGACATGTATTTGTTCTTTTTGGCGTGGAGACACACCAAGGGTCTCCACAGAGTCTCAGAGTCTACAGAGTCTCAGTCTACAGAGTCTCATAGTGCATTTTGACAACCTCCGTGGCGCAGTGGTATGCGCGGTGGATTTGTAAGACGGAGGTCCTGGGTTCGATTCCCGGCGGAGCATAATTATGTTTTATTTACTTTTGTCGAAAATAACTATATTATAAACTGCCTTCCCCAAATTATACATTACTGGTTCTGGGTTCAATCCCCGGTGAGGCAGATTGAGATTTTTCTTAATTTGTCTTGGTCTGGCTTGTGGGAGGCTTTTGCCGTGGCTAGTTACCACCCTACCGGAAAAGGCGTGCCGTCAAGCAATTTGGCGTTCCGGTACGATGTCGTGTAGAAACCGAAAGGTAAAGGGAAAGGGATTTCATCCTATTCCTAACAAGTTCGCCCGCTTTCATCTTAGACTGCATCATCACTTAACATCAGGTGTGATAGCAATCAAGGGCCAACTTGTAATCTATAAAAAAATAATTGTAAAATTTTTCGGTAAGTTTTCACCGCAGCTCATTACCTAAACTGGTGACAGAAGGCTCATTTTTTTGGCAAAGGATCAGTTTACGATCCAAAACGGAAATACAGCCAGTGTTCTTGCCACCAATCCACGTGGCCATTATTTGTATAGTTATTAGGATTATGTTTATTATTGTATCAATAATCATAAAAAATCTTTTTCAATAATAATAAAAATTATGATGTACTCGTATCCAGATCTAATCCTTGAATCTAGAGATATGTTGTTATTAAATAGAAAATAAAAATGCTTCTCTTCTTGGAGAAGACATTACGTTAATAATCTCTAATTAGCGAAAGTTTTTTTTTTATCGACTACACATTGGCCCTTGGTTGCTATCATACCTGATGTTAAGTGATGATGCATTATAAGATGGAAGCGAGCTAACTTGTTAGGAGTGGGACGAAAATCCACACCTCTTTCGGTTTCTACACGACATCGTACCGGAACGTTGATTTAGTTAGTAGTTTAAATTTTACTATTCTTCTATTATTGGCAATCATGTTAAGAAATAAAAGCTCATTATATAATGTTCTGCAATATTAGTACACGAACCTATGTCCTCAAGCCAAATGGATTACCACTGCACCAACGAGCCAGTCTGCCCAATTTTCTTTAATTCTTGTATCATTTACTAGTAGTACTACTAGCCGCTGTAGCCACTAATAGCCAAAATAACCATTACTATATCAAGGTAACGAACAATAAAGAATACTCTAGTTGACTAGAACCTTTGTACCTTTGTAGCGAGCTCCCTAACGAGGGTCGCGGTACAAAAGACCTTCGGAGACTGTCCTCTCTATTTAATTCACTCCCTCCACAATGGAAAACTGTGTGTTTATCTTAATTACTTGAGTATTTCTTACTATTACGCTGAATGTTATTACGAAACAACTTGTCCAAAAATATTTGTAAGAAACTTCAGCTACCTTATTCTACTAAATTTACAAATTATGCCAACGTTGAATAGTAGAAAAAATACTATATTAATGTACTATTGAACTGTCACGCGGTTAAACCTAAATGTACTAAATGCTATTAAAAAAATTCATATCGAATTTGAAGATCTTTCTTAAGCTTTCCTATGTTAGAAATTAAAACCACTAACTAACCTAATAAAAATAGTATTCGAATTTTGTAATAGTTTCCAAAAAAGAAAATTATTCCTTTTCACATCTTATAGTATTGAGTAATATAAAATAACTATTAATTCCCCAACAAAACTCCTAATTACGGCACAAATAAATTGTTCACCCCTTATTAATGAAAGGCGCTTAACTCCGCGCGGACCTCAATATCGGCCTTTGTAACGATATTAGGTAATACATGACTTGGGTATTAAATTGGATTTTATTTGGTTACTTATTCCTATATCATAGCCCGAATTTATTTCTGTGGAAAATCATCATCATTTATATCAGCTTATTTTAACGGTTCATCAAATGACTCTACTTATGGAAAACAGGAAATAGAGCTTAGAGTCACCACGCTGTTTCAATGCGAGTTGGCAGAATTTGGGTGATAGTAAGTAACGATCACTTATAACCAACCTTATAGATAACATATGGAATGTTCTTATAGCGTGTATTTACCTGTTACCTATAGCTTTTTTTTATCGACTACAAGTTGCCCTAAGCTGCAGTCACACCTGATGTTAAGTGATGATGCAATCTATGATGGAAGCGGGCTAACTTGTTAGGAGTAGGATGGAATCCACACCCCTTTCTGTTTCTACACGACATCGCACCGGAACGCTGAATCGCTTGGCGGTACGTCTTTGTCGGTAGGGTGGTAACTGGCAACGGCGAAAGCCTCCCACCAGCCAGACCAAGACAAATTAAGAAAGATCTCAATCTGTCCCGCCGAGAATCGAAGCCAGGACCTCCGTGTTATAAATTCACCATGCATACCACTGAGCCACGGAGGTCATCGAAAGCTTAAAAAATATCTTTGAAACGAAAATAAATGAGCACTTTTTAGACAAGCACTCACGAACCTAGCTTACGCATACATATACAAGCAGAATACCTCTGACTCGTGAAGATATCCTTAAAACTAGGTATATATTCTATTGGCTTAAACCATACACTCTATTGACTTTAAATTTATCATAGTTACTTATTTCACGATGTGATTGATGACTAAGAACGGATTTCGCGATATTCCCCCAGGAACACGATCTACAAGGGAGAGACTGCGGACCACAGCTAGTTTAGCATAAAATAAAAAGAAACCCACAGCTTACAGTCTTGTAATATTGTAGGTAGATAATCCGACTCTTCGCATCCGATGATCCTCAAACATAGTGCGCCATGTCTGAAAGTAATTGCCTCCGCAACGGTTACTAAATGTGTACACATAGTTCGCTGCAGGCACGATGGAATTACAATTACCCAGTTATTATATACCTTAGTAAGCGTAGCCGGAAAATTAGAGTAATTTGCAGCAATGTAATTGAAAGCACTATTACTTTGAAAAACAATTAATTAATATTAATATAGAATAATTAATTAATTAAATTAATAATGCGACAAAATCAACGCATGCATTTACAACGTGGCAACTTGGATTTTGTCCACTCGCGATTTTGTACGCGGGAAATTAAAATAAATAAAATCTCTAAAACAAAAGTAGCCTAAGTTAGTCTATATAAATCGGTCTAGTTATTAATCTAGCCAGATATTACTACATAATATATATTATTTGGTCCACAAATAGACAGACAGATAGACAAAAATTCTAAAAAATAGTTTTTTTTTTGTTTTTAATACCTACCGTATACTTTCTTATGCTTTTAGCAAAATTTCATGGATTCATTTTACTTATATGCATAAATAACGTTGCTAAATTATAAGTATTATATGTATTATTTGCTTTAATATTTTTAACAGTTGGAGTAAATGACATGATTTACCGCAATCGACGACTTTCGTAAAGAATTTTTTCTTACGGAAAATAGCTTGATAGTGAACCATTCTAAAATATTCCCCTTACTCGTAGACTATAAGTTAAATATGTGTCAATTATAACTATACGCCAGCTCACGTTTATGTACCAACAAAGTAATAAGAAACCTGGAGAGTAGAACGTAAACTTTGTCTAGTTCGACAAAGTTGCAATGTACTTATGCCATTCATGTCAGCGAAGTAAAGAACAAGTTGCAAGCAAAGAAAAATAGAGAATTCTATTTGAGAGAGAAAGAGATTAAAAGAGGTAACATAGGGGCGAGGACGTATCGGAGTGAAGTCCGCTTTTAGCCCGGCACGACTTTGATTCGTTCATAAAGAACGACAAAAGTGACGACGGCATTCTATCATCATATTCAGTTTTAGAATTTTACCCAAAATTTTCTTTGTTAACCCACTTAGATTGATTGATAGAAAAAGATTCTTAGCTTGACCTGTGTATTTGTATCTATGAGTATGTTTGTCGGCGAATAATGTGTTTAACGGTATCAATTTTGATGAGGTTATCGGAAAAATAAGTATTTGTACATACAAGTAGATTTAGGAGAAAGTTTTAATATTAAACCGACTTCAAAAATGGAGATTCTCCATTTGAGCCGTATGATTGTTTACAATTGCGTTTGTTTGCTATTGTCTTCAAATATATACTTAAAGAAAGATTTTAGTAAATATATAAATATATATTTACTAAAATCCTTCAGTAAATCGGAATACAGCTGGTTTTTCTCGACAATTATTATATATCAAATTTATATATCAAATTTAAATATTATTATATTTATAATACATTTAAGTAACTTCTTCTCATTGCACCACCCCGCTTATGATACTCAAATGTCCTTTCAATAGGTCGCCTGTAAGAGACTGCTTCTAGCAATAAGGCCGCCGTTGCATGTTTATTTTAATCCTTTTTTCATGTATCTGTTATATCTATTTTTATGTGCAATAAAGGGTTTCTTCTTCTTTTTCTTCTATTTTTCACATTAATATTTTGTTGCAATTTTACTAGCCTAAGGATAACCACTACTTTAACATACCACTATAGATTCTAAATTATACCAGCGAATGCTCGCGCCTCGAAAATCAATGTATTCCTGACCTTTATGACCTTCCAAAAACATCAAAAGGAAAATTGTATTACCATTTAATTGTTTTCAGTTTCCCGTTTATAGACAGACACGTAGCGGAGGGCTTTTATGATATGTAATGATTATTTATAACATGTGAGAACGATTTGCTAATATTATATTAATTAACCACATTTATTCATTTAGACAACCATTATTATCATTAATTATTTAAATGAAATGAAAATGCTTACCGCAAGCTTTGTATTTAATTAAATATGTATTATATGAAAATTAATGTTAATTGCGTAACTAAAATAATAATATTTCTAGAATGCCTAAAATTAGATACACCCGTACTATTATTATATTGCTTTGATAGAACAAACATTAAAAGGTTTTTTGACAAAGCACTGACCCTCTGAGTTTAAGTGGAAAACAATCGCCTATAAATAGAGTAACACTGAAATGCATGCGAGGGACACGTCCTACGAAGTCCCTATGTCCGTGAAAATGAGGCGTAAAGTGTTTATGTCTAATAATATAATTAAGATATAAATAATTATCTGTGATTCTTTATAATTGTATTTCTATATCTATGGACTTATAGTAATATGTCATATTCATATCTGTATGCAGTTTATGGCCTTTGTCTAAAAACTTCTAAAAGTATAGCGGATTTTTCTAGATGTGACTCCATGGCAAAAGTATTCACTGGATGTTGATGGACTGGTAAAGCATTGTGAAAGTCTTCCCAATCTAAATTGCCTAATTTTTATTAGCATTATTAAAGTTTGTACACAACTTTTTTAAAACGAACTCGCCATCCTCAAATAAACGTTAAGTTTAAGTTTGTTATAAGTATATTATATGTCGGATGGCAGCGACATCTTTTCGACGCAGGTACAAAGACCGGAATCATATTCAAATTAAGAATTACAGAATAACTCGGAACGTGGCTGAGAGAATAACTTCGAACAGAGCCCGAGACTTGTGACACGGGTGTAGGTTTAAAAGAGATCTCTTAGTGAGGGCCGTCAACACTCACCTCCTCTGTTCAAGTTATTCTCCCTGACCATCTAAATTTAGGGATATTTGTTTGCTACAATTAAAATTAATTAATCAATGATCAATAATTCGACAAATTAACTAAGGAATAATCACAACGATGACCAATAATAACCAAATCAATAAAATATTAACTAATTGAGCTATCAATAACAATGATTAATAAATCTGGCGTGATCTGAGTTACGACTGAGAGATGTGGTCTTCTACAGACCGCTGCCTTATATCGGCATCGATCGGTCATTCCCGTCACCACCGAACTTGACCGAGTAGCTGTCATGATACTACTCCGCCGATATATATTAAAGTTATTTTGAACAATAAATAAAAAATAAATTATAAAGACAATAACTTGTTATAACAACATACAACCAGGCAAACGACTGCGATCATTATTACTGCTTGAAGGCATATATATGCATGAGATTCCCAATTAAGTATAATCACATCATTGCTACTACTCTTAAAATTGGATTTTGCATATTAGTAAGTCTTTTTTGCTAGATTATTGTATTCCATAAGTATGTCAACCCTACACAGGCAAGTCTGAATTTCACGCCGTAAGCTTCCAACAGCCTAATTAACTTCGCGTGTTACGATTGCAGTTTACTGTACTCATTAGCAGTTGATTAAAATAAAGCAAAAATATTGTGAAATATGTCAACAAGAAAACTAAATAAGTAACGGAATAATTATGAGCATCGTCATCATAATCATCATCGCGCAGCCAATGGAATCTACTTCAGGTCGTAAGGCACAAATTAGTGATATAGTACAAAATTAACCTTTTGTATATAAAGAAAACCGGCCAAGTGCGGACTTGCGCTCCGAGGGCTCCGTGCAAACCTGTAGGTATGATTTTGTTAAAACTTAAAGGTATTATAGATCTGAGTAATTGACATGAATTTTAATTTAATACCTCTACGTCGTCTAAGTTTAAAATTATCAAAAATATTTTCATTATTTGATGTAACTAAAAATGGGCGATTTTTGGACACAATATTTCTTTTATCTGTTCGTTGCTTCGTATCAAATTTCAAGATTCTAAACAGCACTGACAATGATCCTATAATGGTTCCGTTGTTTCCTTTCGTTGTACGGAACCCTAATAAACAAAAAAATGTTTTAATGTAGAATTACTTATCCTTTTGTACCAGATAGAATTGTGTTTTTTCAAATAAATTGCATTGTGCTTTCGTGAGATACATTTGAAATTCTAATTGACATGGATGAATAGGGGCGTTTGTTTTGGATGAAAAAAACACAATCTAAAAATGGGACGTGTAAGTTCTCTCGTATTTATTCAATTTTAATATTTTTTCATCGTTTAATCAGTCATGAAATTGGGATTTGAGAATTTTAATCGATGCTATGTGCCCTTTCGTTAAAAACTTGCGTTTTTATTCGAAATTAGAATAGGGCACCAATTAGTAACCAGCTGCAGACGACAACAGCAAGTGGAATGTTTGTAAGTTTTTATGTAGGTATTTTTCTGGCTACGAAAGGTATTTTATAGAAACTTATAAACCAGTAGGTAGAGTCGCTGTGACACATCGATTGTAGTCTGTAATCGGCTACGAAGTTGCCCTAACATTTAACGTTGTTGTTTGCCTTTTATGATATATGATAAACCTCATTTACCTCGTACCTCGTTAATTCAGTAATTAGTCTATGGCACTTCAGTTTAGTTAAAAAATCAATCGAAGAAAATTATATATATTCAACCTCCATGGCGCATCGGTATGCGTGGTGGATTTATAACTGCAGGGGTTCGATTCCCAATTGGGCCTATTGAGATTTTTCATATTTGTCCTGGTCTAGTTGGTGGAAAGCTTCAACCTTGACTAGTTCCTACTCTGCTGACAAAGATGACTAACCAATCGATTAAGCGCTCCAGTACCTTATCTTGCAGAAACCGAAAGGGGCTATGGATTTCATTCTGCTCCTAACAAGTTAGCCAGTTTCTATTTATATTGCATCATCACCTACCATTATGTGAAATTGTAGTCAAGAATTAACTTTTATGAATAAAAAAGGGAATATTCTGTGTGCATTAGACCTTTTTATTTACATTAAGATGTGAATGGCAGCTGTTGAAATTCAATATGTAGAATATCATTATTATTACTGCTCCGGACAACTACGTCACTAGTCCATTTCCCTGAAGCTTTCGTATGCACATAAGTTATGCACGTCTCTCGAAACATAACCAATTTCTAAGCAAAAGCTTAAATAGTATACAGTTGATTCACTTGATGCTAGTACGTGTACGGAGCACCGTAGATTACTAACGTTATACTGCAGAGGGGAATAGATTTTAATTGGAAACACTGGCTCTTGTAATAGTAATCGTTACCTATGTTTATTATTAAAGTAGGTACATAGCAATAGTGACATAGTAATATTTACTGCAAAGTATAATTAATTATTTTACGTTGTTCAGGTTGATACGATTTTGACAGACTTTTTGATGCAGAAGTGTATATATTAACCTGTTAAAACCCATTTTTGATGGCCTTTGTGGACACTAGAAATAAAATCAGAACTAAATAATTTACAATAACAGCATGAGTTTAAGGTTAGAAAATCACTTAAATCAAAATCTGAGGTGATGATTCTAGTTTCTAGTTTTCAAAAACGGGTTTTAACGGTAGCATGTATATGTAATTTTAGCGCCCTGGGGTTGATGGGCTATGATTTGTTATATTTTTATTGAAAATGACAAATAAAACATTAGTTAGTTGTTTATTTAAGAGAACGCTAATAATATAAATATTTAATATTGTACTTAAATAATAGGTAAATTACGACTTCTGATATTTATATCAATCCATAACCTTGACGACCTCCGTGGCGCAGTGGTATACGCGGTGGATTTATAATGACTGAGGTCCTGGGTTCGATTCCCGGCGGGGCAGATTGGGATTTTTCTTAATTTGTCTTGGTCTAGCCGGTGGGAGGCTTTTCGACGTGGCTAGGGCAGGTTAAGCAGGTTCTTCACCTGTCAAACACCACGAGACTTATCATTAATATAAAAATATTTTGGTACACTGTATAGTCAGTCAGTTTACGTAGATGATCCATGATATAATTTAAAATTGCTAGCTGAATGAAAATCTCTAATGGATTAGGAAAGTTAATTAATTTGAGTGAGCGATCTTACGTCCTGATAGAATATTGCGCGGTAGCAAAATAAAATTGCCTTATGAATTCTGGGGATTAAATATAATATTTGTTTTAGACAATATTTCCATCATAAATCCCTTCGCTGTAAACAACTAGTCATGCTTTTATTATAAAGTTTGTGAGTGTATAAGTGCATATGTTTGTACCTTCTTCAAGACTAAACGGCTGGAGCCATTTTAATATAATATGGTATGTAGTTAGCTGGCACACTGTATTAACACATGAGCCACATTTTATTCCGAAATTCCCACACGAACGAGGACTACATGGGTGAAATCGCGGGTGGTTTTTAGTTGTGCTTAATCATGAAAATTAGACTTTCTTCTTAAGTACAATAATATACATTATTATTAACTTATATTTAAAAATAAACATAATATCAAAAATTGTGGAAACGACGGGATTCGAACCCGCGTCTCTCTGGCAATCCGGGCACTTAGAGCGCCTTACCGCTAGGCCACGATCCCGATGACGTCGGTGCTGAAATTGTACTTTTGATATTATGTTTTTGATAATATTATTATTAAGTTGATATTCATTTTACAAATAATTATAACTTCCTTTTTACAGCTGCATGTAAATCCGCAAAAGATTTTCTTTTCCGAAATACAAAAAGGTAGAAGTAGAGTAGTTAGGACTAAATGTTCCAATTTACCTTCTTCTAACTATACCTTCTTATGCCGGATCGTTTTTTTATCGACTACAAATTGGCCCTTGACTGCTATCACTCCTGATGTTAAGTGATGATGCAATCCAAGATGGAAGCGGATTAACTTTTTAGGAGTAGGATGAAATCCACACCCCTTTTCGATTTTATACGACATTGTATCGAAACGCTTAATCGCTTAGTGGTACGTCTTTATCGGTAGGGTGGTAACTAATAACTAACTAACCACGGCGTAAGCCTCCAGCCAGCCAGACCAAGACAAATTAAGAAAAATCTCAATCTGCCCCGCCGGGAATCGAAGCCAGGACCTCCGTGTTATAAATTAACCGTGCATACCACTGAGCCACGGAGGCAGTCAAATCAACAACGTTTGTATAACAAAAATAATTATATTTTTAGATAATTACGTACTACTACTATTAAAATTAATATATTAGACCACTTAAAAGCGATTTCATAGAATTTGATTAAAGACAAAAAAATTGAGTCTAATTTGGAATGGCTAACACAGCTGTTACTTTTTACGCCGAAAAACTAAAAAGTTCATTGGACGTTCAGATACTCTTTTCTAATGTCATATGAAATGAAATGATATTTTTTGCTAATTTTCTCTCCTTCTTTGTTTTCCTACCTACAAGTTTGGTACGAATGTTTATGCGCCAGACATTTTCGAAAACGTAACCAAGTTACCGTGTAATCAGAAATAATAGCGAAATCATGACTTTAGTTTTCGTAGCAAGTTTCTAATTTGCGATCGTTTGATTCGGAAAATTCTAACTGTATTTGCTCCAAATCAACTTCGAGGGAAGTAATCAGCCCAATAAAGTTGCGACCCACATACTCGTACCACATACTTTAACTCTAACTCTATTGAACTCTATTAAGCACTATTGAAACGTTTCTTTTTACGGGCATCAATTTGTGCTTAATCATATTAATAAAGATCGCCAATGCCAGGGATTCATTGAAAACTTACTTTGCATTTTTAAGCTTCTATCGCGGGCCTTGAGCGTTGAGACCGAATCCAGAAATTTCGTAATGAAAAAACCTAACACCCCCCACTCTTTTTAGTTTTTTCAGATTGTCTTATTCGCGTCTTTGTTCGCCAACGTCCATACCATGTTGAATACACTGGTTCTCGTCCGATCACCGAAGTTAAGCAACATCGGGCGCCGTCAGTACTTGGATGGGTGACCGCCTGGGAACACCGTGTGATGTTGACTTTTTAAATTTTTTTTTATTTTTTTTATTTTGTTTTATTTATTTATTTTTATTTTTTTTATTCTTTTTTCAAATTTAAATTTATAAATATATAATTATAATTGCATAAGTTGATAAAAAACTTAAAAATTTTAAAAAGCCAACATCACGCGGTATTCCCAGGCGGTCACCCATCCAAGTACAGACCGCGCCCTATGTTGCTTAACTTCGATGCAATAGCTTTACCGCGGCAGTCTCCGAGTGCCACACGTCTTTTTTTAGTACTAGAGGGCGCCTGCGGTTTTACCCGCTTAGTTCTCGTTCCCGCAAATAAATTGGGATAAAAAGTAGCCTATGTCTTAATCCATTGTGTCAGCTAACATCACACGAAGTTTTATTAAAATCGCTTCAGCCGTTAAGTCGTGAAGAAGTAACAAACTTTTTTTATTTTATAGCAATAAACTAATTTTGGGGTGCGATTCACTCCACTCAACCGTTAATGCAACTCTTTAAGCGCGCCCCATTAAGAGTTAAGGAGAATTTTAAGGCACGATGTTTCAATATCAAAATTTTCACAATTTCACAGAGTATACTGAGAAAATATTATGTTAAGAAGATTAATGAGTTGCTTTGCCGTTAAACGATTCACGATGACGTCAGCACATCAAAAGACAAATATTATTAAAGCCTGCCTGTTACAAACAGGTGTTTTCTTTTCTCTGTAGGTTATTGTTTAATGTACTTTATTGTTGAAGTTTTTGTGTTGGTTTATTTATTCGTAAAATCCGGTTCATTATCATCAGCTTATTGACGGGTACTACATTGTCTTAGGGTGATGTTTAATTAATTAGATGTCACTATCAAACGTTGCTGATATCCGAAGTTGCTCCGTGGCAAGGAGGTGTAACACCATCAACTTCCCGACTTCCAGACATAGAATTTTACTGAAAATTTCTTAAAAAAAGGAAAAACTCAATTATTTATTTAAAAAAAAACATTGTGCTTTTAGGTCGTTTAACGTATGCAGAAAACCTACATCGAATTTGTACATGGACCGTAACAAAAGAATATGGGATCACAATAAATCATTTTGCACAATACACAAGTAACAATGGTACGCGATGGTGCGTTGACGTTGCATATTCATCTTTTATGGGCGGACACTGCATACTTCATTTGGTTGGAAAAATTGATATAATAAAAATAAGCCGCTGAACGTATGCGTATTATTTGCGTTAGTGCCGAGCGTATTACGTAACGCGTGTAGATCCTGTAGCCTAAGTAGAAACGCACTTGCCTCGATGACTCGAAGATACTTTCGTATTGTATGCAATGAAATGAGAAGCGAAACTGGAATGTTGAGCTCTTTTAACGATGAGATGTATTACTTAGTATTATAACTTAAGCCATAGATCCCGATTATTATATCGTTCAATAACTGGCCCTTGCAAAGTCGAACATTATCATCCATACAAATCTATCTTATTTTATCAGGAGTTAGCCATATGTATGTATGTAAGTGTAGCGATAATGATATGATAAAAAGACCAAGTAGCCAAATCGTTATTAGGGAATAGTTGCTTTGTTCCTCGAAGTCCAATAATAAAAAGGTCTATTATAACAAAAAATCGAACCGACTCGAAACGCACTAAAAAGTAAAAAATAACTGTGTCATTTAGTTGCTTTAATTTAGTTTATTTTAATGCGTTTTGAGTCGGTTCTATTTTTTGTTAAAAATTTTTATTTCTTACTTTTTACTGATTTATCGCCACGTAACGTACTCGTACTATACTGTCATAGTATATTATATGGCACTAGTAGCCAAAAAGCTTCCGATACCGAGACAAAAACCGAAATCGCTGTAAGCGTGCCTCCAAAATTTGAAGAGTTCCTTCAATTTTCCCAGGATATCATAATCAGATCCTAACATGATGATAATGGGACCACTTTGGAAGTCAGCCTTTTCTAATGAAAAAAGAATTATCAAAATCGGACAACTCTGTAAAAAGTTATGCGTGGTCATACATAAAGAAAAAAAAATATACGTGTCAAATTGAGAACCTCCTCCGTTTTTTTTCGTCGGTTAAAAATGCCTGACTCGTATAAGTAAATGGGCCTGGCCATCTAGAGTGGCTTATTAAAAATATTATGATAACAGGACCAAGTTATTGAATTGTTAAATAAGGGATATTTACTATGTATAATATAATTCCTTGCAGTCCAATAGTAAATAGGCGAGGGAAAACTAGACCAAAATTAAAATATGACAAATCTCTTAAAATAATTTAGATTTTAGTACATTTGTCATATTTTACTGAGACGTCGTGTACATAGTGTGGAATAGTTACAGATGCAATCATTGGCAATGTGTATTCAGTATTCGAAGGTAAACTTACTAACAAGGTTTAGTGAGGAGTTAAGGAACAACTTTGCATAAGCGCATCTATAAGCTAAGCTAAAGCTCCGAGTGAGACATATATACTTATGCATATTATATATCAAGTGCAGTTTAGTTATCCTCGTATATTTTTTAATCCTTTCCTTGAAAACTACTGGGCGGCCACCATGGTGCTATGATATTATTGGATTCGATTCCAGGTTAGGCCGATGAAGATTTTCTTCATTGATTCAGGTCGGCCGTGGCTAGTTACCACCTAGCCGACAAAGATGTACCGCCAAGCGATTTAGCATTGTGGTACAATGTTGTGTAGAAACCGAGAGGAGTGTCGATTTCATCCTACTACAACAAGTTAGTCCGTTTCCATCTTAGATTGCATCAAGATTTACCACCAGATGTGATTGCAGTTAAGGCTAACTTATATTGAATAAAAAACCTATGAATACTACAATAAATAAGCTGTATGTGGCTTTGGTATGTTTGAGGTAACATAGGCCCAAAACAATCCTTTAGGGTGTGATGAAAGACATTTTTCATATTATACTATGCACATGCTCGGCGAATGAAGAGCGTACACCCAAACTACTGTGATTTGGTAAACTTTGGTATTTGGCGTATCCCGCATATCTGAATGCGGCTTTATATAAATAAAAACCTTTCGTTGAAAAAGTCAAACAGATAGATTAGCATTGTTGGAATAAATCGGGAAGCCATTTATTGGAAACGGCGCTACGCGTCGCCCGCTGTTACTTGGCCACTTCGTAGAAAAAGCATTAGTCGCTGGAACATAGTGGAATATTTTATTCCACTCAGCTGTAAATCTCCTCTAGCTAAACCACGTAGCCACAAATCTAGACTGTTGTATTATGGTCTCTTTTTATAAAACAAATTTTTTGCCGTATTTTTTCACATAAGTACCAATATTTCCTCTTGTAATCCAATTAGTTTCAACTACTTTGTGGTGAGTACGACAATAGTCCAGCGAGCGGAAATCGAAACCAAGACCTCTCGGTTTTTAATGCGGCACTTTGCACATGGAGGTATTGAGGTTAATTTTTTTATCAAATATTATGACAATTACCGTGGCACAGTGATACTTGTCGTGGATTTAAAAAGCGAAGGTCTTGGGTTCGATCCCGGGTGGGCCGATTGAGGTTTTCTTAATTGGGACAAATCTGGCTAGTGGGAGACTTCCTTGATACCACCCTTCCGGCAAAGACGTACCGCTAAGCGATTTAGCGTTCCGGTACAGTCCAGTAGAAACCAAAAGGGGCATGGACTTTTATCCTACTCCTAACAAGTTAGCCCATCTGTCTTAGATTGCATCACCACTTACAATCAGGTGAGATTGTGTTTGACTGACATTATCAATTTGTATAACATTTTGATTTCTTGCATTAATTGTTGAAGTGTTACATATTCCGATTCCTATACTTTAAGCGCATTTATGGTACTCATACTTACGGGGCGATAAAACAAACAAATCTATAAAAAAGCTATAACAAATGATGGCTCAATATAGTCTCGTGACATCTTGCGGGATCATTAACCTTCTTTACAAGTATATTATAGGAAAAGAAACACTTAATACGCTCGCCGAATGACGGACACGATAATCCTTCATCTGTTGGCATTGCGCCATGATAAACTTATGGGATTGTGCAAAAATAACACATTAAGAACCTAAGATGTTTTTACCTCATTGTTAAAAAGAGAGATAATGTATATGCGAACTTTAGTAAAGAAAATATGATGCTCAGTTTTATATACATTGAGCACAAGACTGCCAGACACTACACACTTGAATGTATTGGTTTCTTATCTTGTTAATTCTAAGAGCCTTTTTTTCTGATGTAGGGAATCTACCTTCTCCATTTCCTTGGTCAGCACGATACCTGGCAATTGGATTCTTTCCGAATCATCACCGCTCGGAGAATTTGAACATACCTGTGCTACTCCTCTTCGCTTTTTAACATGCGAGTTTCGCGCATTGAACAAAAACAAGCGTACTTTGCTCGGAGTGGTTCCTCTCCCCAGAATTCTACGAGCCTGTATTGTGTACACTGCCGTGTTGTTCCAGTCGTTTGTGTATGTGCCTTTGGATCACGAGATTCGGGTTTCAAACCCAGGATCATATAGGTAATGAGTTTTTATTGTCCTAAGAAAATCTAAGCCTGGAGTTGAGAAATTTGTTGGTGTGTTATCTCCGTGCTTCAAAGAACACTATGTGTGTTGTATCTATTCTAATATTATAAAGAGAATAGAGATTATTTGTTTGTATTGAATAAGTTCTGAAGCTACTAAACCGATTTGGAATATTCTTTAATAGTTGAAATATTCTTTCACTCTTGGGAAGCTACATTTATCCCTGGGTGACATAGGCTATATTAAATTTAGAAAAGTAACAGGTTTTCGCGTGACAACAATGCCAACCTGAGTTAGACTAGCTTGGTGGGTTTAACCTCTATATACCCTCATCAA
Source organism: Mycalesis mineus (assembly GCA_034621355.1). NCBI lineage: Eukaryota > Metazoa > Arthropoda > Insecta > Lepidoptera > Nymphalidae > Mycalesis > Mycalesis mineus. The sequence goes on along the minus strand of CM067887.1, from coordinate 7,377,408 downwards.
TAATGGTTTATCAGTCATGATATTTTAAACGTGACAAAATAAACTGCCGAGTTAAAAAAGCAGTTCACTAGGTATATTAATATTTCGTCAGTATAAGCGCGCTCATGTAAGACATCGCTTGCTCCATTAGCGATCACTTGCTCGGAAAATTTCCATTATACAGAACCTCACGTGTACTTTATCAGTTACTAAACTTTACGAGGCGTGTTCATTTGAAGCTTATTCGGTTGCAAAATTGTAGTTTATACTCTTGTAAAGGCATATAATATTGTGCCTTATTTGATATTTCCTTAGATGCGATTACAGCAGGTACTGCTTGCGGCGGACCATTGTGATGTGTAAAATCTCTGAAAAAAGAGGTGTCAAAAGAAGAAAGATGTCCTGGCTGCGAAACATAAGGAAATGGCATGGCTAGCATAATGTTCGATGGAGAACTATACCGTCTAGTCATGGACAAGGATAGGTTCATTCAAATTCATTTTTAATATCGATTCAGGTTTAATAATCTATGATTATCGATAACAGCCTATCTCCGGCTAGGCTGTTATCGATACAAGTGAAGGATTCACCTCGAAATATTTTCGATTTTTCAAGCACCTCGCAAAATTTGCCACGCCCTGCCGGGCTGATTGGTTTCCACCTACTCGTATCCAATTACTTTTTAATGAACTTTTCAAAATTGTTCATGTTTTTTTTGTTATATGTTGACAATATACGATTTCATTTGAAGTTAAGTGATGATGCAATCTAAGATAGTACCGTAATAACTTTGATGGAGTGGGTATCGTATTGGAACGCCTGGCGGTACGTTTATAGCAGTACGGTGGTAACTGGCGACAGATGACAGCTACTAACAGACTATACCTGAGGCAATTTATAGACGAATCGAGTAGGTAGGTAGGTACACGTTTTCACAAGCGTTTTACCATAACGCTCGCTTCGCAGTTTGTCTTAGGCTGGTAAATAGTTAAATTTATGAAAAAAAAGACAGGAGGCAATGAAAAAATCTACAAGAGCTAGGAATCGAACATAGAAACTTCTCTGTCGTAAAGAATGTCATCACCAAACCAACTGCGCATTTCAAGGTTGTCAGAATGTGTGAAGATTGAAATCAATAAAAAAAGGATATAAAAACGGGGATCTTTTATTTACCATCCTTATTTTACAGTAACAGTTACATACATAGAGTTCGTGAAGCAAAACATCACTATATTCTTATATCTATAATTTAAAAACTATATTATATATACAAGTATAAAATTCACTACTATTAAATCACTTCACTGATAAAATCGTTTCACCTGTCACTTTGTATAATCCCTAATACCCAAATATATAGTTGAGTACGATCATATTCATCTAGGTACACTGGAAAATAATTTAAGTACAATATAACTACTAATTCTCATCGTTTGAAACTATTTCTTTAAGAATCTCCTCTATTGAAAGAATATTGTAATATGCTTTGGAGTAATTATGAAAAATAATGATATTCTGTACACATAACTAAAAAACCAGCTACCTAATACATTTGAAATAAGAAAAACACATATTATGTGTAATTGTCTCAGTAATAATTACACTATCAGTAATAATTACACTATATGGCTTCAAATTATGAGGTCCTGGATTTAAGTTTTAGGCCATGCTCTGCAAAAATATGCTATGTTTGGAACACCAAAGAATTTTCTATAGAAACCCGCAGTCTTTAAAAAATATATAATAACTATGTAGTCTTAAATAATTTTACCGCAGCTGAAAATATCGGCTGGTTTAGTAAATATATGCAAATTTCGACATACCCTCACTTTCATAACTACTCCAAGGCGTTAATACATTTTGTTTTAATTTTTTTACGAATATATTTACACATACGTTATTTACTGTTAATATAACTTTCATTGTTATTGTTACTATAATATTTTTATATGATATTTTATATAAAACCAATACTCGACTATAGATATGGGTGTACCTTCAATGTGTAACACTATTTTTTCGTAAAACTGTTCTTAATCCACCCTCCTCTGGAAATCATCGGAGTGTCCTGGAAAAGAAAAATTATTGAAACATTTTTGTGTTGTTAAATAATAAACATACACAAACAACAATTATACACGCTTTTAAATCTTTTATATACTATTCTATTTTCTGTGTCAGTCAGTGTATTAGTCAGTCAGTTTTTTCATATATTCATATTCATACAGTAAAGAGCTTTCTCGCGTAATTGAGTAACAAACAACCATTCATATAACCATTAAAAATTTCGCAATTGTAAATATCAGAAAAATTAAATTTACACAAACTCATTTGTTATTATGTAAACCCAAATTAATTTATTTCATGTTATGATATTATACAAGCATATTTGGAAGTCTTGTCTGTTTGTTTCTTTTATTATCGTTATATTAACGGCCCACTACAGGGCCAGCTTCTCTCCTTTGAAATTTTATTATATAAAAATTAGCATAGCATTACACTTGTATTCCGACAGTTAATAGCTATAAACAGTGCTTTTCTCAAACAGAAACAGTTCTCACTAGAGATTGAGTACAACAACGAAACGCCACTCAACTCAACCAGAGTGTTCTATAACTATATACTCGAAAGGGCGAAAGTGAATTAAAATGTTGGAAGAAGAAGACCAGGCGAACGTTCCTGGATCAAATACAGGACATTCTAATTAAAAGCCAGGTCAAAAGTAAACATAAACCCACGTATTTGCATGACAGGTTTAATGGAATTGGATAGAGCAAGATAGATATGCAAGGATCGTGGAAGGACGTGGTTTGTTCCCACCCCTTTGGGAATTAGGCGTGATAGTAAGTATGTACTCGATTGACTAACTAACTTACTCATTTTGCGTTATACACGATCACTCAGATAATAATCGATACTCCCGCACGAATGAGTTCCATGCGGATGAAACCGCGGCGCACAGACACTTTAATTATATACGAATGTAATTATACAAATATAACACCCGTATTAGCATAGCACTAGACCCGCATTCCTACAGCAAGGAGCTGTGAGCTGCTTTTCCCAAAACTTCACACCATAAGTTATGCATGAAACACAAAACAGAAACAGTTCTCACCAGAGCTTGAGTAGTAAATAGTTTAAAAGCGCCGCGACGTGCAATGTGGAGCACCGGGAACCTGCAACAAAAGAAATGCTCGCACTTTACTTTTTTAAAAAGCGCATGACTTGTATGAGTGTTTCTTTTTATTCATGCTTGTGTTTATTTGTGTTTAATTATGAGTTTTTTGATTGGGGATTGCACTGTCTATTTTCAGAACAAAAAATATGTAGCATAAAATAAAAGAAAATTAAATAAAGATACCTTTGTACACTTGATTATAACTTCCTTGTATAATGTTTTTTTGTTTATTACTCATAGATGTGTAATTAGGAATTAATAAATAAAAAGATATAAAGCTGATTTTGACCAGCACAGATTTCTTGGTGGTAAAATGTGCGTGAGTGAAAAGTAAAACGATAAAAAGTAACCTTCAGGTTATGATATAACTGTTCCATCAGATTGTATTAGTTAGGATTGTGTTAGTTAATGGCAAAAAAGACATTTTACTGCTATACTTTACTATCATCCTATGTGTAGTCAATATGATTATAATTTATTACTGTCTTATTGTTGATTTATGTATCTTTTTTAAGTTTTAGTACGAAAATATACTGAAAATAAGTAAAATTCAATAAACAATAAACATTACTCTAAGTTGTTGAGTTTAAATAAAATATGTCGTCATAAATAGGCGCGTATACAAGTTATTAAGCTATTGCATTGCTTCCAGCGGTGATACTTCTTAGTTTTTTCAAATTGTCTTATTCGCGTCTTTGTTCGCCAACATCTACACCATGTTAAATACACCGGTTCTCGTCCGATCACCGAAATTAAGCAACATCGGGCGCAGTCAGTACTTGGATGGGTGACCGCCTGGGAACACTTATATATTATATTATATATACCGATATTGCTTAACTTCTATGCAATAACATAACATTAATTAAAATATATAACAGTTATTATAATGATATACCTACCTAGTTTATAGTATATTTTATTATACAATAAACATTGTTAAAAATTAAAAAATATATGAATGAGACAAAATTAATGTCACCTGAATTCGAGTCCCGACTGCCCATAACCGGCGCTATCTGTGGCCTTTCTTCGTCCAACAGAAGAAACCCGCTGGCTGACCACACGGACAGTATCCGAGCCAGGCACGTTACGTTCAGTCGACCCTGTGCACAAATACATCATACCTTGGATGCGATAGATATAGCTTGTGTAGAGCAATGTTCTCTCATGCTCCCAGAAAGATCGAATTCGTCATTTGTGCCTCTTTTTCTGCAAGAGATAGATAGACAGATTTTCTGTCATGACGGCCTGTGTGTTGGAATTTTTATAATATAAACGATGTATTTCGTCTTCGTCGTCGTCGTTAATTCTTTGCACTGACATTAACAACAACAAACATACACACCTAAATCGAATTTCGAATTTATATTATAAGTGTTATAACATACAAAGGGTCGTTACAGAGCACAACTATAGCAAACCATAGGCTCATTACAGAGCACAACAACACAAGTTTATTAAATAATAATCAAAATGTGGAGAGTTTGATAAAAATTACTGAACCTGTTTTTAAAACTAACCCAAAAAAATATTTAAGTTAGAAAATTATATATATATAATTATAGAAAATATAAAAGTAGAGAAACTTAAATTATGTTAAGTTCGAAAGTGGTAAAAAACATAAAATAGAAAAACTTACGATACTAAAATATACATAGTACAAAATTGTAAGAAAAATAACCATCGCTACAACTTAAATTGGAAGCCATTTTAATGCTGCCATACCTTATAAAAATGTGAAGCTTGCACTCGAATAACGAGCTGACTGAAGGAGGAAGACTTATTAGATTTTTCTTCTTCAACGCTTATATTTTTGCTTGCAATTTGCTCAAGTCTCGGTGCTAGTGACGTTGTGCTTTCAAAGTTGTTCTTGTGAACAACATCGGCCGGGATATCTATAATATCAGTCGCAGCATCCTCATACCCAGAGATGGCGTCCCAGGGACTGAATATTATTCTATTCGCGTCTTCTAACGAGGCGTCGCTTATGACTTGCTGTCTTGGGGGGTATAGGGTGTCTTGTAGCGGTATGTCGAGGCCTTTAACCTTTTAAAAATATATGTTTACTGTTACTATCCTCAATTTATTGGTATAGACAGTCAAAACTTATAAATGAAATGTAATTGAAATAAAAAATGAAGGGGTGTGAATTTTCATGCTACTCTTAACAAGTTAGCCCGCTTCCATCTTAGGTTGCATCAACACTTACCATCAGGTGCGATTGCAGTCAAGGGCTAACTTGTAATAAATAAGAAAAATACCCCAGCTGTACTAACGCCAAACTCGATTGAGAATGCTTGTCAACACACAAATTAAAAAATGAAGAAAGAAATCACTAGTCATTTTACTCCTATTTTTTTTGTTAATAACAAATTCATAACAATAAATTAGATAAGTAAGCTTAAAACTAATTAACATATTCAATATCTTTTAAATAAGATTTTATAAAAAAACCAAACATAATTTTAAATTTATTAGGCATAAAATGTGTTGCATTTTCTACTTTCATTTTAAATTTGTTTGTTGACAAGCATTCTCAATCGAGTTTGGCTTTAGTATAGGTTGGTGTATTTTCAAGAGAAATGATGAAGGGGGTATTGATAAATTATTTTATTGCAAACGAAATAATTGTGCGGATTTATACGATGTAATTCTTGGGTTCAATTAACGACTGGACTGATTGAAGTTTTTCTTAGTTAGACCAAGTTTGGTTGGTGGGAGGCGTAGCTAGTTACCACCATGTCGACAAAGACGTACCGCTAAGTAGTACGTCGTATAGAAACCGAAAAGATTGTTGGTTTCATCCTGCTCTTGAATGTTCACAACACTACTTTTGTTCCTTAAGGAACATAATAAACTAATTATAACGTTATGGCTAGAAGTTTCATTAAAGAATACTCATGAAAGCAACTCGAATAACATTCCAAAGGAAAATCTTGAAAGGAGTATTTTTTCAAAGGAAGTCTCATTTACTGTTCACCTCATAACCGTTAAGTAACCAAGTGAGATTCGCCGCCGGATCAGAAGGCGGGGAAGTGCAATTAGCTCGGAGCATGTCGCCTACTGTGTACCAACTCTTCTGAGCAAGCACTTTCGGGCCCGACTCTGGCAGTTCTGAGAACAAAATACTCTTGCTTAAGTTTACATTAACCATACTGCTTATGAAAGTTTTGCAAGTAACTACAGAATAAGTATACAGCCTATTTCTTGAAGAGATATTTTTCCGTTATTTTACTTCTTATTTGTACTTCTTACGAGTAAGTATATAGAGTGCAGATGGGCATAAAACTGTCTTAAATAAGCTGTGTACAAATTATTAACTTAACAGTAAGAATATAACTTATTTCGACATATTTGACGAATTTTTTTTTATATGAGGAAGAAAATAAACCATCATTATTTGAAAGTCGATAATTTCTCTTTCAATTTATATTTCAAAAATGGTTATTAATAATTGAGGTTAATTAGAAGGAATTTTTAATTTTCTTTACTTTGAAGAATAAACTTGTTAAAGGGAAGCATTCCCAAGAGTAACTGTCATAAAGAAAGATATGACCTTCTCTGCCACACTTATAATAGCATTATAATCCAAACTATTAAAAAAGCGACGTAATTGGCTCTTAAAATCTATTTTTAGACGTCTCAAGCAATAAGATTGATGTTTGAAAATTTCCCAAAAGCCTGGTCACGGTACCATTAACGAAAGCGATCGTTATATTTTTGAAGGCGAGATTAATTGTTTAGAAATTTGCCTGTTCATTGAATGTAAATTACTCCATTATATCGGGGAATAAAAAGTTATAAGAGCAACACTGGAGGAGGAAAAAACCGATCTCAATAAATCATATCCGACAAGGGCACATGCGTTTTAATGGAACCCGTGGGAACTCCGACGTTGCATATTCATCTTTCATACGGGCTCTACTTTAGCGGAGAATTCAGTAGAAATTGTTAAAACGCTGGGCAGGCCTTTGTTTGCCGACGGTACCTTTTTTACTATGGATCGGAAACTATCTCTATTTTCGCCGTCCTTAGTGTATAAACATGTCCAGAGCAGTTTCACCCAGCTTTCATATAAAATTTCTATTGAGGCGAAATACTTTACTAAAACGAAATACATTGTGATGTTTACTTGTGTCTTCAGTAGAGATATTTCTCTACGTATCTTCCTAACATTCAGTTTACAACATTGATCCAAAATAACACAAAAATGGTGACAAATTTAAATTATAAATCAATGTTGATATAAATAAATAAAATAAATAAATAAATATTATAGGACACACACACATCGCTATATAGCCACAAAGTGAGCTTAGGTAGCTTGTGTTATGGGTACTATGATAACTGATGAATACTTTTATATATATCATACATAAATACTTATAATATATAGATAGATACCCAGACACTGGAAAACATTTCACACATGCTCATCCCCCAAAGTAAGCGTACTTGTAAGTAGCTTGTCTTAAAGGTACTATGATAACTGATTAATATTTTTTATATATATTATACATTATCCGGATGTGGGAATCGAACCCACAGCCTAGGACGCAGAAGCAGGGTCACTACCCACTACGCCACGGAGGCCGTCAAGTAAGGTGATATACATATTACTAAGAACGATATGTGAATATAGAACATGCTAAAGACTTCGCTTATAGATTAGTGTAAAGTTATCAAACTTTGTACTAAACCTAGTTATTGAAGTTTACCCTCAAGCACTGAGTACACATTGTTACTCGTATACTCGTAATGTACTACGTATGGACGAATAGAACATACACGTATTAGTTTGTTTACATACCAAAATATATATTTGTATGGAATATTTAAGTTAGTGTTCGGTTTATATGAATTGTAACATTTCCCCGAATTCCTACTTATTCACATATGTTTAGAATTAGTGAATTCTGAAAGCATGGTTTTATTATTTATTAAAGACAATTAAGAAAATCACAACACATCTATTTTTTTGCATCATTAGTAAATTAAATATTGTTATTAATATTCATAATATTAACTGTACGCAACTCGAAAGTGCGAATCTCGATTTTGTCTGTATCTATCTATAGTATCGTGTTAGACAGAGATAGAGCCGACGCCGAGACTCGCACTGTTGAATATCTTTAAAAAATCGACCTCCTGTTGCAGAATGCAAAACGAATTTTTATGTATGATATGATATGATTAATAATTTGGACAAATATACTCTTTTACTTTAATTTTATATATTTTGTATATTATTAAATTACCACGTTTTAGGTGGGTTATCTGTGGAAATTAAATTTCCTGATGCCAAATACAGAGCAGTTCTGATTGACTAACTAACTTATATAGTTAATCCGCTACATTGCAAACTTTAAATTACGTTTACAAACTCATAAACAAGCAATCTCTGGAGCGAGCAATCAACATTTCTCATTGTTTACTAGTTTATAAACTGATTCACGGGAGTTTATTTAGTTCATTCAGTAAACCGAACGTTATTGAATTCAATTAATTATAATTGAATTAAAAATTTGTTTCTATTTCATTTATGAAAGTTTTAATTTGTATCGAAATTTTCTGTTTCGTTGCGTAATTAAAGTATTACTTGTCTTGAATTTGTTAACTGTCTGTTCAAAATAATAGTTTAGTTATAATTGCTTAGATAACGAGCTTTAATAACACAGTGGACGGGCTGTGTAGCAAAATCATTGAGTGAAAGATGCTTGCAAGATCATGGAGAGGAAAAATGCAACTGTTAAGTTTTTTCGTCGGTTCTCTTCAGTAGGAATCTGCCTTACGAACAGGTGTCAAACTTGACGTTTCAAGTGCTTATAAACAAAGCTTAATTTTGACTTGACGCTGTACTGAATAGTAACAACCTAACCTTTTCTATAAGCGTTTTGGTCTTTATTTAAACCCTTAAAAATTCAGTACCGTAATACTACAAGAAAATCCAAATAACAGTCGAATCGTGAAGCTCTTTTTTAAATTTGGTTATTGAAAGTAATTATTAATTCCAAGTGTATAATTAAGCAATTATAATAATATAAATAAATTATATAAATAACAAGCACGTGACAATGCATAACAATAAATAATGAAACATATCATTTTATTGTACAAGTAAGAAATAACTATAATATCATAGGATAAAGCTGTACTTGCCTACAACGCGCATAAAAGCGCTTTTATAGACGGTGTGGAAGAACGGTGCGTCGGCTGAAACCTCGCAGCGATACCTCCCGCTGAGGCTTCTAGTCGCACCCCGCAACACAACCTGCTGAGCACCTGACCTTGACACCTGAGAACAAAAACTTTTTTAAGTTTGTCTTCTCTTAAGAATGCTTCTGTATCGTTATCCGTTAGGGTGTAAGTTCGTAACCGACTACAGACAGCAGCAGTAGTGTTTAAGTTTTTTACCGTGTCGCTGCGTAAAAATTCAACGGCAATAAATATGTAATTTGAAACGTTTTATCACATCGTACCTAGATGGTGAACCATTTAATTTCACATAAATTGACGTATACGGTTTTATGCCGCGACGTTGGTAACAACCCAAAATTGGCACTCTGCAGTCGTGGGCATTTCTGGTTTCTATGTTGTCTTATGAAACCCCTCGCATACCAGTGACAATGTTAAATTGCAAATATGAGTTTTGCTACGTGAAGTGTGTCCGATTTGTTGCTTTCGGATTTAGAGTATAATTCCGACTGGAGGTAATTTTTTTGGCTAATATAACCTTTATCTATCTATCTATTTAACCTTTATCTATAAATTCAATCTATCGTTAAATATTTAGTATATATATATATATATGTTTATATATATGTTATGTATGTGTATGGAGTGTTTATGTATATGTGTATATGTATGTGTGTATATATATGTATTTATGTTTGTGAGATTATATATTATTTATCAAAATATATTTATTCCGTCTTGCACCATTTCCGCTTTCACTTCACAGTTCCTATCATCAGGGGTTGCCTGTAAGAGATTGCTCCAAGCAATAAGGTCGCCTTTGCATGCATTAATGTTTGTTGTTCTATTTTATTTTTTGTTTACTGTGTGTATGTCTATGTATTAAGTGTGCAATAAAGATTTTGTTCTTCTTCTTCTTCTTCTTCTTTACCCAAAATTAAGCCGCCGATCCTGTTTATGATCATTAACGTGAGATCCTTACAACAATACATTTGTATCATATCCCGCAACCCACATTCGAGCTACGCATTGGGTCTAAGGTAACCTATCCCCTCACATTTAAAGTCTGACACTCATAAATATGATGAGAAAGAACCCTCTCCCAGTTGCTAAACGATAAAACCTCGTATCATTACAAACACAAGTATTTTAATTTACGCTCTCAAAAGCCTTCATTCAGGAGTCTCTAAAAATATGTGTAGTATTAAAACGTGCAGCCGGCATATTTTATTCTGAAATTGCATGCTCTCACGAAAATGCAACTGGATATAACAGCAGTTGTGAATTGACTTTATAAAGGTATTTTTTTACAAAAAAAATATGTAGTGTAGGTATATCTTAAAATATAAAATTTAAATTTTTGTTTCGCATATTTAAAATTATTAAATTTCGTTTATAAAGACGTTTTAGAAATATAAACTTTAATACTCGTAAATACCTACTCTATTTGATTGAATTAAATAATAATAAATCGGTGTAAATATTACACACTTTAATTAAATATACGATTATGGCCAACAGTAAATAGAAATAAATCATTTAATTCCAATGTTGACTCTACAACTTCTTTACAATATATGTATGCTCAACATCTCCTGGGGATGCTCCGGTTTTGGGATGAAACTTACGTTTCAATTTTTCTATTTGGTCTGGCTGGCTATCTCTTGGATTCGTCAGCTAATCGCGAAAAATAGCAAAATTAAATAAGATACTTATAATGAACTTCCAGAAAGTAACGCCTGCTTCTATCTAATTGTATATTTTATTTGGTTATCCAATTCGGGTAAAGTCCTCTTAGATCCGATATATTCAAAAACCCACACATAAAATGGGTGTGTAACCCACACATCAAGTCGTGCCAGCCAAGTTTTCAACTTTAAGGACGTTACCTAGAACCCACAAACTGCTTTACTTCGTTAAATAAACTTTCCTTAAACTTGGCTGGCACCGACTTCATAAATATGCTTAAGTAAATTAAAGCTGCTAAATGACGATGTTATATTTAACTTTTTAGTACGTTTTGAGTCGATTCAATTTTTTTACCAAAAATTTTTTAGGTTGCCATACATGATTTTCCTTGCGGGCGAAGTCACGAGCATTTGGTAGTATATAATAAATGTTTGCTTTACTAATGGAGTTTATACAAGCATAACTATTATCCGTCACAACAATCGTCCACTTTAACGTACACAGCTGGAGTCAAACTATTGTGCTAAAAGCTTTCATCCATCTTGCACTAAAGTGGGCCACTTGGAACATGGATAATCACAAAATCTGATTCAGATCCATCTTCGCTAAAGCGTCTGACCTAAATTTTAAAAATAAAACTGCAATCGTTTCCCAGTTCCAGAGTCCGTACCGCTGAAACAATTCAAACCGATTCCACTGATTTCAGCGAACCAGTCGGTTTGAAACGTTGTAGAGGAATGCAATTTTGGCTTTACGACGTTAACTATCTATTTATTGACATTAATTAATTATTTATTATTACGACATAATGTAATTACCAGCATTATAATTAACTGCTTATAATCTGTAATCTATTGATCCGTTGATTAGATGTTAATATTATGAAGTATGTTATGGATATGCGAATATAGATAGAATATACCGGTTTTAGACACGGTTACTGATATAAAATTGAAACATATAGTATCGGTAAACTTCCATCTTCCAATGATTCTCTCAGGTTGACTTGATGCTTGCTTGATTATTATTAGTGCTTAATCAAATTGAAATTTATTTATTTCAGTAGTACTTTTATTTGTTTTCAGCGATAGCGATCCGACAAAAAACTCTCTGCATACGTTGCTCTCTGAAATCGGAATATTTTCTGGTGATGTTGACTACAATGTTTTAATATATAGACTCAAAAATTCACTATTCCTAAAAAATTTATTTACTGATTGCCATTAAAACGTTTAGAACGTAAAGGGTACTTCCCACTGACCTACTACAGTGAATTTGGCACAAAAATACAAGAAGGTAGATATTTTTCAGAAAAATCGGCATCAGTTTCCTTGTTTTAATTACAAAAATAAGCTTAAGTCTGTTAAAAATTCCATTTCCCGCAGTTTTTACTATTACTTTCTTAATTCAAAAATGAAGTGGAGAAAATAAATACTCAATATTGTTTTTATAAAAATGTTATGAAAAAAAAAAACACGTGCATTATTTTAACAAAAATATTAATATCAATAAAATAGTATGCTTTACAAATAAAAGATATTCAAGGGAAACTGTATCATCCCTTCAGTAATTTGAAATGGGTTTAGGACTAAACATTTTTAAATCTACATAAATATTCTACGTTACTCTGTAATAAATCCATTGATGGCATTTTGCCAAAAAAGGTTTAATGTGTCCTTGTTTTCTTTTTTGTTTTTACAGCATAGCTAGGTACCCTCGTGAGGCAGTTTAATGACCTAGCAAGACGTCGCTAAATCGTTGACCCTTTTATACGTAACCCCATGGTGTTGTTTCTTAATATGGGGCAAGTAGGTGTTTTTGTTTTCCAAATGTTCCGATAAATCTAGCATAATGCACAGTTTCCTACATAAAAACGAATTGTGTGCTATTTCTTTATTTCATCGTATTGCGTTTTACGTTAATGGATATACAATATAGGTTTTATGGATTGTTTTCTTTATTTGTGCTATAAAAGCAAGAATTTTTTTTATGTCTTTGTATCAAAAAAGCCTTGTAATGAGAAAATAATAATATAAACTTATTATTAAAAATAAATAAAATATTAAGTCACTTACATCGCCTGTTCACGAGAAGACCCTCATATTGGAAGGTTCTTTGGGTATAAAGTGGAAGATTTCTCGGGTACTGTGGTATTAATTGCTCTTTTAGAGCGCCTTGCCAGTGTCTCTCACTACTTAAAATAAAATACAAAGTTAACGCCACTTACGTCAACGCTTATGCCCGTTTGCGAGAAGACCCTTGTGTTGGGCAGTTCTTTGGGCACGAAGCGGAAGAACTCTTGCGCGCCGTGGTACCACTTGACGGTGTAGAGCGCCTCGCCGGTGTCCAACGCCCAGCGACAGCCAAGCGACGCGCTGGCACCTACGCCCACTGCCTCCGGGACACTCAGCTGGATGTCTCGTAGACCGAACACGCCTAAGAACATAACAACATCATCATCATCTGACAGCGTGGCGTAGCATGCGCGATGGATTTAAAACAGGTTCCCGTTTGGTTACCTGTCGGGCAGATTGTGATACTTATTCTTAATTTGTCCATTTCTGGCTAGTGGGAAGCTTTGGCTTGGCGGAAAAGGTACTATTCGGTACAATATCGTGTAAAAACTAAAAGGGGTGCAGATTTTTGTCAGACTCCGTGGTGCAGTGGTATGCGAGGTGGATTTATAAGACGGAGGTCCTGGGTTCGATTCCCGGCGGAGCAGACTGAAATTTTTCTTAATTTGTCTTGGTCTGGCTGGTGGGAGGCTTTCGCCGTGGCTAGTTACCACCCTATCGACAAAGACGTACCGCCAAGCGATTTAGCGTTCCGGTACGATGTCGTGTTGAAACCGAAAAGGGTGTATATTACATCCTACTCCTAACAAATTAGCTCGCTTCCATGTTAGATTGCATCATCACTTAAAATCAGGTGTGATAGCAGTCAACTTGTAGTCGATAAAAAAAACTTCTAATAAGTTTGCCTCCTTCATTTGTTCTTTGATCTCAAATTGCCTAATCATTTTCTCCAAGTGATTTTGCAGCCAGGTGCTAACTTTTAGTGAATATTAAAGAATCATCATCAGACTTAACGACCCACTACTACAAAGCCAAAGTTTCTCTCCTTTATGAAAAGGAAGTCAGTGTATTCTTCGTCTGATGAAAAATTTACCTACAACCTCCAGAACACTCATCGGGATGTCTAATGGAACATGCCTATGAATAAAACGGAATAGCTTAATCGCCTTGCTGTTCACTAGCGGACGCCAACGACTTTGTTCGTAAGTAATTGGAAACTTTCGTCCCCTTTTTAACTCCATTATATTTTACACACACACACACACACGCACACACATAACAACAATATTTTATGAAATAATTATTTTTGTATTTGTAAATATTTGTACATTATAATAATAGTCAATACACCAATTACATATTGTTTGCTCCAATAAGTTCATATATTATCTTTAAAAAAAAATATGAAGCATTTAGAAGAATATATTTTTAAAAAATAATATTAATGGCCGATTTTGTGTAGAAATTTCCACTTCGGATTGCTTTTAACCGTTAGCGTTCGTGGTAGAACAAAGTATGTTGGGTCAGCTAGTAACTTATATAGAAGAAGTTTGTTGAAATTGCTTGTTCTATTTCTATCGCCTGTATTGTTGACAACTTTGCTATGCAGCAGCTGTGTTTCGATTTGGAATATATGTTTACCGATATTATCGTAAGCATATATTTTTAAAAAATAACACAAAATCAATTGTATCCGCAAATCACGATTTTGTAGTAATTCGAAATTTTTAAACCACGTATAGGATTGCTTTTAACTGTATAGCGGCAGGGTCGGGTTAGTAACAGACAGATTATGTTGAAATAGAGAGGGCGGTTTCAGCTAGTACACTTATATAGAATTGAAGTTTGTTGAAATTCCTTCGTTCTATAAAAAAAAAAGACTGTGGCACTAATCGCCTGCTATTGTTGACAACTTTGTTATGCAGCAGTTGTGTTTCCTCCGATTTGGAACATGGATATGTTTACAGATATTATCCACGTTCCCCATGACGTCAATGAGCTTTTGATATTATGTCATTCTGCAGCAGTTTTCTTCAGCAGGCCCGCGATAAAAGCTATGCAATAGCTTAAAAACACAGCACTGGCTAGAAACTTACTTTATTAACTGTTTATATTATTCTACAATTCTCACAACTTAAATAATCAAATTCGAATTTTAATTACAGCTACCGATGTTATTCATTCATGAACTATTCCTTCTTTAGGAGTTAAAGTTGATGCTAATCCTGGTCGATTAAATCAAACTAGTTTTTTTATTAATCGACCAGGATTATTTTTTGGACAATGTTCAGAAATTTGTGGAGCAAATCATAGTTACTACAATTACTAAAATCACTTTATTCCGCGATTCGCGGGGACCTTTAAAGGGTCTGACGGCGACTTGATGGGCAGGATCTTAGTCTTACTACTAGTCCAGACCTACGGGTAGAAACCAGGTCCGTAGTCTTGGACAGCAATTTGACTAATTATCAAAACGACTGACTATTTCAAGCAGAGCTATGGTTTTTATAGCAAATATATCGCTGACTGGCCGTTTACATCTGTGTCAGTCGATAGTTGCAGGTGAGCGTTATTAATATAGAATTTAGGGATGTAACAGGGCGCAACATAAGGTGATGAAAAACAGTAAAAATATTACCTTTTTGTTCCGTTAAATATTAATATAGTTCTAGTGATACTATAAGCCTCTGATATCAACATCTCTACATGTCTGCTAAAACTATGTATTAAGTGATTATTTCCAATTTCATCTGTTTGGTGTCAGTTGTAGCCTACAGCTCCTGACGATTTGTATATAAAACAAATCTCTCAATAAAGCTTTCGTCTGCGTTCTGTATCCCGGTAAAAATATGCATTGTAATACCATAAAACAAGTAGCAGAAAATTCGCAAGGACCTTTCGAAGCCTTAAGATTACTTCTTAATTTCCTTAGGATTATCCGAAATTTGTTTTTCACCCATTTGTTTAGAAGCTATAATGCTACAAACAGATACACAGATACACAAATAGATCCGTCTAACTTAATTTTATAACACTTCTCTTCACCTCAAAAATAAATATGATCAAATTATTCTACTACTGTTCCATCAAATGAGATATTTGATTATATTAGACATTACGTTGATCTCGCTTCCTCAGTAACACTTAGTTTCTGTATAGAACATCTTAATTTGAAGCAACACAATACCTTCGCATACTGAAAATATAATTAAAATCAGGGAAACGTTTCCCGGTGACCCGTATTAATTAAAATATTTTCCGCGATACACGTGCTAACAAATTCAAAGCCTCATTTTCTACACTTAAAAGTCTCGTTAAAATTAATTAGAACCACTTCGTGAAATAAGAAATTCACACATGTAACAATTTTACACACACACTTATTCAAAATACTTAAAATATTCGACTGACATTCAACTTTACATTGTTGCCTTTGTAACATAACAGTTTTTGAACTCTACTTGAAACGTATTGGTATACCAACCTAACATTCGCAATATATACTAGTAGGTACATTTTTAAAAACTAAGAACTGATCTATAAAAACAACAAATCAAAACAAGTCTTGGTATAAAAACCAACTATCTATAATATTTTATACATATCTCCCAAGGGGCTACGAAAATATTCAACTCGGTTTGAAGTTTATTTCGCTTCGCTTTATTATTATTTACTATATACTAAAGGACGCCTGCGGTTTTTCCCTCGTAGTTCTTGTTCTTGTTATAAAGTGGTATAGCCTTTATAATATGCTGATATGTAAACTATATTATTGTAAAGATTCATCAAAATCCATACAGTCATTTTTGCGTGAAAGAGTAACAAACATTCATCCATCCATCATTATTAGTAAGAATTTACAAATTCATATTTTCTGATATAAATCTATACCAAAAACTAAACGGCTACATACATACATACAGAAATGTAAGTCATTCAATGCGTACATTACGGTAAAAAATAAATACCAGTTCGTAAGTACATTGGAATAAAATGTAAAAGTTATAACCACACCAACTTCCATTTTAGGGCTCAGAAAAAACTTTCCAAAAAGTTCGGTATCAGCGTACTCTTTTACCACCGATGTGGTCGAACCGTTATCGGTTCGCTAAGCAGAACTCCAACATAAGTATTACGTAATCAAATCTTTGCCTTCAGCAATACTAAAGGTGGTCGGAATACATAAATCAAGCGAAGGGTACGTGATCGAATTTAGGATCAACCCAATACACAATTCCTGACAAGAACTCATTACAATGTAACCAAATTCAATTTACGATTTTGGCCACATCATAATATTTCATCTGAGGCACTTCCAATTTAATCGAGTATTTCAAATAATGTCGTGCCGAACATAATGTAGTAACAAGAATATTGTGTACTCTTAACTAGGGTTGCTACTAGATCGTACTCGTAATAATTCATACGTGCAGGTGTATCGCATTCCGTAATTAGCTCATTATTTATGAGATCATATCTAACGCCCTTCTTATGTTACTACAGTAATTACACTATCCGGAGATTGCTTTGTAAGTGTTACTTATGCATTCGATGTATTAAAATAATTGTAGGTAAGTGTTATGTCTACACATATTATAATGTGCAATATAAAATTGTGTTAATACGTTGAATATTTTTCAAAACAGTAATATAGTATTTATTGTTGTATACTTGATATAAAGTTGAAAACAACTGTTTTTTAGATTACATATGTATTCATTTCATTCAATCGTTTTTCATGCATCGTTCAAAAACCAATGGGCTAATTTATACGGTTTTCACAGCCAGAACGAGCTTAGTTTGTAGCAGGTTTTAGTATTTATTTCATTAAGATCAGCCGAAAAGTAAAGACATAAAAATACAGTATAGTTGTATAAATTTCAATATGAGTAATAATATTGTAAAGAAATGTGTAATATAGCATTACGGTTTGTACAACAAAAATTTAGTTAGGCAGATCCACTAAAGCTTTCGGGAGTTCCAATAATCAGCTTTACTTAAGGGATTGGGTTCGAAACAAGATGGTATCCGAGTGATTTTAATAATTCATCGCTTTTACATAGACATGGGCTCGATTTCTCATTTCAATAACATGGGTGTAAAACATACATTAAGCAGGATAAGCGATGTAAGATTTAGATGAATAGGCTCAACTCAGATTGGGAGCGAAGCGTCACGTCAACTTTGTCAACTACAAAATTTGATTATTAAATTCATTAATGAATCTATGCGCGACTACTTACTTGATTAATGATTCCATTATAACTTTGAATTTGGTTAAGGGAAAATAGTATTGAATTTGCTATTGGCAAAAATGATGACGCGCTTCACTTTGCTACTGCACTATACTAAAGCCAAACTCGATGGAAAATGATTATCAATCAACAAATTAAAAATGAAGTTAGATATCACTAGTCATTTTACACCTAATTTTTTTTATGAACTTGTTAATGAATCATCTTCTTTCATCAATCACCTTCATTTTGAATTTGTTTGTTGACATGCTTACCACATTGATTTTGGCTTTAATATAGTTTAATCTTAGCCATAGAGATAGATACAGGCACAAGAGGATTTTTCGAATTACAGTCTACCTCTCGAGCATTGCAGGCTTTAATGTAATGATAATAACCATTTATGTACCTTTTATTTATTATTAATTTATTTCGTGCGAATAATTAATAGTCGAAATACTAATTGTAATTAAATTTAATGCTTCCCACATTAATTAATATATCAATTGAAATTAATTAATTGAAATAAATTACTTTTAGCAACGTAAAAATCCATTTACGTGTACAATTGTATTGTATAGTATTTGTGATATAAAATTGCATAACAGTATATAATATAATATAACATGACAAAATATAGCATAACATAGAATAACATTGTTTGATATAACAGGTAAAACGTAACCAAATAACCAACACTGTTTTCTTATCGCCTATCAGCCCGATGGAATTTATTTAATGTTAAGTTTGCAGTAGGAAAATAACAAAGTGCTTTGATTCCTTGTTTCTAATAAAAGCCTTCTGGTGCTCGATTTTCCTCAATTTATACTGATAGGTACTGTCGATACAGAAAGTGATGTGTAATTTGCCAATTAGCAATAAGATTTAAAAGCAAGAAAATAAACGTTATTTTTCCAACAGAGATCTTGTGTTATCAAGTAGTAGTAGAGCTCTTTGTGATTGATTTCACCCAGGGTAATACTACCGCAATGTTTATTTTAGATTGCCATGCAAGTTTGCTGAAAATTGACCAGTGCATTTAATTTTTGAAACCAAATAAAATCGCAGTAGGATGAAACCCATCAGAAAATGAGGAGAATAACATAAAAATGAAAGGCAAAAAAACGGTTTTTCTCGATTTCGAGCAAAACTAAAAGTCCTACGGAAAAAAGTTGAATGGCAAAGTTGTAGATAATAAAAAGATCTAAAACAAAAAATAAGGTGAAAAAATAAATATTTCAAATCAAATAAATTATAGCAAAAGTTAAATGGCAAAGTTGTAGGTATTAAAAAGATCTAAAACAAAAAATAAGGTGAAAAAATAAACGATTTTCTTGTACTTTTTGTTATTTTTGAGGCTAATTGCACTGGGGTAGTGGTCTAGTGTTAGCGACATAATTGCCGCGGATGAGGTCGGTATAAATGAATATATAAATGAAATAAATTCACGGAGACGAATTTGAGGACATCAGCTAAAAACATTTTGATCTTTCTAGCTGATGATCTTATTATATGCCGTCTTTACGACATATAATAAACTGTACGACTCCTCGCTGTTCTCATAGCCCCATTCATTATACACCGTTCGGTTCACAGAACAAAGTACGGATCTAGCTCTACCTACTTTATTAATTCCGTAGTTCTGATATTGGATAATGCAAAGAAAAAGTACCCACTTACTTCCATCAAGTCACAATAATATGGTGGCAAAATGAGAATCCGTGCTGGCTGCCTGACTGCTAACACGTCAAGTTGAACGCATTTATTGATGGCCCAGAAATTGCATACTGCTTAAATAAAAGATTTACTTCCTCCAAGCAATAGTAATATTTTTTTTATCGACTGCAAGTTGGCCCTTGACTGCTATCACACTTGATGTTAAGTGATGATGCAATCTAAGATGGAAGCGGGCTCACTTGTTAGGAGTAGGATAAAATCCACAAACCTATCGGTTTCTACACGACATCGTACCGGAACGATAAATCGCTTGGCGGTATGTCTTTGTCGGTAGGGTGGTAACTAGCCACGGCGAAAGCCTCCCACCAGACCTAGACAAATTAAGAAAAATCTCAATCTGCCCCGCCGGAATCGAACCCAGGACCTCCGTCTTATAAATCCGCCGCGCATACCACTGCGCCACGAAGGTCCTCAAAATATGATGGCATAATTAGAAGCCGTGCTGGATATCTACCTGACCGCCAACATGTCGATTTGCGAGCAATACTTGACAGTTTTATCGTGGCGCTCTTCATTTATGACAGCACTAATTTTAGATAATGCTACAAAAATACTTACTTCCGCCAAGCTACAATAATATGGTGGCCAAATGAGAACCCATGCTAACTATCTGGCTGAGTGCCAACACGTCAAGTCACGTGCACTTCTTTACGGCTTCTCGTTTTTTTCATGGCTCCTTTCATTGTCACCATCGGTCAAATATAAGATAATGTAAAAGAAAAAAATACTTACTTCCGCCAAGCCACAACAATATGGTGGCCAAATAAGAAGCCATGCTGGTTATCTGCCTTACTGCTAACACGTCAAGTAGCGAGCACTTCTTGACGGCTCCTCGCTTTTCTCGTGGCCCCCTTCATTGTTGACAGCGCTCAGATATTGGATTCTGTCCTTTCATAAAACGGTTACTCGAAGCTATTCGTGTCATCCGTGACAACGCATCTTTATCGCTCAACAAGTTACTTTGGAAGCCTGTAACAAAGAGAGGTCGATGTTAAAATGTGCTTTATTCGAAAATATATTCACGATCATTTTATTACTTGGTTCAAACTTGTTTTCGGATAATGTTTATTTAATTACCTGCACCACTGAATTGTTTAAATGTGAAACTGGTGCTTTGAATCTTCATACTATTGAACTGGATTATTAAAACCAAAATTTTAAAGCTGGACAACAAGTCAGATAGTAAAAAAAAAATAAGGTAAAAAGTATTTTAAGACCAATTAAAGATTTCATTACTGTGAAAGAATTATTTTTAGTAACATTTGTCAAGGAAGCCGGTAGATTAAAAGAATAACATTGATAAAATAAATTACGCAGATTTTGTCACCCAAAGTATAGCATATATATAAATTGCAATAGCAAAGCAAAAAGTTAATTACGATACTTTGAATAGATAGAACAAGTACAGCATATTTATAGTCCCCAAATGCATTCCATACTCAATGGCTTTTGTGTTGTCTAAAGATCGATCGGCGTCGAACAGAATACATTTCAAACAGAATATCTCGCCTCAGCGAATGTTTTACGGAAAGCGACACTTTTCCGGCGGAATGGAACGACTAACAGAAACACACATCGCTGGGTTCCTTTTAAGCGACCTCTTGGATTTATTACCAGCACCGTGGATTTGATTAAAAATAATTGGTCCACCTCCATTAGAAGGCCTCCATATTTTGCGATTGACGTACTTTTTAACTAAACATTGCCTTTCATAACTAAATTACTGCAATAGTGCAGGTTAATTGGATTCCATTCTTAAACTTCTTTTGCAAGGCAAGATAACTGCAAAAGCTTAATTACAAAGAAAAGATAAAACACGTTGTACTGTGTGTATAGTCCCTAGATGCATTTCATACGCGACGTCCGTTGTCTAAAGATCGATCGGCGTCGAACAAAATACATTCCAAACAGAATATCTCGCCCCGGCGCAATGTTTTACGGAAAGCGACACTTTTCCCACGGAGCGGGACGACTAATGGCATCACGCATCGCCCGACTTTCCTTTCAATAAATGGTCGCCCGCCTCCCCCTACAGCTAATCTATCTGTTCCCGTTTTTACCGATCTAAGGTTTTTGTTGGATAAACGCTTCGTCTCTTTTTCATCTGTTAGAGGATTAAGACGGGTTTTTTAGAGTAAACACTGTGATGAAAGTGAGTGATGGCGTAGATAAGACAGCGTAAATGTGTCGATTGAAGTTAAGCGCAGTGGATACAAGTTTGTGTACGCTTTTAGGGTAAAATTTCTACTTCTATTACTTCGTTTTTTTTAATATTATGCTCCGCTAGTATATATTCAGGATTGGGTCTATGTTTAGTATTCCTGCTTCTGTCAGGAGAAAAGCCTGTCAGTTGATATAACCAAAGTTACATGGTCAATGTATTAAGAACTCTGTATAGAAATTTCTTTCCATGTAGAGCAATAGGTATATAGCAAAGAAGAAGAAGTTGCGTGTCGACTCGCACTCCTTAGTGATATCACCAGACATTGATTTTATACACAGAATGCAATTTTTATGTAACTACTAGAGACAGTTCACTCACAAAGAACATTACACTATACAGTATAGGAATCAATTGGGAATGAACAAAACGCAATTTATAATATGAAATATTATAAATCATTGCGCAGCTTATTTGCTCCTATTAGAGATTCTTCACTTCAATTTCACTATTTCTTATTTATTAGGCAGCCTATGTGCTAATACTAGAGACACTCTACTCCCGACAGGCAACGTACTATATGAGAATCAATTGCCATCGAACAAAACGCAATTTAAATAGAATACGTATCGCATCGTAAAGTTACAGATGGCGACACTTTCCACCGAGCGGCACGACTAATAGCTTCACGCGCGACTTTCAATAATGGTCGACCGTCTGGCTAATTTATCTGTTCTCGTTTTTTTCAATTTAAAGGCTTTTTGTTCGGAAAACTCGATCCTATTTAATCTAGGGTCCCGTTTGCTTTATGACATTTATGTTCGTGTATCGGGATTTTTGTAACATCATCTTCATATTGTAGGTAGGCATACGTAGATAAGTACCTAATCATACCACAATTTGGCTCATATGTTCTTGGAAGGTTTTATACACTATTTTTCGCGCGGGTGAAGTTGTAGTTTTCTGCTAGTATAGATAGTATACGAAAATTTTAATGTTTGGAGACTGGGTAAAGTAAAGATAAAAATAATTTGTGATTTGAATTCGAAATAAAAAATATCAAAAACGAATCAATAGTAGCAATCTCGTAGTACCTATTTTTTACCTGGAAGTTTTTTTATAACCGTTTAATATTTTTTATACTTTAATAATATTTTTTTTATATTAATAATTAAATTTTAATTACCAATTGATCTTAAACCACCAAATTAAACCACGTCTTAATAAAACCCAAGAAATTAAAAGATAAAAGAACGCAATTTTTAAACAGAATGAAATGGGTACGAGTTTAAATCTCAGTGAAACCTTAAATTGAAAAAACCGGGAACGGATAAATTACCTCTGCAGCACTGGAGCGTGCGTTAATTTATTGAAAGTTGGTACACCTGAAGCCTTATTATCCTGTGTACTTGCATTTAATAAGCATTGCTGTATAAACACTGTAATACAATCTTAACTACCTCGTTACTCCAGTATATTTGTCCATTTTATCAATTTTATTCTTTTATTCTTATAAAATATAAAATCAGCTTTATTCCTTTGAAACATTACCGGAAACAGCCAGGAGTTTCAAGTTGGTAATGGTTGATATTTTTGGCTTTAGTCTCGCTATTGTAGACCTTCAGAAATCTCATAAAGCCGTAGTGCCTGATCAGTATTATAATTACATTGATATGGGTCAAAGCAAATGATGAACTTTGATCGTTTATGAATAAAGCTAAAAACACAAAACTTTAAGATAGGTTACTATATTTTTAACCGACGAAAAAAAACGGAAGAGGTTCTCAATTCAACACGTATATTTTTTTTATGTATGACCACGCATAACTTTTTACAGAGTTGTCCGATTTTGATAATTCTTCTTTTATTACTATCTATTCTTTTATTACTATCACTTCCAAGGTGGACCCATTGTCATCATGTTAGGACCTAATGATGATATCCTGGGAAAATTGAAGGAACTCTTAAAATTTTATAGGCACACTTGCAGTGATTTCGGTTTTAGTGTGAAAATCGGTAGCTTTTTGGCTACTAGTGTCGTATAATATACTATGACAGTATAGTACGAGTAGGTAACCTACTCGATAGTCGAGGTGGCGATAAATCACAAAAAAGTAAGAAACAAAAATTTTTAACAAAAAATAGAACCAACTCAAAACACACTAAAAAGTAAAAAATAACTGTGTCATTTAGTTGCTTTAATTAACTTAAGCATATCTAGGAGTCGGTGCCAGCCTCTACTTTAAGAACATTACCTAGAACCCACAAACTGCTTTACTACGTTAAATAAATGTTCCTTAAATTTGGCTGGCACCGACTTCATAGATATGCTTAAGTAAATTAAAGCAACTAAATGACACAGAAATTTTTTACTTTTTAGTGCGTTTTGAGTCGGTTCTATTTTTTATTAAAATTTTTTATTAAGCTTGCGATATTATAGCTCAATAACTCGCGCCAATATTGCGTGGCCGTCCCGTCTCCTGTATAACGATAGCTTAAGTTAAAAAAACTGTTATTAAAAAGCTTAGTATAACACGTTTTAAATAAATTCGTATTATATAAGTAGGTATTTTACAGCACTGCGGGAAATAAATAACCAGCTAATAACTAACAGATTATAGAACAGGAAAGTCATTTGGCCTCACACTCTAGGTCTAACACTGTTACTTACGATTTTTCGATGTAAATGTGTAACTGAATCCTTAAACGAATTTACATAGAGATTCAATAAAGTACGAGACGAGTTTCAGGTAAAGTAGATTTCGTATGAAATAGGTTCACAGATTTATGTAAAGAGCCGTGGAAGGTGTAGATAAATATGCGAAAGATGGGTTCACGAACGAACGGTGTTTGATAACTTACGAGTAACTAATCTCCGCATTAAACTTCCTTGAAATTAGCTTATTCAAATCAATTGAAGATTTAATTAAGAAATAGTTATTATTCGATTCCTTCAAATGTTACTTCTTATGTAATACGCGTATGTTTCTGTATTTCTGGTTCTGCGGAATGCTTTGAATTCTTGTCTGTCTGCTTGTCCGCACTATCTATATGTTCCCTTACAACTCCCCTAACGATTTGGCCGATCCCCGATATGATGACATATCCTTATTCAAATTCAAATTCAAAATCATTTATTTCAAATAGGCCAATTGTAAGCACTTTTGAAACGTCAAATTAGACTATTTGTAGTGACTCTACCATCGATTCGGAAGGCAGGTCCTGTTGAGAAGAGCCGGCAAGAAACTCAACAGTTGCTCTTTTAAGATAGACTAATCTAGCAGTTTCTACATCGGTAAACTGTCTTATTTTTCTCACTGCAAATGCAGCTGAGCTAAGTTTACCTGTTAGTGATTCTATATGAGCGCTCCACTGAAGTTTACAGTCCAAGGTTACTCCTAAAAAGACTGTGGAACTTTCCATCTTTAGTGTTTCACCATCCTTACTAATATTATAAAGGGGAAAGTTTGTATGGATGTATGGATGTTTGTTACTTTTTCACGCAAAAACTACTGAATGGATTTTGATGAAACTTCACAATAATATAGGTTACATATCAGAATAACACATAGGCTACATTTTATACCGAAATTCCCACGGGAACGAGAACTACGCGGGTGAAACCGCGGGCGTCCTCTAGTTTATCAATAAAGACTTATCTATTTTTTTTACATTCGGTAATGAAAACTCAACACATTTAGTTTTCTTTGCATTTAACAGTAAGTTATTTGCAGTAAACCAATGCGACACATGCGATATGGCACAGTTTACATCGTCAAATCTTATAGAAAACAGTCTGAGGAGTGTTCTAAGCTACTTACTTAAATGGGTGTAAATTGCAAAAAACACCTTAACATTCATATTTTTGATGGTATTGGCGAAACTAATATGTTTCTAGACATTAAATTGAAAAAAATAGAATATGCACTTCCGGTTCAAATTTTCAAACCGAAAGAAGAAAAACCAAGTAAAGAATAACATTGGGTTCAATATCGGGCGTAGCAGAAATGCAGGAGTGTGAAGGCTTTCTCCTACCCGAGCTTATTGATTGTTTCTTTACTTAATTAGTGGTGTAAAAATAGATACAATAAATATTTATTTATATATATTTTTTTATTTTGGCTGGTGGAAGGCTTTTGCCGTGGCTAGTTACCACCCTACCGACAAAGACGTACCGCCAAGCGATTTAGCGTTCCGGTACGATGTCGCGTAGAAAACGAAAGAAGTGTGGATTTCATCCTACTCTTAACAAGTTAGCCCGCTTCCATCTCAAACTGCATCATCACTTAACATGAGGTGTGATAGCAGTCAAGGGCCAACTTGTAGTTGATAAAAAAAAAATATTACTAAAGTTAGAAAGGGGTTATGAATATAAAATGTATTGCTAAAATAAAGTAGATAAACTTTAACTTCGCTACGGTCATAACTTTTAGTGTATCTACTCACCCGAGTACACTAATTTGATTCCACTATAATTTTACCACCGTAATAAGACGCAACCAATTTGTCTGTACGTTGTTTTATTACGATTTTAATAAAAAGCCACCAGTATTCCTTTTTAAAACAAATGACAATAAATAATTCAGATTACTTCTAGTGTATAGTTTGTTCATTTTAAAATAAACGTAAAAAAGGAACAATATGTGAAAGCAGGCGAGTATTATCTCTGACCTTATCTTCCGTAGGCAAAAATGTTATAATTTTTTCAAGAATGAATCATTTGTTTTCGTTTCAATTGCTTAACTATAATTTAATAAAATATCAGTTTGTCTAGATTTATTGAACAACGTCATCATTGCAATAAATTCGATTGAAATCGAGGTCTTAACCAACCAATATATAAAAAGATTAAAAGTGAATATAGTCGCTGTAGTCAAATCTCAGTAAAGACGCGAATTTAAACTTAAATAAAAGCAGTGATTCACACCTGAGGATCGCAATGTAAAGAAACAAAAAAAAATATACTAAGCGGAACTTTCTTAACACACCTACGTCTCTAATTGCCTTCTGTTATGAAGACAGTCCCATTCTCTGAACCGTAAAATGGTTGGTTAAAATTCTAAAAGCGCTCGCAATTGTTCCACGAGTCCGCCCCGAAGCGGCAATAACAAAACTTTGGAAAACTAGAACACACACATATACTGTATAACAACTACAAATATCAATGACGTATGTATATGTATATACAACACATTTATCATTTATATAAAACCACCACCATAAAACTGTTTTGCTTAAGTTGACCATAAAACTCTTTTGCTTAAGTTAAGCCACTATGGCACTAAAAATGTTGCACTTAATCTCATTGCCTCTTATCTTAGTGATAGAACTCAAACGGTATGCATTAATGATATAAAGTCACGTGGCTCATCTCCTAAAATGGGCGTTCCACAGGGTTCAATTTTGGGTCCTTTTCTATTTTTAGTGTATATTAATGATTTACCATACCATGTTAGCGACATTTGTGAAATTGTACTGTTTGCTGATGACACATCTTTAATTTTTAAAACTGATAGAAATAAAAGTGACTTTGACGATGTAAACCGTGCTGTATCGCATGTGTCGCATTGGTTTACTGCTAATAATTTACTATTAAACGCAAAGAAAACTAAATGTTTTGAGTTTTCTTTACCGAATGTAAAAAAAATAAATAAGTCTTTAATGATAAATGGTGAAACGCTAAGAATGGAGAGTTCTACAGTCTTTCTAGGAGTGACCTTGGACTGTAAACTTCAGTGGAGCGCTCATATAGAGTCACTGACAGCTAAACTTAGCTCAGCAGCATTTGCAGTGAGAAAAATAAGACAGTTTACCGATGTAGAAACAGCTAGACTGGTTTATTTTGCTTACTTCCACAGTGTGATGTCTTATGGCATCTTGTTGTGGGGAAAGGCTGCTGACATAAATTCTGTCTTTATACTTCAGAAACGAGCAATTCGGTCGATTTATAAACTTAAACCACGCGAGTCCCTTCGAGTCAAATTTAAAGAAATAGGAATTCTTACAGTAGCCTGTCAATACATATTCAATAACCTAGTTTATGTTAAACAAAATATAAATATGTATAAACAGAAAAAGGATTTAAACGACCGTCTTCCTAGAAATGGACATAAGTTAGTCATATCAGCTTATCGCCTCCGAAAAGTACAAAAATCTTTCGTAGGATTGGGTGTACTCTTCAAAAGTGCTTGTAATAAGCCTACTTGAAATAAATGATTTTGAATTTGAAATTTGAATATAAAGAATATATGCTATCATTTATATAAAAATTCTGTTCAATTCTGAGCACGGCTTCTAAAAGTGTAATTAAATAAGTTTCTAAAATACTAGCTGTAATTTGCGGTTCCATTAATGCTCTGTAAATGAAAATTACATGTAATTATTTCAGTTTTCGTACTAAAATTTTGTAAGATAGAGATAACTTTTAAAAAGCAGAGGTAATTTTATACTTTTATAAAACAAAAATGAATCAAAAATGATTTAACTCTGAAGAACATTTTAATAATTATTAGAGGTTTGCCAGGTACCAGAAAGAATCAGTCTTTTCAACCGACGAAAAAAACGGAGGAGGTTCTCAATTTGACACGTATATTTTTTTATGTATGACCACGCATAATTTTTTACAGACTTGTCAGATTTTGATAATTCTTATTTTATTAAAAAATGACACTTCCAAGACGGTCCCATTGTCATCATGTTAGGATCTGATGATGATATCCTGGGAAAATCGAAGGAACTCTTTTAATTTTATAGGCACACTTGAAGCGATTTCGTTTTTTGTGTAAGTATCGGTAGCTTTTTGGCTACAAGTGCCATATAATATACTATGACAGTATAGTACCAGTACGTTACGTGGCGATAAATAACTAAAAAGAAATGAAAATTTTTAACAAAAAATAGAACCGACTCAAAACGCACAAAAAAATAAAAAATAGCTGTGTCATTTAGTTGCTTTAATTTACTCAAGCATATCTAGGAGTCGGTGCCAGCCAAGGTTTCTTCCCACAAAGTGCTTTACTACGTTAAATAAATGTTCCTTAAACTTGGCTGGCACCGACTAATATAATGATATATGCTTAAGTATATTAAAACAACTAAATGACACAGTTATTTTTTACTTTTTAGTGCGTTTTGAGTCGGTTCTATTTTTTGTTATTTAGTTAATTTAGTTTATTAAAAACTAGAGGACGCCTACGATTTAACCCGCATAGTTCTCGTTCTCGTGGGAATTTCGAGATAGAATGTGACATATGGGTTATTCTGATATGTAAACTATATAATTGTGATGTTTCATGAAAATCCATTCAGTAAATTTTGCGTGAAAGAGTAACAAACATCCATCCATTCATACAAACTTTCGCCTTTATATATTAGTAAGGATAAAGTTAAAGAACAGTTTAGAATTCATTTCTTCCTGTTATCAAGACGTGTTTCATGTCATGGCTATTTTTTTTCACTCATTTATTTATTTACAATTATTTTAAAAAATTATAACAATACATATAAAATAATAAAAAAAAAAACACTATTAAAAATTTATAAACAAATTCATTCGGCCTGCTGCGGGGCCCGGGGGTCCAAGCAACCGGTGGTCAGGGCTCCAGAATGAGAAACCTCCTCACAATACGCGCCGTTTCTAGAATTACTGCCTTCTGTGTACGACACTTGATCCAACAATTAAGCGAAAACTTTTTAAGATGTTCGTCAAAGCTTTTCGCTCTAAGACCGTTGACTGAAACGATTATTAAACTCTGTCCACACACTCGTATAAAACCGTTAGTTAAAATACATTTTTTTCTCTCATTTATATTTATTTACAATTTTTTTTTATAAATTTTTAAGAATTTTATAGGTATATAATACAAAAATATATATAAAAACACTATTAAAAATTTATAAAAAAAATCTTCTCCATTTGCAGGGCCTTTGCGGGCCCAAGCAACTGATGGTCAGGGCACCAGAGCGAGTAACCTCCTCACAATACGCGCCGTTTTAAGGACCTTCTGTATCCGACTTTTGATCCAACAATTAAGCGAAAGTTTCTTAATATGTTGGTAGAAGCTTTTCGCAAAAAGACCATTGACTGAAATGGCTATCGGAACAATAATAGTTGACTCAACATTCCACATTGCGGTAATCTCGTGAGCAAGGTCCAAGCATTTTGAAAATAAATAATTATTATAAAATATATAATTATTATAAAACACAGTTCTGTTAAACTTGAAAAATATTTTAAAACTGATAGTGGTATAACAAAATTATATAATATTAGTCAGTAAAGTCTAATATAATGGGAACTATTTTCGTCTATCCCAATTAAAAGAGGATCTTATACCACTTCTAAAACAATATTCTTTTCCGCTCGCCGGCACTCAAGAAAATAAATTATAACGCATAAACAACACAGAGAATAGCGAGGGTCGTGAAAAGGGAAGAATAATATACAAAAATATTAGCTAATTATGACGCTCTTTGGAATAAATTGCAACCGTGATCCTTTTTAATTGAAAGCCTTGTTAAGTTCCGCACTAACCCAGTTTGTGCAAAATAGACAGTGTTTTTACCCGGGTCAAACGGAAATCCTGCTCTTTATCTATCCAACCCTGATATAATGTAATCTGTGGCGCGCAAGCACCATAATTACCGAGAATTTATTACGACATATATTACACGGTCACACAATAGTTGTTAGTCACTTTTGTAACGAAGAGGAGTGCTAAGGTAGTTTTGTAATATGGAACCCATTCAGCTATACCTCTACAGATACATTAGCTGTATCAGAGGTTACACATTTTTATTTTATGTCCGCCATGCTGGTTTAATCACAAACTTTATTGATACTGTTACCGGTTTATTGTGACATATTGATACCTATTATAAGGACATACAGTAGTTGTTAGGGCAACTTTTGTAACAAGACGGAGTGTTATTGAGATTATTTTATTATATTTAGCGACACTTCAATATAATAAATTACAGTTATCAATACTTAATCATTTTTTCATATATCCGCGGCAAAACTACGAGTCTAAGATACAAAGTCAATCAGCTACAGAAAACCCTTTACCTGGTAACCGGAGCATCCTCAGGAGATGTTGACTCTACAATGTGCAGTGGAGTAAATTTCGCAATTCTCTTTACGTATAGGTGACTTTGTGCCTTGAATTTGTCGGTTTTCACAGAAAATGGAATAAATTAACAAATTATTTACTATTTATAATTTTAATTTTCTATTTATAATACTTTTGCTAACATCAATTTCTAACTCCCGTACTGTAAAATAACAAAATGCCAATAAATTAATTTTAATATTTTTATTAGTTAGAAGGTATTATAATATGATAATAGATAAATAATAATAACTACATAATAATTATACTATACAATATATACTATTACTAAGTACGCTAAACTTAGAGAAACCGATATAATATCGCTGTGACCCTCCGACCTGTATCGATACATCAAACTGCCATTTCTCTACCTTATACCATCTGCATAACAAACGAGGTAATATTTCTCATGAAGAAACTATATATAAGATAGAAATAATTAATTTAATGTTAGTAATAATTCAATCTAAAGTGGAATCCAAGTGTCAATTCACTAATAACCAATATTGCTGACATTATACCAATTCAGTTAGGTTAAGTTTATATTATGATCTTAGACTATATTATGTATATGCAGCCCTTTATTTTACTATTTGAATTCACAAATCTAACACTTTTTTGATCGGAGATTTACGAGTAACATTAAAAAATGATAAAATTATTATAATTAAAAGTTATTTATTTTACTGTAAAGTACAATCATACAGGTCAAACCTCCTTTTTTGAAATCGTATAAAATACCAAAATCTTTTTCTAAACGTAACAAATACTTTTTTAAAACCGCATCAATATTGATTCAGTGAAACGCGAGAGATATACATAGAAGCATACTTAGATCAAACCAAGAATCTCCTTTTTAAGACGATTAATTAAAAAATAATTGTAACAACTGTGTATGTTCTAAGTGAAATATTAACAGTTATAGAACAAGATATCTGTACAGACCACATAAATGAAAACGTTATTACCACTACAATAGTAGTTAACGGCAGTAGTTCTAGTTAGTTACAATAGCTGTTGTAGTCAGAATATTAATAGTTCAATTACTACAAAGTTCAATACAAAGCCTGTATTGTAGTAGGATGATATTGTAGTTATTCTAGATTTACCAGCATAAGGGTGCATAGATGATAGATTAATGATAAGTCTGCTGCGGATGAGCGGAGCGAAATCTATCTATCTAATCTATCTATCTTCATACACATACATACAAACTAGTAGTGTCACTGCGACAAGTCGTCTGCATTTTTGTCGTCTGCGATCGGCTACGAACTAGCACCTTAACAAACCTTACCCTTTGTGCAAGCTAAGGAAACGTCCGCAAACAGAAATGTATTGTTATATCTATAAAAGTGATAAAGAGGTAGCGTGTGATATTGAATGACACCGTTCGCCATAAATAATTAGTTGGCAGCTTCCCATAGGCAGATGTCAATTGATAAATATGTTTATTTTTATTTTGCTAACAACGCCTGTATACATATTGTAATGTTGGTGTCAGACATAGTTTCAAACAGTTGAACACTTGAATGAAACTATGTCTAACACGGAACTTTGAAACTTTGTTCAAATGAATGTACAAAGAAATGCACTTTGCGATCATCTTTGTATATAGTCAATGTACAATGGAAATATGTGTTTGCAAAGCAGTCTTGCATCAACCTGCAAGACTGCTTTGCCTAACA
Source organism: Mycalesis mineus (assembly GCA_034621355.1). Classification (NCBI taxonomy): domain Eukaryota; kingdom Metazoa; phylum Arthropoda; class Insecta; order Lepidoptera; family Nymphalidae; genus Mycalesis; species Mycalesis mineus. Next base: position 7,344,356 of record CM067887.1, on the reverse strand, counting down.
AGTGTACAAATAAGTGTACCAAGTCCGTCATTGAAATGTTCAAATGTTTGAAACTATACTGTCGCCGGCATTATACCTCTTTACTCTCTTTTGAGAGTACTCAATTCAATACTAAATACGAAGGAAAGCCAAGAGTTAGAAGTACGTACTTTACGATATTTATTATATTATTTTTACTATCGACACTGGCGGTCACTATCTCTAGTGTCGACACTTATGCGACATTCCACCGCACTTGATATTTTATAGCTCTATTGGCAAGTCAATGACCGTCTTGGTTACCACTATATACTATTACCATTTCGTATATTATTCGCTAGATACTGTTTACGAAAAAATAAAAAGTTATATGTTTAGTTGTGGCTTTGAATTATATCAACCTCCGTGGCGCAGTGGTATACGCGATGAAATTATAAGACGGAGGTCCCTGGGTACTCGTTCCCGGGGGAAGATTGGATTTATCTGTATGTGTTATTTTGGTCCGGCTATTGGTGGGAAGTTTCTCACCGTCAATTTAGCATTCTTGCCTACCGAAAAAGAAGTATCACCATGCAATTTACGTTTCGCCTTTAAATAGTCTGTAGAAACTAAATGGGTGTAGATTTTCGCTAACACAATGTCATTCAAACATAAAATTAGCCCTGTTAACTTCAATCTTAGAAAACCTTTAAATATTTTCACTTAACATCAGTGTGATAAAAGTAAAGGGCCATACTTGTTTCGATTTAATAAAATGTATTTGTGATAAAATCTAGGTATAATTATAATAAAACTACAGGACACCTACAGTTTCACCCGCGTACTCTCGTTCCCATGGGAATTTTGGAATAATATGTGTCCTATGTGTTATTCTGCTACTTAAGCTATATTGTTGTGAACTATCATCAAAATCAATTTAGTATTTTTTGCCTGAAAGAGTAACAAATCCATCCACACTTACAAAGTTTCGCCTTTAAATAAGTCTACTAGAATAATAAATGTGTGCAGGTTTTGCGCTGATACAATGTCATTCAAAAATAAAATAAAGCACTTGTTTAACTTTAATAATATAAAACCTTTAAATATTTTTCAAGTTAAACTTATTATTACCTTTTGCAATGTGTAGTAGATTTAAAAAAAAACAAACAAAAAATCATTATCACATTAATTCGATTTCTGATGTTTTATTCAAAATGCTATTTATAATATAATATATTTATAATTATAATGGTATAAATGAAGCAGTTTGCTATCAAATGAAAAAACCTACACATTTTAAAATCTAACGATAAAGAACGAAAGAATACAAAAATAGATAAAAGAAAATGCTAAGATAAAGTTGATAGTATTGGTAGTAAGTACTTCTTGCATACAAATATTCAATGAAAGAAAAGTATTGAAAATAGAATTGAATTAAAGCGAAATACAGCGACAAAGAGACTTTTTACGGAGTTTTTTTTATGTTCGTTTTTGTTATTCTTAGATATCGAAGATTGGTTTAATGTCACTATTTCCATGTAACTTCTGACAACTGTGTTACTAATACAGTTGTTACCGAAAATAAATTAGCATACGAATATTTGTTTTTTCTTGACATCAACTAACTTAATCACGAATTAGAGGTCGCTCGCGCTTTCACCCACGTACTTCCCGTTCCCATAAACATTTTGGGATAAATAGTAGGTAGTCTACGTGTTATTCTGATGTATAAGCTGTATTATTTATTCTAAAGTGTCATCAAATACGGTGCAAAGCTCGGTCAACCAGGTACTAATTTTTAATATGTATATAAATTATTATTATTTCTTTATGATGATACGACTAACTTGTGTTTACTTTACTTTTAGAAATACAAGGAATTCTCTATAACGAAACAAAAATGATGATTGAATAACAGATTTTTATTGTATATACTCGTAGCTAGAAACTATCTCGATCACTTCAATTTTCAAACAACAAAACGACCACTCAAGCACAGGTAGGAAAACTTATAAGACCCTCCTTTTTTACGTCGAGATTTAAAAATGTGATGTTTTGTTAAATGCTTATTTTTATTCTCCCTTGTGAGCCCTTCACGTAAGTCCGTTAGAAATGCCTAAACAAGTATCTCTAGGGGATAATCTCTGATCAACCCCTAAGATATAGCTGAGAGCCTCAACCTTCGTCCATGCGTCCATACATCAAAGTGACATCGCACTCGATATTAATGATGGCTCGGACAAGTTAACGAACCGACGTGTGACATGAATATTTTCGGGTAAATGACGCTACATCACAAGTAATGTCCAATAAAAAAAGTTAATAGGTGTATTTTATTGAACGTTATTTTTTAAGTGGCATCATTAACTTTTCTTTCATGAAAATATTGGAAATATGATAATAAAGCCGTAGACGAGCACCATAACTTTTAATTAATTTTGCTGACGTTAATCGCAAATGACAACGTTTTTAAAGTGAGCTCTGGTATCTTTTTCATTATGTTGCTAATGTATTATTATTATCGACGATCGACGATCGAAATTTTGTTCAGTATTTCTATTTAACTTAAAATATGAATGTCCAAGACATCTGGTGCAAGTTTTTGCTTTAAAATAATTTTGTTTTCAGAAAATAGTTCTAGTTGGTACATTTTTTCTTGAAAAAGTACTCCAGGTAAGGATACTATTCCGTAAGCTCCATAATATTAATACAGACAGTAAATTTTTGTAGCATAGTAATATATAAAAATACGTGAATAGTAGCAGATATCAAAAAGTGAACTAATGATTTGAAAAATTAAAAGTAAAAAAAATACACCTTACGCAACTCGGTCGCAGTAACGTCACGCTAACAAAACACCGAACACATGAGTTACGAGTTTATCGATAGTTTAGTTATCGATGCTACGAGTAGACGAGTTGTTGACTGCCACAACATCCGGTTCGGCGTCGATACGTCAAAGCGACACGCCATTCTTTATCGCGCCATTCTCATGTCAACGAACTGGCTCTAACGTCGTCGACTAAATAGCGCCATTTTGAAAATATAACCCTAGTAAATAAGCCTTGAAAAGCACTATAGCCGTTGGTCCCGGTATCATAAACATCTGATAGTAATCAGATGATACAGAGACGAAGTTACACACATATAACACCACGTCTTGTTCCTTGGAATAAGGAGAGACAACTCTTTGCGGTTCTTAAATACTTCCTTTCTGCTCCCATTAAACCTATCATACAAGTCTGTCAGGTGAGGGTACCTTTGACCTGGCCATTATTTAAAATGTTCTGAACTTGGTCCAGAAACTTTGGCCTTGCCCTTCCGCTTCCAAAATTTCGATTCCCACTAGCCGTATAATTTTTTTTTCTTTCATCCACAAACTGTGTAATCATACCTTTCTCAATTTGAGACACTTACTTCATTAAGTAAAATGGCGTTTTTGTCTGAGTTATTAAAAATTTTATGTAGGTACTCTCAAACAGAAAACTGTAACTATTATAGAAGTCGTAATCACAGATTAGACATTGATTGCAACACTCATCAATTAATCTATGGTCGTAATACTAAACTGCACCGTAAAACTGATAATAAAATTAATGTTTAGTATCTAATTCATACTGATAATATTTTTACACGGTTACGAAGAAGTATAACCTCGGGGTTTGAAGCACTCTCATCTAAAAAAGGTCCTATAAGAAATACAGTTTGCTATCTGACCTACTTGGTTTTCCAACAAACTAGAATTTTTTCGCGTATAATATACATCCTTTTTCTACGTTATTAAGTAACAATTTTTAAATCCTGCACGTTATTAAGGATTCCGCTTTATGTTAACGTTAAAAAGTCTCGCTTGTTACATCTGTTCATTAAGCCACTTGTTTTCGTGTATGTAGATGAAAACCTACAATTATGCTCTATACATTTGAGGAGAGCTTTCATAGACTCGTGAGCTTATGCTTAGTTTATACTGTATGAGCACCGGTATTACTTTGGATCTACAATCCTGTGATATCGTTTTATTTTAGTTGTTCTTCAAGCCTCTGTAGTTTGAACTTTGAAAAGGTGCTTCTTTTGTATGTTGCATTTCCATTTCATATAGGCATATAGTCGAACAGGCAGAAATCCTAAGGGTTTATTCCTCCTCAATAAAAAAAAATACCCCATAGACAGAAGCTCAGTAAGCGATGCTGTTTGAGCGTGTTCTACAATTACTAATAAATGAAGTTATAAAATTAAATATAGGTAGGTAATTATTAAAATACTTAACTTTTTGTCGTTAGGATCACGAAAATGTAAAAAATTAGACATTTATGTCAATTAAAAAATAAATAGACCAAATATAATATGAGTACAAACTTTTGATACCAACATATCATTTGATAACATTTGTGACAATAATACAAAAAAACTTTAGACCTTGGAAATAAAAACATAAGAAAATATCCCGCCTACTTTAACAAGTCTAATTTTGATCCATTTATTTACAAAAGTCTAACAAGAGCTCGTTATGCTTATATAAATTGCGTCCCCAAAAGATTTTAGCATTTCGTCAAAAAAATGCAAAGATTTCGCGATAATAAGACGCGCGTAAGTTAGAGAGGAGCCCTTTGAGTTACTATTATGAAAAGTTAACCACTTTTTCTTTCTAAATTATATGTTGGTTGTTTAAGTTTAAGTTCAGTTTTAGTGTCTACAAGCACTTATTTAACTTATCCTGTTACGAGTAGTTAAGTATTAGTCACAATTTAGAATAAAAATTGGCAGGAACTTTATGCTTGGTTGCAATCACATCTAATGATAAGTATAGAAGATGTCTATCTGCTTGCCTTTGCGATTAAGGTGACTTTGCTGATATTGCAATAAATGGAATTGATAAACCAAGCATTAAGATCATTTTCTTAGAAAACATTCTTGCATATTCTAGACTGAATACTTGTTACGGAGTTTATATAAAAGTTTGTTTTTAAAAATATTTTATTAACCGAAACTTTAAATCAATGTCGATCCTCGCGTTTGAGCCTCGTACCCAATATAAAAAATCAAGTCGTCGGTAATTTTATTAAGATTTGAATCACCAGACAAAGATCTAATACATTTTAAATCTAAAACAGCAGAGATAATGTCAGCACAATTAAATACATAAAAAAATAATAAATAGTCAAACCATGCCATTGGTTTCGATGTCCTTAAAGTTTTGACTTCACTCTAATGTAGAAAACATCTGCGTATTATAATATAACCCAGTTTAAAAATATATGTTTAAAATATATTAAAATTTTGTGGACAACTGTTCGTTCGCAAATGAGGGAAATATTAAACAAAGTTAAAGACACATGCAAAATATTCTTGTAACTAAAAATAAGTTTGCACAATTTGAGTTTTGAATATTAAAAAGAAAGTTAAATGGAGTTTCAATGTTATAGCCGATAGGTTCAACGTCTGAATCGTTTATTATACCGAGCTGCTATTACTGAAAATGGCGGAAACTTTCCTTCAAGATGAAAGGGATAAAGTAAATTATATCGATCGTTCGATAAAATATAGGATATTTTCAAGATATACAAAATTTCATGTTTATCACCCGACTCCCAAGAATTATTAATGTATATTTATAATTGTTTTTTATGATTTCACCGACAGTTTTTTTACAGTATTTTTGACAGTTAAGGATTTGTTAGATTCATCTTGAAAAGTATATTTTGATACGTGGATCTAATTGTAAACTAAAAACCGACGGAATATTTATGGGTTCCGCTCCCCACGAAGGCGCAGGCTGAGATAAAAATCATTTAACTTAGGCGTTCAGCTCATAATATAGTATATTAATCAAAGTAAAGTTTACATTGTTTATAATTTATTTTTATTTTCTTTCTATAAGGAATGTAGCTTCGTTTAACGACGAAGGCCCCAAGCGAGGGTGAAAAAGAACTGAAAATGCCAACCAGCTGCCGTTCGGCATCTGACTCGTGTTGCAAAAAGGCGTAACTATTCAAAACTTTTTCCACTAGAAATAAATATCAACTTGGTCTATCAAAAAAATTAATCAAAAATCTTAACAGACTTCAAAACGCTCTAAAAGTAAAAAAAATGTATCATTTAGTTGCTTTAATTTACTTAAGCATATCTATGAAGTTGGTGAAATCCAAGGTTCTTACTTCGCGACATTACCTTGAACCCAACAAGACTTGAAAAAAAGAGACAAAACACTACATGTAGTATAAAAACAAACACAGACAATTTATTAATATATAGGCAAGCCAGGGCGGCCTTATTCCTGGAATTAATCTCGAAATATAGATAAAAAATATAATAATGAAGTGTGCATAGGATCTCATTAGAAACGTATAAATCAATATCAGGAATCAGTACAGAATAAAAATTAAAATGAGATATGAAAAATTCAGTGCTCAATGTATGCAATGCTGTTGTTATATAATAATTGTTGAAGCAAACCGATACCGCTTAACATATTATCTATTTAAATTATTATTGACGTGACAACGTCTTATAATTCGATAGAGCCGGCTGCACGCACGAAAAAACTACTATAAAAAATTAATATATTTATAAATTAATATATTTATTATAAATTTAAAATATAAATTTATAAAATCAAAATCAATTATTTTATTAATTTAAATTAATATTTATAAAAATATACTTAAATTAAAAATTTTAATAACCAATTAAATGCTACCATTCCATCAGTATTTTCTTAAGACATTGTCACGTTCAACTATCGTCAGTAAACCGACTTTACAGACAACAATTTGTCTCTTCAAATAAACTATAAGTGTTTATAATGTATATAATCTGAATCTGGAAACGGCTCCGCTGATTTTGATGAAATTTTGTATGGAATATGTTTTGAATAAAAAATTAAATTCAATAAAAATTAGTTGGTGTTTTGACTTACATTTCAAGATCAAAATTTCGAGAATGTCTACTATGAAACAGAAAAATAAAAATAAATAATTAAACTTTTTTTTAGAATCATTTATAAGAAATCGCAATTAGTGAAAAACTGTATATCTATGTAGTATTTAATTATATAAGACCTTAATTATGAGTTAAAAATCATGTATCAAGCATAATCATATAATGAAGTTAATCATATATTTTGTTTTAACAAGATAGTTAAATAAAGTAGAGAGCGTGATATTAAAACGGGATGAAATGAAGAAACTACGTTAATTTCGTTCGCTCTGGATTTCATGAATATGGCATCCAAATTACAAAAACATAAACAATATTCCGTTTTCAGTTTTAAAATGTGTATGTATTTTCTCCTCATTTCCTTTGACAATAAAATATAAAATTAAATGAGTAATATGAATGCGAAATAAGACTAATACTTTTTTTATAAATCTTATAAGGTACTAACTAGCTCATAGACCAAGTAATAGTACTAGCTAACTCCGCAATTAATTTTCTGCCATAATTTTTTTTTCATACAAATATACGATTAAAAGTGATGTTTTTTATATTATAGGACAACTACACACATCGCTATATAGCCCCAAAGTAAGCTTAGGTAGCTTGTGTTATGGGTACTATGATAACTGATAAATATTTTTATATATATATACATATATTATACATAAATACTTATAACATACAGATACCATACATACACCAGATACAGAACCCAGACACTGGAAAACATCCATGCTCATCACACAAATATTTTCTAGATGTGGGAATCGAACCCACGGCCTAGGACCTAGAAGCAGGGTCATTACCCACTGCGCCAATCGGCCGTAAAAAAAATAAATAAATAAAGTGAAGTATTAGGGAAGGAGTGTAAACAACCTATTTTTTATTTATTTATTTAATTCAGACAACAGAGTCCACTTAACAATTAAAATTAAATACACAAAAACATATATTAAAATCGGTCAAAACACTTCTGAAACTATGCGACCACAATCGCACTAAGAAACTGCTATAGAATACTATGTCGTCGTGTGAATATACAACACCTTATTTTCATTGTTATGCGACATAATACGTTGGAATTCCTGCACACGACCGTGAGATATCACATCTCAGTGCTTTGGAAGACATGGCATTTGGCAATGCTCCTGACGTCCCGAGTGTTTACAGGCGACGTAACTACCTAATGTCACGTAAATAATGCCGCCTTGTGCTCTATAAACATACTCATAACAGTTACACCCGTGATTAAAATACACCAACTTAATGCCTTAAGTCTATCTATCTAACTCAGCTATAAATTCGAAATCTAATTCTCAATCATGTCTTTTAAGTAGGCTGTCCACCGGGTTGGGGAGGTAGATTCTGCGCCGGCAAGAAATTCAGCAGTTGCTCTTTTAAAAATATAACGTTACAATTTATATTTTAAATTTAACGATTAGTTAGATTTCCTTCCTTTTGTGCAGTAGAAATCTTTTTGATCGCATATCTTTGTCATACTTCGTCTGATCGAACGATCGCCAACTAATTGTGATCACGATAAATAAATTATAATATATGATAGTTTTTCTCAGACAAAAATTATATCTAACATATAAAATTTCCCTGCCACAATGTTAGTTACCGTACTCCTCCGAAACGGCTTTACCGATTTTTACCACATTTTGTATGCGTATTCAGCAGGTCTGAGAATCGGCTACTATCTAATTTTCATCTAAATTTCTTTTTTAATTACTACTAAATTTACATCTTATGATCCGGGTCTCTCTATTAGTGGCCAAAGTGTAACCACCATTGCTGAAGCATTGCCTTTTAAGTTCCTCGGTAGAAAGATTGATTACAAAGGACGCACACCATCCCTTGAGGTAGTCGTCGATAACTTCATAAATGACCTTAATAAGGTAGACCAACAGCCCATTAACAATATAAAAAAAGCGTGGGTCTATGACAACTATCTCACTTCACGTCTGACTTGGCCATTCCTCGTTTATGATATTGGCAGAACCCATCTGGCAAAACTAGATGCAAATGTCATAAAAACATTGAAGTCTTCCGGTTTTTCAGAGATTACAATAATTTTGGGTTAAAACTAAAAAGGCCATCGGAACTCTATAAACACCTCAGGGTTACCAGAACGCACATTCTAGTTAAGTCCCAGGACGAACTAGTTGCATCACTTCCTAAACTTGACTCTAGCTTCATTTTTACAAACAATTTTAGCAGGTAAAACAACCGGTTTGCCGGACGTAAAAAGGAAGACCATGACATAATAAAATCTTTTCTTAAACAAATGAGGACGACAACTAGAAAGTGCATGCCATGAACCTAGAAATGCAAAACAAACTTAGATCTGCCTCCTCTGGCTCTGAATGGCGCGCCTTGCTTACGATTGGTCTCCTGCCTTATTGAAATTTTATCTTAATGCCTTTCAACTGACTCTCCCAGCCTATGGGGCCTCGGAAAAATCTTGCTATACCTGTGGTGAGGCAGTGGGCACTGCAAGGCCCTTATTGGTAGGGTGCGAGGTGCTCCTGGACAGGGGTCGGGTCACGACAGAGTATAGAATCAAAATACTTCAAAAAGTTCAAAATTCAAAAGCATTTATTCAATTCGGCCAATATATAAGGACACGTATGAAATGCACTATAAAATCCCGGAAGACTTAGCTATTACGACATCTAGACCGGACATATTTCTTTCCAAACAAATCAAACGTATAGTACTTGTTGAGCTTACAGTGCCGTGGGAAACAAACATCCCTAAAGACCATGTATTCAAAGTGAATAAGTACTATGACCTTACTGAACTAACCAAAAATGCTGTTAGTGAAGTGGGTGCGAGGGGTATACCAGAAGTCTCTCTACAACCTGCTAAAAGACCTTGGCCTTACTAGAAGTGCAGTAAGCTCCATATTGGAACGAGTGTCCTAAGCTGCACAACCCGAATTGGTGCAGGGAATGAACAGAGGAGGTGAGTGTTGACGCGCGTCACTAAGGGTACCCTTAAACCTACACCCGTGTCACAAGTCTCGGGCTCTGACGCCCGCACGGTGAATCCATGGAATGCTAAGATATTCGTCTCTCTAATGCAAAACAACGTTTGCCGGGTCAGCTAGTGATAATATAAGTTTAATAAGATATTAGCATACAAATTTTTGAAAATAGTTTGTTTTCTGGAAATTGTGTTCGTTGATTTCGGTACAAAAAGCATCCCATTTTATACCACAGCTCTTTGGTACTAACTAAAATTTCCACCAAAGTGCGCTAAATCGACCTCAACAACATATTCTCGACACAAAACACTCTATTATACTGTAATATACTGTAGTTCACAGCTTATATACTTTCAGAAAATTTCGTACCTATTTTAGCGAGAAGTGTTACCTATTTCAGTGAGATACATCAGACGATTCTACTAAACATCGATGTGTTTCGGTCTACATAGCATGATTGCAGGTAAAATTACAGGCCATAAGGCTTAATACCTGTGCATGTCTGCATGATAGACACAAAGCAACGCAATGTTAGACACGTACTGTACACTCGGGGCTACAATTTGCTGTTCAGTCTAAGGCGATAGATTTCTACACAAGATCAGATGGACAGTATCAAAAGTGATACTTAATCCTTCATAGCATATCTAATTGATACTTGATATTAAGTTTGATCCACGAGTGTGAAAATGTTTAAATTTACGTAATAATATTTAGAAAGAAATACCTCATATCTTGCTAACTGCAAAACTTAAATGCAAAACAATTCAGCTAATTTGTTTTATGCTTTTGTTATTGGATTAGGAAGGTTCTTAAATAACAAACAATATAAAATTTAATATTTAAAAACCCCCACAAAATTAGACCTTTCATTGAGGGAGTTGTGAAAAAATATGTAATCGGCCATCTTGGACCAGTTTTCAGCACACATAGCTAAAAACCACCACAAGGAAACTTTTTCTTTAAAATTAAATAGACCGCATTAAAATCGTTCCATCCGTTGAGCGCTACATTGCCACGGACACACACATTCACAGATGGTGATGAATGAATGATGACAGACAGAGATAGACATCAAACTTATAATATCCCCATTTTGCGCCAGGAGTTAAAAATTAGGAAAACTACGCAGAAATTCGAAATTTTAAAAAAGTAGTATTTGTTACTCAATCTCTTCTCAAAGGCTTAACGAATCAACACAGACAGATTATAGTCTGATATAACATACAGACTACTTTTTATCCCAATACTCTCACAGGAACACATAGATGAGACCGCAGGGCATTAGTATAAAATAAAATTCATGTTAAACCAAACATTTAACCTGTTTTTGTAATATTAAAATACATTCATGACATAAAGGACAAGTTCAAAGGCGCTTTTTATAAAGTACGTCAAGTACAGATTAATTGAAAACGTAAAATAAATGAAAACAAAATGAAACGAGTATTTTTTTAATAATTGAACACATTTATAACAAAAAAGAATCTATCACAATAAATAATGACCCACAGAAAGCAAAGTTCCGAAGTGTTAAAAGAAACTTTTATAAGACGAACGTTAAAAATTCATAACAAAAGACTTTATTAAAAGTTCCAAAGTCTTCCGCGAGGAAAGCATCAGTCTCGTTATGATAAGCTCGAACAAGCACATTGCAAACAATAAGAGAACAGAAAAGAGGAACTTCCTTCTATTTTCTTCTTAACACTATGTAAATATATCTTCCATGAATTTTCGTTCGAATGAAAAATGTACACGTGTACCTTTATTGAATTAACGGAAATTAATTATTGAAATTTACGCTTTCCTTTGGATATTAAAATTGCTGGAATCCGATTGATAATAATTCAAAATTAATAATTTTATTATTATAATTATCAAACCGACTTCAAAACGCACTGAAAAGTAAAAAATAAATGCGTCATTTAGTTGCTTAAATTTACTTAGCCATATCTATAAACTCGGTGCCATCCAAGTTTTAGAAAATTTTATTCAACAAAGTAGCAAATCACAGTGTGAATTAAGTATCATCTTTAAAGTAGAAAGCTTACAGGTGGCACCAACTTCATAGATATGGTTAAGTATGTCGATTCTTGAAAAAACGTGAGTTTTGAAGCCGCTGTATAACGGTTGCAAAGCGGATGTACCTCAAAAAGGTATTATTATCTAATGACATTTTGTCATATTGTACTGATAGTTGAACTGAAGGTGGGACGATAGACATATACGATGTATTTTTTTCAAGAATTGACATGTTGTTTTGTAAGAATTTCTATAAAATAAAATTCGGACCGAGCACCACGTTGTTCTCGTAGAAGTCAGTGTCGCTGCAAAATGCATTTATCTGCATTTATAGTCTACGATCGGCTACCAACTTGCACATCAACACTCCTCTTTTTTACCAAGGGGTTTAAGAAGTGTTTAAAATGACATCTTGTATACTTATATATTATTGCTTTAATAGAAATATACTAGTTAAATCACCACACGCTGCGTCCTACGCACAAACGCGTGAATCTGTATTGAAACCAAATACCTACTCTTACTTTACAGTTACAAGCGAAACCGAATGGAACCAGTTTACCCTTTTACATTTTAAATATTTAATCACACTAATGATTTTAAACTAGGTTTCTAGTTGTTCGACATCATTAAATATTTAATCATGCAACTGGATTTAAATACTGACCGTAAAAATCCTTGTCGTTTTATCGTGGTACGTACCCATTTGAATATTTAATTGAATACATTAAATGTTAATCCTAATAATTTTCATTTACAGGTAATCAGTCTGATTGGATTGTGATAATAATATACAATCATTCAATATTGATAGGTAATATTAATCTTATAAATTAATTATCTATAACTAGCCGATGAACTACTAGTTCAACCGTGAACTGTAGTGTAAACTTCCAAGAACACAAAAGATCGTGAACGCCACCCTTTTTCGAAAAAAAAAAGAATGGTTATAGCAAGCTAGCCTTAATAAATAGATATATGACATCCGGACTATTTTGTAGACCTAAGAAAAGGAACAATCCTACAATGCTCTACTTAGTTATATTTCAAATGGATAAGGCAGCGTTTTCAATGAAATCGCCCAGGAGACACGACTCCTCCGTCATTTATTGTCATATTTTAATAATTTACCTTTCTCAGGAACCATTCTATCTACTGATGAAACCCGCATGAAAATCTTTTCAGTAGCCTACAAGCTTATCATTAACAGACAGACAGATCGATGCGGCGTGGTACTTTGTTTTATAATATGTATTGATAATTAATTATGTATAAGAAAATACTTAAATAAATACATAATTATTATTTGCATATGTGAATAAATCACTCTACACAATTATGAACAAATAAATTATGAACCAAGAATTAATTACTTTAACTATGAGTAAAGTGTATCGTAAAGGTTTATTTTATCGTTGAATTAACGTCGTAATAAATCTTAGAACAAGGCTGTAGGATTAATTTGATAAAACGGAATATGTATAAGCTTTTCCCAAAACATTCTTTTAATTAAGTTTACACGACGAGTAAAAAAGAGCAGAAAAAACAGCCACATTTTTTCATTTATGTTCCGAATAATGTTTCACATATTTTATTATCTTACATTTAATTATTGCGTCAGGCGGTTTGAGATCGTTGTATTTGGAAGATCATAAAGTTGGCCTACAGTTATGTTTAATGGCAGATATGACGATGGTGATAATGAATTATTAAGATAATATTGGTAAACTACCAATAAGTAATTAAAAGAACTATTTTGAATTATTAATAAACAAAATGAAGAAATCATAAGTAATTATTTAAATTTATGAAATAGCTCACCTTAGAAAACAGTTATCCAATCCAAAAAATACAGTAAAACAGTTCACAAAACGCACAAAATGAAACAGTCGATAAAAATTTGATCACTAGTAACGGAAAACAGAATGAGTCGTAGTCGTAGCCGCTACAGTGCTACGGCGTAGCTCGCTACGACACAGGCGCACGGAGTCAGCCCTCGTAGACAACTAAGCGGCGCGGACCGCGGGCCGGTGCATAGCTCAATCATAGCAATATGAGATGAAAGCCTCTTTTAAGTTTTGTTACTCATTTAATGTAACCATTGTAATCACTCTTTTTAAACGACTTCGAAAAAAGGAGTTTCTCAATTCGATCGTATTTATTTTTGGTTATAATATTTCCGCATAATAAGGAATAAATGACTTGTGCCTTGCATTTTATTTTTTAATATTGTTGTACTTAATTAGCATTATAATTAGGCCTATATTGGTCTGGCCGTTTGACATTTTTTTGGTCTATAATTATGAGAATAGACTCTAAAACTCTAAACTCTCCACCTCGATGTTGAACACAATCGCTAATGGTTAAACAACAGCGCAAGGCACACTGGCTAGATACGACCTTCTCTGCACTGACGAATCAAAATAATCGAGTATGTAGGACGGACTGACAGACGGACGGGCGGAATGGAATCCTTCCGTCCGTCCGTCCATCGGTCCGTAGAAGTTTTACCATTATGGTAAAACTTCTTCGATTAATATTCATGACATAAAAAAAAAGTTTATTAATTAAAATTATTTTCAATTCTAAAATGAAGGAATTAAAAAATTCTAATATTAAATTATTCTATAATTATGAGAATAGACTCTAAAACTCTAAACTCTCCTCCTCGATGTTGAACACAATCGCTAATGGTTAAACAACAACGCAGGGCACACTGGCAAGATACGACCTTCTCTGCACTGCCTTAACCTAAAACATATTAAATGTAAATACTCTTGTGGCTATTATTTAAACGTGCATTAGAAAAGATCCAAACAATCTAAATACAAGGACCCTATGGGTATTTTTTTGCTACAATGACGAATCAAAATAATCTAGTGTGTAGGACGGACTGACAGACGGACTGGCGGAATGGAACCCTTCCGTCCGTCCGTCCATCGGTCCGTAGAAATTTTACCATTATGGTAAAACTTCTTTGATTAATATTCATGACATAAAAAATAAAAGTTTATTAATTAAAATTATTTTCAATTCTAAGATGAAGGAAGTAAAAAATTTAAATATTAAACAACAAAATAACTCTATGCAGTCGTTGTTCTAAAATATTATTGACGTGTATTCTCTCAGTAAGCTAATATGAGACTATGCGATTAGACATCTTTTTCGCGTTTTAGCTCTCTTTTGGTTCAGACACCACCCCTAACAAACTAGCTCGTTTCGATCTAAGATTGCATCATCACTTGTGATTACAGTCATGGGTTAACTTGTAATATGTAAAACATTTGGAGGCAGAAATAAGCAAGGCGGTAGTGCTTACTCGTAAAAGCTGTCACAAAGAGCTCTACTACTTCTGCAATAACTGTCTACAATCACAGCTGATTGGTACACAGTTTTGCATCCTTAATCGGAACGCGTTAGGTTTCACTCTAAAGTGCGTATCGGAAATATATTGAACAGCATAGTACGCGTCCATAGAATCTGGTGTATGGGAAATTTTAAATAATGTAATTAAGACTTCTAAAATAATAATTTACTTATTAATGATAGCCGTCAGCGCTCCTTCTTAAAGAAGAAACTTTCTCGTAAAAAAGGAGATGTTATAAGTTTGACCTGCCGCTCTATGTGTTTGTGTGTCTTTTAGTGGCAGCTTAGCTTGTAAACAAATAGACGGATTATAATGTGATTTTCTCCGTTTGGAAGCTGACGCAATCGAGACAGTTTTTATATGTATCTTGCCTATAACGATAAGACAAGTCAATTCAAAGTCAGACGTCAACATTTTTCCATTGTTGTTGAAATATGGACTTCCGGGATAAAATGTGGCCTATGTATTATTATAATATGTAAGCTATATTATTGATAATGATGAAATTTCATCATAATCTATTCAGTAGTAAAATAATCCATCTATCCATTCATACAAAATTTCACCTTTATAATATTAGTAAGAAACTTATGTTTTTAATATAGTATGTTTTTACTTTTGTTTCAATTCTGTTTTGTATCAAAATTCAATAAATCCGCCGCCGGCATATTTATTTCAAAGCAACTTAAAAGGATTGCGTTCGTTCGCAGAAAAGACGGAACATTTTAACGGATCGTTCTCACCAAACAAAGCTCAAGAAGCACTTACAGGCAATTAACAGTGATGAGTGTAATCTAAGTTCAAATATAAACAGCGCCGTACCTGCGGCGTTAAACATAATACAAATGAAATTCCATTACGATATTAAACCAAAACACCAAAGCCATGGCTCGCTTTATGAAAGAATTTAATATTAAAGAACTGTTTTTCCATTTTTTCCTAAAAAATAAAGATGGGGAATGAAATTCTGTTTCCACCTGGGGCCTTAGGGGTTAGTCGAATTTATTAGCATTCAAATGATTTATAACTAGCGAGCGGCAGCTGAATATTTTCTGATTCGTCTTAAATTAAATTCTTTCTTTCCTTTGACTGGATTTCATTAAAGCAACGAAACGCCTCAAAGACGAAAAAGATAATCTGCAGAACTCGGTTAAGGCCATCGTACTATTGCAATTTAATTTAGTGTCGATCTCACCACCTGGCGATTACATTGAACAAGCTGTTACACGCTACTTCGTCAAAGTAACTTTTATACGTTATTTACAGTTTCTCTCATTAACCAATGGTAATAACGATATATAATATTAATACAACTAAGTCAAGTAATACTGTTTCGATAGTTGTCTCAATCAATGGGTTTAAAGCGAAGAGCTGCACCGGGCATCTTAAGAAGCTTTCGTTTGGCTTTTGGTTTATGGCTCGAATGTAAAAGGCAGTGCCTGAGATAGCGCCAGTTGTTAGTAAGTTGCTTACACTGGAGATAGAATAGTAGGCATATAAATATAGAGAATAATACAAGTATTCCCATTTCCGTCTAACTTGTCATCAAGACTGTGTAATGGTGTAGCTATAATCTAAAGGGCGAAAAAACTAACAACTGCAGACAAAATATAAAACATAAGATCTTCTCAAAAGCTTCTAATATCATAATTTTATGAAATTAATCTTTTCATTCACCATCGTGAACTCAACAGACAACCAAGCCATTGAAAAGCTCCAAAGCCAAGCTCGGGATATATTTCTATTTTTAATTTCGTTCTATTCAAAAGAAAATATCACAAAACGGATATCTTAAATAGACATCTCTCAGACGCCTTTATTTTTTGAAATTGTTTTATTGCTCCCCGCAAAGATTCTTATGCTTCTTGTAAAAAAGGTTTTTATGGAAGTTATCCTTTGGAACGGTGCAGTTTATAAAGAACGTTATTCATTCAAGTTTAAATATTTAACGAGGGCTATGTAAAGAACAAAGAACAGGCAGAGTTTAGCACTACCTGTTTTTCGTCGCTACGAGCCTGGTCGTTAAATACTGATTTGAGCTCTCGTAGTCACGAAACTCATTAAAACGTGTATCAATGCTTTCGTACATTTATTATAAGTGATGAGTTTTGTATAATGGTGTACGGTAGCGCTATTCTGTAACGACACTTGACAGTGTGAGTTTCGAATTTGTCACTATCTCTCTCTATCTATAGCACAGTGCGAGAAGAATTGCAAACTCGCTTCTTACAGGCAGACTGGCATAAATTTAGATATCTATTCTTATTAAGAGAAAAACTATGCGTGTGCTTAGTTTTATATAAATCATCAGCAATTTTGAACAGTTTATTAATCTCACCTCGACCTCTTTTGACGACCTCCGTGGCGCAGTGGTATGCGCGGTGGATTCATAAGACGGAGGTCCTGGGTTCGATTCCCGGTGGGGCAGATTGGGGTTTTTCTTAATTTGTCTTGGTCTGGCTGGTGGGAGGCTTTCGCCGTGGCTTGTTACCACACTACCGACAAAGACGTATCGCTAAGCGACTTAGCGTTCCGGTACGACGTCGTGAAACCGATAGGAGTGTGGATTTCATCGTACTCCTAACAAGTTGGCCCGTTTCCATCTTAGATTGCATCATCACTTAACATTAGGTGTGATAGCAGTCGTGGGTAACTTGTAGTCGATAAAAAAAATCCACCTTTATAAACTCATTAGGCTCTGCTTGTCACTTCATCCACATAGATGTCCTGTTTTAATCTATACATGTTAACCTTCCTCTTGAATCACTTTATCTGTTCTAGAGATCTTATGATCATTTTATAGATATATAGATACTGAAAAAGTAAAATACACAATATATTCAAAAAGCTTAAAACAATATGTTTGATAGATGGATCGTAACGCAAAATGGCTATAAATAGTTGAGCACACACATTGTTATGATAAATTAATAAATTATATTTGCATTAATATCTGTTTCATAAATTAATGGGAACAGCAACTCGGCGATGTAGAATGTATTTCATAACAGAAAACAAACCAAAATTTATATCATTTTGTATTTTACATATTATACGCATTTTAATGAGCATTGAAATTAATAAAAGGCAAAACAATGAATGACGAATGTGAATGAATATTGTATGTCTATTGTCATTCTCTGAGCCGCATCATTATAAATTTTTCACAGCAACAAAGTCTAATGAGTAAAAGAACTGCATATATTCCACACTCGTCAATTACATAGATCTATTGTTCGTTTTTAATGATAATTGCTGACTGCAATTTCTAAAGGATATCATGTGAAAAATTCGCTCTTTTACCGATTTAATAGTCCATACTTTTTGAATAAAAATATATGTGAGAATTATAAATGCATTCGACCTTTTGTAGTTATAAACGTTATAAATATGATAAGCTAAATATAACTTGACTGTAATTAAGCCATCGAAACAAATGCATCATTCTTGAAAAACTGACAACTTTTTTGCTTACGAGAGATAATAATAGGGGTTAAAGAATGAAATTGCCGTTTTATTCGTATGATTTTTGAATACGAGTTCTGACGCGGAACTAACGCGGCAGAAACAGCTCGCAATATTAATGTTGCGTTTGGAGAGGGGACTGCTAATGAACGCACTGTGCGATTTTGGTTTAAACGCTTTCGTGATGGAAACTTCGATTTGAAGAACGAACCACGTGAAAGACCGCCCGCACAGGTGAATAACAATGATTTGAAAGAGATGGTGGAAGCCGATCCGAGGCAAACTACCCAGGAATTAGCGGCATGGTTAAACGTTCCTTTACTAACAATATTGACTCATTTGCGTCAAATCAATAAAATAAAAAAATATGAAAATTATACTAGTCCACCTACATATACCGGCCCTTAGTTAATGTTTCTTCTTAAAATAAAATCGCCAAAATAAACATATTACATATGAGTAGAATACCACAAGATCTCTAAAACTATCATCATCATCAGCCGGTGGACATTCACTGCTAGACATAGGCCTTTTTAGGGACTTCCAAAGTTTTATAAGGGGGGGGAGGCCGTTACCAGTCAGCCTTTCGAAATGTCAACCTCACCTACTCACGGTGCACCCGAATAGGCTAGACTACAAAATGAGGCCAGTGTCAGGCAGCAGTGACACTGGTTCGATATAGTCTCGCCCTGCGGTGAGCAACCCACCTGCCCAGCGTGGTCACTATAGGGCAATATTTTAAGGGAAATGGTCTAAAACTATATATTTGATTAACTTGAAATTTTGCATATTTACTCATATTATGATGTGAATATTATCAACTAAGAACGGATTTCTAGAGCTCACGAAAACAGAAGGTACACTGGTGTAACGGCAGGGTGAAATTCTTAACAATAGACCATACTTAATTACAACTGACATTTTTTCTTAAAAAGAATTTAAGTATTTTCTTTTAAAGTTTTTACTGAGCAAAATAACGAGATCATTACTTTAGAGAACGTTTTTTGAAATCTTAGTAATGGGGGAGCATTTGAAGCTAGACTAGGGAACTACTGCAACGAGGACAGAATGAACAGGAAATAATAATATCCGGAGAGCGAACCCTGTTTAAAACATGTCAATACAAAATTGTTTTGTAATCAGAAAATAAAATATATTTAATGTACTAATGCATTTATATTTGATTAGTCTGAAAAAATGATTTAAACATCTTCTTGTCAGGTCTGAAGTATGGCAAATGTTTGTTTATTCTATGTGTGAGCTTTTTAGCGTATTGTATGGAACTTATTTGTTACATTTGTTTTTAATTTTTTCTTTTCGGCTGGTGGGAGGCTTTCGCCGTGGCTAGTTACCACCCTACCGACAAAGACGTACCGCCAAGCGATATAGCGTTTCGGTACGATGTCGTGTAGAAACTGATAGGGGTTCGGATTTCATCCTACTCCTAACAAGTTAGCCCGCTTCCATCTTAGATTGCATCATCACTTAACATCAGGTGTGATAGCAGTCAAGGGCCAACTTGGAGTCTATAAAAAAAATGTTAAAAATTCAGCACATCACATAGATTTTTGCTGTCATCTTTGTAACCACCTGGAGAACAAAAATTTGTAACCATTTTATAAACTTTAATAAGTGCATAAGTTTTCAAGGTTACAGTCCACTTAGTTACTTTTTTAGGAAATCCCAATAAATAATTAATCCAATTATATTTTTACATGACCAATTTAAATATTAATATATTCAATATTATTATTTGAATATATTTTTCACAAAAATTATATTCAAATAATAATATTCGTAATCTAATCTGTAATATTCAACAAATATCATATCCTAAAAACCTAATGACAGCAGGTCCAGCATTAGGAAGCACAAATGTTTCAAGCTCATTTTAAATCCAACAGTTATTATGAAAACCGGATTTTCATATCTCTTTAAAACAGTTATAGCACAGATTATAACTACTAGCATGGGTTTTAGCTGGATTTCGGAGGTCAGCAAAGCGTTGCAGAGTGCCGGTGCAGGCTTCACAGGTAGAGGAAATAATGACGTCCGTTCTGTTAATGGAATGGACCGCTGCACATGGGAGGAACTTAGCTTAGTGTGCTTATGTCGAAATATATCAGGATTTAACAGTTTTATTTCATTTTTCAAAAATGATCCGTTTATAATTAAAGTTTTTTCAGCCCACGCTCCTATTTAAATATAAAATTCTATTTAAATATTCAATTCAATTAAATTTATTTGCAGTTGGTAGGTACATATTATAAAGACCTTACAAATAAAACATTGACATGAAATTGCATGCAAATATACATGATACATTACAATTCTATGTCTATAATCTTCGTAATCGAATCATAACATAATCATAACGAATCATGAATACTTTTTTCTCAGCTCGATGTGCTACTTTATGATTGACTATAAATCATATATTTATAACCATCTTTGTACTCATTTACTGTTAAAAATCATGTATGAAAAACTTACCAGTATGTACAAACAACTTTTTACCTAAAATTAGAAGAGGTACTTTATTCTACCCATACCTATAACAGTTTTAAGCAGCATCATGCTATAAGCGAAAGCGCTGGATAATACGTCCTTGCTAGTAGAGTAGTAAGTAGTCGCGGCTACCACTAGGTAAGCCTACCACTAGATAAAAACTATATTGATTCGAGCTGGGAATATGACTTCAGACATCTCTGTCCACTGTCTGTGACCCTAAAGCATTGAAGTGCTTGAAATAAGGAAAATTTTACAGGAAATAACATCGCCGGCGAAGTGCGAACTAGCCCCATAATTGAAACATTCCGGTCAAGGGCTGGAACCAATAAATTGCGACGGAAAACGAATACGTACCCCGGAAATTTAGTTTATTACTTATTGCAGACATAACTCACCCGTCACCGTACGTTACCGGCTCGCGTCCAATTAATATTCAATTTAAACTTAGCACAAGTTGCGATGTAGCGCAAACACTACATATTAGTTACGCTTACTCTTTTTGAGCAAACTTTTGTATAACTTCTAGATTATGCCCGTAATTTATCAAAATTAGGGTAACAGGTATTTGTAATGCCAAATCGTACAAGTATAAAATAATTTGGGCTTCCGAGCATCTTTGGACATCTGCAGAGGGGTGCTCAGTTTGTTTTTCCAAGAGTAATCTTGGAAGGAAAGATAGCACCAAGAGCAAGAGAGCACGTGGTCGTCAAAGGAGAAAATGGCTGGAATAAATATTTTATCGAAATTGGAAAGCCATCCTTTCATTATTTATCTAATATCAAATTTCAAATTATAATCTTTGGAATTTTAGGTAAGTTATTGTAAAGTAACTTGAAGCTAAAGGTTCTTATCATGCGTAGATCCAAAGAAGCCTACATAACTCAAATACCGTAACGTATATTTGTTATGAGTTGATGGTACATAAACCCTTATAAACGCAAGGCTATTTGTATCTTTTTAATTAACTATAATAGTACATACGTTGAAACAATATAGCTAAATAAATTTTGCAACACAGAATTATTTTTCTTCCAGATAAGAACCTGGCACTTTATTACTTAAATTTTTCAGCTGGAAAATAAAGCGATTCTCCAAATGATACGGGAAAAATGTTCGTTGTGTTGCTCCTATGTTGAGTTTACTTACAATGAAATACTTGAATGCAACAAAGTCTCGTGGAAATACAATAGAAGTGTTGGAATAAATATTTTCTATCGCATGGGATATTGTATTCTTTTTTGGAATCAGAAGATGTATAATTGGACTTAATTGTTCTGTTT
The DNA here is from genome assembly GCA_034621355.1 of Mycalesis mineus. Lineage (NCBI taxonomy): Eukaryota > Metazoa > Arthropoda > Insecta > Lepidoptera > Nymphalidae > Mycalesis > Mycalesis mineus. The sequence goes on along the minus strand of CM067887.1, from coordinate 7,321,825 downwards.
TAAATTAAAAACATGTATCTATACGACGCTTTAATGTGTATAAGCGCAACTTATATGCAATTTTCCTTCGGACATCTGATGTTTGAAACAATGACACTGGTTCTTTTTTTCAACTCCGCATTTTTGATGAAACACGAATGTCACTAACATTGATTTCACAATCCTCCTTATAAAATGAAGAACATAATGAAAAGAATATTAAGTATGACTTAAATTTGTTTAAATTGTTTACTATTGAGTAAAATCCTTTATTATCTATATCTCTAATCATATAATAATTTATTAGGTAAGTACCAGAAAGAATCTTTATAATAAGTATCCACTGCATAAATACAGCTGTAGATTAGTGCATACCTGATCAAATCAAACAGTTCTCATCAAATTTACATCTTGTATTGAAATCACGAACTTACGATTATTACCATGACATTTCGGAGCGCAATAAGTGAATTATTCAAGAGATCGCACAGACAGAACCGGCAATAACTACCATAACTTTGCAAAGTTCAACGTGGCTGTAAAATGTGATGAGTCTTCCGCCAAATTAATGAATTTTATTGCACGGATAATATAACAGAGGCGAACAACTTGATCATGTTCTTGTTAGTTATATATTAGCTTTTAATTCAAATTATTTTATGACGGGTTATTATTCATTATTAACTTTTAACCCATCTTTACCCAACGTTGCGTAAACGCAACATTTTATATTGGATTTTTTTTGTTTTAACAACAAGGAAATACATCCACGAAATGTAAGCCAGTTTCAAGAACAAGAACTAAGAGATGAATTAATTTTTTTTTAAATGGTATTTTAAACAGATATACATTTAATTTTTATTTTTCAAAAACTGCTAATTTAGTCACCTAGAGATCGATATAATCATCCAATCATAAAAAATAAAAAATCAATGAAAACTGAACTTTTTACAGTGTAAAATGCTTTAGTGATATATTATTTATAATATAAATCACTTACTTGGACCAAACTACTTACACACATTGTTTATCTTAGAGTTCCAGGAAGCGTTGCGTATACGCAACGTTGGGACAAACAATAGTAAGTGGTTCTTGTTACACACTTTGCGATTGATGTTAGAAATTTATTATAAACAATCAGTTCTCGTTATTCAAAGAGTAGAAGCTTTTTTGTTAGTTTAGTTAGTCGATCATAGAACGTCAAGGTAACAGTGACTCATAGTATTTACTAAAAAAACGATAAGTAAGTGTACAAAAATTAGTAAATAAAAAGTGAAAAGTTGAAACATTATGTCTTGGAAACAAGCACTATATTCTCAAGAAATTTTGAGTATATTCGAAGAGAAAGAGGATTTTGAAGATGCCAATCAAATCGATGCCGTATATATACCCCCACGGTTGACAATGTTGCAGACGAGGAAGGCCTAGATGATGACGCGCTAGGTGATTACGACAATATTGTTTCTACTGATATCGCTGGAACGTATGAAATTCACACCGATATACCCGCAGAACCTGAAAATACGCAAGATGAGCCCGGACCTTCAACTTCGAAGAAGCCAAGACTGTCAAAGAAATCACTAAAATGTGTTACAGTTTGGAAAAAAGAACGACACAAAATATTGAAGAACGTGTAAGTGGAAAAACACCTTTTGAAGTATTTTCCCTATTTTTTAACGATGAAGTTTGGAAACAGATTGTAAGTTTTTCGGAAAAGTATGCTCGTGACCATAACCGTAATTTATTTACTCTCACGGTGGCAGAACTAAAAAGATTTATTGGGGTATTATTAATGTCTAGATATCATTCTTTACCTGCTACGAAATTGTACTGGTAATACAAATCTAGGGAGACTATCCAAAACCCCGTTGCCATCCAATATTCGCTTCGATAATATTGACCATGTCATAGAGGAGCACGAAAATAAACGTTGAAGAAGATGACGACAATGTAGAAGTACAACAATTTATATGTAAAAAATGTCAAGTGCATCTTCATGCTGATTGTTTTAAAATGTTTCACTCACGCTACTACTCTAGTGTCATTAGACTGTTGGTAAAATTGAAGTTCAGTAATCCCAACGTTGCGTAGACGCAACATTTCACGGAATGTAAACTAATTCATCAATATTTTTTTTGTCTTTATTTTATTCTTTTTTGATGTACTTATTAACGTAATAAACAATAAAACCATTAAATATGCATTTATTTCTCACCTTGGGAAGTAATGGGCTGGCACTTGTTTCTCTCTTCTACACAAAGAGCGCTAGTTTTCTCAATCTATCTTTAAAGAGTTCCTTGCCTATTTATTTTAAGAAATATCAGATATTCTATACTCATTTATTTGCAAAGAAAATGTTTACGAGAATATTAAATAATAATACTTAAGAAAGGTAAAATAGCACGGGATTTATCTGCCCAATTAGCGATCCTATATCAATCATTGAACGCATTGTTAAAATTTTAATAAGAAGTATTAAAACCAAAGCTTAAACCCCAGAGTCAACGTCACTAAACTGTATCGAAAGGATGTAATCTGCTATTAACGTTAAGGCACGTAATCTCACAGGAACGGACATTGGAAGTATATTATTTTTTCACCTAATATTTCTCCCCCTAAGGTCCCCTGAGGCGATTACATAAACAGGATTCAACCACGACCTTAATGCGCCTAATAAAGTTTTATGAGGGACCCTTCGCAAAACGTGAACATTTCAAGGCGACGATGCTTTTATCTTTCCAGTATTACTGATTGTTTCGTTCGTCTCGGCTTAGGTAAACTTACAGATCTCATAACCTATTTGAAAAGGTCAAAAGTGACTCTTTTCGTTTATAAAACTCTTATCTATGAGCCCGCATCTTGTTAAGGTTAATTCAATTTATCCGAATATATTTCAATGAAACATATTTTTCTAAGAAAATTATTCTATTTTTTTTTCGGGAACAATATTTTTTTATGCATAGTCCTAACTAATACCAAAGTACCGTATAGTTTTTCTTCTGATGACATAAAAGCATAACAAACTCACATTTAAATTAATTATTAGTGTTAACGATCAATTATGTAGTCTTAATAGTAAAAGCTAAAATACTTCTCTGTTAAAAATGCGGGAACTTGGATATTAAAAATAATATAAAAAGCAAATTATAATCTTTTGGAAATACTGCATCTTTTTTTTAATTGTTTAATATATTATATATGGTTTAGGATATTGTAGTGTTTAAGCTTTTACTTTTTTATTTATTTAATTGTAAATATTTAATTTAATGTACATATTTAACTATAAATAAACGTTACTTTGGAAATAAACATATAATATTGCAATAGAAGCGATTTATAAATAAAACTCTCTCACAAAGTAAAAACATAACGTAACGTATTGTAATACGATATCCTTCAGTCGTCACGCGAATACACAAAAGTATTTAGGTGCATTTTATTATAACAATTGCATAATGATTACGGCGCGGAATTGCGGAATTAATGCCATTAATCTATGTCACGGCATGTTTACTTGCTAACAGAGTTTACACCAGTGACATGGTGTTTAAATTCATGAATAATTGTTGATTGTTCACCGGGGACTCGTAATAATTCTAACAGTCATAGCTAAGTTCTACAACTACTAAATCGCTGTAATATGCATATAACAACTGTGTTCAAATTGTAATGGCCCCTGGCTTTTAATTAAGACGTCAATGTTATATAAATACATATTTTAATGCGTTTTCAAAGTGCTTCTTAATCGTGACTAAGAAATGAAATCTTAATTTTGACGTCCTCCGTGGCGCAGTGCTATACGCGGAGTTTCTGGGTTCGATATAGATTTTCTAAATTCGTCCTGGCTGGTGGGAGGCTTCGGTCGTGGCTTGTCACCACCCTTGCTTCCGGTATAATACCGTGCAGAAACCGAAAAGGGCGCTTCCATCTTAGATTGCATCATCACTAACCATCATGTGTGATTGCAATCTTGTAATGCATAACAAATTGTTGGTAAAAGTAGGTCGCAGGTAAAAGTAAAAACGGTCGCACTGCTGGACTATGTGATTTATTATAATATAAAATATGCTGAACAACAAGTGAACAGAGAATGAATGATTAACTGAATTAAGAGTGTTTGAATGTATGAGAGCGACTGATTGGAACGAATATGTCCACAGACAACTAAACGTTGTCACAGACTATCAAACCATACCATAGACTTGAATTTTTGTTTTATTCCAACACAAATAGGTACAAAAACATCTTTTCTTCAGGTTAGTGGACACAAGGTGGCACTTTGTAGAACGTATTCTTTGGATTTCCTGCGAAGTAAGTCTTGCTCTGTATATAGACGACGATGTGAACGGATGGAACGTTTTATTTTTTCTCAGCTAGAACCAGACTAGGCTATCCAATGAATCAATACGGCACTGACACTTACCCCGCAAGTACCTCCTTAACGTCGTGCATCAACAAATCTCAATGCAAATTAGGTACATGCCCGAGTTGCTCTCATGCGCAACAGCCCATTCCAATTACAGAGCGGACGTCATTATTTCCGTTGCCTTTACATATCTCTTACGCCGGCACTCGGCAACGCTTTGCTGACCCCGAATTTGGCATACGAACCATTCCCGCCCTGTACCCCACCCACTTGATCACATGTTTATGTCCTATTTGCGAGTTTATGTATTTTTTCGTACATTCGTGAAATTTATTTCTCACTAGTATAAGACCGCGATTTCATCTGCCTGAAAAATTATATTTTGAAATCATTTATTTCAAGTAGGGTTGTACAATAAGTACAAGCACTTTTGAAATTTTACTTACACATATAATTAACTTCATACAAATAGTCCAATTTGTAATGACTCTACTCGTACCATATTCGGCTCGGTACAAAAAATCTAAATATATAAAATATTATACTTGTACTAAACGTACAAACACTCATGATAATAAAGATTCATGTAGTAGTGACGGATCTTCTCTACCATCAGTGTTGCAGAGACCATATAAAAATATAAATTTTACTATAAAAATAGGCATTTTGATTTATTTTGCAAAACAAAAACGATAAGAGCGGGGTAATAAGAAAGCTCAGCAGGAATTATAACTTAATACACCTTTAACTTTTCAATAACAGTGAAGTCACTTTTTGTTGTTATTTTAACAAAACTACTGTACTTTACTTCAGCTAACCAGCTATTTAAGTTCACAACTTAATTAAAAATAAGTGTAACCAGTCGGCAACGATAGCTCCGATAGCACACGCAAGCATATTAAGATGTTAAAGTTTGTTATTATGTAAAATATCAGTACACGGTTGTGTGCCAACGGTTCCCCGTGTAAATAACCGTAAACACGCGATACAGAATATACTCGTGAGGTTTGGATCGGTGGAATTGGGATATGTTCGTAAATCACGAGTTTATTTGCGGGTGAAAGGCTGTACCTGGCAATCCCGCGACCGAAGCTTCTTTGGATAAGTGGGGACAATTTTACGACACAAAGACCCTAATTTATTCTTGAACCGGATTTATTTTGTAAACGCAGTTGACGACAGAGGGCACTTAAGGCTAATGTAGGTTTTGCCGATGGAAATTGGTACGGCCGCGGCTCGTGGTATTTGTCACGGGAAATTGGATGCTGGAGGTAGGCGAGTCTCGATCCGACTCAGTCGACTGTGGCAGGTAGGGATTGGTATGTGAAGAATATTGGACAAACATTGGATTTTATCACTAATTTGCGGATGTTTTTTTATTCAGTAACAAGTAGTCCTGAGCAGAGAAGTTAGTAGTTTAAGTTTTAGTTGAGGTCATTATTACAATTTAATACTTAATGTGTCAAATAATTTAAAACACTAAGCCACCTAATACCTGGCCAATAAGAAGGGCAAAATATTATTATTATAATATAAGTATTTTTTTATAATGGGTGACAATATTTTTAAGAATCTTTTGACGACAATTGCAATATATGCGAATGAACTACTACCTACCACTACTCTCTTTCTTCTTTTCTATTCCTATTTTTCCTTCTAAAACTACTGTATTTACAGCATGACGACTTTTCCGAAATTGACTATATATTATTCCATTTTCCGACGTGTCAGTTTGAACAATCTGTACAATACATCTATATAATTTAAATATATCGAAGAAAATATGTTGCACAAATTTAAAGATATTCATGTATCTAAATAATTTCACCTAGATTTACTATAACGACGTGTTGTAGTCAACAAACGACAATTATTCACGAATATAAACGTCATGTCACAGTGGAATTAACTCTGGTAGCTCGTAAACATGCTCCAATGCTGATTTATGACATTAATTCCGCCAAAGCGCACCGTCATCGTCAAACAATTGTTTAAACTTTCTGCTCTACCTATATTTGATAGGTAGAGCAGAAATGCTGGATGCTTCTACCATGATATTTGATATTGTCAATATTTTATGGCAACATGTATGGTAATTATGTCATAATGCTATTAATTACGCATTAATAACTACGACTTTAAGCTGCTCGCACACTCAACAATATTGTCAATATTATTGAAAATTTGTAAAGTTGTGAAGGCTCAAGAAACACCACGCTTTCCGATATAAGGTTGCTTTTTCAGCAACTACAAACTCAACATCTATCGATTCTTCTATAACTTTGTTTATTCTGTGGAGCTCATTATTTTTTATTTGGTCATTTAGAGAGTTCAAGCATAGCTCATTTGTCCACTGATTTGCTCTCAACCTTTAAGGCTATCCAGCTTGTCCGTGAGGATTTTCAGCTCCACAAAAAACGCGGGCAGCCGCTGCTATTTAATAAAACAAATCGTTCGCCTCAAATCCCGACGAAGCAGAGCCATACATCAATGTCACTATTCGGAGCTAAGAAGTGATTTTCAATGAATACCCGTTGCACGAAGCTCGGTGAGCGGGAATGTTAAACGATTAAAAAAAGTCGCTTTCCGCAGTTTCCGGGCGCAGGCCACTGTTGAACCGGAAAAAAATGCTAACTACATTCCTTGCTGTAAAAGTTGGTACTAGTACAGACTACAGTTTCAAATTTATTTCTCTTTTCATTCGCATTTATATTACTTCGAACTAAAGGTTTTTTTCAGAAATTTTTTCGTGTTCAAGCAACAATTGCACCAGGACAAAATTATTTTATTTTAACGACATTTCATTTCAGGCCATGCGTTATTATGGTAATTTTTGACTAAGTCATGTCTGTTGACTAATATTTAATAGATTTTTATATTTCCTTGCCTCCTGTGAATGCCACAAATCATTTCGAAACACACGATATTTAGTTTCATAGGAGCAAAACAATAAGCTATACTAATATTATAAAGAGGAAAACTTTGTTTGTTTGTAATGAATAGGCTCAAAAACTACTGGACCGTTTTTAAAAATTCTTTCACCATTCGAAAGCTACATTATCCACGAGTAACATAGGCTAAATTTTATTTTGGAAAAAAATAGGGTTCCGTAAAATATTTGGGTTTTTCGGACACAAGGTGTAAATCAACCAGAAAAGTTACTTATTTTGCGTACTCTGCCTAAACTATAAAAGATAGAACCATAAAATGTTCTAATTAATTGGAGATCTTATAAATATCTACAAAAAAGTCCGCGACACACTATACCTATCTATGTCGAGTGAGGCACAACAACCATTTTTTTATTTAAAAATCTTAATTTTTTTTTGGACTACATTTAAACGCATTTATTTTACTCATGCTATTAATCCTTATCAAAATAAATTATTTCATCACTAAGTACAGTTTATGTAGATAATATTTGGTATTTAAAAGATTAAAATTGGACTTTTGGTTTTGAAGTTATGGCGAAATTAAAATATTACTATTTCTGCGTTGCGAAGTGAGCGTCACCAAGGCGGGGGATCTTTGTTCAAATATCTATTTAGTACATGGAAGAGTTTTTTCGTTTTTTTAAATGGGCTAATCTCTATCTGCGTGTCGGATTGTAAAATTATATTTTGTTTATTCTGAAGGCTAGACTCAAGAGTGAAATATACTATTTAATATCAATTTATACCCATCAGCTTGCCATAAATATATATTTTTAATGTTAATGTACTGAAATGTCATACAATGTTTAACAAAAATGTAGACCTTTAGTACACGGGATGGGACGGAGAATATTGCTTCACGGGAAACTATAAAAAAATGAAATTGAGAGGGGGAGCGGGGAATGAGCACACTATATGTGCCTTTACACATTTTGTATGAAAGTCTGTCTTTAAAATTAGAAGGGTACCTAAGAGGTTTTCACGCGGACGAAGTCGCGGGCGACTGCTAGTAGTACATAAAGTGATAAAGATCTTCGGGCCAAGGGCACAGATTTCTGACGAAGACGAAGACGTTGGTACTGTAAGAAAATGGGAATTGATAATTCACAAGCAGCCTACGAAGATTTATCTGGTTTCATAGTATAGACCCAAGCTTGCATTTGATAGGTGATCAATGCAGACAAATAATATTTTCAGAAACTCGCGACTGTTACATGTAAAAACTTGCTCATTCCCCCGTGCTACTATCATGAAACATTAACACCCTAAGCCCGTCAACCCGCATTGGAGCAGCGTGGTGGGTCCCATATCCCCTGTCCTATAAGGAGGGAGGCGTGGCACTGTAATAAACCTTTAATAGGCTGATAATGATGATGGCCTTCTGCTCTAAATGATCTTAATCGATAAATCTCCTGAAAAATTTTTTGGATGATGATTTAGACTATTTTACCTCGAACTTGTATTTGGCGCAGTGCCGAGTGCTCGAGTGCAATTAGCCAAAATTATGTCCAAAACAAGTTTGGGAGCAATTAGCAGATGTAGACCGAAGTTAAGGAGTACTTTAAGCCAATTTACTGAACTCCACAGGATAAAATTTCGAGGCCATTTTGTCAACCAATTGTCAGATCTTGAAAATTATACATTGCTTTACTTGATGCAAGGTAAAATTAAATTAAAAACATATTTTATTTTAATTTATATATTATTATAATGTTTATGTTTACTTAAATATAAATTTAGTTACTTCTTAGTTAAATTGGTTTTAGTATCTATACCTCAAAACCACGTACGAGTACCTAATATAATGGACATGTAAGATTTCATAACCTTTCGGTGACGTGAGAGCGAAATACCACTAATCACGAGATCTTTAAAATTATGCCCTTGTTTGACTTGAAATTTAGCATAATTGTTCATTTTCCGATATAGACGCTTATAAAGAACGGATTACCGGCGGTTATACGTAGACTCTCCAAACTGACTTGAATAGAATAGGTATTTTATAAAAATAAAAGAAATAATGTTGGCACAGTGTATTGCCGTTTACAAGGCATGCAAAATTTACAAAATATTATTATAAATTAATACAAAATTACAAAATTAGAAATAATATTTAAAATGTCAAATCAATTAATTATGTCATTACATATAAATTCATTCATATTTCTTATAATTTATAATTGAGATATTTTTTAAATACAGTAGTACTGAGATTTCTATTGGCTAATTCCACAGGCAATTTGTTATAAATTAGTGGTGCCATATTAAATATGCTTTTCTTGTATAACGCCGTGACATGATATGTGAAGCATATTTTATTTTTTCTACGTTCGTTGTCTGAATATTTAAATAATTGTTGGTTTTTTTTAATAAAAACCAACACTTCATAAATATACAAACACGGACAAGTAAGTATTATAAGTATTTTAAATTTATCAAAATACGGCCTACAAGAAAATTGCTCTGACACATTTTTTTTGGCATTTAAAAACTCTTTCGCGATCATATGAATTCCCCCAAAATATGATTCCATACCTTATTGTAGCCGTTACATATGCATTAAATGCCACTAATACCGCAGACTGATTCACTATATTAGAGAGCATATACAAGGCAAACGAGAATCTATTTAGTTTTATACATATGTTGTCAATATGGCTCCTCCAATCAAGGCAATTATCAATAAATAGACCCAAAAATTTTGTGTCTGTAGTTTCCATTATGCTTTTACCTAAATAATTTATATTTAATGTTAATTTATTATGTTTGTTTCCGAATGTCATAATTTTAGTCTTGTCCAGGTTTATAATTAAATTATTACACGTTAGCCAATATATGATATTTTTTAATGTCGTATTTATGTCATCTTCAAATGAATTAGGAGAGTCCTCTACAAAAATGACTGTACTATCGTCGGCGAATAAAATTGATTGATGATTAGTAACTGCTGGAAAGTCATTAATATATGTGATAAATAGCAAAGGGCCAAGTATACTTCCCTGTACTTCCTTGAATGTAGCTTTTATAAAAATAAAAGAAATATGCACATGTATACAACAAGCGAACTAATATTATAAACTTTCATCCGATCATAATAAATCAAAGCCTAATATGGAATATAAAAGGATATGAAAATAAGATGACAAGTCCTTAAATTTGCGTGGACAGACAATGGAAATAATTTTCTTTTAAAGACCCTTTTCAATTTATAGTAATTTTATTCTAAGAATAGAGATCGTTTTCTAATTCTTTATTATACACATAAATTAAACCAAAAAAACTTGAAACATTTAATGAAATAACACTTCTCACTAGCAATGCACACTTTGCAAGCGTACCTTCTTCAATGGCAACTTCGTTTGATAGCAATTAAAACTTTTCTACTGATCAAACTTCCGCAGAAGCGTTTTAACGAAGACAAATTCTCCTAAACATGAACATTTTACTTTTTTGTTAGGTGAACTACTTTTTCTGCCGTTAAAAATACGAAACATTATCGAGTTTTGTTTCAAATTGTCATGTGTGGAAAAAATACATTTAAATTTTTTTCAAAGGATAATTCATCATATTTTTTAAATGTGACCAACATTCCTTTTCTCATCCAATTAGTCATACAAACTATGTTAGCAATTAGAGTTCGTTGTTTGTTTGTTTGTCCAGCAAGCGGATATCGAACTCGTGACCACTCGGTATTGAGTTCGGCGCTTTAACCCATGGAAATCCTGGTCTGTTCAGTTAGACTAATTTTAGATGAAAGCGCCTGAATTAATAGCCCGTGCCATCCCATAGCAAATTATTTTTTTATCTCTATTAAATTTATCTCTATCTTAATAGTACCAGGGAGACATTTAATCAAAAGCATTTAATTAATACACTATTTACAACTCAAGAACTGCTATTAATCTGCTTTATAGACTGGAATCTACATATATGAAACCGCGAGATAGGATATAAGTTAATTACTCTGTAAAAGATTTTATTTAAACAGTTACGGGAAAAAGAAATATGGCGGGACACAACAATCAGTCAAGCGGGATGAGAGCGGGACCGCTGCTGCTCTAAAATCCTCGTAAGCCTTCCCGTGAGATGAGATTGTAGTGATTGCAGTGACAGCCCACTTGTCAGTGTCAGCGTGATGCCGTGACACTTAAACTGATACAAGTCTCCTCAAGCAATGTATTGTAGTATTTATCAACTGCTGAATCATGAAGTGACACTGGGCGGGGTACATAGTTCGAAAAGCAGTTGGGCTTTGGAGGTCCCAAGGTGATGGAGTGGCGACCCCATATTAAAAGTGCAGTATTGGTTGACCCCCTACTAGCTGGACTGACAACAGTCACAGGGAGTCGCTATATGAAGGCTGAGTAATTCAATCAAGCGAGGACAGGGACCAGTGCTGCTCTAAAACCTTCCCGTTAAATTAGATTGTAGTGATTGCAGTGACAGCCCACTTGTCTGTATCAGCGTGATGCCGTGACACTAAAGAAGATACAAGTATCTTCAACCAATATGCACGTAAAGTAATATATATTAACTGCCTTATTGGTACTGTAATGTTTTCGAATCACCAGGTTGAAATGAAATGAAATGAAAATGTCTTTATTTATACGTTATGCCACACATCACAATTGCTTTTAGTACAATACGGTGCGGTGTGTGGCATAACCTAGAAAAAGGACCCAGCTCAGCACGCCACGGACGCAGCATGAAACAACCTTAAAAACTATAGAAATATTCTATAACTAGACTAAAGATTTTTTTAAGGTTCTGATGACCCTAGTAAAAACTTCTCAGCCTGAAACTGGGTAAATATGACAAGCACCCGATATTTACGAGCCGGGTAATGTTTTCATTTCTCTTTCACCAATGCCTTGGGCAACTTTGTCCGCGTGGAAATTCTGAACACATTATTTATTAACTAGCAGTCGCCTGCGACTTCATCCACGTGAACACATTTTGCCCTTCTATTTTTCTATGACAGACTTTCATACAAATTTTCTTACCTATTGCCCTCTCTATGTCTACTTCTGATAGCACTGAATTCACTCAATGTCACTCACTCCGGCAAGATAAGATGTTCCGTTTGACACATGATGTTTGATGTGTTGATTGGCGAGGCGTATCTAATATGACGACTGCAGTTTGTTTGGATAGCAACTACGGTTTGTTTGTCAGTATCATTAGAATTAAACGAAATTCTCCTTAATCCAAATTTTACGGATTTATGTTGTCGACTCAAAATTAATATTTTTTTATGTTTTGTTATTCATCAACGGTAGACCTTGACCAAAATATTAATATAGATACTAGCTGACCCGGCAAACGTTGTTTTGCATTAGAAATTAAAAAAAAAATTAGATGAAAATTAGATAGTAGCCGATTCTCAGACCCGCTAAATACGCATACAAAATTTGGTGAAAATCGGTAAAGCCGTTTCGGAGGAGTACGGTAACAAACATTGTGACAGGGAAATTTTATATACTAGATTAATTGGTCTGAAACGCATTATCACCCTACTAATGACAAAAATTTGGGTCTTATCGCATTTATAGTTTTAAAAACTGTACCTACTGGATATAGGTAAAAACAATTTTTAAGATATATTTGAATTAAATTTTTACGCCGCCTATTAATTGGCCGAGAAACTATTTTACTTTTCGAGTTTATTATAAAACCGATGGTGATAGCAAACTAGCAGATGCACGTTTGACAATAGACTTTATACCTGCACACATTCCTTTGAGTTCCAAACGATGGAACAATCAGATTACGGAGACTTGAGAGACGACGTGATCACGTCATATTTCAGTAATCTGATTGGTGGGAATGCATCTCACTTCACTGTCCTCTACGTTCGGATATGGAATGTAAGCGATATTAAAGAATAGTTTGTAAACGCCAATATACGAAGATATTTTGACCATAGGTATTTCATAATTTATATAAAATCATACATAATACAAAATCGTTAATCTATGCTTTATTGATTCTGTTTTATCTGCTTACTTTTCATTAATGTGAAATCAGTAAGTTAAGTTTAGTTAAAAAATGCGAGCGCGTAAACATTATAATAGTTCAATAAGTGTTTTGTTTATATCACTCGATCGAATATCTTTTCTAGATAAAAAGTATATTATTTCCTTGTAATATTTATTTATTTTTTATTTATTTATTTATTTATGAGATACGCCAACAATGGCAGCATTATACATCGATCGAAAAAAAATAAAAACATTGAGCATAAAATCTAGTGCTGGTACTGACATTACTCACAGGCATATTCAACATTTTCATTTCTCCGGCTTAAAATTAATATTATGTGACATTAGTTATAAAATATATATATACTTAACAAAATAATAATTAATATATAAAACATATTCGCCATTTACGATATGCAGAGATTGATTACTGAAAGAGTAATGTAACTTATACGTGGGTTCGATTCCCGGCGGGGCAGATTGAGATTTTTCTTAATTTGTCTTGGTCTAGCTGGTGGGAGGCTTTCGCCTTGGCTAGTTACCATCCTACCGACAAAGACGTGCCGCCAAGCGATTTAGCGTTCCGGTACGATGTCGTGTAGAAACCAAAAAGGGGTGTGGATTTCGTTCTACTCCTAACAAGTCAGCCCGCTTCCATCATCACTTAACATCAGCTGTGATAGCAGTCAAGGGCCAACATGTAGTTAATAAAAAAAAACAATCTAAAAACATACTTAGAAAATAAATACACATAGATATAACAATATCATCCTTTGATTCTTTGGATAATACTCCATTAATACGATACGTACTATAAATCCGACAGGTACCTATTAACTAGGTATTCGCGTACTAAAGTCGTTATTCTATTATAGGCATTGATTTAATAATAATGCCTAATGCAATTGCTACTGGCTAATTGAATTAATTTGCGGTCAGAGTAGAACACTCGTAGTTGGAATTGACCGTAAATGGATTTTCCATTATCACACGGAGCCAGATATGCACTTTACATCAATACATTTGCATTAATAATTCTCTAAATTTCACGACCTGTATATACAGCTAAGAGGTTTGTTACAAATCATACTAAATATTAAAATAATACCGTCTTTAGACGCATTCGGGTAAAAAGGAGAAAACCATATATATATATATATATATATATGGTTATAGCTATATAGCTACACCTTCAAACCAAAATATAGAAATTGTAATTGACGGCAGAAATAAGCATGGCGGCAAAAGTAGTATTTCCCCGGAAGAGCTGAGCATGTTGTACGAAGTGCTACCACTGATAAGTTTTGTTATTACTATACAGACCGAGTTTTGAATTCATCTCTATAATGATAATAATAAATAAATAAATAAATGAATAAATATTATAGGACAATTACACACATCGCTATATAGCCCCAAAGTAAGCGTACTCGTAAGTAGCTTGTGTTATGGGTGCTATGATAACTGATGAATATTTTTATATGTATTACACATAAATACTTATAATATATAAGATAAACATCCAGACACTGGAAAACATCCATGCTCATCTCACAAACACTTTCCAGATGTGGGAATCGAACCCACGGCCTAGGACGCAGAAGCAGGGTGACTACCAACTGCGCCACTGGGCCGACGGCTCATCATCATTTTCTCTTATAGTAATTTTTTTAATAATGGAAATATTTAAAAATGAAATTACTCTCACTTTACATTTAAGATTAACATTGGATCTGCATTAGTATTCGAGTCGAAAACTTGTAATTGTCAGAAGGAGATTGTCGGGAAATAAGTGGATTATTCAGAAGATCAAGCAGACGGGACCGACAACATCGAACTAACTGTCACAACTTTGAGGAAATATAGCTCGCTGGAAAACTTGCACGTTCATTCACATGATTTAACGTACTTAGTGAGTACTTACCTAATAATACTGATATTGTAAATGCGAAGTCTTATGTGATTTTGATAATTCCTAACTATTAAGTTAAACTCAACGTCTCAACATGTTAGAGTTTGACAAACTCCGTGGCGCAGTGGTATGCACGGTGAATTTATAACACGGAGGTCCTGGGTTCGATTCCCGTCGGGGCAAATTAAGATTTTTCTTAATTTGTCTTGGTCTGGCTGGTGGGATGACTAGTTACCACCCTACCGACAAAGACGTATTGCCAAGCGATTTAGCGTTCCGGTACGATGTCGTGTAGAAACCGAAAGGGGTGTGGATTTTCGTCCCACTCCTAACAAGTTAGCCCGCTCCCATCTTAGACTGCATCATCACTTAACATTAGGTGTGATAGCAGTCAAAGGCCAACTTGTAGTCGATAAAAAAAAAGAGTGAAGTGAAGTATATTAGGTATATAACATAATAACCCTCCAGAATTACTAAGACTAAAAATGTTTTTTTTTTCAAATCCATTCATAGTTTGAAAGAGGTTTAAGTAATAATTATTTCAGCCTTTGAACGTGTTCTCCTCAGGTACATACCTACAAGTACTACAGAGCTACAAGTAGTCTGATGTTTATACGAACTTCTTAATTAAGTAAGATGTTGACGCAAAAAAATGAATTTGTCTTGGAGAAAACTTTTATACAATTTTTTTTTTATCGTTACCAAACCAAGTTTTTACATATTAAGAAATGAATTAATTGTTTTAAGTCTAAATTCTATTGTAATGCACTCGTACCAGAGTTAACGTACATAATCTTAATTGAAGGGACTCCGTGTTACTTTTTCACTTAATACTTTTCACCGTAAAGGTCCCTAGCGGCGATTACATAAACAGGATTCAACCACGACCTTAATGCGCCTAATAAAGTTTTACGACCCTCCGCAAAAACCTGAACGTTCGGAGGCGACAATGCTTTTATTTTTTTTCTGCTCAACTGATTGTTTCACTCCTCTACTATTCCGTGGGAAATGACATTTTTATGTGCTCAAGTAATTAATGGATTGAACGTTCGTCTAAATGTAATATTAATTATAATCGTTAACAGTAAGTGGAAGGACACAAGAGGAAATTAAGGGATAGGTGGAATGTATGGAAAAAGATTTTGTGGTAGCAGAGCCTTTTGTGAACAAGCTCGTCTTGGAAAACTAAGTAATACCATACCATATTTTAAGCATGGGAGCTTTTTACTTAAAATCAGATTGGCCATTTTCTTGGTACATTAAATTAACCATAAAAACAAGAGGATATTATGTGTAAAATATGGGTGTATATTTTTTTGGCTTATATTTTTTTACATAATATGATAGAAATAACGGACATAGTCATCATCATCATCATTATCAGCCTATTAGTGGCCAGCTACAGGGCCAGGCCTCCCTCCTTATAGGAGAGAGGATATGGAGCGTAGACCCACCACGCTGCTGCAATGCAGATTGGCGGACTTAGAGTGATAATGTTTCATTTATTAGCGATCACTCTCAGATGTTGATGACAGTGACCGGGACCGAGGTAACGTGCTCTCCGAGGCACGGGGGTATATCACCACGAACTTCCCGACTCCGGACTTGGAATTTACTGAGAATTTCATAGAAAAATGAAAAACTCAGAATTATTCCGTAACCCGACCCAGGATTCGAACCCAGGACCTCGTGATCGAAGCCGGAAACGCTAACCACTAGACCAACGAGGCAGACATGGACATAGTACATAGTACTTATGTCAAAGTCTGTAAGGTAAAATAAGGACGAAGCCCTTTGCTTAAGAATAAGTTGTTAAGAATAGCAAAAGATAGGTATAATGTAATATAAAGTACCTATGTTTTAAGTAGACTATCTAATAATAATTTCCAAATCTAGGGTATTACATTCCATTTCACCCTAAAACTAAACACCGCACATGTGACATTTTACACTACCTATACACAACGAATGTTATTTTAGACTACCTATACACAACGAATGCTAATTTACACTACCTATACACAACGAATGCTATTTTACACTACCTATACACACGAATGCTATTTTACACTACCTATACACAACGAATGCTATTTTTCTCCAATGAGCGGTGCTAGGATTTAGGGCTCTTATTTTAGAAATCCTTAGTAAAATACATATTTAATAATTTAATATTTGGGCAATCGTAACACACGGTTAAAATCGTGTCATTATTGTTAAATATAAAAAGGACGTAAAGTATGACGTATTTATTTAAACAAGTTTGACGATTATGATTCAGGATTAACGTCGTGAATCAACGTCAGAACATGTTTGCGGCTTAACAGAATTAATTCCACTGTAACATGACATTTATATTTTCGAACAAGTATGATTTCGAATCGGAAAGTAGGTATATGCTTGACAATAATATACAAATGGCAATGCTAGTAGTAACAGCCTTGCAAGTTTAGTGGGCAGAATGTGGTTCCGGATGGCAAGTCCCTGCATTCAAATCCTGTTGGACGCAAGATGAAGAAATTCCTTTGTAATAGGAAAATAAATCTGGACCTTCGTACTCGTTTTGCACGCTGTTTTATTTTCTCCATTCTTTTGTATGGACGCTCACGGAAGCCTCTACAAGGATGCTAGAAGCATTTGAAATGTGGGTATACAGAAATTAAGGATTTCCTGGAGAGACAAAATACGAAATGAAACAGTACTGCAACGCTTGAGGAAAAAACGTGAGATTTGAAATACTATAAAACAAAGGAACTTGGAGTACCAAGGCCATATACTTTGAGGACCAAAACATGACCTGTTGCAATTAATTATTCAGGGCAAGATACAAGGCAAACGGGGCGTAGGAAGGAAAAAACATCCGGGCTGAAAAAACTACGCTGGTGGTTCAATAAGAGCACTCGGTCACTATTCAGGGCTGCTGTGTCCAATTCAAGTTACCAGACTGATCGCCGACCTTCGTTAGAAGAGGCACTTCAAGAAGAAGTGATATATCTAGAAGAGCACGTAAAGCCAACGTTCAGAGTCATTAAAATCTGATAAAAAGTAGAAAATAAAATATTATTACGACGCATAGCCTACACTAGCCTGCAAACACGTATTGAAGCAACATGGTCGATGAAGGTCTAAGGCACTCAAAAAAGTTCATGAGTAACATAAAGGCAGGTTTTCTAGCGAAGATAAGTCCACTGAGCAGGAAACAGCTAAAGAATGTGACGGATTGGCTAGAAAGCGAATGGATCTCCTGAGGGGAGCCTATCCACTACCAGAAGATTACTGTGCCTCCAAACTAAGAGCAACCATCCAACTCTCAGAGTGGGTGTTTGAACTTATATAGGGGAGGTGAGAGCGGGACGAGTACAAAAGATCCATAGGGGTCGAAGTGCATTCGCTACGGCGGGCCTCACCATACTAATAATAATAATAATAACATGGTAGATACCTTCTTCTATAAGATGGAATGTTAGCCGCTAATAATAATTAAGTATCATGAATTATAAACTTTTACCACGTCATCAAAACCTTACACGATTTTTTATGCATTCAAAATATGAAGAAGCGTCGTCTTAGAATTTGTTTGTGCTAATATTATCTTACAAGAAAACACTCGTTTGACAAGAGTTTGTTCATCTCACCAAATATTCCACTTTAGTTGGACTTCAAACTTCAATGGCAATATACCAACATTTTCCCAATTTGAGATTGCAACAAAGTTGTTTTATTTCGCCAGTGTATAAATTGAAGTCAACAATGTATAGCTCGTTCAACAATAACCAGATCAGTTTCACCAAGTTGGGTCAAATATTCGGTAAAATAAATGTGCTATTTTGGAAGTATTTTGTAACTGTTAAATGGAATTGGCATTGTAAATACCTGTTAAATGTAATTGACAAAGAAATAAACATGAAAAATTATTTTTTTATTTTTGCTGTAAAATTAGGTATCGCCTATACCTTAGAAAATGATTTTTACCTTAGTACTCATATATGTACCCTTTTTTTTATCGACTACAAGTTGGCCCTTGACTACTATCACACCTGATGTTAAGTGATGATGCAGTCTAAGATGGAAGCGGGCTAAAATTCACACCCCTTTCGGTTTCTACACGACATCGTACCGGAACGCTAAATCGCTTGGCGATATGTCTTTGTCGGTAGGGTGGTAACTAGCCACGTCGTAAGCCTCCCACCAGCCAGACCAAGACAAATTAAGAAAAATCTCAATCTGCCCCGCCGGGAATCGTACCCAGGACCTCCGTCTTATAAATCCACCGCGCATACCACTGCGCCACCGAGATCGTCAAACCCTTCGAAGTGTAGCACATTAGGTACGGCTCTACTTAGAGTCTTACAATATGCTCTGTTATGCCTATTACCCTGAGTCATGGCTGATGTATACCACACATTGAAGTTACTTGGTGGTAGTATTTTCCAACTGCAACTGTATATTTATATCGTGGTATGATTAAAATAAATCAATATGTTGTCATGAAAAATACGTAACCCAAGAGTTTAAAGAAACTATAAAAAAACATGAACCAAACAATAGGTACTCGTATTTCTCGGTGGGTACACATTCGTTTACTTTGGCTATTTACTTGAAGCCCCAAACGGAATGTCTCAATTACGGGGCAAGTTCCCCGGACGTCATTACTCCTTGCTGGACTGAACCGAGCTTACCGAAGCACTTTACGTCTTTCTTCGAATAAATTTCGTAAGGTTTCTAAAAGGAAATTTTCCGAAATAGGACTCAGTTCTAAAACCATTTTTTAAAACGTACAAAACGATAAAGTGAATTTATATAAGCAATTTTATACACTCTTTTTTATTTACGGCACGGACTAGTTTATTTTTAGTCATACCCGCTTATTTCAATTAGGAAGGTAGATTGTAGCTTATGTTACTGTAATAGGATTTCGAATGATACAAGTAAAACCTAATAAGAAGGACAGGAAAGGAGCTCAGCAGTTTCAGTTTGTTAAGTACAAGAATTGGGGTCAAGCTCTTGCCAGATTTAAGTCTACAAATTAACTAATTCAAATATACATCTTCTAGTCACTGCATCAGGTAAAAATTCTTAAGCTGGGTATAGAAGTTCTTAAACAATTAATTTAATAATATTATTAATAAAATATTTCATTTGGAAAAAATTAGAAGCTGGGTATAGTCTGTACAATTTATTCTGCATTTAAACTAATTACAAAATATTATTGTACGGGATTTTTTGTTTCCCACGGCACTGATAGCTTAACAAGACTTGCAGACGAAGGTATAACCAAGATAAAAAAGTATTTAATATACAAATAAACATTTTTAATCTCCGGTTTACTTTGAATACTAAATATCCTAAAATTCTCAACAAAGGTAACCTAAAACGCTACAAATGAAGCTGTCGTTGCCATCGGTCCTATCGGACAATTCCTATTACAGAGCGGACGTCATTATTTCCGCTGTTCCCCATACTTCTGACACTGACGTCCTGCACCAGAAGTATGTAGCTCACCTCTGACATTTGTACAGAAACCGTTTCTTACTATACAAAGGTGATAATCTCAAAAAGCGTTAAATATAGATTTTTCAACTAACTGTCAAACAAAACAGATCCTCCGCTTAGCAATAAATATATCTCTGGTCGAACCACGCT
The DNA here is from genome assembly GCA_034621355.1 of Mycalesis mineus. NCBI lineage: Eukaryota > Metazoa > Arthropoda > Insecta > Lepidoptera > Nymphalidae > Mycalesis > Mycalesis mineus. The sequence continues at coordinate 7,301,011 of CM067887.1, read as the reverse complement.
ATTAAAATAGGGTCATGACGCTTCTGACTAAAATCATTTTATTAATTTACAATGTAAATTGGTTATAGTTTACGCACTCATTTACAAAATTATCAATATTGATGGGCATCAAAAGTTGTTCGCGCGTAAATGAAAGATACAAAATGTGTATTTGTTTATTAAAATAGACACTAATCAACATTATAAATTCATGAAACGTCATCTGCTTGAATAAACGATTTTGAATTTCAATATAAATCCTTGTTTAATATTAGTCTATATTTATACTACTATAGTAAATAGTTCCAAGGATGTTTGTACTGTACTAGTTAGGAACGTTATTTTATGGAAGCGTTAGGTAATCTCTAATAACGATATAGGTAGGTTATCGATTTATTACCTATATTTATGTCATACTGTGACGATCAGAATCGTACATACTATTATATATAAATTTAAAAATAAATAAAATATAGATAGATGTAAAATATGTAAATGTGTTATATTAAAGAATAGTAAAAAGGTAAACTACAACTTTATATAAGCTTGGGTCGGTGAACGGTTTCCAGCTGTTCACTCTCCTGCATTTCTGCTACGCCGTCCGTCCGTTTATAATTATCCGTTTATAAGTAACTGTAAACAGTTAAAACCCTTACCTGTTCTTTATCTTCATCAGCAGGCCCTTATAACAGTCACAATCTATCTAACGCAAAATCGTGAAGCGTTCCACATTCAAATTTGTGTCCATAGTAAAGGATGCTCTGATGGTTACTGAAAACCGGAAAGTGACGTTTTGAACGAGTGCAAGATTGCTTGTGATGCATTATTGTACTCGTCACTAATAAGAAATAACGGCGTTCCGAGCGTAACGGATTGGTTTCGTTACACTATGTTTTCATCGAACGATGGATATAATATATAGAAGACGGTTATAAATAGTGTGAGAAGACATGTATGGAAAGAGATTTATAAGCAATAATCCGTCCAAGTAAGTCTATGCACCCTTACTAATAAATATAGAATTTAATGAAATGAATTATTGAATTATGTGATAGCAGGCAGATAACTATATATTTATATTAACAATTCTTCATATAAATTTCCCTTGACAGGTTGAGCATTTACACAATAAAATACGACCGTTGTTTTTATATCTATTTGAAAGTTTTTTTGAACGCCTAACACCTCGTAACGAAGTACAATCATCTGATTGTTCGAGGACTGAGATACAGGCACTTACATTATGTTCAGCTCTGAATCTACATTTGAAGAGGTGTTTGAAACAGATGCTTGAGCTCTATGTTGACATACTGAGTGCCTTATTCTATTTCAATTTCTCACAATTAGAATCGAGTTTACAGAGGAACACACCTCTAAAATATGTGCCGTTTTTCTCGCAAAGGAATGATTTAACACATAAATCCACGAATGGGGGGGGGGGGGGGTTCCGACTTTTCTAATAAGAGATTCGATTATTAAATTCTAAAAATTTCCGACCCAACCAAAGCTACAAAAGGCTTGGGACACCATTATGTCAGAGTCTACCCTTAAGTCTCTTATAGACAGTGCGACAGGTAGAGACCGGGCGAGACTCCTGGCATCCTCTAGGCCAGAGTCAGGTCACTGGCTCCACGCCTATCCCTCACCCAACACTGGTACCCTGATAGACCCGGAGTCCCTACGTATTGCCGCTGCTCTCCGGCTCGGAACTGCGCTGTGCATTGAGCACGACTGTTACTCTTGCGGTGCCCGCGTAGACCGCTTCGGCCACCACGGACTCACCTGCTCATCGGGCGCCGGCCGCTTTTCCCGCCATTCCGCACTTAATGACATCCTGAGAAGGGCACTCGTCAGTGCTAATGTTCCCGCCGTTCTGGAACCCCAGATAGTGCGTGACGATGGCAAGCGCCCTGACGGGATGTCATTAATTCCCTGGAGTATGGGGCGTGCGCTGGTATGGGACGCGACATGTGCCGATACTTTAGCGGCGTCCTATGTTAATTCGACCTCTGGACGTGCCGGAGCGGCGGCGGACGCCCGAGAGCATCAAAAAACATTAAAATACAGTTGTCTCGGCACTCAGTATGAGTTCTTTCCATTTGGAGTCGAGACACTGGGTCCATGGGGCAGAAGCGCTCAGGTGCTTCATAAAGAATTGAGCAGGCGCCTCAGAGAGGCAACGGGCGACCCTCGGGCAGGCAGCTTTCTCGCGCAACGAATATCTATCGCAATTCAGCGCGGAAATGCTGCCTGCGTGATGGGCACCCTACCAAAAGGGCAAAATTTAGAATTATGCTTATAGTTAAGTTAATTAGTTAGTTATTATAATTATTCTGTTTTTTTTATATATATAATTTTCGTGCCTTTATTGTTAATATATTTCATTGACATAAATAATAAACAGATAATTCTAACCACAGAATCGTGTTGGCTCTTTATGTTTCGGTTGTGCTGTACCACGCGGTTCTACGCGGAAATTTCGCTTGCAACTGGCGAAGTCTATTATGACACTAAGTGTGTACCTATTATAACGTGATAGACGTTTTGCGGAAACGTTGAAGCGTGACTCGGCGCGTGCATAAAACTAACATCTCCGGAAGCGGGCCAACGTTGTATGCGGTTTGGAGCATATGACCATCTTTCAATAGAAAGATGCCATCGATCTAAAGTTTGTCTGAGGACTTACTCAGATCACTCACACAGCACAATAAATACTACTATCAATTATCATGTATCTTGAAATACCACTCTTTACAAGTATAATGAAATACAAGTCTTTAAGAGGGTTTGATTCTAATCCCATTTTGTTGTAAAATATATAAATACATAAAGAGGCACATATATGGTGATCAGTTCGTGTATTGAAAAGAATAAATGGATATTTTGCCAAGTTTGTGTAATATATATGAACGGATATGAATACACGAACAGACTGTAATATTATAGTCCACATTTAACATTAATAAGGATGTATAACGTATAAAGTTAACAATTTTTACTCGAAACTGGATGAATCGCTTTGATTTATCTGATTTTCGCGGAAAATACCCAAATGTATCAATTCTTCTCAGTTCACTGTAAATTTCCACGAGATAGCTCATGCTTCCATCCAATGCTTTTACAAATACGTGAAATAACTTTTAAATGAACTTTAAGTAAATTAAACTTGCCGATGCGTAATCATTTTTAAAGGGCCTCATTAAAAATAAACAATAATCAAACTTGTCACTCCAAATCATCCACGTGTTATTATCGCTTCTATTCATCGTCAATCATCATTATAAAAAAAAATTGATACACATCCTGTTGCGTATAAATTCACTACATAATTAAAGCGTAGTATTGCTCGTAGGCACTATTATTTCCATCCTTTAGCTGGTTTTCCACGGTAGCAAAGTCAGTCAGTAAAGTACGACTGAATTTAATGACGAGGCGTTCGGTGCAGTTAGGATCGCAGTACAGACGAGTTATACGAGTACAGTATACTGAGTAGGTATGCGCTTTGTTCTTTTACCCAGCGCTCGTTAAATGTTTAAACTCGAATGGACATTTTCACAAAACTACACTACTTTAGTACGTTTTATACTGTGTTACGGAGGGATAAAAATGTAATGTTGATGTCAAGGGAGGGAATACTAAAGGATGTCATAATGAACTTATTGGATAGTAGCGGGTGCCCGTGGTTTGACCTGCATAGTTTCCGTTTCCATTTCCGTGGTAATATTAGGATTAAAATTAGCCCACTAACACGAGACATACAAAAAAATTATTGTATATATTATATAGTGAATCTATGAATTTGAGATTACAATGACACTTTAATTTTATGGAGTATCTGAAGCCCTACCAGCTTCCATTTTTCATACTAGAATTGTCTTTAAATAAATTTCACAAATACTCTGTATTATTTTCTATACGAATACCCAGGTATCTTGTCCCACTACTAGCGCCGCTTTTTTCACTTACACAAGATTTAAGAAACAAGTAATTTTGTTCAAGCTACATTTTAAATACTATTTTGTATTATGTGGTTTGGAAAAATAGTAACTTCTAGACTAACGCGATCATCGCTCTCAGATGTGACTACAATCGGGCGCTACTTTTATAAAAAAAAAGAAATATAAGAACCCTTCAATCATTTTGTAACATAAAATATTCTACATGAGGGAACACAAGCGAACTTTGTTCTCGTTACGCAGTCTGTTAGAAGAGCGAGCGACACCAACAAGGGTTATAACGTACATGCGGCGAGTTCGTAAAATTTTATAGGCGGTTTCTTGCCACAGAATGTACCTTGGAGTCTAGACGAGGGAATTTCTTGAGATACTTCTCATACTTAAAATAAGCTTTTAGTATCGTTATCAAAACATCCAGAAATACATATCTCATCGCAACAACTCTTATTTTCAAGCATTGTGATTTTTTTTGTTTGATTTAACTTTTTTTTAATTTGGCTGTTTTTTTTAAGGCGCCTATTTGTAGCCGACCGCAGATGATAACAGCAGACAACGTGACGCTTTACGACGATACTAACATATGGAATGTATTTATTTATAAGGAAACGACGTGTTAGACTCATGAGGAGTAACATAGGCATATGAAACCGCGGGCGACCGTTAGTTTTAATATTTTAATAGTTTATTTTAATAGAATATTACGAATATGAACTATATATCGTTGGCGTAGCATTTTTAGTAGTGTTAGAGATATAGTCATCAATAAACGAAAAGAAAATAGAAAAATAACATAGTTAATGAGGCTCGGTGCGAAACAAAAGCAATACAGTTTGAGCTCACATACTTCATTGTTCTACCTTTTATTGTATTCTGTTATAATTAAAAATCCAATATTCACAATGAAATCATTTAATTTTACCTCAATGCTCCGTATTAAAAGTCTGAAACATAGTTGATCAATTTATAATTTTATCAACCTATTTAATGCCCAACTACAGGCCCAGGAATCCCTCTATAAGAGAGACATAGAGTTGGATTTAATATGCTCCAAATCGTGTTGGCAGGCTTTAGAGTTCACCTTTTTCATAAGTATAACATCGAAATTCCCTCCTCTGGACTACTCCTGAGGATTTGTCGGATGACAGAAAAGCTCAATATCCTGATATAGGACTTTTTATCGCTATTAAATCGGACAAACCAGCATGCCTGTCACCTGATTTTAAGTGATTACCGCCGCCGATGTACAATTGCAACATCAAAACAGCTGCTAATGCGTTGCCGGCCCTTGAGGCTGCAGTTAGACGACGCGAAACCGCTTGGCCGCCGCGTTAACGCATACGTTATTGGCAAATGTGAATTCTATTATCTACGCAACAACATTTAAGTTGCCATGTATCACGTAAACACGCGGCAGCTGCGCGGTGGTTGCGCGGCGGCTACGCGGTGGCTGCGCGGAGACCGCGCGGAAGGCGCGCGGACGCCGCGCGGCCAGTTGGACGTGGTGGTCATCGACAATGTCGTAAGTTAGGACAGCCTTCCCCATCCCCCTTCACAGTCAGTACGAAGCTGCTTGCAATTGTGTTTAGAAAATGATCTTTTTTCCTTTTTCTTTGCATTTTCGTACAAGTAATATGCAATTATAACTTTTTCTTTTTACTTGAATTCCGCATATTTGGCACGTGTGAACTTAAATGCAAAATTATTTTAATTTAATTATTAAATTAAAGACAAAACTTGAGTAAGTGAAATTAATGAAAGTTGGCGAGCAATGGTTATGTAAAAAGTGATTATTTTTGCTCATTGAAGTTAAACTGTAGTTACTGAATCAACAAAGTGTATTTCGCAATAGCAGCATGTTCTTCAGACATTTGCGACCGCGCGTTGTGTCGGCGCGAACAAATTCGTTTCAAATAAACGCGCCCTTACAAATTGATTTATTCGGCCCTCATATATCCTCATGTTAAAATTTGCAGGAAAACTTAGACTGGACCACTTATATAGAAACGATGTGTAGCTCGCCACGGATTTTATTTCTGTGATACGTCGTGTATAGTTTGTTGTCTTGTCTACCGTCGTCTACGAACCGGTATACTAAAGCAAAATCAATTAACAAATGAAAAAACATTTAATCCAAAGTTTCAAAATTCGAAGTAAGAGTAAAATGCAAAATAAAAAACATTTAACAGTTTAGTAATTTAACTTTCCGAGGCAGAACACAATTTGGCACAGCTTTTATTTTCCGAAACAAGGCGGTTCGAAGTTGTAAATAGATTTCTATCAAAGTTTGTTGTAACGTCTACGCGGACATTGCTTACGTTTAATTCGTGAAGAAAAGAGATTAAACAGCTGTATCAAGGGCTGCTCTGCAAAGTTCTTGAACTTGTAACAGCAATAATTTTGTACCCTACGTGTTTTGAATTTGTATTATATGCCTCTATAACTGTTACGTAAGATTTAGTGTTCCAAAACTCTGGGATCTAAAGTTTTGTTTATATTAATTTTGTTATTTTTGAATTTTTTTATTGTTTCGCCATGTCCGTCGATCCATTCATTCATCCGTCCGTCTGTCTGTCTAACTACGGTTTAGCTCAGAGACAGACTATTAGTAGTAGAAAGCTATAAATTGGTACATTGATTTTAACTAAATATCAAGTTTGAATATATCTTTAATTAAAATTAAAAACATGTAGTCTCGCTAAAACAAAAAAACGGCTTGAATGAAATGAATATTTTTTATTTTATCGATTGTCCTAGTCTGTACATGGGTACAAAAAATTGAGAAGTACATAAAATAAAATCAATGAACAGAAATTGTATTTTTGAATGATAATTGCCACTTTGAAAATGTAGGTGGAGTGGCGCAAAAATATCAAAAAGTAAGAAAATTAATATTTTTTTCTCAAAAATTTTAGTTTAATTCATGAAAGTAAAAAACATTGGTAATCTTTACAAATATTTTTACATAACAATAAACATATATAAATCCTTATTATGAGTGCGAAAGGAATTTTCCGTGGCGAAAATGAAGCATAAACAATTTTCCTTCTGAGTTCCATTCAATGAATATGGCCACAAAGGTGCCCCAACATTCCATTCCATGTTATAAATACCTCAGCTGTGGCTGCCCAAATTCACACCACATAATAATATTCACAATTCATTCAATACTATGCGCAAATTAGGTTTTTCTAATACATGATTCCTTACTATAAATCAACGTAACAACGAGTCTATACTTTCGTAATTACAGTCATCATTATTATTGCCAGCCTATAAATGAACCACTACATTCTAGGCCTCCCTTTTTATAGGAGAGGGGATGGATGGAGCGACCCACCATGCTGCTGTTAAGCGGGTCAAATATGAGAAGATTTGGTACAAGATATAATAAAGTTTGGATTGATTTTGAGACATAAAAATCAGACAAAAGTAACTTATTAAAATAGCCTTGGAAATATAATTATATACAAAGAAATTACTTTAATATTAACTGCTTGTGTTGTTTTATTGGCCAAATAAAATGGTTTTATAATGTTATGTGTTGGAAAATAAAGAATGTTTTCTTTTATCTATGTCATGTCAAGTTGGATTTTAACGTTTAGAAGAACACCAAAAATATTATCCGTTGTATTTGCTTCGATTGCATATAATATCCAATCGTTTCGCGTTTCTCCTCATTTTTTATGATGGCCGAATCATAAAAAATTTCGGCGCCGAGATTTTATACTGACTTTATTGTCTTTGTAATATCGCCCGCAGTTTTATTAGTCCCTAAAAATGCTTTATGATTTCGTTATATTATGCTTAGCTGACAGGTAAAACATCTATGTATTAAAAAGACTTATGTTTTGTACTAACTGGCCAAAATTTACGCATTGAATGCCTCAAAAGATTTTCTTATCAATACCGTTATGCTTGCCCCGACGACTATTTGCATAACATAAAATATTCACGATTTGTAAAACTCCGACGATATAAAAATATCTAGTGTCGATTTTCACTCAATTTTGTTATACAAGCCTAAAAAAATATCCTTTCTATTCAGCTTTTTTCTGCTCCTAAAAATAACATTCCACAATCAAATCGCTAAAATGTCGAAATTTAAAATTTGCTTTTCGGTAAAAAATAACAGAATGTTAATTTGTAAACGGTAGCTTGTGAGCTTTAATATCATTCGCAGCACATGTTGAACGTAAATAAGGATTATTTCCAAAAATTGCAAGACAAAAAACAATAACCTAATGCAAGTCCAATTCGAAGCGTTTGTATCGGAGCGAAACAAAGCACTATTAGGGACCATCTATACGAGCGAAAGGATCGCGGCGGATATATCGCCGGGTAGTCTCGACCAACGTACGATTATTCCGCCTAAGTATCGTCACGACGCCACGACGATTCGTTGTCTATTAGTAATAATATTTAGAATAGGCCTTTGTTTAAACGGCCGCTCGTCGCTCTCTCGCTGCAAGTACACAAAGAACGCGCCACAAGTAGCGACAATACCACGGCGATACGATGGCGTTACGCTCACACATTGCTACTCATTGCATCGCCGCGATAACATCGGCATGTGGAGACCGCCGCCGATGTACATTTGCAACATCGAAACAGCTGCTAATGCGTTGCCAGCCCTTGACAAATTGATTTTATCGGCCCTCATATACCTTCATGTTAAAATTTGATGAAACGATGAAGTCGCTCGCCACAGATTTTATTTCTGTGATACGTCGTCTATAGTTTGTTGTCTTGTCTACCGTCGTCTACGAACCGGTATACTAAAGCCAAATCAATTAATAAATGAAAAAACATTTAATCCAAAGTTTCAAAATTCGAAGTAAGAGTAAAATGCAAAATAAAAAACATTTAACAGTTTAGTAATTTAACTTTCCGAGGCAGAACACAATTTGGCACAGCTTTTATTTTCCGAAACAAGGCGGTTCGAAGTTGTAAATAGATTTCTATCAAAGTTTGTTGTAACGTCTACGCGGACATTGCTTACGTTTAATTCGTGAAGAAAAGAGATTAAACAGCAGTATCAAGGGCTGCTCTGCAAAGTTCTTGAACTTGTAACAGCAATAATTTTGTACCCTACGTGTTTTGAATTTGTATTATATGCCTCTATAACTGTTACGTAAGATTTAGTGTTCCAAAACTCTGGGATCTAACGTTTTGTTTATATTAATTTTGTTATTTTTGTATTTTTTTATTGTTTCGCCATGTCCGTCGATCCATACATTCGTCCGTCCGTCTGTCTGTCTAACCATGGTTTAGCTCAGAGACAGACTATTAGTAGTAGAAAGCTGTAAATTGGTACATTGCTTTTAACCAAATATCAAGTTTGAATATATTAAAATTAAATATATGTAGTCTCGCTAAAACAAAAAACGGCTTGAATGAAATGTATATTTTTATTTTATCTATTGTCCTAATCTGTACATGGGTACAAAAAATTGAGAAGTACATAAAATAAAATCAATGAACAGAAGTAGTATTTTTGAATGATAATTGCCACTTTTAAAATGTAGGTGGAGTGGTGCAAAAATATCAAAAAAGTAAGAAAATTAATATTTTCTCAAAAATTTTAGTTTAATTCATGAAAGTAAAAAACATTGGTAACCTTTACAAATATTTTTACATAACAATAAACATATATAAATTCTTGTTATGAGTGCGAACGGAATTTTCCGTGGCGAAAATGAAGCATAAACAATTTTCCTTTTGAGTTCCATTCAATGAATATGGTCACAAAGGTGCCCCAACATTCCATCCCATGTTATAAATACCACTCCTATGGCTGCCCAAATTCACACCGTTGTCCAAATTCACACGACGATTCGTTGTCTATTAGTAATAATATTTAGAATAGGCCTTTGTTTAAACGGCCGCTCGTCGCTCTCTCGCTGCAAGTACACAACGAACGCGCCACAAGTAGCGACAATACCACGGCGATACGATGGCGTTACGCTCACACATTGCTACTCATTGCATCGCCGCGATAACATCGGCATGTGGAGACACCTTTATAAAGAGTATATAAAATGTCACGACAATAATATTGCCGCGATTGTCTTGCTCGTGGAGATGGTCCCTTAGCTATGTTACAGAAATGTTCAACAAAACTTGCAGTGAAAAGCTTTCTGCCACGTAGCCACTTAGTTCATCCAGGCGTATATAATACTTCGCGAAATGTAATATGAGCACAATCTCTTTAGTGAATGCCGTTTGTATACAATTTCTCAAGTTCGATTTGGAAACCATTCTATAGATGAAAAATTCAAACACTCGTATATATGCAAATCTAAGTATACAGAGAGAAATCTTCGGACGCCTTTGCTTGTACGAGTATACTGGTGTGTGGGTGAGGTTATATATAATAGGTTTTGTTAAACTTAAGATAATAAAGGAGCTGAAAATCAAAAAATTTAATAAACAAAATTAAACCCCAACGTTAAGACGGCTGTTCTAAGCCTATTAGTGTGTCTTTTTGTTACATCTGATATACTACATACTGGATGGGTTGATTAAGGTGTACATTTTCATATTAACGAACTTTTTCATGCAACTTTTGTACTAAAAAACTAACTGAGCATTTATTTTAATTTAAATTTCACTTACGATTAAATTTTAAACCGGCCTTCCGTCACTACTACCGCGGGCTCGGAAGGCTTTACAAAAAGTCTAACATGACCTTTCGGAAGTTCTTGTAAACTATGCGTAATTTAAACAAATGAATTTTTTTTAAACATTAATGTAAATCTACTTTACTTTGATCAAAATCTCCCTGTCAGTTCCAGTCATATCCCGCCAACGCGTAGTTGATCTATACAACCTTTATCCTACGAGGAGGGAGGCTTGACCCTATATTTAGCCCTAAAGCAGGCTGATAATTATGATCTCCCGGCTATAAATTGCTGTAAAACATGCAATTTACTCAATAACTTCGCTTGTAGTAAACTACACGAGACAGAGTGTCATCAACAAGACCCTTAATGCTCATAAGGTAACTCGGAGAGCTCATAAAACCGTTATAGCCGTTAGACCGCACGATACATCCCCGAGGGATGTCGCTGCGGTCTTACGTTATGTCTCCTCGAGACACAATTACATACCCCTGATTAATTTCCTTTATCAGACTCGCGGGGTTTAGTTTCACGAGCGAATATGTGATAATAATGTCATATATTATGTATAGGATTAATATATTACTCATTTATAGGTAACCCTATATACCCAAAATATCTTATATAAAAAAACTAAACGTATACTTGTTTCTTGTTGGAATCTAAAGTAACGTCACCAGAAATGAGCTGTATTTTCTTTTAATTATTCAAGACGTAACGATGCCATACAAAAAATGCAATTGTTGAAACCCATTTAGCAAAAATCTGTTGCTAAGCAAGATTTTCTTTAATTGTTTTGAAAAACTTGTGTGAAAATTTTCTGGTATGGTAATTTGTAATTTTTGAACTACCGTGTTAAGATTTTCTTATTGCTTAATACATTCTTAATAAGATAGCTATACATACTTTTTGACGTGACAACGTCTTATAATTCGATAGAGCCGGCTGCACGCACGAAAATACACGACTCATGCGGCGTTACCTCGCTTTGAGGCGTTCCATGTAAGGCTTGAAGTGCAAGCGAGAGCGCGAAACGAGCGACAAAGAAGCACAATCGGCCTTTGCGTTCGACATCCGTCTCTCTCCTACTTGAGTGGGCGATGCGTCTGCGTGGACAGCTGCTATACAATAGTACATTTACATGTTTTATTTTTTTCACAAAATTACAAATTTTTCTTTGAACATTCCATCAGTATTTTCTTAAGTCGTTGTCACGTTCAACTATCGTCAGTAAACAGACTTTACAGACAACCAATTTTTTTACTTTATTAAGATATACTACGTTTATACTCTACTTTTATAATCTGTGACTTGGAGCAAAGTGCCCGAGTGGGTTTAGCTTTACCAACCTTAATGTTTTCAGCTAAGCCTTAGTACCGGGGAAACCTTATTACGCTGACCACAAAAATCGAAATCTAATTTAGAGTTTTTCTTATAAGTTGGCTGGGCCTTAAAACGACTTTTTCTTCCTAAAGCATTAAGGTCACAACACGCCTACGCGGTACCCTGTCAACTTTAAAGAGTAAGATAAATGGATTACTCACCAACTTATTTATTACACTTTCATTATTACGAGTAAGTACATTGAGGAACGAGACTTGACTATATTTTATACAATATCTTTTTTTTTTATTGAGAAAGAATACATTAAGGAACTTAAGCTGACTTATCCTAATAACTATACAAATCATGCCCACGTGGAATGGTGGCAATAATACTGGCTGCATTTCCGCGTTGGATAGCCAGGCTAATTCTTTGCGCAAAAAATGAGCCAGCCCTTCGGTCACCAGCAGGCAATTGCCTCAACTGGTGACCGAAGGGCTGGCTGTTTTCACCGCGCCTAATTAGGCGCTAAAAAATGTTACGGAAGAATTTTTTGGCACTGCGACTCTGCGGCTCAAGGGTCTCCACGGCAAAAGGTACAAATATGTAACTCTCTGCCAGAGAGGCATACTTGTGCCACTTACCGGTTTCAGCCTTTTCTGCTGCGGCTCCCGGTCTTGATTCTGTCTCCCTGATATGACACGGAGCCAATGTGTCAACGCAAGTAGGGTCCCACATTAGGGCCCGTCCCACTTCCCAGAGAACCAGCGTCAATCCATCAGGTCTCTTGCCTTCATCCCGGCTTATTCCTGACGGCTCGATTAGCGCAGGAACGTTTATGGTGGCAAGAGCCCTTTTTATTATATCATTAAGAGAGCCATGCCGAAAAAGCCTACCGCCACTCCTTTGGCATGAATACAATATCTTATATTATAATATTTAATGTATTTCGGTTAATTTACGTTTAGACACAACTTACTTTTCTTTACTTTAATAGTGTTTTTTTACCACTACAAGCTACTTAGCCCTTGACTACAGCCACACCTGATGGTAAGTGATGAACTCTTAAGATGGCAGCGCGCTAACTTGTTAGGAGTAGGATAATATCCACACCCCTTCGGTATCTACACGACATCGTACCGGACCGCTAAATTGTTTGGCGGTATGTGGTAACTAGCCACGGCCGAAGCCTTCCACCAGCCAGACCCGGACCAATTCAGAAAATTTCAATCAACCCTGCTGGGAAGTGAACCCAGATCCTCCGTTTTATAAATCCACAGCGCATACCACTGCGTCATGTCTTCAAAAGTATTAGAGGTAGAGCTATTTACGAATTTAAACCAACATTGCTGTGTCCCGATTAATAAGTCATGGCAGTATATGTAAAAACAGATAGATGCATAAGGCTTAACACCCACAAGTATTCTTCAGGTTGATAGATGGCGGGTAACTCAATGTAGAGCATAAACCTTGCATGCTCTGTTAATTGTTAGGTTGTTATGGACGATGGTTTTTACTTAACACAAGCTATCTATCTATCATAATCTTATTCTAAACTTATAAAGCAGTACTTTTCTAAAAATTCGTCTATAACATTACTTAAGATAATTTATAAAAGAAAAAATATTTTTATCTGTACTTTCACCTAATTGCAACAGTGCACTAGGCTCGTCGCCAAGTATAAGGCGAGTAGATTATACTAATCTAAAGCTGTCTTTGGCAGATGGCATGTAAGGTGGGAAGTTTTTGTTTCAGTTGTAGCATGGTAATAGTGTCTTATTTTTTAAACAGCTTGAATTTGTTTATTATATAATTTTTTCTTTAAATAATAAAATAAAATTTCATAAATTTTACTACTTACTTTTCCCGACTGCGTTATAAATAACTTTAAAATGTAAAAACAGGAAAAAAACTACAAGTATAAAAAGTGTACTGCAATAGCTGGGACTCAGTATACGTAGAATTAGTTTAGATTATTGCGGAATGGGTCCCGATTTCCAGGATGTTTTACATGAGCTCTAATGAGTTTTTTCAGTGCGAGTTTTGTTTTGACGACCTCCGTGGCGCAGTGGTATGCGCGGTGGATTTATAAGACGGAGGTCCTGGGTTCGATTCCCGGCGGGGCAGATTGAGATTTTTCTTAATTTGTCTTGGTCTGGCTGGTGGGAAGCTTTCGCCGTGGCTAGTTACAACCCTACTGACAAAGACGTACCGCCAAGCGATTTAGCGTTCCGGTACGATGTCGTGTAGAAACCGAAAGGGGTGTGGATTTTCGTCCCACTCCTAACAAGTTAGCCCGCTTCCATCTTAGACTGCATCATCACTTAACATCAGGTGTGATAGCAGTCAAGGGCCAACTTGTAGTTGATAAAAACAAAAGAGTTGTCCTCGGTTTGCATCACTTTAATTGTACATGTTTTTTCTGGGATACTTATTTTGTAACCCCAAATGTAAGTGTGTGACCCATAACTTCTTATCTAATTAACCGATATTGATTTTGTATTGACCAGCGTTTATCTACTTACAATTTCCGACATAAAATCCTTTACATTAGGTAAATTCATGGCTAACAGATGATTTTTAAAATTTTCAATATTTTTATTTCAGTGTTAAAGTTCATTGATTTTGGTATTTGCAATATTTTGCAGCAAACTTTAGCAAACGGTAAATTGAAATGTTTACCAAATACACGAGCACCTATATGTGCAGACAAATACAAACGTTGCAACCGCACCGACTGTTGCAGCATCAAGCGAAAAGCCCTTAAGCTGCGATTGTGTCCCAAGCGTATGAATGGAGTGCTCGAATGGATCTAAAATCCTTACACCAAAGAACGATAGTATGTACTAAGAACCTGTGTTGGCCACACCTTCGTTATTTTATAAAAGATGTCTCTTGCCGTAGATAAGTGTCTACGGTAGGCAATTATAGGTTCCCATTGTCTCATCGGTCAATATGTAAGATTCAATTTTTTTTTATCGACTACAAGTTGGTCCTTGACTGCTATCACACCTGATGTTAAGTGATGATGCAATCTAAGATGGAAGCGGGCTAACTTGTTAGGAGTAGGATGAAATCCACACCCCTATCGGTTTCTACACGACACCGTACCGGAACGCTAAATCGCTTGGCGGTACGTCTTTGTCGGTAGGGTGGTAACTAGCCACGGCGAAAGAAAGCCTCCCACCAGCCAGACCAAGACAAATTAAGAAAAATCTTAATCTGCCCCGCCGGGAATCGAGCCCAGGACCTCCGTCTTATATATTCACCGCGCATACCACTGCGCCACGGAGGTCGTCAAAACAAGTCGAAAAGGTTGGCAAAGGAAAGCTGGCTGGTCTTAGTCTTCCACTTATACCTCAAGTAGCTTACACCGAGGTGAAACTACTGTGTGTATAATTTGACTTCATTTTTAAACTAAAAACCTATCACATAATGATAATAATGTAATTATGATAAAGTCAAATTACACTTCACTAAAACTACGTAACATAGATATTACATATTATTTGCGATAAGAGCACTCTTCGTGAATAATAATGATATGTAAATTATTCAAATAATGGAAATCATATTTGATTCACGCTGCCGGATATGTTGAAACTGTTTGAAAGTAAAGCTTTTAAGCACTCCAATAACAATTATTCGCGCACTTTGCGAAATTTGCGCTGTTTTCGAGGATACGGTTTCAGAGAGTTAAAGTTTTAAGTGTATGGCTATGGAGATGACTTTCTTTGGGAAGTGTATTAAACCTGCCGGATTTGTTACAAAGTTAGAGGTCCTTTTATAAGCTTTCCCGCGGCTTCCTTTGCATTTGGAAACATTTCGCTTTAAATTCGATTATTGGTAGTTATTTTTCGTAGTCTACCTTTACGTCCATATTTCCACTACGGAGACACAGCACCAGAGATCATGGCATTGATACCGCCCGGACTGATGGCGTACTCTACCACTTCAATTCGAGAAATCTGAGGTTCAATCTTCACTTTTGGAATGATTATCATAATATTGTCATTCCTTAGGTACTTAGTGACTTTTCGTCTAATTAAGGAGTTGATTTTAATTTGAGTTACTTTAATATTGTCCATTATGCTCAGTTGATGCTTTTGAAAATAACCTTTAAATAGAATTATAAGGCTTTATTTTTAAACAATAATCTTTATTATTAAGTTTTTATTTAGTATTTAAAAAACAAAATTAAGTCATCTATTAAATGAAATGATATGAAATTAACGTGATAATCAATAAATAACTGATGAATGTTAAATAAAAATGAATAGTAAATACAAATAAATATTCACATAGAATGACATATTCATAAAAATATAAAAATTTGGGTTATTTCTATTTTAACAAATGACAGCACATTTACAATGCCCACTAATAATAGCCTACTGTACAATTGTAGGTATTGATCAGAAGCGTATTTATCACAACACAATACGAAGAACTATTATGAATGATTCCTAAATTACTACGAGTTCGAATGGTAATGAGTAAATCACTCAACCACCAACAAAACAAATCAAATATCCGTAACTATTATGAACATTGTTTTGATCACATATATAATCGACTCATTTATTACAATTGGGATTGTAAGGATAGGTGTATACTCTTCTATAACTGTGGTCTGTATAACTTCTATAAGCATGGAAATTCATAACTTTAAACTTACTGAACAACAAAGATATATACCAAACCTTTCGGTGTGATTTTAAAAGATAATACTTGAAATCTAAAATCTTCACGCAACCATTAATTTATAATTGAAATGAGATTAATCATGCACATTAATTATGTACATATTATGGTAGGAAGGTTCCTGCTTGCAAATTCAAATTATCTACAACTTGGCTCCAACCCAAACTACAAACGACAGGTGACATATTCAATATATTAGCATAACATAAATACAATAATACGATAATAGGTAAGTCAACTTGTGGCAAGTAAATGGTCTCTTGAGACTTTTAATGTATTCTAAATCGATTCAGACATTAGCGGCAAGAGGATTAGTTCTGCAACCGTTCCACTATAACGTAGCTGAAGCTAGATCTGTACACGAATAAATGAAAAAGTGTATAGAACGTTCAATACACGAAGGCTCGTCGTTTTTTGATTTTCAAACGCTTACAGTGCAAGTGTGCAATAAAAACTGCAAGAATGTGAGTTCTTTTACACATTTCTACTCGTCACGTAGTAATAGAACTCATATTCTTGCAGTTTTTATTGCAGACTTGCACTGTAAACGTTTGAAAAACAAAAAACGACGAGCCTTCGTGGATTGAACAATCTATACGTTTGCAGAAACAAATTAACGGTTATTGCGTGTCCACATGTAAGCATCGTAAGTATCGGTCGCTTTACATCAAAAGGATTATATTCTTACAATACGATCACAATATCAAAGGAGATCGGATTTGCTCATGCAACTACAAACAATCAGATCGTACGTACGTACGCCGTCTTCGGCACGCCTCGCATCGTCGGAATTACCGACGGGTAGATTTCATGCGATCCGTACAATATGGATTAATGACACACATGTATGACTTTATATACAAAGAATACTACGAAACATCGTTGCTTATATGTATACCGACACCGACAACCAAGTTATTTAGATAAGAATAAGCAAAAATAAGCTTGTGGATAAAACGAGAACTTTCTTGGATGAGCTCTATCACAAAAATCTGTAGTACTTAGTAGTAAACTACACAAGCGTTCTGGTCTAAGCTCTTAACGTATCATCGTCACCATCATTATCAGTGGATAGACGTCCACTACAAGACAATTGCCTTTAGCAAGGACTTCCAATCACTAAGATCCTGAGCCAACTGTATCCAGCTCGCTGTAATCCGCTTGACATCATCAGTCCACCTAGTGGTGGATCAACTAACACTGCGCTAGCTCTTAACTCGCTATAAAGAAACGGAGACAAAGTTAAATCTACGAGTAAAGATCCAATCTAATAGTGAGTTACCAAATTAGTTACCGATACGACGATATAATGTTCCGTGCATTTGTACTAAAACATCAATGTGAAGAACACACATCGTTGTCATATTGTCGCGATTATTTACGATCGTGTCATAAAAAAATTTGGCGCCGAGTTTTATGCCGATTTTTATTAGACCATCATATCATAAATAATGTCCGAGTTTTTTACAAGCTCCTAAAATAACCATGATCAAATCATATTCTGTTTACAAAACAGAACCAAAACATGTTCCCAATAAACTAAACTGAATGAATGAATGAAAAACTGGTACTATGGAGAGATTCTGACGATTCTATTTTCGACTACATCTAATATATAAAATTTCCCTGTCACAATGTTAGTTACCGTACTCCTCCGAAACGGCTTTACCGATTCTTACTAAATTTTGTATGCGTATTCAGCTGATCTGAGAATCGGCTACTATCTAATTTTCATCTAAATTTTTTTTTAATTTTTAATGCAAAACAACGTTTGCCGGGTCGGCTAGTATTTTATAAAACTAAATAAATAATCGATGTCTTCGAATTAAGTAGAAGAAACCATAAAAAAAGATTCGTTTAAATCAAATGCCACTCTATACCGTCTAATAGTTACATCAAGTTATTAACGGACGCAGATACATTAACTTTTTTACTTTAACGCTTGATGCACAACTAAGTCAACATTAGCTTATAACAGAAATTAACTTAGAAAATTTTTTAAAATCTTTTATTACTTTCTTATAAACTAGAATACAAATAATGACATACGGTGAAAATAAAATAAAAATCCATCAAAGACACACAACTTTATAGGAGCTTAGGAGTTGGAGTTAAGGCCTTCTGTCAACTTCTCGCTAAATGAAAATTAATCTGAGCTACAATGGCTTTACATGGATATAATGTCACATTATTGTAAGGCTGTCTCTCTATACTTATCTATATAATTATGTCTAATTATTGATATATAAAGTATTTTATTTTTCTTGATCAATTTAATTAGATTTTTCTAAATTTCATTTGTTATTATATCAAGTCTTAAATAAGCATTTGGTTTAAATACTTTTCAAAATTTGTAGTACTGTGATATCAGTCATCTACCCAATTGCTACGAACATGGCTTACAAAGGGCCCGTCAACCGTAGTATGCCTCATTTCGCAACAATAGACTTCAAACACGGCTTTAGAATTCGACTACCAGAGCTTGCTGCTCCTAATGTGCGTAAATATACTCGCATGTGATGAAACCATTGAATAACATGAAATCCAACCGAGTCAATTATTTGCTACCGATGACGACATCACTAGAATCACAATGGCCTGAGATTCTACTGCTCCATTTAATTATTTGCAGGTAGTTGTGGCTAATTGTTGATAGTCAACCTATCACTACTCCATTGCAACATCAGCATCATTATCAATGCGCGGTGGATTTACAAGACGGAGATCCTGGGTTCGATTCCCAGCGGGGCAGATTGAGATTTGTCTTAATATGTCTTAGTCTGGCTGGTGGGAGGCTTTCGCCGTGGCTAGTTACCACCCTACCGACAAAGACGTACCGCCAAGCGATTTAGCGTTCCGGTACGATGTCGTGTAGAAACCGAAAGGGGTGTGAATTTTCATGCTACTCTTTAACAAGTTAGCCCGCTTCCGTCTTAGATTGCATCTTCACTTAACATCAGGTGTGATAGCAGTCATGGGCCAACTTGTGGTCGATAAAAAAAAAGAACCTACTAACGGCCCACTTCAGGGCCAAGCCAGGGACCATTGCTTGGCCCTGTATGGGCCGTCGCCATCCCGGTAACAGTCATCAATATCTGATAGTGATCGTTACTGACTAAAACATTATCATCCTAAGACCGCCAGCCCAGCAGCCCGCCTTGGAGCAGTGTGGTGGGTCTACACTCCATATCCCGTCTCCTACAGGAAGAGAGACCCAGCTCTGTAGTGTGCCGTTAATAGGCTGATAATGATGACGATGTTAAGGAACGTTCAGTGATGATTCTTAACGTTGAAGTGACGTTTCAGAATTCGAGTTTAGTAAGGCAAAACTTCAATATGTTACAAACTTCGTAAGGTCGTAAGCCAACAACCATAACGCTTATGCCACGAGAGAACGTAAAATATTATACGTGTTCAGTACCTCGAGAACAAGTATTGTCAAATTATTTTTAACCCACTTCAAAAAAAGGAGGTTATCAATTCGACCCTGTAATATATTCGACATGTAATATTTCCAGAACTGCCCAACGGTTAACATAAGCTAAACGTAAAATTTACTGTTCACGACAACCCGTACACCGGTTAAGGACGTAAGCTCGGTTAAGATAATGCCCGGTTTATGTCCTTAACCGGCGTACGGGTTTATTATAACTAGTAAATTTATAGTAAAGTTATGTTAACCGTTGGTTATGATAACCAAAATCTTGGTGCACACAGGCCTTAGGGACATAAACACCGAGTTTATAGATATGTTTAAGTAAATAAATGACGCATTTATTTTTTACTTTTCACTTAAGTCGTATTCCTCTGTACTGTTGTAATAGTGCAGTATTTCTATATGTGTACATGACATAAATAATGTCAACGTAAATAGAAATCATGTGAAATTAAAATAAATAAAAATTAAGATTAATCATCGTTTATTTTTTATCATTTTTCTGCTGATAATATATTTTTAATAGTGGCATTTATTACAATCACTATAAGTGTTGATCATTGTGAACGGACTGGATCGAAGGCTTAACGTGCTCTCTAAATTTTTGAGAATTTGCTGAAAAATTCTTTGCTGAAAGAAAACCTCGGAACCATTTCACAACCCGAACCAGGATTGTAATCCAGGACCTCGTGATCAAACACATAGACTACAAGACAAAACTTGACCAATAAGGCAATCTAAAACCATCTAAGTACATGTAAATAGCACTTGTGCTTGGTGTATAAAGGAAGATAAATCTCCCAAGGGTACAATGTGTGCTTAGGTTACGCCTTCCTGAGTCGCAATTACATGGGTTTGTTTAATTTCTTTATTACCCTCATGGGATTTCGAATCCCGCTTAATGATAGTACTGATTACAAAATCGAATAACAACTAAGGTATCACATTATTTGGAAAACCTGTAGGCCTAAACGAGATTCTACGCAAATTCTTTAATAATGTAAAAGACTTTCTCGGTTAAGATGAAACTATTTAATTCAGGAGGAGCCTGTTAAAAAATAATCTTTAGCAATTAATATAGAAAATGTAAGTGACCGTAATTTTATTATCGTTCGTAAGGTTTTCCATTGAATGATGATACAATAATTATACAATGAAATATATAAAAATCTACATATAAATTGAATAAATATGAGTTTTAAGGACGAGTACATAATGTGGTATTCGAGTAGATTTTATCCGCCGTAACTGATTCGGGGCTCTGAATATGTTGGTAAGTAAAGCTTTTAAGCACTCCAGTAGCAATTACTGGCGCACTTATAAAAAATTCACGCCGTTTCGACGACGCGATTTTAGCTGTAAAAAAATATTTTTAATATTAGGACTGACTGGTAAAAAATACACATGCTTTATTTGATAATGTAGCCGTGAGTTTAACCTTATTATTTGGCATTAACGCTGTAGGCGTTGCTTCCCTACTACAGGGCTCGCTGCCTAGGATGAACGAAATTGAGTGAAAGTCACGATCTCGTGTTGTGAATTTAACTTCATTGGATTTATTAAAATGCTAACCAATATATAGTACCTGGTTGACTGAGCTTTGCTTGCTATTTTTTTTTAATTATATTTAGATGCAAATTATATAACAACGCTATCTATTGTAATGTAGCTTTAGTGGTTGTTGTGTCAGTACAATTTTTCACTGCCTACAAACACAAATAAAAACAACATTTTCTAAATATGAAAGTGTAGTTTTAGCACTAGGTAGTAGAGCTATCAGTGATAGAGCTAGATCTGTGGTAGTGTTACCTCTGTGCATATTATATATGTGATAATATTATCAACAAAGTGCATTGCTGAAATACAATCTCAAAAGGTAAAATTATTGTCACGTGAAAATCAATTTTACAATATAGAATATTTTGAAATATTTTACTTAGTCAACTTTCGCATATTTAAATCCAAGCTGTTCGTCAATCCGTTAAGATAATAAAGATGGTACAATGGCTTCATTCTTCAATTGTTTTAACTTTGTGCCCCAAAGGGAACATAACTTTTTACGACCAATAACAAATAAATAGGTACCAAAGCAATATTGGTAAACTCGTAACATTTTATTATGATCGTAGAGATGTACACTCTCTGATATGAACAACTAACAATCATTATTCAGAATAATATCATACATATCTTACACAAACCGTTTGGTATTCATCAAAGGCATTATTATATGAAGAACTATGAACATTTCCGGACGAATCACGATTGATATCTCTTTGGCAATAAATTACCCTTCCAACTGAAATACACGAGCTCATTTCGGATATCGTTCGGCGATATCTTATTTACGTAATGCCTTTGAATGCGAATTCTGTTCTCAATTTTAAAATGAGTGGGAAAATCGATGGACACCATCGGTTATGGAAATTCTTATTACTGAAGATACCATTTACCATTCAATGTCGCTACTTCGGTGGCCTAGAGCTTACCCTAATCAGCAAATGATAAAATTGGGTAACAATAATTAAGAGTTACAGAAGTATTTTTTAGTCAGTTAGTACTTGACGGCAATCACACTTAATGGTAAGTGATAATGCAATCCAAGATGGGCACACTTGCAGCGATTTCAGTATTTGTGTAAGTGTCGGTAGCTTTTTGGCTACAAGTGCCGTAAAATGTACTTTAATATACGAATAGGTTATGTTACGGATCACTTAATATCAGGAGTGATTAGTCAAGGGCTAATTTTTAGTGTATCAAAAAATTGTTCGAATACATCCTTTTCTTATTATTATTAAGTCTGATATAAAATATTGCTGCCAGACAAGCTTTTGCATACATAGCGCCGATATAAAGATACATAAAATAAGAATGGGGTATTCAATTTCTTTAACGATGTTCATTTTTGCCGGGTCGCCATGAATCTTGAAGATAAACGTTTTAATGGTAATAACAACTCGATGGAGAATGTTACGGTCATATGCGAACTATTGCCAGGCCGTAGAACGCTTTGTCGCCCTGAAATATTTTCTGGGTGTTATTATATTGCTTTTTAAAATTACCGTCGCGCCAAAAGACATTGGCTCTGAACAAATGCTGTTAAATGTCCACAGCCTTGATCATCGTCGGTTGTTTGCAAGTTTGTCAGTTTTTACAGGATATATTTCGCAGAGTGCTCTCAAGAGTTATTTCCTTATTCATCTTCAGTCAGAGGGTCAGTCTTTCCTAATTCGTTCAACATTGGTATTTTTAAAACAACA
This sequence comes from Mycalesis mineus, assembly GCA_034621355.1. NCBI lineage: Eukaryota > Metazoa > Arthropoda > Insecta > Lepidoptera > Nymphalidae > Mycalesis > Mycalesis mineus. Next base: position 7,277,733 of record CM067887.1, on the reverse strand, counting down.
GTAAATAGGCTAAACTTACCATCAGATAAGATCGTAGTCAAGCTCTACCTTATTTCTTATTTAGAAAATATTAATTGTTTATTTACAGTTTTTTAACTTTACGCTCTCTTGCTTTTCTGGCTTTGTAATTAATTACTCTATTTGGGTATTTTTTTAAGACCGTCTAACGCTACAGAGTTGACTGTTTCACAATATTTTTATTAGAAACCATATCCGCTTAAATTTTTGATGTTGCAGTACAGATTTCCCAAATAAAAGACATTAAACCAAATATTTATCCAGCTCCAATAAAAAGACGTTGTTAAACTAACTATCAATACAGGAACTTTAACCTAAACTACCGTGTGCATAGCTTAGAATCTAATATATATCTGGATAGTTATAACACGGAGGTCCTGGGTTCGATTCCCGGCGGGGCAGATTGAGATTTTTCTTAATTTTCTTGGTATGCCTGGTGGCAGGCTTTCGCCGTGGCTTGTTACCACCCTACCGATAAAGACGTACCGTCAAGCGATTTAGCGTTCCGGTAAGATGTCGTGTAGAAACCGAAGGAGTGTGGTGTGTGATTTCATCCTATTCCTAACAAGTTAGCCCGCTTCCATCTTAGACTGCATCATCACTTAACATAAGGTGTGATAGCAGTCAAGAGCCAACTTGTAGTCGATAAAAAAATAAAAAAAAATAGTCCAGTACGTACGATGGATATTAAAAAATAACGTTACACAGTTACAGTATTATCAATAAAGATCAAAAAATGTTGTACTGTTTGTTTTACGGGTGACACAGGTTGAATGGTTTCTTTAGAATAAAAAAGGAAAAACCTCATTGCTTTGAGTTTTGTTAGGAAAACGTTATGTTTGCTAAGGAAAAAACATAAACAGGACTTCAAAGGCACCTAAAAGGATTCCAATGTAAATAGTGTCGAATCAACACGACGAATTTATCTAAAAAGAAATCTTTACGACGTATACTGCAAACATTTCGTCCCTCGGAAGACTATAGCGGGTGGAATGATTCACTGGGTTAGAAAATGTCACTTGATTTTTGTATTTTACACATCGCTGCCTGCTTGAATGGGAAGGCGGGATGTCTCTGCTCAATTGTGTAAGCGAGTTCTAAACATTGTTACGTCAAGTTGATGTTAACGCTTCAACTGCACACTCTCGTTATTTCTTCTGGGTTTCAGTTTTAACTTCGAAAAGTGAATGTAATATTATAAATTACACTTGCGATACATACAAGTAAGTATATATAGTAGCATAATGATAACTTAATAAATAAACATCCTGTAACAGAATGTGTTAGTAGGTGAATCTTATGCGTATCTCAAAGAAGTAAATATCGAATAAACATAGCTAATTATAGCATCGAAACGACAGAAAACAAATGAATCTGACAATATTTTTGTTTACAAGAGATAAAGACAGAGATAATTCTCAATTGCTACAACGTTTGTATATCGGTCCTCTGTTTATGTTTAATCTTTGAATAAAATGAACAAACTATAAATTATGGTAATGTCAATAAAACTCATTAGATAGAATAAAATTTAAAAAAATCACTCATAAAATTAAAAAAAATAATTATTCAAAATTAATTATTTATTAAAATTAATTATTACCAATCTAATAAAGTATAAATATTAATTTTGAAACAATTAACCAAGTGACGGATATCTTGTCACACATAAAACTTAGACAAAAATTAAACATAAATAATGAAACACAAATAGGATCAAATTAAAATATTCTCAAAATAAACGAAGAATCAATTCAACAAAAATATCAAAAGAGGGATCTTTACATCGCAAAGCAAACACGTGACCCTCGAAACCTATAATAGCGGGTAAAGTAATTCACTGAGCTAGAAAATGTTACTTGATTTTCGAATTTTCCGGCTCGATGCCTGCTCGAATATGAAGGCAGAAACTTCCATATGTGAGAATAAACAAAGTGTTTTAACTAATTTTATAACCTACGTTTGCTACGTACGCTTATTAACCGAATGTGCTATTTGAAATTTGACTGCGTTGTTGGTCTAGTTGCTATGCTGTGGCTTCGATCACGAGGTTCTGAGTTCGAATCCTGTGTCGGGTCGTGCAATAATTTTGAGTTTTTCCTTATGCTGAGAAATGATCAGTAAATTCTAAGCCCGAAATCATGAAGTTGGTAGTGTTGATTCCTACGTCCCAGAGAGCACATTAAGCCATCGGTCTTGGTCTTTATCATTCACATCTGATAGCGAATGTTAAGAAATTAAACATTAACACCCACCAATGAGCCTCAGAGAAGCTTGGTGGGTTTATCTACTATCCTCGCCTACGAAAGGGATACCTGGCCCTGAAGTGTGCCATTAATAGGCTGATAATTATAATGAGGATGACTGTTTTAAATCGCTACTCTACATTAAGCTCGCAAATCCGCAATGAACCAAAGTGGGTCTTAGCTCTATATGATTCCCTCTCGTATGAAGAGGGGAACCTGATCTTATAGTAGACCGTTAAAATAGACTTAAAATAAATATTAAATAAATAATAATAAATAAATATTATAGGACATTTACACACATCGCTATATAACCCCAAAGTATGCGTACTCGTAAGTAGCTTGTGTTATGGATACTATGATAACTGATGAATATTGCAACGAAGTTCCTTATCGCGCGTTGTGAAAGGGGGCTAGACGGAAAAAATTCGTACGAAAAGTTGTCACGACACTTTTTTGATCAAAGGATCTTGCCGCCGCCTTTGATTTGTGTGCGCGTGAGCGGCGGGGGGCGCCCGCGCTGTATGCTGTCTCGCGCTCTCGTGGCGCCCTCTAGTGTTTCAGTGTACAACAACAAATATTATTATTACTTAAAAAAAATTAAATTTTATTACAATTCCTTCACTAATTAATCGAAAGGAACTTCGTTTCATCCGGGTGTCCCTTGACACCTCTCAACTTTTTTTTTATATATATTATACTTAAATACTTGTAATATATAGATAAACACCCAGACACTGGAAAACATCCATGCTCACACAAACATTTCCCAGATGTGGGAATCGAACCCACAGCCTAGGACGCAGAAGCAGGGTCACTACCCACTCTGCCACTCGGCCGTCGTAATGATAATTCATAAACAAAATTTATCATATAATTTAACTTAAAAAAATAACTTAGACATAAAAGAAATAACTTAGACACATAAGAATACATAAGTAAAGTTTGAACGCTACTCGTAACTGGCAAAGGACACACTTCTGAAATAGTTGTACGACTCACTGAGCTCGAAAATCTTTCGTGATTTACAAATACCTTACAACAAACGTCTGGTTAAACAAGAGACTATCACTTTGATAACTTCTCTAGCATTTCTATACGTAGACATTTTATAACTGAAACTTCCTAGTTTAGATACCCAGTACTAATTTCTAATTTTAAACTGATTCAAATCTGATAGTAGATTTCGTTGGTTAACGACGCGACTCCTTACCCCTAAAATGCTATAGTGCGAAAATGTTATAACTTTAGCTCCTGTCAAAAGTTCATCTAATGTAAATAAAATATACCTTGAGTTAAGGAGTTGAATCAAGTTTACGTTATTCGCGATACCACGTTTAGCTAGTTCGGCTGCGGCTAGTTACCGACATAGACGTACTACCAAGCGATTAAGCTTTCAACAACCGCCCGAGCTAACCAACGGAAACAAATTAGCCCGCTTCCATCTCTGATTGCATCATCACTTACCATCAGGTGTGATTGCAGTCAATGAAAAAAAGAAAAAAATACCACAGTTAAACCACAAAGTCGCAGGAGAGACCGGAAATTCTTAAATCCTGCTAACTTGGTATAGGTTTTATTCAAGGGTTCAAAAAGGAATGTAAAATGCCTCAAGTATCAGGCATGAGTGAAATATACGTGATAGCGGCACAGGCTACCGCGTCGATCCAATAAAATATAAAATTGTCTATAAATAGACGCATGTAGAAGTAACGCTAATAACTCCATCAACTATAACAAAAAATAGAACCGACTCAAAACGCACTAAGAAGTAAAAAATAACTGTGTCATTTAGCTGCTTTAATTTACTTAAGCATATCTATCAAGTCGGTGCCAGCCAAGTTTAAGGAACATTTATTTAGCAGCATTAAAGCAGTTTGTGGGTTCTAGGTAACGTCCTTAAAGTAGAAACCTTGGATGGCACCGACTCCTAGATATGCTTAAGTAAATTAAAGCAACTAAATGTCACAGTTATTTTTTACTTTTTGTGCATTTTGAGTCAGTTTTATTTTTTGTTAAAAATTTTTATTTCTTACTTTTTAGTGATTTATCGTCACGTAACATACTCGTACTTTACTCTCATAGTATATTATACGGCATTAGTAGCCAAAAAGCTACCGATACTTACACAAAAACCGAAATCGCTGTGCCCTTTCTAATAAAAAAAATTATCAGAACTAAAAATTATCAACTAATCAAATGATACCTCATACGATTAGATATATTAGCATCCGTCAAACAGTCACGTCAAAATTGCGGAGTATACTAATAAATAATACGCTAAAAACATAGCCATATTCCGTTAGTCAAGTAAAATATAAACATTACGTATATAATAAAGTTCAGCATGGCTGCGAGAGTAATTGTCATCTTTTATTGTCGTATCTTGAGCTGGAACAGCGACAGATTGCCGGCGGAGCGTCGGCTGTCGCGACTACATTATAAACTATATTTCCCCAAGGCGACTTGAAAAGACTGGCGCAAGGCATCTGACACGACATACCTAGCTAGCTATTTGAAATTAAATGGAAAAAATATTTATATTTTTCTTTAACACCCTCAGTTTTGTATCGGAAGACAAGTGAGCACTTAACTGTGATTTCATTGCACTTAAGTAAACAGAACTTAATATAAGGTTTTTAACGCAACAATAGTTGATTTTTTACAAATTGTACTTCACAAAAAAGAATTTACTACTGGATTACTTGGGCTGGGGCTATATTGTGTACTTTTATACCCTATTAACCTAGGTTGCTTGACATGACAAACAAACACTAACTTGTTAGAGGGTTAGGTGTTACACGTGCGATTTTTTAAATATGAATTACTATTAAAAGACCATGATGTGCGTGCTATTTTAAAAAATATATATTAAACTATATAGTTCATAATATCTGCCACACTACTTTTTAAAAACTCTGCAACCAGCTCCTTAATATATTTCCAGTACACCCTAATAAGGTTATCAAAATAACAAAATCAAATACACTGGGCCCAATCAACAAGGCATTCAAGTAATGTGACCGCTGCTGGCAAATAAGCTGGAGATGAGATAGAAGCCCTAAATTGAAGTGAAGTTTTCTCATTAATTTAATTATGTCGATCCAAACGCGCCCGGACCCGTGTCACAAGTTACTTAATTACTTACGCAACTTGCAAAAAGTAATCCTGTCGAATTACGTTTTGTAAGACACGTTTACGCAAATTATTTAGGAGTTCCCACCTTCACCTTCTTTGTATTTGATTTAGTTTTTTTTATTACTTTTTTGCTAAAAATACGTTTGATTTTTATGATTTAATGTGTAATCTTCATATTCACTGTTGGAAGCAGATCTAGGTCCATATGATGTCGCTAAACAATAGACAGATACAAGGTTTAAATTTTCTGATGTTTTATTATATGCTTAATGCCAATTTCATAGATTCCATCTTAGATTGCAACATCGCTTATCATTCGGTGTGATTGCAGTCAAGGGGTAACTTGTAATGAATAAAAAAAGTGTTACCTACCCTCTTTTAATGAAATCTACACACACACACGATTGTTACTGTTTTATTGCCACAGATCAATGATAAAAAATTTTTAAAAATAAAAAGGGGTGTGGCACTCGGAGACTGTCGCGGTAAAGCTATTGCATAGAAGTTGATAAAAAACTTATGCAATTATAATTTTATATTTATAAATTTAAATGAAAAAAAATAACAAAAAACAAACAAAAAAAATAAAAAAATAAAAATTTAAAAAAGCCAATATCACGCGGTGTTCTCAGGCGGTCACCCATCCAAGTACTGACCGCGCCCGATGTTGCTTAACTTCGGTGATCGGACGAGAACCGGTGTATTCGACATGGTATGGACGTTGGCGAATAAAGACGCACATAAGACAATCTAAAAAAACTAAAAAGGGTGGGGGGTGTTAGGTTTTTTTCGTTACGGAATTTCTGGATTCGGTCTCCACGCTCAAGGCCCGCGATAGATGCTATGCAACAGCTTAAAAATTAGTCACAAAGTGGACGAGACCGATCGGCGATGCAACGTTAGCGCGAGTTATCCTCACTAATATGATAAAGGCAAAAGTGTGTAAATATGGATGGATGAATGTTTGTTACTCTTTCACGCAAAAACTACTGGGTGGATGTTGATGAAACTTCATTACAATATAGCTTACATATCAGAATAGCAGATAGGCCACACTTTATTCTGAAATTCCCACGGGAACGAGAGCTACGCGAGTGAAACCGCAGGCGTTCTCTTGTGTGTAATATACTAGTTAGTTTTATTTAACTAGTATATTACACCTTACATTATGTTACCTTGGGTTGTCGCTATCTACGCTAATGTTCGCGTCGAGCCCCGTTGCATCCGTTATGTGAAACAGTAAGTTTAACGGTCATAAAATTTACCACTGAGCTATCAATAAAAATGATTAATAAATCTGTTCTAGTTACGACTAGAGATGTGGTCGCAGTGAACCAAGAGAATCAGTCTAGTGTCTTTTTTTTTTTTTTTCTGATTGTGTAAGTGCCGTAGGCTCCATCGCCGGAGCCGAAGGCGAAGAAAACTAAGATAAGCTCTCTCAGGGCTTTCCTGTGAGACTCGGGCTCGGCTTAGAGGGACGTTTGGAATGGGCATGTGGTTTTGGCGTTGTTACATCAGTTCCCCTTTTGGTACGTTTAGTCCAAAGACGCTGTGTTTGTGTGTATGTGTGTTGAGAGGCGTTGTCCGTAGTCGTGTCGTCGTCTGGGTCGTGAAGGACGTTTTTAGGGCGTCTGCGTGTGCAGTCGGCCTCTATATCGGGCGTGTATCGTCTAGTGTCTCCAGACCGCTGCCTTATATCGGCATCGATCGGTCATCCCCGCCACCACCAAACTTGGCCGAGTGGCTGTCATGATACTACTCCGCCGACATATACTAGTTCTTATGTAAACAGTAAAGTAATCTTTTACTGTGAACGGTCATAGATTTCGAACCGAACGAATATGAAAACATAGATCGTAGTTAATATCAGTATGTCAATAGTAAATAACTGAGTTACTGGAGGTTTACACTTTCTAGAATCGGGAAATCGCCAGCCGACGTGGAAGCCAACTGAGATATGCACACACAGGAATTTCGGAGATTAGTTGGTAAGCAAAACAGAATTCACGGTCTATGGCTTTTACTAGTTCCCATTTTGGTATTACGTTTAGTCTAAAGCTCTAATTTCTATATTCAAATATAAAAGGTTTGGTGTAATGTTAATATAAAGTAGGAAAATTTTGTTAATCTAACATTTTTATAAAAGCGAAAAGTAAATAAATATTTTTAGCAATTTTAATATTAATACCTTGATATAGCCTGTACGGACTGGAAATTATATTTGGTTATTTATTTATTTGGTTCACAGATGCCCCATGCAAAACTAACTAACAAAATGAAAATTATTACGTATTGGTGTCATCTAGCCTGCAAAATATGTGTGCACAATATCATGAATGACTTACTAATATACTAATACATTCGTATTAAAGCAGTGTCATCATCATCATCATCATCATCATCATCAGACTATTAACGGCCGACTACAGGATTAGTCCTCCGTCTAGGAGAGGGGATGTTGGAGCGGCATAATGATTTCGATGATGTATGTATTTTATTAATGCGAATTATATCCCCATTATCTTTTAATTATATTTAAAACTCCTACAGACATCAACATAAAAGAAGTCACTCGAGTTCATTGTTCGTTTCACGGTAAATATACCTTGAATTATAGAGACGTGTTACCTTCCCCTCAACTACACGTAGCCTGGGATTACGCCAACTTGACTCTGTTGGCGCATCGCTATCTAGCAACCCCATTTATATTCACAAACATCGTACATCTATAGGAGGGCAGAGTGGCGTAAATTTACTGCAATACAAAATTAGGATTTCTCTCAAATATGTTATGTATACGTTGAAAAGGTTCTGAGTGTGCCAATTATATTTTTTGAGATCAAAGACATTTGGGACGCTCATCAAATATTTGTTTTCTGGATTCTTCCAACTTTGATGGTCGGTGACCAATTTTACGGCGTCCGTGGGGCAGTGGTATGCGCGGTAGATTAATAAGACGGAGACTCTCGGTTCGATTCTCGGATGGGCTGCTTAAAATTTTCTAAATCGGTCCCGGTCTAGCTGGTGGAAGGCTTCGGCCGTGGTTTCGACCATACTACCGACAATGATGTACCACCAAGTGATTTAGGATTCCAGTACGTTGTCGTGTAGTAATCGAATTTTTATCCTTCTCCTTGCTAGTTAACTTTCAGCTTGGTTTGATTGCAGCCAAGGTCTTGTAATGAATTAAAAGTGTGTGAAATCGTGGTCAACACTAATTCTATTGCGATTTAAAACACGTGTACCAACATAAAAGCCTTAAACTAATTTCACCCTGAACATAATTCACGATTCTTAATATGAAAACTGGTCGCGTAATAAAATTAGACTTTAAAATTAAAGCTACATTTCGGAGGTGTTTTTGTGTCGCCGAGGTGCGACCGCTGCGTTCATAACTTATGCCGAATATTTATCTTGGGAGGTGCCGCCTGCCAACGACGCTTGTATTTATTGCATGCCTTTGCTTATTTTAAATGCTTTATTTTCATGTAAAACGCTTGTATGAAGTATGTAGAAAGGCTTTGGAGAAAATCGGATTTTTAACACCAACTTAATTTATTTCAGTTTCACACATTTAGCTAAACAATTGAGACTTAGTGAAACACTCGATGTGTACGCAAATTAAAGGAATGGTCCCCGAGCTTGGAACAAAATATGTTAAAGAACTAGTGTAGAATAGAATAGGCAAGGGTGCCGGTGATAGGTCAAAAAGGCAAGTACTCCAGGATAGGTTTTTAGCTGGTAAGAGTCCAGCACTATCCAATTAGGATGTCCACGAGGACTTTCTCCCGCTGGAAAAAAAAGAAAAGGAACAAATTATGTTCGCCGTTCCTCCACACTTTTACAGTGCTTTAAAGTATCATTATAATTTAGCTTATAAATATTCAGCTGCGATTTCGATGGTATATTGATTTCCATCCAACATTCATCAATACAATAAAGTGTTTGTTTTCCAACATAGTTAAAAATGTAAAAATATGTAAATTATAAAACGATCCAACTGTTTTTTAACTAAAGAACAGTAAGTTTTTGCAACTAACTCACTGATAACTTATAGATGATAGGTTATTATATAAGGACTGATAAAGTACAGCGATTGCGGTTTTGCGGGTGCTTTTGCTACTATTGAAACTCATATAGTACATCGTTACGTGGCGATAAATCACTAAAAAGTAAGAAATGAAATTTTTTAACAAAAAATAGAACGGAAAAATTGATTCCGTACAGAAGCATTAATTCATGTCAAAACTTACGTTTATCTAAAGATTAGATATTGCTATTGCAATAAAATAACAGGAGCACAATCACGATTTCAAAAAAGCTATTTTAATTCTAGAATCAAAACACATTAAAATCTCAAATTTCAAGCCATTCCCTAAAATTGTTAATTTTAAGATTTCAAAACTTAAATGAAGAAGTAAAAAGGTGACGAGCGTGTCATACACGAAATTGTGCCTAAATATCGCGATTATTAATATTTTATTCAATAGCTGTTAGTTCTGAACACTGTAAGAAAAAGCACTAAAATACAAGCAACTCTTGTCCAATCAAAATTCGGTCTATAAATTAAAGTCATTGGCTTAGGAAATCCTATATTAATTGATCTTGGCAGAATGATTGATTGGCCTTCTTCCGCCATCACTCGTGGCTGCTCGACGTCTTCACTTTATCTCAGAGCCTTAATACAAGACAGTTATGGATTTCCGACTACCTATGCGGGCTTACATAGATATTCATTTCAACGTACATTCTATAGGTTGGATGTAGTAGTAAAGTAACAGCACAAAACCGTTTATATGTGTTAACTAAAAAACGTCAGTGCAGCAAAACCGCATGTTTAACTAATACTAGCGGCAGGTGATCCGCGTAGATCTGTATGATATTGGGATAAAAAGTAGCCTATGTATTTACCTACTATACCAGATTACTATCTATCTCTGTGCCAAATTTTAGTTATATCTGTTTAGCCATTGAGCTGTGAATGATGAACAAACATGCCAATATATTTTTGCTTTGCTAACACTCCTTCAGTTGTAACTTCAAACAAACGCGTTTACCAAATGTACGAAACAAGAAATCAAAATTCGAGACGCCATAACTATTTTGTTGAAATCCTTAACTGTTTAATTCCTTTTCCGCAACATAGCAAGATTTTTTATGTTCAATTTCTGGTCCATATCATAGTTATCACAAAAATCGTTGTGTTTAAATTACGCAATACATATTTGTTCACATTGGGAAATTAATAATTTTCATATTTTGCTTAATTAGTTTGGTTAAATGGCGGATAATCAATTAGTGAATCCCAGATAATCAAATTGATCAGATAGCTCCTGAACTTGTATGTTTTATTTTATTTTGTTTTGTGGTAGTGATGAGATTTTTTATTATGAGGCTCACCGGAAAACTAAGTGCTTATTTATAACACTATAGGGGCCTGTCTTCTCAAAGCATATGGAGTTTGGAGCAACAGCTCTCTGTGTCCCTCTCGCTCTGATTGTAGGTGACACTCTTTTAGATGACATTGGAAATGTATGAGTATCCACTATTTAACACAATCTCCATGAAACAAAATCTGTCGTCACCGACTTATACCTAAGTACTACACAAAAATAGCACTTTCACAAAAACAAAGAGTCATACACACTTATCAACTTTACAAAACTTTTACACCTACACAGTCAATTTGTTCTATCGAATGGGTTATAAAGGCGAGGCTACATTATCTAACGCGAAAATATCGGCGCTGATGCAGCATCAGTAATCGAGTCACGTTGCCGCACCGCTTCTGAAATCACTTTGCCGCCCCGCGATACCCCCGCCTCACTGACAGTGACGTATCGCTATGCTTTTCTTGAGAGATTAAAACTTATAACAACCCCCCAGTTATAATAAGTCGCCACTCCACTCGAAGCATATTAAGTAAAATTAAATTCGCAATGAATATTGCTACAATATTTCTTTGGCTGTTTTACACGAAACCTGAGAGATTCATGCAGCAAAACGCGTTTAATGTAGGTACCTTATGCAATGACACCAGGAAATACTCAGACGATGTTAATTTAAAAAATTGCTAAATATTAAAAGCCCTACACACATTTCTTCACAGTCCATTTGTTCTATTTTTTTGCAATAAACCAAAAAATCCATGTGGTAATGTCATCAGGTTTATCTTTAAATTTTTCTCTAGCATAGATTCTAAGCTCTAAACACATCGTAAATATGTTTCTGTCTGATACTGGAATATCCCCTAGAGGTTTCATAACGGCATCTTTTCAAAATTTGAAAAACATTGTTTCTTAAAATCCACTAACTAACAAAATAATGCTATGATGCGTTACAAAAAATAACTGTTAAATTTCTTGCCAGATCTGTTTTACACAATCAGCCGTCCGAACGGGTGTATCCCAGTAGTACCCCATACCGTAGTTCTATAGAACTGTTGGGTTATTTTTCGGGCTGTCAAATTATATCCCAACAGTTCTATATAGTACTTTAGTATAGTTTTTGCTCTTGACTTTACATATACGTTATAAACTTTTTATTATTTTAATTGATATTTCATTTTGTTTTTAACAAAAAAATGTAACTTGCGACAAAAGCCAAATTGTTAAAACCAAGTAGTAGTCGTATCTAAAAAATATTCTCTTATTTTAGAAGTTACAGGAGGGACACATTTTAGCGCTTTGGAAGTATCTTTCGCGCTTATTCGGTTTAGAAAAAAATTATATTAGAAACCTCAATATTATTTTTAAAGACCTATCTATAAATACCCCACACGCATGAGTTCAATGATAAAATCAAATTTGAGTTCCAGTTCTAAGTATGGGGAACCCCCAAAATTTATTGCTTTTTTTTCTATTTTTGTGAAATGTTGTGTGAAGGAATAAATGCAACTTAAACAAAGCTGTATTCGATATAGTATGTTTAGATACTTCACCTCTTTGGATTGCAATAATGAAAAAATTTATTATTGCAATCCAAAGAGATTCCATATTATACTATATACCTAGGTAATTTATATGTAACGTACAAACAAGATGTTGATATCGTTATTTCTTTAATTTTAAAATTAGGGGGTACTACTGGGTTGCACCCGTCCGAACCGGTGGTAGTGTCAATGACAGACTTGACTTTTCAAAAGCGCAAGTACAAATGTAAAATAGAGGAAACAAAGACAATTTACGACTATTGTGCTGATATTTAAAGGAAGTGAGAATAGTGCAGTAAGTAAATGATAAATATACGACAATTACGAATACCAAACTATAAAAAACATACGAGTGTATACTAGGACATGTTTGCTACTCGTACATGCGTTTTATTAGGTTACTGCCGCTCGTTGCCTTATTTGAAATTAGTCGGTTGATTTGCCACGTCATGATTAAATGATGAAATTTACAATTTGTCAATTGTTCAGGCGGATCACAAAATATATTGCATGGATTTCGATACAATTTTCACCGATAATAAGTTTTTTTAATTATATTGTATGTATAAGAAACAAGATACCACTTGACTGTCTGGTGCCAAATAATGCCGCAATCGAAAATGGAAGCGAGCTAACTTCTTAAGAGTAAGATGAAATCTACATCCTTTTCGGTTTCTACAATAATATTTAAATAATGTTATTATAGCCTTTACATGTTAAATAAATAAATACACACTGATTGACTCACCACAAGATCTCTAAAACTATACAGTCGATTGATTTATTTAGCAAAGATTCTATGTGTTAACTATCTCGTTAATCTCGTTAATCAAAAACATATTTCTCGAAATTTTCACGGACACTTGATCTACGCGGGTAAAACCGCTGGACAAAGCTAGTATGTATAAATACTTATAATAGTTGCATATCTATCTTACGCTCGAAAGAGGTTGCAACTTGCCAACATCCCGATCGACAGCGCGATATTGGTGTCACGTCGCCTCAACATTCGAGTCACGTCTCTGACATTCTGAAAACACTTCGCTGACCCCACCCATACATGACTCGGCGACAGTGACGTATTGATGCGATTTTTTGATATTCACATGTAGACACATGTTGCGTAACTCATCGTAGGGTGACGCGATTTTTCAAAATCCATAAAAAGTTGGATTTTAAATATCGTAACATAAATAGAGCAACACTTTGCAAGCCTTGTAACGTAATACCTTTGTCTTGGTCTAGCTGGTGGGAGGCTTTCGCGGTGGCTAGTTACCACCCTACCGACAAGGACATACCGCCAAACGATTTTTGGTACGATGTCATGTAGAAACCGAAAAGGGTGTGGTTTTCATCCTACTCCTAACAAATTAGTGCGCTTCCATCTTAGATTGCATTATCACTTAACATCAGGATAGCAGTCAAGTGCCAACTTGTAGTCGTTAAAAAAAAATAAAGTTCCGCCCTGTGTCCATCAACCTGAGGCGTAAATGTTAAGCCTCATGTGCGTGGGCACCAGTGACGATACCCTTCAAACTGGAACACATCAATGCTGCTTAGCAGCAGTAACAACACGGTGATAGTACACTGTCTGATCTGTCTCAAAAAGTCTACTATTCATTTGAAATAGGTTGCAACTTACCGTCATCTTGATTGCCATGCGCGATATTAGTGTCACGTCGCCTCAGCATTTGAGTCACGTCTCTGATATTCTGAAAACACTTCGCTGACCCCACCCTAATATAATATGACTCGAAGACTCGATGATGTATTGATGCGATTTATGATATTTACATGTACATGTTATGTAACTTTTCGTAAGATGACGCGATTTTTCAAAAATCTGTGAATAGAGATGCGTTGACAACATCGTAACATAAATGGAGCAACATTTCGCCATTAATGCCAATGTGCTTGTAATGACCACACTACACCAATGACCACGCCCAGTATGGCTATTAATGTGCGTTTCAAATTCGTTTCAGTCTCTATAGGTATCTAATACGAGTCTATAGCTGATAAAGGGAGACTATAGAGATATGTGAAACGTACATACGTACATAGTCGAGTACTACTTATATAGAACATGGACTCTGACCAGAACACAGCCATATTGCTTAGCAATGTACCTACTATTTAATTTACTAATGCATCCATAATCAAACATCTTCTGACAATAGGAAAGCTATAAAGCTAAAATATACTTTGGAAAATAGCATAGTTTTAGATACGAATCGATTATAATATTACGGTTCAAAGAGTTCAATGTTCCAGCTGTTGAATAGAAAATGAAGTTGAAATAGTGAATTTAAATAATCAAATGTACCTACTTTATTTTATATGAATGGATTTTGAACAATAATATCGTCGCCATCTTCAACTTTTCCGATGTTATTTACAGAGAATAGAGTTTTTGGAGCTAAGACCCACCACGCTTCTCTAAACTTTGGCGGGCTAGTGATGATATGATCACTGTATCGCTAACGATCTCATATAGATGTTAATAATGCGTCCCAGCTCAAGGCTGCTATTAAATAATTCCATTTATCTTATACTCCGGCCTGAACAAGAATCGAACCTAGGACATCATGAATCGTAGCCAAACAATTTAATAACTGAACCAACGAGGCAGTCACTAATATTAAGTCAGCATAGCTGCTATAAATTTTCTAACCTATGCTAAGTTAAAGACTAATAGCATTCACTACCAGGGCAATTTCAACCGAGGCAATAATTTAAGGTTAATTTATTACATTGTACTACTCTCTATAATTCTGAAGTATTCTCTGGTGCACTTGTGTAGTCTAGTGTATGCGTTGCTTTATAAATGAGTACTCCTAGCTTCGATTCCCAGCTTGAGCCAATTTATAATTTCTAAATTGACTTATGGTTTGTCGCAAACATCATACAGGCAAACACGACTTACTCGTATCTATGAACATCAATAGATTATTTAATTTAATAGATTATATATTTTAAAATTATAAGGGACTAGCGGATGCCCGCGACTCCGTCCGCGAGAAATTCCGTTTTAAGATAGTTCGGAAAATGTAGCCGATGTACTTTCTCAGGCTCTTAACAATACCTGGACCAAATTTCAAATAAATCAGTTCAATGAATCACTTACTTCGATTTCTCTAAAACTAAATCTAAAACAACCACTTTAATTAAGCCGCGAAAATCGCAAGAACATTAATTTATCATTGCCGCACGAAGAATTAAATATTAAAAAATTATCGACCGTCAAAGGCTACTATTAATTACACTATCGTGCACAAATTATTTTATTTCCTTGCGACAGTTAACATTTCTTATTTAATGAATATAAATTACATACAATATAAACCCATCCACTACCTCTTTTTCAGTATCTACGAAAACAGATCACTGGGCGATTATTTCTTTAAAATTTAATCAAAACAGAGCACCCGCTTTAAGAGGTCACAAGTGGCTCAAACTTAATCCCTCATCAAATCCAAATTAATTAAACTGAAACCGACCACGGTCCCAATCAGACCGTACTTACATGTAGCTCGACCGTGTATAAACTTAGCCTTAGGCATTATGTATATTTTGCCTTCAAATCCTGATATACTTATTACGTAATTTAATTTGTTCTCTGGTAAAGTTTGTTAGCAATATTTTTAAAAAAGAAGGTCGTCCATAGTGTACAAAATGTCCGTATTAACCGAAGTGTAAAGTAAAATTCAAATCAGATGCAAATCGATTTTAAATCATTTGTTACAAGAAGAATTGGTTTAGTAGTAATTTCAAAACATCGAGTTAGTTTTTGGATTAACTCCATCAACTTTTTTTTCAAATCAAAATTTTTGATCTTCACTTTTCGTCTTATATATTTTAATGTAATCTGCTCTTTGAACCCAACTGCAAACAGAAATTTATAAATTCTAAATTGAAAATAAAGTGTTGACAAAATTTCTTTTACTTTCAATATTCTAGTATAGAAATATTAATTTTCGTTTGATTTATTAGTTGATATCAATTAATAATTACGTACTCATATCTATTAAAATATAGATTCTGTCTTATAAAATGTAAGGCACCGCTGCGCGTTGTGTTGTTTCTATGAACAGAAAATACCCGGGTAGGAATAACAAAGGAGCGAAGTTCTTGGAATTACGACTGAGTTATTCCACGGCACGCTCTCAAGGACTCTCCCGCAACGTAACTAAAATAGCTCCCACCATTGACGTCACAGAAAGTAAGAATTTAAGTATAAGTGATGATACAGGACAAATTAACAAAAAAATCTTGACATAATATACTACAAAGTAAAGGTGCTTGATGCTATTGCTTAGATATTTTGATACATGCAACGGGTTTTATGCGGTTTTCGGCAATAGATACAGTTCAAAGAATAAGGTTTACACGTAGAGTTCAAATGTCATTTCACATGGATGAAATCGTATCAATGTGATCTGTTATCAGTCTTTACATGACTGACGATTTATGTGACAAAACTAATAAAAACACAAGATGACCTATCAAGTCATTACAATTTTATTATAAAATCCAATAAATTAACACGTACGAATGTGAACTATTCGTGCGCAACAAATTGTTTCTTAAAAGTATAATATTTTCACAATTTTATTACTCCGCCGTTCTTATGAACTGGCGATCTCATTTGTTCTTAGCATAAACTTGTACAACCTTAGACAGATTGCTAAGTTTAATTATATTACACTTGAACAATGAACATAAAACTGAAGTTGAAAGATTAACGATCTCCCAAGATAAAATATGCTTATTACAATCAAAAGTTTTGATGAATTTCTCAAAAACAATTCCACTGTATCTGACTCTTTATTTCCTGAGGGAACCGTATTATAAATGTTAATGCTAGTTGTAAAAAGGTTAATGTTATACAATATTTACTCGTACCCTAGTATCTAATTTAACCTAATTGTCAATATACTTAGTTACCTACATATGAAAAGTCTCGTTAAATATAAAATACTACCATAAATATTCCTGTGCTAAATGAGCCGTCAGAAATAAGCCGGGATGATGGCAAAAGACCTATAATGGATTGACCCTGGTTCCCTAAGAAGTGGGATGGACCCTAATGTGGAACGCTACTTGCGTTGAAACATTGGCTCCATGTCATATCAGGGAGACAGAATCAAGACCGAGAGCCGCAGCAGAAACAGCTGAAACCGGTAAGTGGCACAAGTATGCCTATCTGACTTAGAGTTACATATTTGTTCCTTATGCCACGGAGACCCTTGGGCTATGGAGTCGCAGTGCAAAAAAATTCTACCGTAATGTTAACCGCACCTAATTGCCTCAACTGGTGACCGAGAGGCTGGCTTGTTTTTTAACCGACGAAAAAAACGGAGGAGGTTCTCAATCGTATCGTATATACTTTTTTTTTGTATGACCACACATAACTTTGTACAGAGTTGTCCGATTTTGATGATTCCTTTTTATTAAAAAGGGCACACTTCCAAGATGGTCCCATTGTCATCAGGTTAGGATCTGATGATGATATCCTGGGAAAATTGAAGGAACTTTTCAAATTTTATAGGCATACTTGCAGCGATTTCGGTTTTTGTGTAATAATCGGTAGCTTTTTGGCTACAAGTGCCATACAGTACGTGGCGATAAATCACTAAAAAGTAAGAAATAAAAAAATTTAACAAAAAAAATAGAGCCGACTCAAAACGCACTAAAAATTAGGAGTCGGTGCCAGGCAAGGTTTCTACTTTAAGGACTTTACCTAGAACCCACAAACTGCTTTACTACTTTAAATAAATGTTCTTTAAACTTAGCTGCCACCGACTTCATAGATATGCTTAAGTAAATTAAAGCAACTAAATGACGCAGTTATTTTTAACTTTTTGGTGCGTTTTGAGTGAGAAAATTTTTTACGAAAACGATTAGCATGACTATCTAACGCGGAAATGCAGCCAGTATTCATGCCACCATTCATTGTGGACAGAATTTGTATATTTAGCTTAAGTTCCTTATTTGTATTCTCAATAAAAAATATGTATTCCAATTTTAACATAAAAACCAATGTAAATTAATTTTATTTCATCCATTATAAAGAAGGAATATTTTTAAAAGTAAATAGGTTTGTATTTTTTCGAAAACGAAAGAAAGCATAATATTTCCATTTTTATAAGTAGATACGTTTGTGTTAGATAAATACGGAGAATTTATTGAAAATATTTATGCAAGCCAGAGAAAATAACCCATGAGAATTTCTTTATGGTAGGCTTAAGGAGAATTTTATTTTCCTAGCCCTATTTGTATTCGCTACTGTTCTTTTTTCTAATAATGTACGAGGTCTGATTGACCGAGCGGAAAACGAATGTTATACCTATTGTGGTATTAGGAAATATTATGTACAAGAAAGCTTTCAAATATTTGCTATGAATTAATTTGTGATATTATATGATTTATTATATTAATTTTAGGTTTTAAAATATTAAACCCAGAGCACGAATTAATCGAAACTTTTAACAGATTAACACAATGCTAACTCATGTAATAAGTAATTTGTATTGCGTTCAATTGTTTCTTTTCTCGTTATTTTAAAAAGGGTTTTACAAGGCAGTGTGACACATGTTTTTCTGTATGCCTATAACATCGAAGATTCCAGACGAATGGACAGATTTCATCTTTTTATTTAAAACTTGACG
Organism: Mycalesis mineus; assembly: GCA_034621355.1. NCBI lineage: Eukaryota > Metazoa > Arthropoda > Insecta > Lepidoptera > Nymphalidae > Mycalesis > Mycalesis mineus. Next base: position 7,258,729 of record CM067887.1, on the reverse strand, counting down.
TAGTTAAAATAGAACTAACTTGTATTATATACGGATAAAGAAGAAGATCCAAAGAAATTAGCGTTATTCTTTTATGATGGCAAAATAAAGTTTTTGAGCGTATAGTCCATCGTCAATTCAGCCTTTTCCTTACCCGTCAGAACCTTTTCAATCCTTTCCAATCCGGTTTCCGTACTGGTCATAGTACGACTACTGCATTAGTTAACATTACTGAGGATATTCGTCACGGCATGGATAACCAGTGTGTAACAGTGTTGGCCTTGCTAGATTTTAGCAATGCTTTTAATAACGTGGATTTTGACTTATTATTAGCTAGACTAGGTTCCCTCAACATATCTCCTGAAGTGATTGACTGGTTTCACAGTTACTTGTTTGGTCGCCGGCAGCGTGTGCGAGTTAATGACACTGTGTTCAACTGGTGCACTTTAACTGCCGGTGTACCACAAGGTGGCGTGTTGTCTCCTCTTCTTTTTCTATTTTCATCAGTTCCATTACACTTAAGCTAACTTCTCTCTATCACCTGTACGCAGACGATCTCCAAATATATGTTCAGTCCAAATTAAGTGATTTGCCAGATATGATAGATTTACTAAATAAAGACCTAGATTCCATTGTGCAATGGAGTAACGCTTATGGTCTCAAAGTAAATCCATCAAAAACACAATCTATAATTATAGGCAGTCACAATTTGGTTGCACGCATTGATTGGGCTAATATTCCTAATGTAATATTTGATGGAACGCGTGTGCCATTTAGTGACTCAGTTAAAAATCTAGGAGTCACTTTTGATAAATATTTTACTTGGGCTCCACAGGTAAGTAACGTAAGTAGGAAGGTGTTTGCATCTGTAGGGTCCCTGCGTAGATTACGCAATTTTCTTCCTCTATCTACCAAAATTGCCCTTGCCCAATCTCTACTCTTACCAATTCTCGATTACGCTGATACTTGTTATCTTAATTTGAGCGTGGAATTGCTAGATAAGCTTGAGCGCATTCAAAACATTTGTATACGGTTCATATTTGGTCTTCGCAAATATGATTTATTAGTTACTTTTAAACGGCTGGTGAAGCATTTCTATCCCCCATAGAATCGCCTCAATTAAGCTCGTACTCACTTATTTGTGTATATATTACATTGTCATTATTTGTTTACTCTCTCCCTTCAATATCGTCTAGTTTCTATTATTTTCATTTTTTTTTTTTATTTACTATATGGGAACTTTTGTATGTATGTATGTGTGTACCTATGTATGTATGTATGTATGTATGTATGTATGTATGTATGTATGTATGTATGTATGTATGTATGTATGTATGTATGTATGTAGGTATGTATGTATCTATGTATGTATGTATTTGCGTATGTATGTATTTCAATGAATGCACTTTTCCTCTTCAATATTGTTGTCTGGAAGTTTAGAGATAAGACCGCAATTGTATTTTTTTTTTTAACGTTATTCTTTTATGATGGCCAGATATTTCCACATAAAAGTCGTAATACAAGGGTATCCAGGGATTTTCAAAACTTTAGATATTACCTTTTTAAATGAAACCAATGTACAGAAACAAGTTATATGTAGACAAACATTAGGGATCACTTTTCAAACTTCAGTCCCTTCGCAAATCGCGTGATGAATTAAATTAATTCTTCAATATAACTTAATAAGTAAGTACACAAATATTAGCCCCCTCTCTTTGAAAGCTTACGGAAGATTTCTCATAAAATTTTATGATGAACATTAAGGATGCGCATTAAAGGGAACGAATACTACCGTAATAAAGCATATCTGATGGGTATTAGAATATAAATTGTATAAACGTTATTGCAAAACCTAGGTAAATTACATTCATATCAAAAGTGAAGGCTAAAATATGTCTGGCCAATATCTTTTATATCTACTTATTGCTTAAACTGCAACTATTTACCCAATTTATAGTGTTCGCATTACTTTGAATTGTAGTGAAAAAGGATTAGCACAAAACTGTTCTTTTTTTTTATTCCGTTGTCGACATATTGTTTTATTGATATCGAATGTAACGAAATAAGAACAGAATATAACGCAAGTCAAACACATTCCGATGCAGGAGTGGTGCTTTAAGTTTGACGTCGATAGCTGTCATTATCGCTGTAGGGCTCAAACGGATGAGCCGATTTCGATGCAGTTTTTTTAATTTGAAAGCCAGATTCCTTACGATGGTTAGTAGTTGTTTGATGAAAATCAATCCAAAATGGCCGCCGTTACAAAATGGCATATATTTTATATATTTTTCACAACTCTCTTAATATGGGTATCAAATGAAAGAGCTTGACTAGTAGAATATTGTGAAAAGTTTCAAATCCAAGATGGCCGTCACTTAATAATAGCGAAATACAATTTTGTCGGGGGATTTTAAATTTTCAATTTAATCTTGTTGATTTAATATTTTTGTATGAACGTTTATATAGCAGATCGCATGCAAAGTCAACTATGCATGGTATAGATATAAATGATCTCATAAATAAAATAGTATTCATATCATGTAGTGTCATGCAAGAATAAAATCGTGTTCGTGTGAATGGATCGTTGGTTCCTGTCACGGTAAATAAATCTTGAATAAAGAGTGATGCCACCTTTCCTCTCGAGCTTGGAATAATGCCAACGTGTCTCCGGGCCCCGTCGACAGAGCAACGCTACATACTCGTAACTACGCCGACAAAAGCGCTTGCTTGTCATACATCGAGATTGCGACACACAAAAAATTGATGTCTATAGGTTTAAAGAAGTTTATTAAAGTGAATACAGCACCAGGATTTTTGTCGTAGATATTCCTACTGACAATGTTTAAACCAAATATGATGAATTGATTGATGAAAGGCTCGTTGGTCTAGTGGTTAGCCTATGTGGCTTCGTTCACGGGCTTAAGGGTTCGAATCCTGGCTGGCCTATCTGGCTGTGAAATAATTTTGAGTTTTTCTTTCTTCTAAGAAGTTTTCAGTTAATTCTAATAAGCCCGTAGTCCGGAAGGCACGTGAGGCCTTCGGTGCCGGTCGTTATCATCAATCTGCCAGTAATCGTTAATAAATTAGCACACATTATCACACTAAACCCGCCAATAGTTTAGCTCTTAATAAGCTGATAATAATGATGATGAGCAATTGACGTATATTGATTAACAACCCAAGAAAGAGTTTTGGATAATTGTTAAAATATAGATATTTCATGGATTCCATGGATTCACCGTGCGGGTGCCAGGTATATCGTGTGGCTGAGAGAAAAACACCGAAAAGAGTCCGAGACTTGCGACACGGATGTAGGCTTAAAAGTACTCTTTATGATTAATCAACGCTGCCTTCTCTGCTCGAACTATTCTCCCTGCCCAGCCAAATATGGTAAGATCTTGCGACAGCAGCTTTGACACATGTTCTACAAAAGAGCTTACTGCAGTTCTAATCAAGCCAAAGTCTTTCAGCAGGTTGTAGAGGAATTTTCCTGGTATACCTCTCGCACACATTTGTACTTCTCGTCCTTAGTCATGAACTCGCTTGTTCATGCAACGCGGCGTTAAGCAAACTGAAATTAGTCGGACAAACTCCGACAACAATGACCTGAGTTTCAGCCGATTATACATTTTCATTTAATAATATGGAAAAAAACTCCTGATAGTTGAAATTCAAAGACGAACTAATAATAATATTGTAATGGGTTTAACCTTAAGATGATTGAACACTTTAATACATAATACACATCAGAATTTTGAATCAGAAAACCCATTTTTTGTTAATAAGTTTTACATAATTACCCACGACAGGTAGGCGCGCCGCTAAATCTACTTATTCAAAATACGAAATTGTTTTGATATGCAAACGAGGCATCTAAATCATAAAATTTGAATTTGAAATCAAACCTCAGTCTCAAAGTGTTTTTGTGTACCTAACGAGATAGCTGACTGCAGCAAGTACACGAATAATATCATATATTTATGTAGGAAGAGGATGCTAGCATGACATCCAGAGGGATGGACCTCCACCCCAAAATGTTTGCCAAATTGTATTTGACTGTATAATAATGCTCGGTCTTATCTAAATAATAGGCAGGTATTTGCAAAGCTTGCGTTTGCGACTATGTGATCATCGGAAAACAGAAATATTTAAACACTCTGTCCAATATACTGATCTAGGTGTCTGTAACCAACGAGCTTAACATTTTAATCTAAGTTACTATAAAGTAGCATAACATATTAATCTAAGTATTTAAGTACGGTATTTTATTTTTTGGTTGTAATAGTAGAGTTCATCAGGAGAAATAATACTGGTATGCCTATTTCAGCTGTATCGGGCGGGCTAACTTGTTAAAAATAGAATATATAGATAGAAATTCCACACCCCTACTAGCCACGGTTGAACTCAGTACCTCTTATAAATACAGTGCGCATAACACTGCGCCATAGCGGTCGTCTCTTTACAGAAGATACATTTCAAGGTAAAAATTTTGAAATAATAAAAGAAAAAAAGTTTGTGTATTTGAAAACGTTTTGTTCATCTCGACGTATAATTTTTGAGTAATTACCTAATTCTCGTGGAAAAAGTTATTGTAACTTTATAAAAGAAAAATATAAAAGGCCTGAATTTTATTTCTGAAAGGCGTAATTTTTTCAAATTCTAAGTTAAATTTTTGACAGAATGATTAATTGCAAACTCGTTGCTACATTCAACAATCTATTACCAGGTTTCTTTTTGTTAAAAAACAAAAGAGCAGCTACTCTTATGTACCTATCATTAATTTCCTTTATTTTTATTTTAAGTACAATATTTTTCCCTTCTCATTTTAATAACTAAGAGTATTAAGTCGCATACTATTTTGGATACAACTTATTTTATAGAAAAAAAATGTCTAAAATAATCCTTTTTTGTTTTTTTTATCGACTACAAGTTGGCCCTTGACTACTATCACACCTGATGTTAAGTGAAGATGCAGTCTAAGATGGAAACGGGCTAACTTGTTAGGAGTAGGATGAAAATCCACACCCCTTTAGTTTTCTACACGACATCGTACCGGAACGCTAAATTACTTGGCGGTCCGTCTTTGTCGGTACAAAGACAAATTAAGAAAAATCTCAATCAATCTGCCCCGCCGGGAATCGAACCCAGGTCCTCCGTCATATAAATCTACCGCGCATACCGCTGCGCCACGGAGGCTTTGAAGAAAGTAGAAGAAGAAAGAGAAGTTTGTACTTATGGATGGATCTTTGTTACTCTTTCACACAAGAACTACTGAATGGATTTTGATGAAACTTTACAATAATAATGTTATTCTGATATGTACAGAATAACACAAAGGCTACATTTTGTCAAATACGCGGGTGAAACCGCGGTGTCCTCTAATAAAAACATGATAATTAAATAATATTACGTCGTTGAGATTCAAAAAACTTTTGATTAAAATAAAATATAACAACTCATTGATAAATTAAAGATTATTGAAAACATTTGTATACTTTTTATATACAACTTAGATAATTACTTTTCTATGCAAAAAAGTAATTCAGTTACCCAATTACTTCAATGATGAATTTTATTACGTTGCTGAGGTTCATAAAACCTTTTAATTAAATTTGAAGATAGCTCAGAAAAGCTCTCCGAGAGGATATAATGCAGTGAAGTTGGTAGTTTGTGTTTAAGAGCTTAAACTATAAAGCCACGGGAGCTGTGTTGTTGGCGACAAGCGACTTAATTAACTGACTCTGTACGAGCATAATGCATTTACGAACATTAATTTGCAGGTGTAACTATAATTATCTATACAGACATTGTAAGTTAGTGATAATTGATAAATAAATTTAAAATGAATCAAAATTCCAATTTGTTTATTTCAAGTAGGCTATGTTTACAAGGTTGGAAGGAAGGAAGAAGAAGTTATGTTAAACTATTTGTGGCTGTGCTTGTGATTTTGCCACCAGGAATATAAATATCAGTATTAGCACACACGACAAGTTGGTATAGTAGTTAGCCCATGTGACTTTTCCGAGCTTTCCACTTTAAAGACTTTACCTAAACATGGATGGCAGCGTCTTTATAGAAATGGTTAAGTACATTAAAGTAACTATATAACGCAATTATTTTTTACTTTTTAGTAAGTTTTGAAGTCGGTTTTATTTTTTATTATTCATATCGAATCACGGTTGACGTTTAACTATAGACGTCTGCTGTTGAATATAAGTCTCTTACAAGGAGTTCCAAATACCACGGTCTGGAGTCAACTACATCTAGCAGCTCCCTGTAACCTGCTTGATATCATCTATCCACCTAGCAGGAGGCAACATTGCGCTGCATGATGGGCAAATCATTAGACGCAACACGAACGATACCCTAACCTGTTTACCCAGTATAACATAGACTGTACAAATAACAACAGCAGGTAACCGACGTAGCATCTCGATTGTATTATGAGCTATATTTCCCAAGGGAATATTGGCGTGGCAATATAATAAATAAAAGGCATATAATATTATTGCATGCACCTACATTTTACGGCGTTGTTGTGAAATTCCAAAATTGAGATATTTTTAGCAACATCATCAGAAGGGGTCAAAAGGCACAAGCAGAAAAAGAACATTAATCAAAACATCAACACGTTTATAATACAAAACTTCCTTAAATCAAATCAAAATGAAACAATCTGACGGTAATCACATAATTTACTTAAGAAGCGCTTATTTACATTTTATTACACTTTAACTTTTAACAAAATTAACTGGCAGCATAACTGCCTATGCTAGAAGTGGAATAATGTTCGCAATTTAATAAACCGTCCTTTATATAAGCCAAAAACGCTGCAGGTTAGTATTCTATTTTATGAATTTCGTCTTTGGATTCTGGGCTTTTTGAGCGCTATGTACAGTGTTGTTAACAATATTTTATCCTCTCGTCTTACAATTTACTAGCTGCCTGTACCCCACAAACTCACGTAGATTCACATTTAACAGAGAAAGTAGACCTCTTACTGGTAATTGGCCATCATCAAAGTGTAAGTTATATATTCATTTTATCAGCCTATTCAAATAACTCCTTTCAGGACCAAGTCTCGCACTTTAAAGACGTAAGAAATCAAAGCCTAATTAGCGGTTCTAATTCAGGTTGGCGGGCTTAGGACGTTTAGTTCTGTACTGATCACTATTAGATTTTAATTAGTAACGTCTTAACTTTTCTTAAGAGGCACGAAGTTTAACATCATCATTTTTCTAACACTGGGTTTAGTATTTAATGCAAAAAAAGAAAAGACATTGCCTAACCCAGAAACCAAATGCGGAGCCATATATTCTTATAACTGGACCGATTTTTTTTTTTATTTTTTAGACAAAATTTTTAATTTCTATTTTTTTATGATACAACATACAAAAATACATACAATCCTTAATTTTCACCCTTCTACCCTTATTTTTTAATAGCCATTTTAGTAATTTAATAATTTTTCCTCTCCGGTCGAAAACTGATTAATTATTTATATGGCAAAACAACGTTTGCCGGGTCAGCTAGTATTTTTATAACGGGACCGATGAGGCTGTCAATGGATATATAAATTTACATAATATTAAAGATTATCTTAAACGTTCGTGTTAATGGCTTCTACGTTAAGGACGACTTGTCAAATCAAATCAAATCAAATCAAATTAGCGAATCTAATGTGCAAGATAAGAATTCAAACACACCAAGTATAAACCTTCCGTATCCCTACAGGTCCGTGAGGCATAATCAACATGCCAGGATTGGTTAAGAGTAGTAATACCGTTTATTCGCGTACCTAGTACCGGATATTATAATTTGTTTTCAATTATATTTTTTTTATATTTGATTGACCCAAAGTTGGTCCTGATGACTAGCTGAACTAACTAAGAGAAATCACGCCTAATTATAAATAAATAAGCCTTTTATCATTACAAATTTTCTTACTTATTCTAAATACATATCTTTTACACAATACAAATAATTATAATATTAATTTTTATACATTGTACGGTTCTTATTTCGATGTATTTCGATGAGGTTCGATGTATTTATTATTTATGTGTATCTATATTTTTACTTTTCCTTCCTTTTTATTTCTGTGGTATACATTATGTCATTATTTATTAAATTACCAATTCACACCTAATTAATGAAAACTAATTTTATAATACTTATACAAAATCTTTTATATTATAACGTACCTTCAAGTAGTAGTAGCAAAAAATGCAAACTTTTCATACAAGTCGCCTTTAAACAAAAAAAATCAAAATCGGTTCGAGTATTATGATATCACAGAAATAATATTCTAATGCGACATAAATTTACCTCGTAAAATTGTTTTTTTACAAAAAAGCTAAAAGACGTACTTTGTCCCAAGGCTAACCTGATCTACCTATGAAAACTGTAAAAAAAAATCTGATTCAAAGTACCTAAGTATATCGTGTACAGACAGACAAAAATTTAAAGAGAAATGTTTTTATGTTCTACTCTGAATAAAGCTTCCTAATTTAATTCCATTCCATTCCAAGACCAAAGACTATTTGATTTCTTCTATTTTCCGGGTTTCTCTTCCTTGTTTCTCCAGAAAGATGGTATCCCTATTCGGAAAGCACTCAACCGCTAACAAATAAGCTGAGATTTAGACAGGGGTCCTTGAATTAAAATGAAGTTTACTCATTAATTTCCACCCCGGAAGTGTATTCAAGATCCTCTGGCTTCATTAGGTATGTTACCCGTTGACTGAATCGTTAGTTAAGTTCTCATTATTAGTTAAGTTTTCAATGGGTTTTAACGTCTGGCTCAGCTTTTTTTTATATTTCTACAACGAGTAGTAACCGGATCTTTAGATCAAAATTTACAGCAAATGCTTAAACGTGATTGTGCCTATTAAGCATTTGTTTACCCTCGCCATTAAAACATTTTCATAGCCATTTCGTTATTAAGAGTCATAGATAGACTGAAGCAGTACTATTTCTCCAAATGGGCACTGTAATATGTTTTCTGGTTTTAGATTTCAAATGGTCGTGATAGATTTCACTCTTTTCTTGCGCTGAATTATCTATCGTGCGAAAAGAAAGAAAAAAAAAAGAATCTTTCTACAATTTGCGAACAAATTTGTGCGATACAAGCGTCTCCCGCGTATTTGGTAAGTCTCTTGAGAAATTGGATATCGGACTGTCGGGAAAAATGCATGCATACAAATCGTATGATAAAGTTCACTTGCTCTTACTCATATATCGGCGCATAATATCTTAATTTTCAATCTCTACCAGGAAAATACTGAATTCAAAGTGAACAAAGTCATCTGTGTCATAAGTAATCTAAAGTGTAATTTTTGATTTTTATATAAAGTTACAAATAAATAAAATTTAGTTGTCTGTTTTTTAATAAACAGCTATTAACTGAATGCATAGAATTTCATAATTTAAAATAAACAGCTATTTAATAAACACTATATCGATTCTTACATCAAAAATTCAATATTTAAAATTTTGTTCATTTGTTCCGGCTAATCTTTGAAACTACCAGTTTTTGCACTGAAAGATGTCCGCAGAAAAAAATAAGTAACTGACATTGCTCAAAAAATCGCTATGTCTAAGTTGCAATGGGCGTAGCAATTATTCGAAGATAATATTGCAATCAGTAAAATAATACCATTTAATTTCATCACAATTTATGAGTCAATAACATTTCACTGACACCAATTCAAAATATTATAATAAAAGCAAATTAAAACTCAAAAGTATAAACATGTACCTAGCTATAATGTGATCGTAAACTTTATTACCCGTAATTTATGATTTTATGTAGACTAATAAAAATATGAATTTTAGTGTCATTCGGGAAAATATTTTTGAATACCTACTTTCACAAGGAGCTATGTAGTTTCAACAACTACTTTTATTGCTCTCCTGGCTGGTGTACCTCCAGATCATAAAATATAATGCTCTATCACTTTGCGGTAGAGTTTCCATTAAAAGTTCATGATGTGATGAATAATTTTCGTTTTTTGAAGCAATTACTGATTTTCCATTCTTATCGTTATCATTGACCTATTTACCAATTTCCCACAACTTGGGCCTTCGTATATATAAAGGTGATATTTTATTTATTTATTTTATTTTATTTTAGGTCTTGGAGCTTAAACCTAACAAGTTGCTGTAATGAGAGGTGGCGGGCTAAGTAACGTAAGCAGTTAGTAAGTAAGCGTGTAAGATTTATAACATGATCACTATAATTATATATAAATATAATAACCTTGTTGGACGTTACATATAAAATATCTATAGTTTTAAAGTATAATATGTATTTTCTTTTGATTGCAATAATAAATGGCCACTTAAATTTGAGAGAATCTATAAACATACTATATCGAATACAGCTTTGCTTAAATTGCACAAAACGTCTTTAAAATGGTATTGAGGTTTTTAGTATAATTTTTTTCTAAACTGAATAGTTTGCGCGAAAGATACTTCCAAAGTGGTAAAATGTGTTCCCCCCCCCCTGTAACTTCTAAAATAAGAGAATATTTTTTTAGACACAACTACTACTTGGTTTTAACAACTTAGCTTTTGTCGCATTTTGTTAAAAACAAAATGAAATATCAATCAAAATAATATAAAGTTTATAACTTATATGGTACAAGTAAAGTCAAGAGCAAAAACTATGCTACAGTTCTATATAGAACTATTGGGACATAATTTGACAGCCCGAAAAGTATCCCAACAGTTCTATAGCACCCATCACTATAATTATATATAAATATATATAAAGTTAATAACCGGGAGCGATAGCTTAAGGTGTTTTCCAAGGCACGGGAATGTAACATCAACAGCTAGAATATAAAACTTAACATTACATAACCCCACCCGGTATTCAAACCCACCTCGTGACGCCAAGCCACTGGACCTAAATAAATACTAAAACTAGACCAACAAAGCTTTATCAATGCAGTCTATCTGAGATATTGTTTTGCTTCATTCAAAATTGAGCGTAAAAAGATATTTCCAAATTCCAAAAAAAGTGAGATAACATTTTAATGACGGTTTCGTATTTCAATTTATTAAAAAAATAAGGGAATTTACAATTCAGAATCAAAAGGTTAAATAAAAATTCTTAAAAATCAAATAGTATTTTATGAATTTAGGAAATTCGTGCTTACAGAAGCAAAATATTATTTTTCAGCCGTTGATAGGAATCGAGGGCTTGTTTAATATTCTACCCTTTGCCCTGGCTATTATGTACTGATAGCTACAGGGGTTGATATAGTAATGAGGTCATCTAGAAACCTCCAGAGCAAAAGTCGTAGAAGCCTCCATGACGTAGCGGTAGATATGTATGGTGGATTTATAAGACGGATGTCCTTGGTTCGATTCCCGGGTGGGCCAATTGAGATTTTTTAATTAGTCCAAGTGTGGCTAGTTATTACTTTGCCAGCAAAGACGTGTCAAGCGATTTTGCGTTCCATACGATGTCGTGTAGAAACAGAATAGAGTGTTCTACTTCTCACAAGTTCGTGCGCTTCCTTCTTAGATTGCATCATCACTTACCATCAGGTGTGATTACAATCAAGGGCTAACAATAGTAAATAAAAAAAAACACTAGGTCAAAAGTAATCGTATACTGTATTTTGTCTACATATTTCCAGTTTTCACTATTTGCATAATTGTGCAAGATTGGCGCGATATCAAAAACGATTGAATTTCATTACTTCGGTCTATTTAACATAATGTATTCAAAATTGTATGCTCTTTTATATGTGAATAAAATATTTACGCGCAATATTTCATATAAATATTATTGTAAGAGCATGTATTTGAAAATTGTAACTTTATAGTTGGAAACTTTGGCAATAGGCCACGATAACAATTTCCAAGAGCTTAGTTTTATTTAATTTCTATTTAAATTCAACAACTCGTTTTCCTTTTAAAATATCAGCTAGGTTCTAGTTTATATATCCAATAAACCTTACGTTATGTTTATTTATACTGTATACGGACACGTTGCTGAAAAAAAATATTTTTAATTTTATACTTGTAAATAAAGTATATATAATATTTAAACTATTTATTTAGTGTGTAGACTTCGTTTTTACTTCAGATTGAAGTAAAAACGAAGTCAATATGACTTCGTTTTAACGAAAAATAATCATCAAATGAACATAAAATAAACTATGTCCAGCTGTTTTACAATCGTAAATACAGGTTCCTGAACGTTAATCAGGATAGATACAGGTTCCTGTACTTTTGTGCCAAATAATATCACCCAGAACCGTTTCTTAAAATAAACAGTTCTTGAATTTTCCGAACTTTTCTAACTAACATAAAAAAAATTAACAACTATGAATCCTATTCATATTATAAAAGCAAAAGTTAGTAAATATGGTTGGATGGATGAAGTACTGAATGGATTTTGATGAAAGTTTACTATAATACAGCTTAAATATCAGAATGAGACATTGGCTACTTTTAATTCCGACATTGTTACGGGAACGGGAACTACGCAGGTGAAACAGCGGCCGACCTATAGTATGTAATAAATGTGGTCAAATCCCGTGACGTCACGATGTCAAAATAATGTGTTTGATCGTTGGCGTGTCATAATCCGCAGTCGAGACACGTGCGAACATTTTCCGCGTCTGAAAACACTTCACTAGCGACGCCCTCGCGTTTCCTCGTCGTAAGTAAATATATTGAAAGTTATCTTATATATCATCGCGAAGTTTCGACTGTTAAAACTTTTTTTTAAGAATAAGGAATAGTTGGCTAACAGCACTACTAGTACAGTTAACGCATCAAACACTGGTCCTATATGTCTATATGTACATATAAAAAACCGGCCAAGTGCAAGTCGGACTCGCACCGAGGGTTCCGTAAATTTTAAGGTTTTCGGAATTATTCCTAAACATTGCTTCATGCGAAATTTCAAGATTCTAGGACTAGCTGCGAGCGAAGACGATGGTCTCTGAAGAAGCTCAACCGCGATTTGCTAGCGGCAGCTGCTCACATTGCTGCGTGGCCGGACATGGACCAGGATTTCCCACGTATTCCAGAAGAACAGGCTACCTGGTTTTGCAAGACTATGACTGCGCTCTGCGACGCTTCAATGCCACGAGCTAGAATTGCTACCAGAAGAAAAGTATATTGGTGGTCCGAGGATATTGCCAATCTGCGTAGAAACTGCCTTAGACTAAGACGCCAATATACGAGAGCCAGAAGGCGACGACGCTCTACTACCGAAGAGATAGAAAGCGCGTACGCTGCTTACCGAGAGGCGTCTAAAACTCTTCAAGCTGCTATAAAAGACGCAAAAGCGAAATGCTGGAAAGAGCTGATAGAAAAGCTTGATAGAGACCCATGGGGGCGTCCGTATAAAGTGGTGTTGGGCAAACTTCGACCATGGGTACCGCCTCTGACCGAAACAATGGACGCAAATTTGTTGGAAACGATTATAGGGACACTCTTCCCCAGCGATCGGAATTCGACATGCTCCGTGGAACCGATAGAGGATGTCACCTGGTCTGACAACCTAGAGGTATCCGAGGACGAACTAAGAACGGCAATTAAACAACTTGCAACCCGTAATACAGCTCCCGGACCAGATGGTATACCTGGTCTAGAATGAGACATTTTCTAACTGCCTTAGATCAGGCGTCTTCCCACGCAGTTGGAAAGAATCAAGATTAGTTCTCCTGAAGAAAGAAGGTAGGGCTTCAGATTCCCCATCTGCTTACAGACCGATATGTCTATTGGATGAGGCGGGAAAACTGTTCGAGCGGATCATTGCTTCGCGCATAACGCATCACCTAACTCACAGTGGCCCTGACCTTTCCAAAAGACAATTTGGCTTTCGAAAGGGGACGCTAGATGCGATCCTGCATGTCCGCGATATTTCCCAACAGGTTGTTAGTGCGGGTGGTGTAGCGTTGGCGGTGAGCTTAGACATCGTGAATGCCTTTAACTCACTACCATGGAGGGCTATTAAGGATGCACTGGTTCACCACAACGTGCCTTCATACCTGCGGAACATAATTGCGGCATATCTGCATGACAGAACAATCCAATACGTGGGAAGAGGCGGTACTACGTACATTAGGCAGGTAAACTGTGGAGTTCCTCAGGGATCCGTGCTAGGGCCGCTCTTGTGGAACCTGGCGTATAACATAGTTCTTAGCGTTGACCTCCCTACTGGCGTACATACTGTTTGCTATGCGGATGACACCATAGTGCTTGCCGAAGGAGCAACGTTTGCAGAGACTTCGCAACTCGCGGAAGACGGAGTAGCAAAAGTAATCGCCAAAATCAATGGGCTGGGACTCAAAGTGGCTGCTGGAAAAACAGAAGCTTTATGGTTCCATAAGTTTCCAAGGCGTCTGGAACCACCAACTATCACAATTCGGGTTGGAGATGCGAACGTCCAAGTGGATAAGTTCCTTAAATATCTGGGTCTGACGCTAGACAGTCGCTGGGGTTTCGAGGAGCACTTTGATCGACTGGTACCCCGGATTCAAAAAGTGGCTGGCGCAATACATGGATTGCTTCCAAATCTAGGAGGTCCTCAAGAAGGAGTTCGCCGTCTCTACGCGGGAGTAGTTCGGTCGATTGCTCTATACGGAGCGCCAGTATGGTCACAGAGACTTTCTGGGGTGCAACGTCTAAGGGCAAAGCTTAACAGCGTGCAACGAAAGATTGCAATCCGGGTGGCAAGAGGTTACCGAACAATATCGTTTGAGGCGGCAACCGTATTAGCTCGTTTTCCGCCTCTTGACATACTGGCGGAGATGGATGCAAAGATCTATACTCAAAGTCGCATATCGCACAAAACAGATCTTAACATGACTAGGCAACGAGCGCGTCAGCAAGCGTTGATTGCCTGGCGAACGCGTCTTGGAGAAGACAGAGGTATACGCCAACGAGTGGTTGGAGCAATCTTGCCAAACCTCGATGCCTGGCTAGCCAGAGAAAGCGGACACGTCAGCTTTAGACTCACCCAGGTACTCACTGGGCATGGCTGCTTCGGCGAGTACCTGTTCAGAATTGGACGTGAAGCGACACCGCAGTGCCACCACTGTGACTCCCCTAATGATACCGCTCAACATACTCTCGAGCAATGCTCAGCTTGGGAGCTAGAGCGAAGTGCCTTAATTCGTCACGTTGGTAGGGATCTCTCTCTGTCTGCCGTGGTAGCTGCTATGCTGTCCGAAAGAACAGCCTGGGAGGCGGCAGTTATTTTTTGCGACGTGGTGATGGCAAAAAAGGAGGCCGCCGAGCGAGTTCGCGAGCGGAATGATCCCACTCGAAGACGCAATCGCCGTAGCGCCCCGCAACCTTATGTACAATTTTCCTGTTCGTAGGGACATAGAGGTCGCAAGCTGCCTGAGTGGGGGCTCAGGTAGCTCATCGATCACCTAGAGCGACCTGGGAGGAATACAAGAGGCACAAGCTGAGATGAGCCGTAAGGGTAGAGTGTAAGGGAGGCACCGGTATGTAATTCTCACGAGAGCCCGGGGTCTCTGAATATGCACTGGGGATGGCCACCGAGGGGGTTTTAGTGGGTAAAAATCCCACATAACCCGACCTCTCCCCACAAGAGGTTGGGTATCTCTGAGAAAAAAAAAAAAAAAAGGACTAGCTGCGAGTAGTAGAGAGTTAAATACGCGGCTTATGCTGTATCTTTTGACTGCGTTGACTAAGAAGTTTTATTTTGTTAATACCTTTCCGCGTTCATGAGAAACGGGGGTAAGTGTAAATTATTAAAAATATTTTTACTAAATGATGTTACTAAAAATTTACAGATGTCGTAATGTTTTCACTATCTGTGCTATATGACGTTGCATCAAATTTCAAGATTCTAAGTTTACGGAAACTACCCGTTAGGTTTTGATTTAGTTGTGTCTAATTGTTAGCTAAATATGCGGCTTATATTGATGTATCCTTTGACTGTGTTAACTTAGAAGTTTTATTTTGTTAAGCATAAAGGTATTATAGAGCCAAGTATTTGATATGAATTTCAATTTAATACCTTTACGGGTTTATAAGAAAAAGGGGTAAGCTTAAAATTTTTAAAAGCATTATAATTATACGATGCAACTAAAAATTTACAGTTTTCGTAATTTTTTCATCATATATACTATATAACGTTATTTCTTACCAAATTTCAAGAACCTAAGTTTACGGGAACTATCCGTTAGGTTTTGATTTACTTGACCGTGTCGAAAATTGGGGAAATTTTTGGTACAAACGGCTGTATCTTTGCCTTGGCTTAGAAGCTTGATTTTTTCACGACTCTAAGAGACAGCAGATTTGATTATTTCAATGTCACATAATATTGAAACAACCCAATCTATTAATGTGACGTCACCATATCAAAATAATGTGTTTGACCGTTGACGTATCATAATCCGCAGTCGAGACACGTCGCGAACGTTCTCTGCGTCTGAAATCACTTCACTGGCAACGCGCTATTATTTCATCGCCGTAAATAAATATATCGAAAGTTATCTTATACGTCATCGGAAAACTTCGACTGCTAAAACTCATTCTTAACAATAAAGAATAGTTGGCTAACTTCACTACTAGTGCTGTTAACGCCTTATACATTGGTACTACTATATATAAATATGTACATATAAAGGACAAAAATGTTTCGATGTCCGTTACACACATTGAAATCACCCAACCTATCGATGTGACGTCACGATGTCAAAATAATGTGTTTGATCGTTGGCGTGTCATAATCCACAGTCGAGACACGTCGCGAACGTTTTCCGCGTCAGAAATCACTTCACTAGCAACGCGCTCGCGTTTCCTCGCCGTAAATAAATATATCGAAAGTTATCTCATATGTCATCGCTAAGTTTCGACAGTTAAAACTTATTCCTAAGAATAAGGAATAGTTGCTAACTCCATTACTAGTACACCTAACGCCTCGTATATTGGTTTTATTTGTATATAAATGTATATTAAAGGAGGAAAAAAATTTTTAACAAAAAATAGAACCGACTCAAAACGCACTAAAAAGTAAAAAATAACTGTGTCATTTAGTTGCTTTAATTTACTTAAGCATATCTATGAAGTCGGTGCCAGCAAGTTTAAGGAACATTTATTTTACGTAGTAAAGCAGTTTGTGGGTTCTAGGTAACATCCTTGAAAGTAGAAACCTTGGCTGGCACCGATCCTAGATATGCTTAAGTAAATTAAAGCAACTAAATGACACAGTTATTTTTTACTTTTTAGTGCGTTTTGAGTCAGTTCTATTTTTTGTTAAAAATTTTTATTTCTTACTTTTTAGTGATTTATCGCCACGTACCGTACTCGTACTATACTGTCATAGTATATTATATGGCACTAGTAGCCAAAAAACTACCGATACCGAGTCAAAAACCGAAATCGCTGTAAGCGTGCCTCCAAAATTTGAAGAGTTCCTTCAATTTCCCCAGAATATCATCAGCAGATCCTAACATGAGGATAATGGGACCACCTTGGATGTATGACCTTTCTAATAAAAAAAGAATTATCAAAATCGGACAACACTGTAAAAAGTTATGCGTGGTCATACATAAAAAAAAAAAAAAAAAAAAAAAAAAATATCCGTGTCGAATTGAGAACCTCCTCCGTTTTTTTCGTCGGTTAAAAATGTTCTTCCTTTAATAAACCAAAAACCTGCAATCCGAAACCATCAATCAACAACTAATTTCCTGGAAAATGGGCTCGTTACAAAGGCACGTTTTTTATTTCAAAAAAATATATTGTTTCTTTTCTAACAACGGTGAAGCAAACATTATATTATAATTCCGTTGTAGTGTTTTTTAACTACGAAACTATACAGGTATAAGTGGAAATTTACATGTCGTTCAATAGTAAAATTTGAAGGACATACGACATTTGATGTAGTAATGAAGTAATAGCTAGATTCGATAGAAGCAGACGTTAGGTAAGTAGGTACCTTGGTACTTTACGTAGGTACTTTGCGAAAATTTATTATAAACAGTTAATAATTTATTATTTTGCCATTTTCCGCGATAAACTGAGGAATCCTTGAAAGTCCGAAACCCGAGTATTCTCAAGAGATATTGACCATCTTAATTTAACTATAAGTAATAATGTTATAATCGTGATTATTCGATAATATTTTAATTAAAAGTATACAACTATAATAAATTGTTCCGTTCACAAATGCAATAGATATGTATATAGTATTGTGAAGATGTACGCTTGGCAAATCCGTTTGAAACCACAACTGATGGGAACAGCCAAAGCTACGTCTCTCGCTGTGAGGAGCCGAGCTAACTTAATCTCTCATCAAATTCAAATTAATTAAACTCGAACATAAATCCACCAGCCCTAGTAAAGGCACCTAATATATCATGCGAAGTTCATAATACAAGTACTGGCAGATACAGACTAATAATTTCAATCTCAATTATAATATGTATTATGTTCTAAAGTTTCGAATGCTAAACTAATTTTAATGTTCATCATTATTAGGCGATTATACTAATGTTTCAAAATTGACTGAGAAGACGACGAAGGGAGTTGATAAGATTAGCATTAAAATAGAGCCTCTAGAGAGTACAAAACATATTTAGTTTCAATGTTTACGGTGACTCTAAGGTAAAACCTAAGACTAACTCAGTGAATGGTACTAAAAGTTTAAAATTAACGTCAAAAATGGGGAAATCGAATCATAAGTATTTAAATTTATAAAAAATAAACAATGATTTTGAGATTTTTCAGCAAAGGTTTTACTGAAAGATTAGGACTCCTGAAATTCTGGATTTTACAGTTAAATATACACATACTTCATATAAATTTAATTTCATACTTAAACACAAATGCTCTTGAAATAAACTTCAAGTTTCATAGCTTATTACCGTTAAAACAAGGGGTAAAACAAACCTGAGTCGATACATTAACAAGTTCTCATCGCGTAACATTATCCGTAACACAATCAAACTTTAGAGTTTGGATGAACTTTTCATTACACTTGTCATTGCTTGCGATAGTAAAATTTTCTACTGAATTTGATACATAAAAAAGTCATAATAAAAATATACTCTCATAACAACTTTAATAATTTATCTTAGAAAAGAAGAGTATGTCTACTACTAGAGGACGCCCGCGGTTCCGCCCCGTAATTCTTGTCCCCGAGAATTTGTGATAAAATCTGGCCTATGTGTTATCATCATCATTATTTAGACATTTAGTAATTGAGAAGTAACAAACACATATCCATCCGTACATTTATAATATTAGTAAGGATTTAAGTTGTCATTTTGTGGTTTTAATTGGGGAATTATTAATTACAAGTTATAGATTCATTAATATACAAGTAAGTTTCAATAACTGGTATACAGTTTAACCGAGCTAAATTAGCTAAACAGTTAGCCTGTAGAGCTTTTCTTACTCGCCTTAGAAAACAGCTGCTTAACTTAGCCAAAAGCTGGCATTTGGAGTCAAGCGAAAAAAGGAGTTTAAAGAATTATTCTGTGAACTAAACTAGTGACATGAACTAAAGAGCTTAACGAGAAATATGTCTCTTTGGTTCTAGTTTTTTCTTTTTATTGAAAAAGAATACAATAAGGAACTTAAGCTAACTTATCCTAATAACTATACAAATCATGCCCACATGGAATGGTGGCAAGAATACTGGCTGCATTTCCGCGTTGGATAGCCAGCCCTTCGGTCACCAGTTAAGGTAATTAGGCGCGGTGAAATGTTACGGAAGAATTTTTTGGCACTGCGACTCCATGGCCCAAGGGTCTCAAAAGGTACAAATATGTAACTCTCTGTCATATTTGTCAGAGAGGCATACTTGTGCCACTTACTGGTTTCAGCCTTTTCTGCTGCGGCTCCCGGTCTTGATTCACACAGCCAATATGTATGCAAGTAGCGTCCCACATTAGGGCCCGTCCCACTTCCCAGAGAACGAGCGTCAATCCATCAGGTCTCTTGCCATCATCCCGTTTCTAGTTCAAGTCAAGAGTGTAGGTGTTATGTATAGGCACCTTGTACGCAACCACGTTTCATTTCACCGTAGGCTTCATCTTTGCTCACCGCCATTCCAGCAAACGGAGTTACTGGTAATTATTCTTTTCCTCCAGTTCCTAAATAAAATTATATATAAGCTTTACAAAACAAAAACAACTTAACTACTCGTATAAATTACGTAAGATTATTCTGATCCAATCTATCACTATTAGGGTAATCAAACATCAAAATTTGTCTATCGTACCCCTAAGCGATCTAACGTGCCGGTACGCGTAGAAACCGACAAGCGCGTGCATTTCATCCTACGCCTAAAAAGTTAACCCGCTTCCATCTTTAATTGCATTATCACTTACCATCAAGTTTGATTGCTGTCACGGGCTAACTTGTAATGAATGAAAATATAGATTATGGTTCAAACACAAAAGCTTAAACTCTATAAAGGAATTAATTCGCATAATATTTTTTATTTTAATAGATAATTTTAGTTCTGTAACTTCTGTATACAGTGTTAGCTATAATTCTTAGCAAATGATACCTAAACACATATTGAACTACATATAAAATGAAATAAGATTATATTATTTCTGGCCACGTACATTGCCATTCACACGAGTTTCATGGCACGGATAATAAAGACTTACTGCCCACTTCACGCTACAATAGCCTCGGCTATAATTTGTCCTGAATAGTTTTTACCGAGCAAACGTCCGTATCGAGAGCTCCCCAGATGGAGCAGAAAGTTTACTTAGGGTCATTGCGAGAACTTTACCGGCGGGACATTTAACTAGCAGCGGGAACCAATAAACGGCGCAACAGTTTTTGAGTTGTATTGATTGTGGTCGTATTACCCGGACGATGAACCCAAAGTTTTCCATTAGTTGGTTTTTGATACTTGTAATGTATTTATTAAGCTATTGCATAGCTTCTATCGCGGGCCTTGAGCGTGGAGACCAAATCCATAAATTCCGTAACGTTTTAATTTAAATTTATAAATATATAATTATAATTGAATAAGTTTTTTTATCAACTTATGTAATTATAATTATAAAAAGAAAACTAACTAAAAAAATAAAAATTTTAAAAAGCGAACATCACGCGGTGTTCCCAGGCGGTCACCCATCCAAGTACTGACCGCGTCCGATGTTGCTTAAATTCTATGCAATAGCTTTACCGCGGCAGTCTCCGAGTGCACATACGCAAATATTTTTCATCATTTTAACTGGACTGGTAATTAAAATATACTTTTAATTACCAGTCTGACTATAATACAAAGTTAGGTACATATAGATACAAATGATTTTAGATTAGTATTTTCATCATTTGTATCTATATGTACCTAACTTTGTACCCGAACCGCCTATAACCGGCGTTTTATTATTGCTGTATTTACTTATAAACGTACTAGTTTCGAGGTTTCGTATGCGTCGACCACGATCCACGTCGGAGAAGAGATATCAGTTCAGTTTTTATGGATCTATTTACATCATTTGTATCCATAAAAACTGAATAGGCGTATAGGCGGTTCAGGATGTTTTTAATGTGGATGATTTCGAGGCCCTTCACCTACACGATGAGCTGACCAGCTGAGTGAAACCAAGCATACCACGTTCTATACGCTAGCGAAGATGGCCACCAACAGAAGCAGGTAAAAAGCGTGAACATTCATTTATGACAGAGCGACTATAGACAGAGAAAATATACTTTCAAGGTACCAAAACAGTAATGATTCACCCCTTTCACTACCTTTATTCATAATAATTAAAATCATTGTGACTCCTAATAGACTGCGACTATATTTTATCTTCATCAGCGCACATAAACATAACACATTCCCTATGAAGCACTTTAAAATAATAGAACACGCAATAATTCTTCAACAAAATGTACAACTACGTACTTTAAAACGATGAGCTCAACAATAAATGTTTCAGCGTCGAGATAACATTCGTGTATCGTGAAATATGTGCGATAACTTACGCAACATAAAACAAAATCCATTACATTAATGTTAAAAGAAGAGCTACAACGCTCTACGAACAATACGTCACTGTTCCTAGAGCGCGGCTACCAAGGCAGCTAAGTGATTTTAGGGGCGGAATACCCACCCCTACTTGTAACATCAGTACCTACTGTACAATCAAAACATTGTTTTTAAATTGATCAAGACAGAGATTATTAATGCATGCAATTCTCTACGTATCTACTACGTCCGCTTGAGCACGCAAAAAGATAAGTGCCTGAAATTCGGTTTATATATTTTTTATGTATGACCATGTTTAACTTTTAACAGAGTAGTCCGAATTTGAAAATTCTTTTTTTATTTGAAAGGGTACTTTTTCAAAATGTACCTATATATATGTATGTAGTCCTCATATTAGGAACCGATGAGTGCCTAAATCCTCGGAAATTCTATGAAGTCAGTAACATCCAACTGTTCTACTTTAAGGACCTATGACCTACAAAGTGCTTTTAAAAAACCAAACTAGATAAATTTTAAACCTAATGTCTATAATTTAACCGCGACCAACCCAAACTAAAAGAAACGATACGATCACAAAATTAAACGATACCTAGCGGCAAAAAGAGAAATGTAGGGAGATTGTCTAACGTTCAGTCTGAACAGCAATGGAAAAGAATCTTTAGTTAGTGTTTGATCAGGCAGACAGTTGTGTTGATTCAGGCGTTGAGGTAGAAAATGTAAAAATGAAGAAATATTTTCTAACCCACTGAATCATAATATCGCCTCTCGATTGTCTTGCTCTCGGGACTTGTTTGTCCAACACTAGATATATTTTTGCATTCGCCGTGTTATATTCATACTAGACTTATATTCTGTATACTTGTTTTAAGTCGAACAAAATAAACTGAATCCACAAATTGAGTGTTTTCTTGTATGTTTTTTTATTGACTACAAGTTGGCCCTTGACTGCTATCACACCTGATGTTAAGTGATGATGCAATCTAAGATGGAAGCAAGCTAACTTGTTAGGAGTAGGATGAAATCCACACCCCTATCGGTTTCTACACGACAATTACAATGCTAAATCGTTTGGCGGTGCGTCTTTGGGTACTTGGAATAGCACGGCGTAAGCCTCTCACCAGCCAGACCAAGACAAATTAAGAAAAATCTCAATCTGCCCCGCCGGGAATCGAACCCAGGACCTCCGTCTACTGAGTGCCTCGTTGGTCCAGTGTGCTATGTGGCTTCAAATCACGAGGTCCTGTATTCAAGTCCTGGGTCGGGCTATGATTTACAGAGCTTTTCTTTCTTCCATTAAAATTTTCAGTAAATCTGGAGTCAAGATGTTGTGGTGTTACGCCCCTGTGTCCCGGCACAAAGCAGATAAAGTCGGTGAAGATTACACCCTAGCCCGCCAAACTGCAAAATCGTGGTGGGTCTGAGGTCCATAGTGCCTCTGCTATGGGAGGTAGACCTGGCCCTGTAGTTAGCCTTTAAAATAGGTTTATGGTGATGTTAGTACCGATATTATATCAATCAAGTAAATTATAGATCCTGACAAGTGAAAAAAAATAAATGTCTATTTTTATTAATATTTAGACACAACCATATATTATTTGTACAACACACTTGAACAGTATAAGCACATAAGGCAATTTATAAAATTTTAAAGGAAAGCCCTTTTTCGTATAAAAGCCATACGAAGCTTGGAAGAGCCATTACGATAAATCTAAAAGATAGCGGTCGTCGCGAGCACATTACACGAGACTCTCACAAAGATGGAGAAAATAACGTTGTATGTTTCGTTTAAAATATATGCGAGCCCGAAGAGACATTATAATTAAATCAAACATCGACTACGGATATAAATATCTCATGCATAATACCCTTATTATGGAGAACATTGTTACATTTTACGGACTATTATTGTAAAGATTTACACAGTGGTAAAATAAAAATTATCGGCTAGCCGTCCCACATTGAATAAGTTTGGTGAGTCTAAAGTACCAAGGTCACTTATAGCAGAAAAGAAACCAGTGGCAACTTTTATAAACTCCCGAAAGTCTAATGATATGCTAATACGTCTTATGAATCTTAGCTAGAATAATGATACACTTTTACTTCTACGTCAGAAATTCTTATCATCATAATAGAAAAACCATGTTTAGGTAAATAAATATTAAATATTATAGGACAATTACACACATCGCTATATAGCCCCAAAGTAAGCTTAGGTAGCTTGTGTTATGAGTACTATGATAACTGATGAATATTTTTATTTATTTTATACATAAATACTTATAATATATAGATAAACACTGGAAAACATCCATGCTCATCACACAAATATTTTCCAGATGTGGGAATCGAACCCACGGCCTAGGACGCAGAAGCAGGGTCACTACCCACTGCGCCACTCGGCCGTCAAATTTATCTGATTACCCGTAAAAACAGTGCTGGGATTGGGTACTTAAATAATGCAACGGGCTGGTTTAGAACCCATCAGCTCTGGGTTTTGTTTATAGCCTTTACCGTTTACCGTAGAGCTTGACTAGGTTAGTTTAAAAAAAACCTCAGACAAACACGTCAAACTTATTATATAAATAAGCCAGTAATGACAGAAAAAAGGTTTGTTGTAATAAGAAATCACACGGGTAATTTTCTTCAGCGCATGCCTAACAATCCATCGCATTACACCCGCAATAAATCGTTCACGTTGATCCGCGGATGAACTGCCGCGACGTGAATGTTAACGAGAAAGATCCGTGATTCATTGTTATTTGAACCCTGCGGTCACCCGCTGCACCGCTCTGCTGCCATACATCACTACGTGAATCCAATCTTCTTCGATCTAGCGCACGACCTAATATTTGTTGAAATATTTCTAGTTCACTACAATACAGAATAGATGCTCACAATGAGCCATCGTAACTCGTATCCCGATATATTTTAAAATTAAATAATAAGGGAGAATTGTAGCATCGTTAGATGTATATTAGTGGTTGGAAAAGCAGTTATCGAAAGATAATACCTACTCATCAATTAATCATGTATTTATGGGATTTTTGTAGGTTTTTGAATAATGACAAGTGTATAACCTAACTCTCGCAGACAAGAGCGTCCAAGCGTTATGAATTTTGTCTTTCCTTTAATAGGTACCTCTATTGTGGAATCCTATGGAGTGAAGATATGTATGTAGATAACAGATGAAGCATGAACTAAAAAAAGTGCGAAGTTTCGAAAAATTTCGAAGAACCAACATAACTAATATACCTTCATTTATATGAAAACTTTATTTATCAATATTAACTTAAGTAATTTACGTTTCTATTTAACGGTACTTATAATATTTTTCTGCAAAATTTCGCATCACACTTCGTTCTCGATCAACGTATCATTTACTATGCTCCGACGAAATTGCTATAATCCACACAGTACAGTAAACGACTTCTTCACAACCAACAATATACTCTCGAATCACTACAGCGATGTATATTATACATGTTTCTATTTCTCCTTTTGCTAAATTTCAGTCCTTCTCAAAGCTGGTGATAGCACAGCACTATGTATGATATAACTTACAGTATTATCAGAGACGTTGGAAAAATTACAATGTCTAAAGCAGCACTTACGAAAGTCCTTCTCTTTAGGTAAGTTACCATAATAGTTGTAGACCTCCTTCAACCTCTTCCATTTCTTTCTATTTTGGTCTGTCAAAATTCAAATAACTTTAATGATCTTATTCTTCCCCCTTCTTCTTCCCACCGGCCGTTTGCGGTAGTAGTAGTCATTCTCTACCTTTTCTGGTGTAGGCCTCCTCAGGTACCTACCTGCTGTAGACGTGCTTACTCATAACAAAAAATTAGTACAGCCGTGTCAAAAAGAGCTCTATTTATTTTTAACTCAATTACAAGTACATGCTTTACATTGCTTTATTATATAGCAAGCTATATAATTTTTATGTAGCTTGAACTTAAATTTAGTATATCTAGTATGTCGGTTGAATAAGTTTGAGAACCTATGGTATGTACAAATGTTTCTCCTTTTATTTAAAGCATAAAGTTTTCATGCCACTTTTATAGCAACTGAGTCGCAAAGCTTTATTATTGAAGTAAGCCGCAAATACTGCCAAGGAGAAAGTCATCAGAAGTTTTGATTGAATTAGGTACGCCTATCCAGCCTTAAGTGCTTTAAGTACTAGTTAATCTTTCAACTTCAGCCCTGACTTATATATTGTTTTAACATTAGACTGCTTTAATATATAAACTTACATTTATATACATTGTTACGGACGATCCCTCAGAGGATTTCGGAAGTAAAAGAGATTTTTGATTTGAAACCTCATTTGAATTTTAAAAAATGCAATTATGAAAAAAGGAAAAAGAATATGGAACGAATTATATTATTTTGTATGCAGAACGAAGAAAATATTGAACATTCTATCGAGTTCACCGCGAGTAGTCGAACAATGAAGACAGCAGACGTAAGTAACGTGTTCCCTACGACGGGAGATGTTCCCAACGAATTAGTGCGGGTTTATGGACTGAATCTGAACTTGTCTCCTAGTGTTGTTGGAATGGGGAGGGCTCTGAAATGCCCAGGCAGATCATCGTCGCAGTTGATGGAACTGGGTTCCGTCAGGCCTGGGGGCCCTAATCGACCGTGACACAACGTGCTATGGTGATTCCTCTAAGGATTAATAAAAGATTATTTTCCTGTTGTGGTTGTTCTTCTAATCTCCGACTCCTAGTTGTATAAATGTAAAAGTGAAATACACTCGACACTTGAGCACTTCGTGACGTAAACAAATAAAGAATTTCACGATGTAGACAAATGAGAGTAAATTTCTTAGAGTGGTGGAGTGTGGAGATACTGTATTAATTTTTTAAGTAAATAATTTTTATTTTTTACTATTTTTGTTTAAAAATTCTTTTTACTAGGTTAAAACAACTAAAATTCGCGATCCTCCTAAAGATCCTGTATTCTTACCTAGTTATTGCACATACCTACTAGGTACCTACCTATTTTATAGGTAAACTCTGCGTCAATGAGAAGTTACGAATGTAAAATGACGTGTAAACTCTGCGTCAATGAGCAGTTACGAATGTAAAATGACGTGTAAACTCTACGTCAATGAGCAGTTACGAATGTAAAATGACGTGTAAACTCTACGTCAATGAGCAGTTACGAATGTAAAATGACGTGTAAACTCTGCGTCAATGAGCAGTTACGAATATAAAATGACATGTAAACTCTGCGTCAATGAGCAGTAACGAATGTAAAATGACGTGTAAACTCTGCGTCAATGAGCAGTAACGAATGTAAAATGACGTATAAACTCTGCGTCAATGAGCAGTAACGAATGTAAAATGACGTGTAAGCTAACAGGGTTTTATAATATTACATCTGCACTAAGTTTGTAAACACTCTGACTTGTTCGAGAGTGTGGGATCAAGGTCGGATTGAGCTAATTAAATGTGGATTTGATGAGGGATTAACGAACGACGCGTGGCGGAGCGGAAACTCAGCGGCCGCTCCTGTCTAAATAATTTGGATTTTAATCTAGTTCTGCAAGTTTTACAAAGAATAACTAAGTTATTTAATTACGACGGCCGTGTGTCGCTTTGGGTAGTGAGACTCTGCCTTTTGCGTCTTAGGGTGTTACTTCGATATGTCTGAAAAATGTTTTTGATGCATGGATGTTTTCCACGATTCTGTTTATCCATATTAAGTTATGGGTAATAGTAAGTACATTTAAATTAATATTGACTGCTTCATTGGTCTAGTGGTTAGCCGATGTGGCTTCAATCACAAGGTTTATTTCACCGTGGCTAGTTACCACCCTACCGACAAAGTCGGTTCCGGTACGATGTCGTGTAGAAACCGAAAGGGGTGTGGATTTTCGTCCCACTCCTAACAAGTTAGCCCGCTTTCATCTTAGACTGCATCATCACTTAACATCAGGTGTGATAGCAGTCAAGTTGGCCAACTTGTAGTCGATAAAAAAAAAAGGTCCTGGGTTCGAATCATGGGTCGGTGATGGAATAATTCTGATTTTTACATTCTTCTATGAAATTTTCAGTGCATTCCAAGTCCGGAGTCGGGAAGTTGGTGGTGTTACACCCCCGTTCCTCGGAGAGCACGTTAAGCCGTCAGTCCCTGTCACTTTTATCAACATCCGGTAGTGACCGTTAATAATGAAACATTATAACACTATTATTTCTTTCATTTTCATTTATATTTATCATTTATTTTCATGAAATATTCATAAACAATATTTCTTTCACGTTTCATTATTATAAGTTATTTTTACAGAATCTTTAACAATATTCAGTACGTACCTATATAAATCTACCTACTAAATCTGGTTTAATAATTCATAACCAATTTTACGTAATAGGCACGAATAAGTACCTATTCATTATTACAAAAAAATATTTACGAGTAAATATAATAATAGAGTCGATAATCAGATTCGTTACATACAATACAATACAGAATACCGAACGGGCAATCTCTAATGAAGGGAATGCTACAGGCAATTTGCAGAATGTATTACCTACATAATAACGTTCAGGTAATACTTCAATACCTAAAAGGTATCTAGCCTACTTTCATAGTAGTACAAATGGTCAATAAGTTTATCAAAAAATTACTAATCCACTATTTTTATGCACATTAAGTATTTACAAATTATAAATTTCCAAAAATATTATAATCTCTTGTCGTAAAACATCAATGATTTTACTGTAATTATTTCATTGTAGTTTCCTAAACGAAATAGTGCTTTTTTAACCGACGAAAAAAAACGGAGGAGGTTCTCAATTCGACACTTTTTTTTATGTATAACCACGCATAACTTTTTACAGAGTTGTCCGATTTTGATAATTCTTTTTTTATTAGAAAGGGCATACTTCCAAGGTGGTCCCATTGTTATCATGTTAGGATCCGATGATGATATCATGGGAAAATTGAAGGAACCCTACAAATTTTGGAGGCACTCTTACAGCGATTTCGGTTTTTGTCTCGGTATCGATAGCTTTTTGGCTACTAGTGCCGTATAATATACTATGACAGTATAGTACGAGTACGTTACGTGGCGATAAATCACTAAAAAGTAAAAAATAAATGCGTCATTTAGTTACTTTAATTTACTTAAGCATATCTAGGAGTCGGTGCCAGCCAAGGTTTCTACTTTAAGGACGTTACCTAGAACCCACAAACTGTTTTACTGCGTAAAATAAATGATCCTTAAGTAAATTAAAGCAACTAAATGACACAGTTATTTTTTACTTTTTAGTGCGTTTTGAGTCGGTTCTATTTTTATTTCAAAATTTTTACTATTTCAATCCCAACAGGGCATGGGGCGTGGGGTGCGGGGCGCGTGGATTGTTCTTTGTATGTTAATTAGTTATACACAAAGCAATATTTACACACAAATGCTTAATTATAACAAATAAGCTTCGCCAAATATGCGCTGCCTTAAGAGGTAACGAGGGCGCAACATTCAACGCTATCGGAGGTACAATTTGATACATTTTGTTATTCTGTATAGGCTAGACCTTGGCTAGGATCACATCACATTACACACATCACATGATAAGCGAAGATGCAGCCTACGTTGGAACACGCTTGCTAGAAGGCCTATTCACTCTTGACTTAAAGACCCACATTGTAGTAGAGAAAACGATAGGTGGAAGGGCATTCCATGATTTCGCAGTTCGAATCAAGAACGAGGGACCAAAACGTTTTTTCCGCGTCCTGGAATATCGACTACGTAAGGGTGCAGACTACTGCGATGCCTAGCAGTCCTAGGGGGAAAAGTTCCTGAACACTCGCAATCATCTATAAGTAGCTCTTAAGATAGTTTATAACACTATTAAATCAAGTTTATTTTTCGTCGCTCGTAAACACATAAATGAAAGAGCCTTTTTAAATAGCGTCGTATCACCGCGCACATAATATTTTTTATGAAATAACCCGTTTGTGTTTATGAAGCGTTTATTCGAGCAGTTATAGCCTCAGGGTAGCTCATGATGGTCTTTTGAACTATCTGAGGTCATGCAGTTCCCATTAATTTTTCTTATCTTCGACATTCATGACTGTAAACAAAATTTAAAACCGTGCTATGGAATTCACAAAGATTGATATATTTATTGTATTATCTAGAAAGTGAACGACCCTGATTTTTTCAACGAACGCGACAAAATCATAAAACGTTATTTTATTTCTCATATTCTTCTCTACAAACATTTTCATTTGATTTCCGTATTATGAGAGAGGATAAAACATAACCGGCTGCCGTCTTTTAGAGTCCGCCATTTTGGATATAGAATGACGTCACTTAACTAGGTATAAAATACATAAGGTATTCTCAGAAATAAACATGCAAAAAATTGTTAGCTCAACTTTTTGGAAATATTTTTGGTTGGATATAGAGAAACATAACAAGTTTGTAAAAGATTGTAAGAAATGTATATCCATTTCTACTTTAGATCACCACTCTTACAATTGTGTCCCTAGTGCTTACGAAAATGCTCACTTATGTAGTTTTTTGTGAATAACAGAACAAAAAGGTTTTTGAATAATTGAAACAAAACATTTTTGTCTTTGTTTTGTTTTGTAGTCAATACAATTTGATTTGTTTAACTTAGGCTAGAGAAATAAGGAATAATAAAAACTGGTTTATTTTTCAAGTGGTTAGTCTATCTGACTGGATTATGAACTCTTGGGTCAAGTAAGATTTACTTTCTTTCAAGATATTTTCATTTGTTGCCTTATTAGACTCCAGTGGTACTTATTACACCTTCGTGCCACGGAGAGCATGTTGAACCATCGGTGCCCACTGGTTGTTATCATTAACACCTGTTAGTGAACGTTCCAGAATCTCAATATAAACTTTACTACAGTAAGGTGCTACCCTATTGGCCTTATACTGAAATGATATTCAAATATCCTTTATTCCAGAGCATCGATTAAACTCCAAATACGTATACATCACTGAAATTTCAGTAGCGCTCAAATTTAAATGTTGTGAACTCAAATCTAATGATTTCATTAGATTATTAAATATTATGTAAGTCATGAACCACAATAGAAACACGTCACGAGTGGTAGCCTGGTCTTAACATTCCTGTCGGATATCGCATCTGCTAGTACCGAATATTTTTCAAAATGGTTTCTTTAATGATCAATAAACTAAGCCTCAGTTTATTTCCAGTAATCTAAGCAAGTATAAATTATGACGCTGAAAACAGTTTTCATCGTGTAAAATAAAAAGGTATCCTCATGTTTTTCCTTAGTCTGGACATATCCTAGGTATCCATCAAGCGAACCGCCGCTCAGATTAAGCTGTCAATTACGTCACGGCTCCACCGCCCTTAATCTGTCATCTAGACACCAATTAAGCACAAACTGCCGCGGCATAGTGTTGCTCCCATTTATCTTATATAAAACTTAATGGCCTGAGATGGCGTAGGCGATTTCAAGGGCTTGTTTGATTTGAGCTAAAAGATTAAATTTGATTTTGCCTTCCCTTAGAACCTCTTCAAGTTCTGATCGGCCCGTAATTTTGCAATAAAGTCATTCTCCTCAACTATATAACTTAGGTAGGGTAGGTAAGTATTTACTTGGTAAAATATTTAGTTGAATTAGTTTGCGCCCTTGGCTCAATATTAAAACCAACTCGTATAATAATATTTTACTTAAAGTAGGTAGTTGCTGCTATATGAAACAGACAACCATTAACCTGAATTTTCTTTTCCCAGTCAATCCCTTTGGCTTTAATATCATTTGACGCAGCATTTAAACGTAAGCGTCAACGCATCTGTGTGTTCGGGGCTTAACAACGCTCCCTCGGAATAATTAAAATATTAATTGTGTGTAGAGAATTAAAAGCAGTAATTTATGGAAAGTAATTTAAGTAAGTATAGGAACATTAATTTAGTACTTCAGGAAATTTCCGCAATTTAGTTTGACGGCCGAGTGGCGCAGTGGTTAGTGACCCTGCTTCTGCGTCCTAGGCTGTGGGTTTGATTCCCACATCTGGAAAATGTTTGCGTGATGAGCATGGATGTTTTCCAGTGTCTTGGTGTTTATCTATATATTATAAGTATTTATGTATAATATATATATATATATATATATATATATATATATATATATATATATATATAAAAATATTCATCAGTTATCATAGTAGGTACCCATAACACAAGCTACCTACGCTTACTTTGGGGTTATATAGCGACGTGTATAATTGTCCTATATCCATTTATTTATTTATTTAGTGGCAGTTCACATTAGCGTTGTAATAATAATAATAATATATAAAAATTAAGTCAGTTATTAAAAGGCTGATGCTAACTAGCACATATCACTGTTTTATTTTACCTGTAAACAACCTCTGCACTGTTTTCGTCGGTTTTCAGGAAAATGAGGTCCACGTTTTCTTTTCAGAATCACTATCACGGAGATACTAAGTTAGGCTTCACGCGAGAGTAATTTAAGCTGTATTTCCCGACAAATTAACAGAACGGAGTTAATCTTAAATAGTATAATTAATGACAGTAAACTGTTTTGGCGAGCGTGGTAAATCGAAACTCTTAACGCTTCTTACATTTGTCAATAATACCTGTATCCGTATTCGAGTGAAGCATTAATTGGACTCATTGGATAGACGAAACTTCATAACGGTTCTAGTATAGTTAAATGATCCATCAGTTAGAGGCAATATGACGGGTAGTTTACACCTCCTCGTTTACACAATGTCCTCGGTAAACTTTTTGTGGCGTCCCGAGAGCTTTTGATCCGTACGTTTCAGCGGAGAACTACTCTAAAAGAATTATTGCTTTAGGTATGGTGGCGTAAAGTGCGCAGTAAGTCTCTATTATCTACGCCGTTAGAGTCGCGTGAATGAAGGCGACGGACGTGGTGGGAATGTACAAGCTAACTCAATTCTTGCCTCTTTCGTACCTACCAACATTACGGCACTCATTTTTATGTGGCCAGCTTTTAGGATAAATATGGGTATGAAGAAACTCCTACGGCCGCTTTTATGATTCGACCGCAATTCCGTTTCTGTACCTACTCTTATGGCAATTTGCATTTTATTTGCATGCTCGATATGCAATGTTTCTAGTTTATTTCTGTTATTAAGTGGGTACTACATATATTTGGATAAATTTTATTTACCTGCTTATAATATAATAAAGCTTTAATTTAATTGCGTTGTCGTTTGACAGATCATAACAGAAGCCTACGTAAGTTTAAACGTCTCCTAAGGGAACTTCCCTTTATTATGTAAATTAAGCATAGTATATGGTTCTTGACTTTTTAGTACAATTATTGATGTGATCACAGACATTTCCACTGGGAAATTCATTAGTCCTATATTACGAACGAGTATGTAGGTAGATACTCGTGGCTTATTTGGGATCGTGGTCTACTCCAGTTTAATTAATCTGGGTTTGATGATGGATTAAGTTCTCGTAAGGTGTGACGGAGCGTGAGCTCAGCGTCCGTTCCGTCTATTTCGGCTTTAAACGGATTTAACTTTCATATTGCCCGCACAATTTGTACCCGTATATGTACTACATAAGGAGCAGTGACGATTGCAACATGAACTTTTGAAAGAATTTCATTTTTATGATGACTTTATCGCAATATTCGCAAAGTTTACCTATCAATCTATTTATAAATCTACTTTTAAATAATTTGCAAATAGGTAGGCTTACACTTTATACCTATCTGCTCGTATAGCTGCAGGTCGGGCGCAGTAGTTGACGCCAGTTTAATCGTTGAAGATTTAATAGCAGATTAAGTTCATACGACGCATCGGCATGACGAATGACATGGTCGAGTTATCTACTTTGCAACACTAATGTGATTTTACCTATAAAAAAGTAAATGTATTACCTAATAAAATAATATTTACCTGCAAAATAAAATATAAATTAGGTACCTTTTAAGTAAGTATACGAATAGTAACTGTCGTAAATAGTATCTGGGCGACCGAGCGCTCGGTGATATTTTATGCAATACGTAATTTTGCTTAGGAAAAGTTATAAGCACTTATGCATTATTAAATGAAATCTTATGCATGTCTTATCCTTTTTATAGAACGCATAAATCTATCTAGTATCTATGCATCTAAAGAACTATAATTTAAAAAAAATATATAAATATTGAGCGGAGTTAGTCCACGTAGGAACTAGTTATTTAAAAAAAATATCTTTATTTTTCAAAATTGTTGATAAGAATTTTACAGTTGGTATCCAGACTAGGGAACCTATGACGTGGAGCTCGTACAAGCCCACTATTATATCGGTGGTCTGCATAAATAAATAAATAAAGGAGTGATGGATTATTACTTAACGATGTATCATGACATAACGTAGGCACTTACCTACACATCCACGTATGCCTAGAAATGTCCGCAATGGCACAATAACTAGCCGGATATAACAGCCCATATGTGCTAATTGAATTAGCAAATGGATATCTGATTTACGGGAATTAGCCTACTTAATTCCTGTCCCATAAATCAAGTAAGTGGTGTGCCCAGTTCGCTACGATATCAGTATCCTACAATAAACTACCGTACGTAGGTATTTATCCTATCTACGAGTATGACACAAGTTTTAACTACGTATCTACTATACTTATTATTTGTCGAGCCATCGAAACTAAACCTGAAACTAATGAATCTTTCGAAAAAAAACTGTCAACATTTTTGCTTATGAGAGATAACGACAGAGATAACACTTCTCCGCTTTTACATATGGGTCCTGTGTTTACCTTTAATCTATTGATGCCTGAGCCGCACGTAAGTACAAACAATTAC
This sequence comes from Mycalesis mineus, assembly GCA_034621355.1. Classification (NCBI taxonomy): domain Eukaryota; kingdom Metazoa; phylum Arthropoda; class Insecta; order Lepidoptera; family Nymphalidae; genus Mycalesis; species Mycalesis mineus. The sequence continues at coordinate 7,223,955 of CM067887.1, read as the reverse complement.
ATGCCTACATTAAAGAAAACCCCAAGCCTACCACCAGGCCAAACCTATGTCTAATAACTTCTAAATGGTGCCATAGACGCATAAACAATTTAACCATAGAGGTTGTAATAAATAAAACTATCAAATGAATTCTTAAATCACGTTTATTGACTTATAATATTATTTTATACAGTACATAAATTAATATTTACAATTCTAAACTCGTAATGCGTCTTCTGAAGGCGATTTACTCTTCACTTTCAACCCAATATCTATAACAACAGTCTTCTTAAACATATCCATAAGATCATTTCTGACATGCGACTTTATTTGCTGCAGCCTCCCTCCACCGGCGCCGCTAATCAACCTGGCGAGCCTCTCTGTAGGACACTCAACGGACACCGAACAGATAATTTTATCCTCGTGTTTTATATCGTCGAAATAGTCCAGTTGCGTCTTTAAATTGTATGGTATCTCTTGGGCTAGGAAATCTAGAAACTTCGCTCGAACAGCTTCCTCTATCAGCGATTCGGGGGTTTGGTCAGACCATTCGGTCGGTGAATAATGTAACGAGCGGTATTTAGAATTGTCTATGAGATATTTCTGAAAAAAAATTTATATATGTAAATTTGATATAAAATGCGATTAGACATTAAGGTTCGCCTTTTGTAGGTATCCTTTACGTCTTTTGTGAAATAAAGATTTAAAATAATAGTCCTAGCCTAGCATGGTAGATAAGATCGGGGTCAGATGACACAAGAGTGTAAACGGTGCAGAGGTAACACGGAAATCTGTCTATACAATTAAATTAAATTAAATTAAAGTATAGTGTAATTACTGTCTATTTGTTTAGATTAATCTCCATAGCTACCAGTTGGATTGTAAAAATTATTTTCGAGTATGATAGCAAGACTCATAATTAGTGACTTTGTCGTCATTTGTGACTAATGCGTGGAGAAAGACTCATTTCGTGGTTTGACTAGAATTACCAGTATTAATTGGTCAAAATATTTTTAAACATAATGAAACATATATTATAAATTATGTCATGCAGAATAATGTCTTCTGGCTGCCATGCTCAAGGGACCCAAGCAACTGGTGGTAAAGTTTACAGAACTTCATAACAATGCACACCTTCTAATTAAGAAGAAGAAATACAAAAAAAAATTAAAAAGGATTTTTTAATGCAAGTAGTGAGAACTGTATAATGTACTGTCAATGCACATTTATTTAAAAGCTGTTAATTTGGAATTACAAACCGACAATTGAATTTAACTTATGTGAGAGACGAATATCTTAGCATTCCATGGATTCACCGTGCGGGTGCCGGGTCCATCGCGTGGCTGAGAGAAAAACTCCGAACAGAGCCCGAGACTTGTGACTCGGGTGTAGGTTTAAGGGTACCCTTTGTGACGCGCGTCAACACTCACCTCCTCTGTTCAAGTTATTCTCCCTGCCCAACCATATTCGGAAGGACCCTACTAGTGCAGCTTTGGACACTCGTTCCAATATGGAGCTTACTGCGCTTCTAGTAAGGCCAAGGTCTTTTAGCAGGTTGTATGTATCCCACTTCTACCGCGTATAAACTAACCACATAGCCATTTTTGGTTAGTTCATTAGTAAGGTCATAATATTTATTCACTTTGAATACATGGTCTTTAGGGATGTTTGTTTCCCACGGCACTGTAAGCTCGACAAGTACTATACGTTTAATTTGTTTGGAAAAAAGAAATATGTCCGGTCTAGATGTCGTAATAGCTAAGTCTTCCGGGATTTTATAGTGCTTATCATACGTGTCCATTAATATAGTCCAATCAGGAGCAGAGCCCAGAATTGAATAAGGCTTGCTGGTGGAATTTGTACTTGAGCCTGCTTTAACGAAGTTAGTTTGTCTTTTATTCGTCGTCAACCCTTTTTGAGCCCTAGCTACTGAAAGGCTTATAGCTTCACGTACGATTTCTAGTACTTCGCGGCGTGAGTAGAGACCCCTGTCCAGGAGCACCTTGCATCCTACCAATAAGTGCCTTGCAGTGCCCACTGCCTCACCACAGGTATAGCAAGATTTTTCCGAGCTTTTCCCCATCTTACTAGGTTACTCTGATCTGGGAGAGTCAGTTGAAAGGCATTAAGATAAAATTTCAATAAGGCAGGAGACCAATCATACAGCAAGGCGCGCCACTTCAGAGCTAGAGGGATGCAGAACTCGCCTAGTTTAACCACTCGTTTTGCATTTCTAGGTTCATGGCATGCACTTTGTAGTTGTCGTCCTCATCTTGTTTAAGAAAAGATTTTATTATGTCTTGGTCTTCCTTTTTACGTCTTGCACCCAACCCGGTTCTATTTACCTGAGCCCCTGCCATAAATTGTTTGTAAAATTGAAGCCTAGAGTCAAGTTTTCGCACCCTGGAATTTTAGTTTTAACCCAAAATTATTGTAATCTCTGAATAGAGTTGAAGGGTCACAGTGTACCAAACCAAGACTTCAATGTTTTTATGACATTTGCATCTAGTTTTGCCAGATGGGTTCTGCCAATATCATAAACGAGGAATGGCCAAGTCAGACGTGAAGTGAGATAGTTGTCATAGACCCACGCTTTTTTTATATTGTTAATGGGCTGTTGGTCTACCTTATTGAGGTCATTTATGCTTCAGCAATGGTGGTTACACTTTGGCCACTAATAGAGAGACCCGGATCATAAGATGTAAATTTAGTATTTCGTCTCCCCAGACATAGACAGTGACATTTGCTTGGCTTTACCCTCAGCCCACCAGTCCATGAGCAGAACTCATCCACTACATTCAATAGCTCCTGACAGTGTTTTGGGTTTCGTGTCAGTAAAGCAAGGTCATCTGCAAAAGCTATTTGTATATTTACTGCCCCATTTCTTTTCTTGAACAATTAATTTATCTATTAGAATATTGATGACTACATTAAAAGCTATTGGGGATAAGCAGCAACCTTGAAACAGCCCCACATTGTAATGTAGGGGTTTTGAGTACTCATTGTGGTGAATTTCAATTTTCCACCTCAAGGCGAAAGTCAATAGATCATGCTGGACAGAACCAAACATTTTCTGGTCTATCCAGCAGATCGTAATTTGCCTTTCATATTTTCTAGCATCCTTGAGACTTTCGCCTAGAAGTGAATTGTGTTCCAGGCAACCAGAAATTCCGGGCAAAAACCCTTTCTGGTGATTAGGCCTGAAATACCTATTGTTTATCATGTGCTTTGTCATTTTTGTTTGCAAAATACTGAAAAATAATTTAGAAATAGTATTAGTTAGAGCTATCGGTCTAGTGTCCTTTGGATGAGTTACTTCGGCTTTTTTTGGATGAGGACAAAAATCACTTCGCCAAATGTCGCTGGTATTTGTTGTCCTAGCCAGATCTTATTAAATATGTTTAAGAGATGTTTACGGATTGAAGCACATTTTTTGTACACAATATAGGGGATGCCATCAGGGCCTGGTGCAGATTTAGATGTTTTCTTCCTGATAGTATTGTTTATTTCCTCTATGGTGGGTGGAATACTTTGAAAGTTTGCCAGAGGATTGTTAGGCCTTAGTGAATGAGGATCTGAATATAGCCTCCCCTGTCTTGGTACCTCATATGTGCTTTTAAAGTGGTCGTAAATCTGCTCATTGGTTAGGACAAGTTTTCCCTTTTTTTCCTTGAAAATGCTTTTTGAGTACTCAAAGGGGTTTTTATCAAAATTGACTTCGTGTTTAGCCCTGTATAAGTTATCGCGGCTTTCTGATATTTGAAGAGATATTCCTTGAATGAGTTTAAGGATTGATCGTAAAGCTCTGGACAGTTGATGACTAAGATGGTTGTCGCCCATAGACTTTGCTTTACGAAGCTTCTTTATTACATTTAAACGTGTTTTCCTTAGGTTTTTGAGCATAACAAGTCGGTGGTGGGTAGTATTCCGAGTTTAGATGTAAAGATAATACCATAAGATAATGTAAGTTAAGTGAGGAACATATACACAATTTAGATACTTACTTTTATATCATTTACACCATCTCCACTCAATGCAGATACTAAAAACACATCAGAAAAGTGACTATAACCACCCCCTCCTGGCTTTTTCTGTTTATTTGCATTAGGTATTGGATTTCCAGCTATAATTCCATTTGTAAGATTCCTTATGATTGCTAGTAACTGCTTTTTAGATTTTAGCATATCCACCTCAAATATAAATACACAATATAAAATTAAAACTTAATTACATCAAAAAGAGCAACTTGTCATTTCAAGAATAAAACAATCAGAACAAGTATAGGTTTTTTGAACTGCTCCATTTTGAATTTATTTGAGTAAGTCTCATAAAATATGTCAAAAGAACCTATACTATCAAAACTTGTCTATGCACATATTATTTAACATTTATCTATTTACCTACCTTGTTGATAATCAAAAAGCTTGGTATATTTTTAACCATCTCCAACATTTTAATGACATCATTGTGCAGGCTGTCTTTGGTCCATTTGTTGGAAACATCATGCACTACTCCTATGACATCTGCACATCTTAAGCTTTTCTGACAAGCTGCAAGCATGGAGTCTGGCAGATTATATCTGAAAATGAAAACATGTGCTGAAATTATCAGGTAACAACATTTTAATTAATGTGACAAATTATTGGGAAAGTCCACGCCCCACAGAATGGACCATATATATCAAACATGTTGTAGAGAGTACTTAATAGCAGATCACTTTAGATTTTAAAGTAGTAGATCATATAGTGACAGAGCGTATTGGAAGCACTATATCAACTTTCTTATTTCTGCTGACAAGCATTGCTGCACAAAGATATTATAGAGCTAAGTATTTGATATGAATTTCATTTTAATACCTTTATGCTTTCATGAGAAAAGAGGGTAAGGGTAAATTATAAAAAATATTTTTATTATATGATGTAACTAAAAATTTACAGATTTTGTAATTTTTTCATTATCTGTACTATATGACATTGCTTCGTACCAAATTTCAAGATTCTAAGTTTACAGGAACTACCCGTTAGGTTTTGATTTAGTTGCATTTAGTTGTGAGTTAAATATGCAACTTATATTACTTAATCTTTTGATTTTGTTGAAAATTTTTTGGCACTTTTATATGCCCATTCTTTACGGCCTTTTGAGATAGAAGCTTTAAATTATTAAAAGCATTTTTTTCACGACTTTAAGAGACAGCTGATTTTAGTATTTGATAGAAATTTCAGCTATCTTTTGATTCTTCCACGCGTTTCTTTCATGACTTTAAGAGACAGCAGATTTTAGTATTTGATAGAAAAAGGGTCTTGACAGACAGACGAATGGACAACGAAGTGATCCTTAAGGGTTCCGTTTTTTTCTTTTTAGGTACTGAACTCTAAAAATCAATAATAAATATAGTTGTAACACTTACTTCTTTTGTTCTTTCTGTGTCACAATGCCTGGTGTGTCGAGAAATACAATTTGTGTATCGTTTTCGTGACATATTGCCCTCACCAACTTTGTAGTAGTATGCACTTTATTGGATGCAGCACAAATCTAAAATGAATAAAAGTATTAAAAATAAAGAGGTAGCTTATGTTTGCATAAAGAAGTCACCAAGCTTATATTTACTAGCAATAAAATAATGACTTGAACCACAATCAACAAATCCTAATTTAATGATATGCATCAGAAGACATGACTCTTGGGTGAGTCTTATTCATAAATAATACATACCTTACGCTCGATAATTTTATTGATAAGAGTACTTTTACCGGCATTTGGTGCTCCTATTATTGCAACATTAACCACTTTATAAAGGTCTTTTTTAGAATCTTGTTTTGGTTGTGTGGAGTAATATAATGATCTTGAAATTTTAAGTTTATTAGTTCCAAGGCGCAACGAAATCAAAACCAAGGTCGCCATTGTCACAAAAAATTATATACATTACAAGTTTTTGATTTTGTTTTTTAATTTTCCTTTATTCCAAAACTTTATAATAATCTAATAATAAATATTTAACTTTATAGGTTATGATGTATTTCTATTTTTATAAATTCGTCTTGACATTGACAGTGAGAGCGACGTTCTTCGTTCGAATTCTTTCACATTTGCGACCATAGAGTATATTGAATATGTTCGCAACCTTAACACTAGCTCAGAGGATTTGACTTTATGACCGAAAATTGCTCCAGTGACAAAAAATTTTACTACATAATCCTGTACTGTTATAGTTTCCAAGTCCTGCCTACTTGTTTACCACTTGTTTACGAAAAAAAAGGGAAATATTTTATTTAAAGATATTTCTTTTATTAGCGAATATTCGAATAAATATGTTATTTACTACAGAATATTTATGTGGAAGTATTTAAATTTATCGGCATGCATTTGCTCAGGTATATTATAACTAAATTAAATATTTTGTTCATATAGTGCTATCAAAATTAATAATGATTATAAAAAGTTGTTTTACTTTTAGAAATGTCAGAGATAAAGTATAAAAATCAAATTCTAGCTGCAATAGATCATTTACGTTCCCGAAAATCACGACCAGACATTAACAGAATTTGCAAGTTTATGATAAAGTGTTATAAAGTTGCGCCAAAAGATACTAAAGCAGATCTGAAACGTTGTCTAAAGGAAAAAAGCATTTATAAAGTCGATTATAAAGATAATGTGAGCTATAGAAACGCAGCGAAGTGGCGAAAAAAGTCAGCACTAAATAGCAGTAAGTCTATAATTTTCATTCTACTAATAAATAAAATTACCTAAATATTAATAACGCTATAATTGGATAAATTATGATCTAACAAATTAATAAATCTGGTTTTATTATTTCCAATTTAATTTTTAAATATCTTGTCTGTTATCCAATACTATTAATCAAGGTTTAATTATAATATATTTGCAATTTCAAGTAATATAAATAAAAACTGTTTTTAACTCAATGATTCTTAGAAACATTCATTCTTTCTTTCTAACTTTGCATTCAGAATTTTGAAGAACTTAAAACAAGTCTCTTGTTTCTTTTCCAGAAATGAGTAATAATTCAACAGTAGCCACAAGTGAACGGCGAATCATAACATCAGCAATAGCAACTTTAATATACCAAGATCAAAGTTATTTAGAAAATGGCATAGCATTTGATGATCTTGTGAAAGTTGCAGCCTCCCAGGAATCGAAATATTCTAAGAAACAATTGGAAACTATTATCAATAAGGAATTGTCGTCAGGGAGCTTGGTAAAGTTACCAAATGGCACTTTGGCTCTTGGACCTGCTGACCATGATGGTGACAGCTCTGACAGTTTCAAATATGAATATAATGACTCCAACACAAAGGTAATTTTTTGTGTTTATTAAACTGTGTTGAAGGAAGATATACCCCTATGGGAACAAGGTGTGATGTTATGTATGTATTAAACTGTCCCATATGATTTAAAAATAATATGATTTAAAATAGCTTATGTCAAAAGCAAAGCAATTAGGAGTCTTAAAATATCTGTACCAAATTTTGTCCAGACCCGTTCAGCCGTTCTTGAGTTAAAATGATGTAAAATAATAAAAGTGAATTAATTTATATTAATTTAAAACTTATAAGAATAGTCCATTATTTCTTTTCACCAGAATTTTTATTGTGTTAAAGATAATGCCAATTTAGTTAAAATATTTGTTAAATTATTTTCAAATTACAAGTTTCAAACTCTTTAACTTACAACATTAGTAAAGAATGTGTTCAGATAAGAATCGTTACAAAGTAAACCAAGCTTACATCACATACATGATCAGTAACTAAATACCATTTTAATTATTCTGTCAGGTTTCATTATCTATGTAAATATAATCACACTTATTTGAAATACCAGAATAAGTTAGACGGTTGTAATTTTCCAATTTATTTATTGTAATTTTCCATTGTTACATATAAAATACTATAATATATGAATAGACTTTGCCTGCATGTTAAATAGTGTGTTGCAACGTTCCACAAACAATTATCGTCGTATTTCATCCAATTTTCATAAAACCAACCAGTTCATTGTGATTGTGATAGACAGACGCGGTGGGGGATTATGTTTTATAATGTTTAAGAATTATTTCAGATGACTTCGTCAGCTAACTCTTCATGCCGCTCGTCACCACAGCGCATGAGGGGAAGACCAAAGAAACGTGGCGGTGGAGCATCCAGTAACAGTACACACAGTAGCACTACAAAAAACGCAGGTGTGAGAGTCGGTGAGAGACGTAAGATGGCCAAAAAAGTGTTTGATCCCTCCGACAATAATGTTCCTAGCAAACGTAAAAGAGGCAGACCGGTTGGATCTCTAAACAAAAGTACAATAAAGAGGAGGCTAATGATAGCTGCTAAAGAGGACCATGAGGACACTCCATTATCTGACAGCCAACGCTCTGTAGATGGCAGTGCAGATGAAATAGAACAAGATGATCCTCCACCACATGAAACGGCAGGTGTTTGTTCGGTGTGTCGGGTGCAAAAACAAAAAGGCTCAAATGATAGGCTGGTTGAGTGTAGAGATTGTAACAACAAAGCTCATTTGAGTTGTTTGCAATCTGGCTCTGGTATTTTAAAACCTCGTCCAGATAACACTTGGCAGTGCCCACATTGTAAGACGTGTGTTATCTGCTGTGAAACTAATGATGCTGTAAGTATAAGAAAATATTTCTAATTACAGTATTTTTTCCATTTCTTATTAGTGAAGGTAATAAATTATTTTTTGAAAAGAATTACATTTAAATAAAATCTTAGAAAACTGCCTAGTTTATCCAGTGGTGAGCTCAGTGTGCAGAGTCCTGCATTAGTCTATGAAATATTTAGCTTCACTTTCTTTTAAGAAATTCTCAGTAATATATATCAATCTGGAGTTGGTAGTGTTAAGTTACATTCCATGCCTCAGAAATTATGTAATGGTGTTTGACCCAGTCATTATCATTTAAATGTCATTGTGATTGCTATGAGAGTTAAAACATTACCATCCTAAGCCTGTAAATCTGCTTTGGAGCATGCAGTTGAGTCTAAGCTCTATATCCTGTCTACAAAATGGGAGGCTTGACCCGATAATAGGCTCTAAAAATACCTCATCAAGTGATGGACATCCACTGCTGAACATAGACCTTTTTAGAAATTTACAAACACAAGGATCCGAAGTTGCTAGTGGCCAGTGGCTCCCTGTGACACATTTGATATTGTCAGTCCATCTAGTGGGAGGTCGATCAATACTGCACTTGCCAGTGCGGAATCACCATTCTAGTACCTTGGGCCCCCAACATTCATCAGCTCTTCGAACCACCCAACCATTGCTCTTGTGGTCACTTCAGTTCTGCAACTCACTGAGCTATTTCGGTTACTTTGGATCTCCTTATTTCTGATCATGCATTGACATTCCAAGCATTTCTCTTACCTGCTAAATAGATATTATTTTTTATTTTTAGGGTACATTAACTGTATGCAGTATCTGCTCAGATGCGTATCATGCTCTATGCCACACGCCACGGATACCTGAAAGGCTGAAGTCCTGGGACCAATGGGAATGCAACAACTGCCTCGAATCTCGCCCAACAGTTGTAGGATCCCCCGCTATTATACCAAACAGTATAGAATATACTAAAAAGCCCTCACCAGTTATTGACCCATTTTTAAAACCGCACGAGTTAGATAGGGCAGGGGCAAAATTAATTGATGAAACTCCTGTAGATCCAAGTATACCTGATATAAGTAATTGGAATGTAGATGATGTGTATGAGTACTTTACTGAACATTTCCCCGAGGCAGCACCAATTTTAAGAGAACAGGTAAATACAAATCTCATTCAAAAACATCTTTTTATAAATTTTAATGTGAAACATCTATTGGCACGCCATATTATAAATTCTAATACTAACATAGACATTTTACATTTATGATGATCATCGTTGACTGTAAAACGTTTTCGAAGTGATACCTCAAGCATATACGGCAGTGGTCAAAAGGCTCTATTCTCCCACGTACAACGGCCACCAAGTTGGCCAAGTGCGGAAAACACCCAGGAAGAAGAAGAAGAAGAAGGCTCTATTCTCACTCTAAGCGTACTTAAGTTATTACTTCTGTCGCACACATTTTCTTTTATCTTCATCTACCAAAATGGCTTGTTAAATATAATTTTAAATGTATTATGGTTTCAGGAGTTCGATGGTCAAGCTTTAAGCATGGCACGCCGTGCAGACATAGTTAGAGGCCTAGGACTGCCGCTCGGTCCTGCGCTAGCACTATATAGAATAGTAGTGAAACTACAGACGAGGAAAGATGACTGGACAATGTGTTGGGGATGAACACTACCAATATAATAAATTGCCATGTATATTAGTCAATACTTGGGAAGAGTATTTTTATGTGATCTTATTATTTTGGTTAAATACATTTTTTATTATTTAGTGTTTTTTGTTTTATTTTTTTTAAATAATAGATAATATTGTCAACCTAAACTATTTTCAAAGTTTAAGTAGTATGTGGTAGAGTTTGATAAAATCTATTTCATATTAAGCTACTAGCAGACGCCAGCGACTCAGTCCACGTGGTAAATAGTGTGTTCCAACCTTACAAAAACACCGTAAATAAACGTACGTAATTTAAGAGAAATTGGTATAACAACTCTCCAAAGATATATGCAATCACGGCTCTTTTGAAGCCCTTAGACAATTATTCCATAGTTTCATTATATGTCAAATAGATAAAGCAGTGTTTACCGATACAACTTTTTCCACAATTATCGTTATAATTCATCCAATTTTCTTAAAACCTTAACATATTATATACTGAAAGCTTCCTCAGGTCCAATCGGTTTTCACCAGTATTTTGATGAGTTTATTATGAACAGACAGACGGAGTTTATAAGCCTATTGTTAATAAATGACAATGTTCCATTTACTATTAATTATGACTCAGGTTATTTTTATCTTTTTCTCATATCTGGTACAAAAAAGGCCATGAAAATTGTGGTCTTTTTGTCTAAATGTAAAGCTCTACAGATCTGAAATTTCTCAGCTGTGTCTTTTGACCGCTAAAAATGTAATCAATACCTCATTAAATTATGTTTTTATGGTTTTATTTAATAAAATTCAGTTAATTTTTGAAAATTAATATATTAATAAGTTAATAATTTATTTACATTGAATCTTATTATTTGTGCTGATCGTAATGCTTTATAAATGATAAAAATACATTAAAAATCATTGTTGTGAAATTAATATAAAATACCCTGTAATGTGTTGGCAGATAATAAAAATTAATAAACTGCACTGGAGGCCAAAATAACCAATCACCCTGAAAAATAATTATATTCATTAGATAAAACGAAAATAAAAGAATTATATAATGATTTATTAATCTGTTTCGGTTGTTTGAATTAGTTTTGCTAGTTTTTTATGCTGGTGGAAGTCTTCGGTGGTTGCTAGTTACCACCATTCTGGTACGATGCTGTGTAGAAACCGAAAAGGGTGTGGATTTCATCCTAACAAGTTAGTCCACTTCTATCTTAGATTGCATCATCACTTAACATCAGGTGTGTTAGCATTTAAGGGCTAACTTGTAGTAAATAAATAAGAGAAAAATTTAAATAAAGAAATATTTAAATAATTCCACTTACCAAATAAGTATATGCAAACTTTTGTTTTATCTCTTCTGTGCATTGACTTATGGATTTATTTTCTAAAATACCCATTCCATAGAAAAAGCACAGAATAGTAGCCGGCGATGCAAAGAATTGATCACATAAGATTTTTATAGTAACAGTTCTTAGATTAGCCAGTGGCAATAATTTGTCTAAATAAACATAATAGTAGTGATGCAGTGGACCCATAACTATGCCCACAATTAACATCCTGCCTGTAAAGGAACAATATTATTTATCATTATCAGTATATTACAGGTCAGCAGGAAGGTCAGGCCTGCTACTGGGCCTCCTCCTTATAGAAGAGGGGATATAGAGTATGGGTCTATACTCTATATCCCCTCTTCTATAAGGAGGAAGGTCTGGCCCAGTTGACGCTGCTTGCTTGATGAAGACCAAGCTGCTTCAATGCAGGTTGATAATGTTTGTAAAATGTCATCTGCCTGTAAGAGGTTGCTATGCAACAGCTTTTTGATAACTATGTTTTGATTTCATATGCCTCCCTCTGTATTACTCTAAATATTAAAAAAAATGAATTTCTGCTATATGTTCTTTGTTTGCGAGCATTTTCATGATTAAATTACTTACATCATTCACAAGATATACTCAAATTAAAGGTACCTGCCCGAGCCCAGTCAAATTCTGGTAATAGATTTGCATGTATTTCAAATTCCTGTTGAACCCAATCTCCAATCGCCATAAATCCTCCTGATGTTATACTATTTGTCAATAATAGATTTTTTTTAAATAGAAAGTGGACTCCTCTATTAAAAGTAGATTTTAATCGTGTTTGGTGTTTGAATTTGAATACTGGTTGCAACATTTTCAAAACATTTGGACGAAACATTGTAATCTGAAAAAAGTGTTTTTATGTTAAGATGAAACACTGAATTATTATAATTATTAATTTTAAAAATTATAGATTCTCATAATTGCTTTAGAACAGTTATAGTATTGAATTTTAATTTACATTTACAATTATTTTTGTTTAAACTCTTACATAATAATTTCCTTTATTGTAACATTTTTTTTGCCACAAAAAATATGGTTTTGAAGTCTTCTACTCCTTTGTTATATTTTATTAATATGGTTACAGCGAGAAATAAAATAAAAAATACTAAACTTACTTTTTCCTTTTGAATGAACTATCGATAGAAAGTTATTAAATGTTTATTATTTAAAATTTGCGCGATAAAATCCCGCAAATTTCCTATACGCACCACAGACTTTGCCAGGCTTTTCCTGTCACGTGCATATCATTCGCCACAGAGAATCTACACATAAATAGCCAGTAAGGAACTTGAACTCGAGTGAATTAAAAAGGCTGGATTCGCACCACAATCATTTTTAGCAAAAAAATAGATCCTTTTATAACCGATGAAAAAAAAACGGAAGAGGTTCTCAATTCGACACGTATATTTTTTTTATGTGTGACCATGCATAACTTTTTACAGTGTTGTCCGATTTTGATAATTCTTTTTGACGTGACAACGTCTTATAATTCGATAGAGCCGGCTGCACACACGAAAAAACATGACTCATGCGGCGTTACCTCGCTTTGAGGCGTTCCATGTAAGGCTTGAAGTGCAAGCGAGAGCGCGGAACGAGCTACAAAGAAGCACAATCGGCCTTTGCGTTCGGCTGCGTTCGACATCCGTCTATTAAATATAATTATTAAATATATTAATTTTAAATTAAAAATTAATATATTTATTATAAATTTAAAATATAAATTTATAAAATCAAAATCAATTATTTTATTAATTTAAATTAATATTTATAAAAATATACTTAAATTAAAAATTTTAATAACCAATTAAATGCTACCATTCTATCAGTATTTTCTTAAGACGTCACGTTCAACTATCGTCTGTAAACCGACTTTACAGACAACCAATTTTTTTTGTTAAAAATTTTATCCGTAAGGCCGGGCCCACTGTGACTTTTTGTCGCCGTGACTTTAAGTCACCTAATCGAGTGCAATGAAGATATTAGAGAGTGCGCTCACTAAGGTGACGTGACAATACGGTGACAAATAGTTTCGTCTGCTGGCGACGTGACTGTCACTCGACTTATGCATCGCTATGCGAGTGCGCTCACTGGGCGACTTTTCGCCACTGGGCTGCTGAAAGTTCCGATTAGAAGTATGCTACACATAAAAACTAATCACTTTTTGTTTGAAAGGAGATGCCTCAAAATGTTATAAAATTATTTATATTTTTAAGCAGACTAAAAGTAATTTGTGTAGTCAAAGGAAACAAATTATTGTATGGAAATTTATAATTTTCAGTTTTTTTGGGTGCCCCATTAAGGGGGCGTCCATAAATTACGTGAGGAGTTTTTTTTAATTTTCTGCACCTCCCTCCCCCCCTGGTGAGATGTCGTGAGATTTTATTCAACCCCCTCCCCCATCCCCGAATCTCACGTGAGATTTTTCAAAATGTGAGTTTCTTACGTAAACGCGTTGGATTGTTATTGTAAAAAGAAAAAAACAAATTTGCATCGCCGTTTTATTTACGACTAGTTAAGACTAGTAATCAATATTGCTGAGAGTTTAATTATAAGTGTAATAAAAATTTAACAATAGAATACTTAAATCGTAAATACTGTAATTGAAAAAAGAATATCTACTCTAATTCAGTCCATGGAGAATCATGTACGGTCTCAAGAGAGACTATTGGAACCAACATTTCCATATGATTTTCAGTAAAATCATCTGCTCCTTCAACTTCGTTCTGATCTAGCCACTCTAAGCCATTGGCACTTGTACAAAGTAACTCATTAGCTCGTCTTGTGACAATCCGTGAGGGTCGCACTTTGCGGAACATACGCGCTTGCTTAGCTGGTGCAATGTGGGCTGATCGCCTGTGCTCTGCAGCTCTTGTGCTAGATGCAAAGTAAATACCGCATGTACTGCAGCATCTTTTCTCTAAATCATCACGTACACTTAGGCAATAGAGATCATAAGGCGTGCTGATGAAACCATTCAGCGGTTGAATCGGTAGGCAGTGGCGTATTAGAATTGGAGCAAATGACTTTCCGTCATGCTTCTCATTGCATCTCAGTAGCTTCCCTGAGAAGCCGTTCAATCTCATGTTGAATGTGATGTATTAACTCTTCTTTCTTCGGGAATTTTTGCTTCGCTGTATTCCATAATTTTATTACATCGTCCTGGCAGGATTTCCTCGTCTTATAGACGTATCTTTTGACGTATGCGTTATAAAAATCTTGATAACTCATTTTAAATTAATAAGAGCATGCACTGAGTAGAGTTAAACATTTACAAGAATAAACAAAGCAGGTTGGAACCTGTCCGTGTGTCGCTGCCACTCAGCTCGTACGCTCTCGTTCATCGAGTCGCGCGTTCGGCTGACAGTGGCGCGAAAACAAAGGACGGACTACACTGTACCGTAAATTCAGATTAAATTGAGCTATTTGGTATAAAACAAATATGGTGGTTTGACAGTCAGTAAATGTATAACGTCGAAGTATGAATAAAATTATTTTCTTTCGAACGAATTAGTAAATGATTGTACACGCTTAAGATTAAATCTTAAGCATGTACAATCTGGATTAAATAGACCAAAATAGTATAAATTTTTTTTGTTTCAATCAGAAAAAAAATTGCGTGATATTTGCCGAGACCCCCCCTCTCTCCATCGTAAGATTAGATGAGATTTGACTCGACCCCCTCCCCCCCTTAAACACCTCACGTAATTTATGGACGCCCCCTAATTAGTTATTTTCGTTATATTTTTTTTACGTTTCTTATGTAATCCCTTGCCTAAAATAAACCATATATAATAAAAAAAAATGTATGCATAAATTTAAAGTGTTCAGTTTAATTCAGTATAAAAAAATATATTTTAGAAATATTTCAGTGTACATATAGGATGCATCCTTTAGCGTCTTTTTCGATTAATTTATTTTCGTGTATTCTGAGAGAACATATTACAGCAACCTAATTGAAATCGATCTAGAACTCAAATAAGCTCACTTTGTCACCCGGTGACAGTTACCTACAGTGGGCGCCTTGATGGTGACAGAGGGTGACGGCAACAAAATGTTACCGTGACAAAAAATCACAATGGGCGCCCGGTCTAACATTGCGAGTTTATTTTCTGGCCAGGCTATAATTACATAACTTAATACATTCTGTAATTACATATACAGGCGTACACAGAGAATCCTCTACGTATACAGGCTACAATTACATAACTTAAACATATTTATTTTTTCCTGTGGTCCCGGTATGTGGGTCATCATGGGTATTGCCATCTCAGAAAATATTAATCTTAGATTGTAAGATGTACCAATACCAAGCTTAGCTATTTATCTAAGCTAAGATATATACATAATTAATATTTTTAAAATAATTTTTAACAAATAAAAATATTGATTACGATAAAAATTTAGAATATAATAATTTTAAAATAAATAATGAGTTCATAAGTCTCTAAATATTTTATGTAGGCAAAGGTTTTTGTTAAATCCAAGCTTACAGAACAATCCTATAATGTAAAACGATAAAGGTTTATATTTAAAAATATAAATTTGCAATCGCTATCTTAATCTTTTCTTTTTTATCTTTACAAAAATAGAGAAGGACCCCAAAATAGACTTAAATTACATTCACAAATTTTATCGCCATTACTGTATAAATAAATTATATAATTATTTAAAAACTAATATAAAATATAATATAACAAATAAATAGTAAAAGTTTATGTTTTTACACTCTTTTATTTAAGCTTTACCTACCTGTAATCAAATATATCAAGTTAAACTTGACCTACTTCATTTAATTTTTATATGCACATTTATATCACGTGGCAATGTTTTATTATGATGATATGGCGTTGACCTAAATTTGGAGCTGAAAGGTGGCCGATGGAACTCTGCAATATGACAACACAACCCCATCGTGCATGTGCTCATTTGACTCGTATAGAGAAGTACATTGGTTCTTCTATCAAATTAGGGTTTGATGCTGAAGCTGAAAGGTGGCTACAAAACTATGCTGCTTTTACTCTACTAATAAATAACTAATTTACTTCTTTTATTTGATTTGAAAAAGTATACAATAAGAGACTTAAGCTAAAGCTTATCCTAATATCTTTACTTGTATTCATCAGTAAGTATTTATAGAGATAATTAACAAAATCATAATAAACTCAAATGTACTATTTAGTAGTGCTATTTGAATTTATGAATTTACCACACATCCCCATCATTGAGTGTTATTAATTATCTTATATAATTGTCAAAATGTCTTATGACACTTTTTGCTTTAATTCCTCTCCACTTGAGTGTGTAATATATTACAAGGAACATCATCTTAACAATTGCACATAATAAAAAAATAAAATTTACAAAGTTTCACTATCTATGGGATTTTAGTTTCAGTGATCTTAATTTTTGTAATCTTAGTCTTAATATTTCCATTTCAAGTTTGTATTTATTAAGTTCCATTCTATTCTTATTGATTATATATTTGTTCTCTAACTGTGCATTCCTCAATTTTGCCTTAAAATACTCTAGTTTGTAATGTTTCTCACTTTTTGCACTTTTGCCTCGTCCTGAAAAATAGCATTAATACAAGAATTGCAAATAGTACAAAAATTACTGATCACAATTAAATTTATTTAGGGAAGCACATAATTACCAGGAGTGGCAGTAGTTCGAGAGGTTGATAATAATTCAGTATTGTTACACATTTGGGTAACTGTTGCAGCATTCTGGTTGTCTGTCAAAAAAATTTTAATATGTAATGTACCCTTATTGTAGGTTTAAATAAATTTTGTATTTTAAGTATATCAAAGCATGGTAATATTATGATAGGATAGGAAAATGCATAAAAAAGTGGTTCAAGAGACTTTGCAGGAAATATTGTGACAAACAAATAATTAATTTTTGAAAAGTCAAGCTCCATGGTTAAGGAGTTGGACTAAAAGTCATGGGTACCTTGTTAATTAAACCATTTTCGTATGTACTCTTAAAAGAGTCTGCACTTATGGCTGAGTAAAAATAAATATAATAATGTTTTAAAATATTAATATGCATAAGATCTTACCAGGCAAGGCAGCATCATCATAAGGATTTGATAATGGTAGAATTTGGACATCGACCATAGCTTGAGCTTCTTCCCCAGTGACAGAGTTTCCATAAGCTCCACTGCCAGTGAGATTCATTTCTGGCTGTAAAACAAAAAAAAATAATAAGTTTTATTTTAAAAGTATCTTTAAATATTATAACTGCTTCGTTTTGAATATCATTCATATTTTGATAAAATCAAATGTATACTGTTGAATCTATACTAATTAACGCTCTATATGTTTAACATGGAAGGCTAGAAGCTACATAACATCATGCTGTGACCAACAAGAGAGAAGCCTCAATGAAAAATGTGGCAAAATGGAAAAAATTATCACTTTTGAATGCTAAAAAGTGTGTAACTTTTGAGCACTCAAAGACAAGCAAAACAAAATATTGTGGAATTGTTCTTTTACAGTTCTAAAAAGTCTGTAACAGCGTATGTTTATCTTTTAAAGTTGACTCACTATGATGTTTTATGGTAGTAAAATGCTTTCATTGAGTCTTGCAAACATACAAGGAATACAGACAAAAATCTTTCCTGGTAAGTAATAAATAGAAGACACTCTTACAACAATCTTCTTAGATCTCTGCTTTGTATTTTCATAAAAGTGTCGGAGTTGCTGCCATGTTCTAACGCCACTCACAGCAACAGAATTATAATGACGACACACAGCTTCCCAAGTTTCTCGTTTCTTTGAGCTCATATGGGCGTTGGTCTCTTTATTTTCAATAATATGTAGATAACTGGAAGTAATATGTGCATTCATGATCAACATTATCTCATATAAGTATTTATTTAATAAATAAACATCTTGTGTCATGAGAAAAACCTTTTACCAAACCTGTTTGGAATGGCTTGATCTATTCTCATGAAATTTATTGTGTATATTTGGTAAAAGGAGGAAGATAAGGTATAGAATTGGTCGTACTTTATAGGGTCCATGGTGATAAATTCTAATTTCATGCAAAACAAGACATAAGCATCAGATAATTATTATAAAAATACTGCTTTAATTATTTACAATATATTTTATGTATTATAATTTAGAAGAAATAAGACCCACTTCTTACTTACTTTTTTATTAGGTCTAAAAGATATTCTTTCTCCTGCGCTGTATAGTTATTTCCACGTTTCTTTTTATCTTCCATTATTAATTTTAGCCTTTTTATTTAATTATTTTATGTGATACAATTTGATTTGATAATTTTATTTTGATTAGGCGCTTTATTTAATGTCACTCACAGACGGCTACATGTCAATCAATGTCAATCACACGACATATTATTATCGATCATAACAATGTCATAGGAACAGCGTTTCATTCTAATTTACATAAATATGGTTAATATACAATTATACATAAGTGATATTTTTGTTTAATAAAATTATAGAATATTTTTTTAAATAAAATTTTTAAAAATAATTTTCAATAAATATTTTTTAAATGCTTATATCATTTGAATAACCAACTTTTGACAAACAAACTAATAATTCACTTTTAATAAATACTATGTATCCATTAAATGCTGCGTATAACGAACACGTTTTAGTGCAGCCAAAGAGCGGCATAAATATAGCAATACCGCACTTACTGTCATTTTGGTGTGAACTGTCATTGTCATTATCATACGTCGTTTCAAATCAACAATGAAGACCGAAAACAGACATCATCAAAATTAAAAATACATAATACATAACATTAAATCATTTGATCTGAATATACGTATTAAAATGTGTATTAAAACTTCGTACTTAAGATGTATGATCTAAATATTTAAAAAGTAGCCTTGATTAAACAAAATTTATTTAAATTGCGCGGCGCCGCTACAAATTCAATTATGTCTCAACAAAGTGAAAATTTAGACTTTTCTGGCTTATTTAAACTAGATGTTCTCGTACAACATGAAATTGTGAATCATAGTTTTTACGAAGTGGGCTTAAAAAAGTTCTTAGCCCTTGCAAGTGACAAAGAATTGGTGTTTGTTTTTATAAATTCCCAGTCGGAGAGATTCGACAGTGTTTATGATTGGGATTTTGTCGACAATCCCGTATACTGCATGTGTTTCGAGCCTAGCGGGACATGGGTTCTGATAGTTAGTGATCAAAAAGTGCTGCTAGTGCCATTTTTGCCAAGATTCATACCGCAGAACACATTTGATTGCAAGTGGTCTCTGTCGAGTGTTACAGTTTTGCCTCTCGTCGATTTACCGCAGCCCACATCAGTTGTGTGGTGGCTTACGAAGGAGTCTGAAAATATAATCATCATTGCCTCCAAGGTTTGTGTGATTGTGACCCTTTCTTTAATTGGGTATTAAAATAATATTTACAAATATTTCTTGATATATGATTGTAGAATATGGCTGCTTAGAATAAAATTCAATTACTGTATGGTTGTCATGGTTTGATTTTGGTTTTCAATTTCTTTAGGTATTTATGTACACTATGATAAATGAAACTATCAATAGAACAAGTTTTTTATCTTAGTAGAGTTACAAAATATATGAGATACTAGCCATGCCCAGCTGTTACATATCGGTAGATTCCATTCCTGAAGTGATATCAGACTAAAATGTGTGCTTTTCTAAACATCTATGTGCCATATATCAAAATAGTTTTAGCATTTCTGGCATGTATAATTAAAAAACATCCATTAGTCCATTATTTCAATTATTTAAGTATTATTAAGTAAAATTATATTTAACAAGTCAGACCCACTCCTAAGGCCTAAATTAATAAATAATTAATATGTACATATAATATTTATTACAGTCTGGATTAATAACATTTTATTCACTGGAGACACAGAGTGTTATTGGAGAGACTAAAGTTTCTGAGGAAATAGTTGATTTGCAGATATGCTTTGATGATTCCTTAGATCTGTTGGCTCTTCTTGTAAGTATACTGGGATCCTCATATTTGATTTTATCTAGATAATTGAATTACTAGTAAAAATGTTTCATAGATACAGTTGTTTGACACACTGAGTTTTGTATTCTGTGTGTATGTAACTCTATAGCACTGCACAGTTAAGAAGCTGTTCGACTGCTGTGGTGCCTGATATCTGCTAGCTTGCATGTGGCTATAACTTTATATATAGCCTGTGTGCCATAAGTTGAGACCTAAGGGGCGGTGACGCCATAACCACATCATTGCAAAAGTGACGAGAGCTTGAAGGAAAGTTACAGGGGTTACAGAGGCTTGGGACTTGCATTCCATGCGAGTCTCAACTATACGCGCACGAGTTGTTGTTAATAATAGATAGTGATTGTTAATAAATTAAACAATATCACCTTAACCCTGCCAATCTGAATCTGTATGAGACCTTGTCCTGTAGTGGGCTGCTAATAGACTGGTAATGATGATGATGATGATGATGATGATGATGATGATAATGATGATAATGATAAATTGATAACTATACACACTCGAGTATGCTGTAAAATGCAAATAGAGCTAAAAAGCTAAATATTTAAACAGTTTTTGAAATTTACATTCATCATATTTAACTGTTAAATACTGTTTTTAAATATCAAGTGTTGTTTTATAGATATCCAAAGGCCCAACTCAGCAATGGAAGTTAGTGTTAGAACATAGATCATTTGGATACAATTGGCTTCAACAAATGAGAGCTCAAACTGATAAAGAGAAGAAAGATGGATTCATGTCCTATATTAAACAGTTGTCTAAGGATAAAATTACCTTTTTCAGTCAGAGTGGGTCAAAAGGTTTGTTTTATATATAGTTATGTTAGTTGGCCTACAACTTATATCATGTGAAATGGGATTTGGCCATCTATTTGTCTTTCACTTCTATTATATGTTAGCATATTCTCCATATCCCATTTAAGTAGGATTGGTACATTATGTCATCCTTTTCCATTCACCTGAACTGTCATACTTCAGCTTGTCATTACATAATCTTTTATTGGCACTTGATTATCTCCTCTCACACACTCCAATAATCTCTTCTTTGGCCTTCCTCTCCTCTAGTGTCCTACTTCATTTATGTGGGAACGGAACGTAAGTAAGTGTGAGAGGGACGGACATATGCGTGAAAGGGAGATAGGAGACGGATAGAAAAGATGGCGGAGTAAGGTGGAAAAGACGTAGGACGTAAGAACGTATCAAGTTGAAATAAAAGTTTAAAATCAGTTTCGTAGTGTTTTACTTTGAGCAGATCCCACAAATCATTTTGGGGACTCGTCCGGGATCGCTCAAAGTGTGCGCGTGACGAAATAAAGTGAATCACGAAATATATTAACATACGACGCAACCGGCGCGGGCGACACAAGACGCGAGGCGCGCGTGTTCCGGACATACGCCGAATAATCACGAAAGAACACGACGTACGAAGGAAAGACGGACGACGAAAGACGTTTAAGACGAAAGACGAAATTTATCAACTTTGATTGCTAAGATGGAAGCGGAAAAGATGGGGGACGCCACACAAGCCGCGGCGCCCACCGCCATGTTTTATGGTTTCGAGGGAAGCATAGCTCAGTTCAACGGCGAGGACAAGTCGTACACATCTACAAAGTGGGCACAGGATATAGAAGATAACGCCGAAATTTTTAAATGGACACCGCATCAAAAATTAATAATAGCAAGAAGGACGTTATGTGGTACGGCCGGGCTATGGCTAAGGTCGGAAAAAGTGTTTAAAACATATGACGAATTAAAAATTGCCGTGCAAAGAGAATTTCCGGAGGCTATCAACAGCAAAGAAATGCACGAATTAATGGCATCTAGAAAAAAACAGAAGAATGAAAGTTACTATCAGTACATGCTAGCTATGAAGGAGTTAGGAAAAAGAGCTAAATTTCCCGATTATGTAGCCATTCAATATATCATAGACGGCATAGAAGACTGTCCAACAAACAAGGTCGTGTTATATGGCGTAACAACATATACTGCGCTTAAAGAAAAACTTCTAATATACGAAAAAATGCACGAGAACATAAAGAAAGAAGTCAAGGTCATGACAGTGCCTAGAAAAAAAATAGAAGCATCCTCATCAACGACGCGACGCTGCTATAACTGCGGGGAAAGTCATATGGCAAAGAATTGTGAAAATGGCGTTAAATGTTTTCGCTGCAATACATTTGGCCATTTTTCGTATCAATGTCCCAAGTTCAGTGCAACCAGTGGCGCTCCAAGCACCGTGAGATTCAGCGGCGTCAACGGGAAGTCGGTAAAGCAGCCGGCACAAAGCGCGCTGCAACTACGCACGGCGGGCCAATCGACGGAGCCGGTAAAACAGCGATCGGCCATGTTTGGCACGGTCGACTCGACGGGATGCGCGAGCGGCCATGACAGTGACAGTGACAGTGACGTCGAGAAGTCTCAGGTCAACGACTTTGAAGTTTTGCAAATAAATAAAGATAGGAAAAGCGATGGAAAACCTGTAAAAGTGGTGATTGTGTCGGGAAATCACAGTTCAAGTGCGCTAATAGATTCGGGCAGTGACGTAAATCTTATTTCGGCAGAGTTGTGCGCTAAATTATTTAAAGTTGAGTTTAACGTCGGCGGACTTATGTTAACTGGTCTTGGTTGTTCACGAGTACAGTCATTAGGCAAAATTAAGACTTCAATTAAAATAGATGGACAGTGCTACGATAATATTTCGTTCTATATTATACCTAGAAATTGTATGCCGTATGATTTGATTATAGGTCATGAGTTTCTGAAAGGAGTAACAATGTTAATGAGAGATGGATGCGTTTCTATATCTAGGGATGGAAATGAATGGGTGAATAATATTAATTGCATTTCAGATGAATTAGATTGTCTTACAGAACATATTAAGAATCCTTTATTACGACAGGAAGTGCATCAGTCTATAGACAACTACCATCCAGTCCAGGTTGAGGAGGCACCTTTAGAGCTGAAAATTATATTAAAGGATGATGTGCCTGTCGCTCAACGGCCAAGGAGGTTATCTTACATGGAACAAGGTATTGTTGAAAAACAAATAGACGAGTGGTTGAAAGACGGAATCATAAGGGTAAGTTTCTCTGAATACTCTAGCCCTCTTGTGTTAGTGAAGAAAAAGGATGGCAGCATCCGAGTGTGTGTGGATTACAGGCAGCTTAATTCAAAGATAGTTAAGGATGAATATCCACTACCAATCATTGATGACCTTATCGATAACTTATCCCAAGCTAATGTTTTCAGTGTGCTTGATTTAAAAAATGGTTTCTTCCATTTAAAGATTAGTGAGGAGTCGATTCCTTACACTTCTTTTGTGTGTCACCAGGGACAGTATGAGTTTTTGCGAGCTCCATTTGGACTTTCGATCAGTCCTAAATATTTTATGAGGTTCGTTAATGTAATCTTCCGTGAGCTGCTAGCGCAGAAGATAATGATGATTTTTATAGATGATATTATAATTCCCGCAGTAAATGAAGAACAAGCATTACAACGTCTAAAGCAAGTTTTGGAAGTTGCTTCACGGTATGGGCTAAGAATTAATTGGAAGAAAGCAAAGTTAATACAGACCGAGATTGAGTACTTGGGCCATACAATCAAGAATGGTGAGGTACGACCGACTACAGAGAAAACAGAGGCAGTTATGAAATTTCCTGAACCTAAAACGAGTAAGCAACTTAAAAGTTTTTTAGGTCTAACTTCCTACTTTAGGAAATACATAAAACAATATGCCGCTATTGCTAAGCCACTTAATGATTTGTTAAAGAAAGATGTAGAGTGTGTGTTTGATGACAAACACAGAAAGGCTTTTTATTTGTTAAAAGAAAAGTTGTGTTCTGGTCCAGTCTTGAAGATATTTGATTCTAACCTTAAAACTGAATTGCATACAGATGCATCAAGCGCTGCAATATCAGCCGTTCTCATGCAATTTCACCCCAACACTGGCTTACACCCAGTGCATTATATGAGCCGTAAGACGAATGAAGCACAAAGCAAGCTGTCGAGCTATGAGCTTGAAGCTATGGCTGTTGTGGAAGGCGTTAAAAAGTTTCGCCACTATTTGTATGGAAAACATTTTAAGATAGTAACCGATTGTAAAGCTTTTCAGCAGACCCTGAGGAAAAAAGATCTCTCTGCAAAAGTAGCAAGATGGGTACTAATGCTGAATGAATATGACTTCGAAATAGAACACCGAGCTGGAGAGAAGATGCGTCATGCTGATGCACTCAGCAGATATCCATGGGTGACTACAATAACATCCTTACGTGACCAGATTAAAATAGCACAAGACCATGACGATGGCATAAAAGCAATAAAGGATATACTCAAGGAAAAGTCATTCAAAGATTACTCAACAGATGGAGATATACTGTACAAGGGAGATGGAAAATTATTAGTCATACCTAAACAATTAGAAAAGGAAATATTATCAAGAGTACACAGTAATGGGCATTTTTCAAGGAGGAAAATGAAAGAATTGATTTGTCAAGATTACTATATAAAAGATGTTGAAAGAAAGATAGAAGAGTTTATAAGATCGTGTATACCATGTTTATTAGCTACGAGGAAAGAGGGTAAACAGGAAGGGTTTCTAAACCCTTTAAATAAAGAAAGTTCACCATTAGATACTTTGCATATCGACCATGTTGGACCTTTGACTGAAACTCGAAAGCAGTATAATTATATTCTCACAGTAATTGATGCCTTCACCAAGTTTGTCTGGTTATTTCCTACAAAGAGTACATCGAGTGCAGAAACACTGAACAAGCTTAAGATACATCAGCAAATCTTCGGTAATCCCAGGCGACTGATAACTGACAGAGGGACTGCTTTCACCAGCCATGAATTTCAAGAATACTGTAAAGAGGAAGATATCCAGCATATAACCATCACTACTGGTGTGCCAAGAGGAAATGGGCAGGTGGAGCGTATACACCGTATAATAATTCCCATGCTGACCAAGCTTTGTATTGAAAACTCAGGTGTTTGGTACAAGCATGTAAGTAGAGTTCAGAGAGCATTAAATAGCACCTTTCAAAGAAGCATTAATACCACCCCGTGTAATCTACTTATAGGCATCAAGATGAGATGTAAAGAGGACCTCGAAATTTTAGAATTATTACAGGAAGAAGCGGCTAAACAGTACGATAGCAACAGAGAAGAGTTACGTGAGAAAGCAAAACAGCAAATTTTAGCTATACAAGAAGAAAATAGAAAATACTTTAATAGACGCAGGAAGCAGAGTCAGCAGTATAAGATGGGTGATTTAGTAGCAATAAAAAGAACACAGTTCGGTAAAGGGCTTAAACTCAAGGCGAAATACCTAGGTCCATATCGTATAACTAAAGTAAATTTAAATGATCGCTATGAGATGGAAAAGGTAGACAGTTCTACAGAAGGCCCGAACTGTACTTCAAGCTCAGCTGACCAAATGAAAAAATGGCCTGAGCCATAATGAGGTGAGTATGTAGGATGACTGTAATGTATGAACGATAGAGGGATGGAATGTTTTAGAAATAATGTCTGTAATTTAATCTTAAGGGGATCTGTTATCTTGTATGATATGTTATGTTGTATGATATGTTATGTTGTATTTAATTTGTAATATCTTGTAAGAAAGCAATCGTTAGTTTATATTATTGTATGCTTAAGATGACTATTGTAGTAAAGAAATGATTTTTAGTTTATATAATTGTATGCATAAGATGACTATTGTAGTAAAGAAATGATTTTTAGTTTATATAATTTTATGCTTAAGATCTCTATTGTAGTAAAGAAATGATTGTTAGTTTCTATGATTTTACACTTAAGATGTCTATGTAAGTATTTCATTGTAAGTATGGATGATGGTATGAAAGATGTGTGTTCCTGAGGACAGGGAATAAGTAGAATGGCCGAGTTGTGGGAACGGAACGTAAGTAAGTGTGAGAGGGACGGACATATGCGTGAAAGGGAGATAGGAGACGGATAGAAAAGATGGCGGAGTAAGGTGGAAAAGACGTAGGACGTAAGAACGTATCAAGTTGAAATAAAAGTTTAAAATCAGTTTCGTAGTGTTTTACTTTGAGCAGATCCCACATTTATATATATATATATATATTCCAACCATATTATCTTTCTTTTTATGTTTATGAGGAAAAAATAAATGTCAAAAATGAATTGCAATATTTAATAAATTCAAGAGTTTATTTTGTTATCACACTACAATTTTTTTTTTCAGATGATAATAAACCCCAGACAGTGGAATATGTGTTGAAACCAACAGATTATTTGCCCAACTACCGTAAAAACTCAAACAGTTGGGCACTGACTGCACAATATGTCAACGGCAGACACTTTTTGACAGCTTTTGAACTTAATGAAGGCACTTTAATTGTAAGTCAATAATATATCATAATTTTAACTCTTCCAATGTATCGAAGTCAGTGTTAACTTTAGGAAGTGTCTTTTGAATATTACTTTGCTATTTTCTGTGAAAACACAATACTTCTCACGACATGTTTACTATGCCATTTTTAGGATACAGTACAATATTTAATTATAACATAATTGTGCCAACTTAAAATCATTCAAGAATATAATAGTTTAAAAAAAATTTTTTTTGGGTATAGCAAAATAAAATTATTTATTATTTTCAATTTTACCTTCTTGTACAATATTTTTTTGACTAATCTAAATTAATCTGTAAAAGTAAAGATTTACTTTGTTAATCAGTGATTGATTATAATGTATTATCAGGATTAAACATATTATTATCAGCCAAGTTTCAATACTTTTCAACAAACTTTTTCAAACCAATTAACTTGAAAATCTGTACATTCATTATTTTTATAGCAATGCTGCCTAAATATTGCGAATTCCGCTTAGCTTATAACTCTGTACTTAAAAAGTGATAAATATTAAGAATAAACAAGCACATTAATAACTATTATCATATCAAATGATATTTCATGATAGCAACAGATTTTTTTCATGACTAACTGTTTTGTTTATGTTGATAACAACCCATATAATTATTTATCATTTATTTATGCCCGCAGGTTCACCCACATGGTTCCTGTTTTTTTGGGAATTTCGGAATAAAAATATCCAGGGATAATCTTCCTTCCAAATTTCAGCCAGGTTGGGTCTATAGTTGCAGCTTGAAACAGTAGCAAACATATATACTTACAAACTTTCGCTTTTATTATATTAGTGTGATTTAAAAAGTACTACTAGCTGATACCCTCAATTTTGTTTGCTTGAAATTTTGCATTGATAGTATTATGACGACCTGCGTGGCGCAGTGGTAAGCGCGGTGGATTTATAAGACGGAGGTCCTGGGTTCGATTCCCGGCGGGGCAGATTAAGATTTTTTTAATTTGTCTTGGTCTGGCTGGTGGGAGGCTTTCGCCGTGGTTAGTTACCACCCTACCGACAAAGACGTACCGCCAAGCGATTTAGCGTTCCGGTGCGATGTCGTGTAGAAACCGATAGGGGTGTGGATTTCATCCTACCCCTAACAAGTTAGCCCGCTTCCATCTTAGATTGCATCATCACTTAACATCAGGTGTGATAGCGGTCAAGGGCCAACTTGTAGTCCATAAAAAAAAAAAATTTTGATGCAAAAACTGAAATTTATTCAAAAAGACAAAAAAAAATTGGAGAGTGTGTCAGACTTATAAGATCAAATATACAAGACATTTCATAAAAATCAGCATAGGCGTGTTACAAGTTTGATAACAATCACAGATATGCATCATTTTTACGAGTATGTATTAGTTGTTATAAAAATTTTTTTAGCTTGAAAGCCCAGCAGATGTAACACCATCAAGGACACTACGTCCTCAAATTAAGAAAGACGGACAATATATACAATGTCTATGGTCACAAAGATTGGTCTATTTGTTGCGGAAGAATGAATTGGAAATACACAGCGTTCAGTTCTCACAGGCACAGGTAAATATTTAGTAAATAAGTTATGTAGGAAAAGTTTAAATATTTTTTACATTACATTATACATCACATTATACATCGTCACTTAGCCTCTGCTGGTTTATTCACTAACTTAGTTGCTTTGAGAAAATGGAAGTTACTTTGTTTTTCAACTTAAACTTTTTTTAAGATAAATGCTTCATGATACTGAATTGTGGTAATGAAAGAACAAGCAATGTAAAATATAATTTTATCCTATGGAGCACACAGAATTAGAGAATAATCCAGCAGGTCAATTGGAATCAAGCATTAAGTTATTCTTTGTTAAAACTAAGTGACAACAAGAAATTTGAAATAATAAAAGTTGAGAGGTGTCAAGGGACACCCGGATCGAACGAAGTTCCTTTTGATTAATTAGCGAAGGAATTGTAATAAAATTTTATTTTTTTTAAGTAATAATAATATTTGTTGTTGTACACCGAAACACCAGAGGGCGCCACGAGAGCGCGAGACAGCATACAGCGCGGGCGCCCCCCGCCGCTCACGCGCACACATCAAAGGCGGCGGCAAGATCTTTTGATCAAAAAGTGTCGTGACAACTTTTCGTGCCAATTTTTTCCGTCTAGCCCCCTTTCACAACGCGCGATAAGGAACTTCGTTCTAACAGCAGATTAAATTGAATTATCAGTTCTCCTTATTATTGTCTTATAGAGCGAGACACTGCTTGGAACAAAAAGGGACTTCTCGGAACTTTGGTGTGCTGAATTAATAGGAGATGTTCAAAGGGCGTACCTAATGTCGGCAAAGGAGTCATCCTCAGTGGCTGGGGGATGGAAAGAGCCGACGTTTATGTGCGACTTGCAGTTACCGCGGTTCGTCATCGAGCCGTGCCTTGTTGTCACTTCCCGTGGCGCTTATGTGCTCAATACTGTGTAAGTATCTATAATTACTTTTTACTACAAAGGGGAGACAAATATCTTAGCATTCCATGGATTTACCGTGCAGGTACCGGGTCTATCGTGTGGCAGAGAAAAACGCCGAACAGAGTCTGAGGCTTGCGGCACAGATGAAGGCTTTTTCTTCTTCTTTTCTGGCTTTTCCGCACATGATCTTGACGGATCATGATTCCAACCAGCCGAGCTCGCTCCAGAAACTAAGCAGGCCGCCCACGTCGCCGATTGCCTCGTGGAGTGTCGCTGAAGAACCATAGGTCGCTCGTTGCTCCGACACCCTGCTGCATCTAAGCATAATATGCAGTGTCTCGTTCTCCTCTATGTAGGCTCTGCATAGAGTACTGTCAGTCATATGAAAGGTGTTTGTTTAATAATAATTTAAGTAGATGTAGGGTAAAGAGTACCCTTTGTGACCGGTCAATGCTCGCCTTCTCCGATCGAATTATACTTCTTGCCTAACCAAATCTGGTACAGTCCTGCTAGAACAGCTTTGGATACTCGTTCTAGAATGGAGCTTTTAGGCAGGCCAAGGTCTTTAAGCAGATTGTGGAGATTTTGCTGGTATATCTCTCGCATCAATTCTATTGCGTACAAACTAACCACATAGCCATTTTTGTTAATTCATTTGTAAAGACATATTTATTCAATTAAAAAAACAATTTTATTGGTCTTAAATTAATCTAGAAAAAAACCACTCCTCATTCTAATAGGTTAAACAAAACCAAGTAAAAAGTTCTATTCAATGGTTGATCCTAGATTCCAATCCACACAGGAACAACCACATAGTCATTAGTTCATGTAAACCCTAAGTATGCTGCATAAGCCAAACATTGATGCGATGTTGTGTATGAATGGTCGCAGGTGCGAGCCGTGCGAGTGGCTCGTGAGTCTCATAATGCGCGGCGGCACGGGCGCGGAGCTGTCGGCGGCGGCGCTGGGTGCGCCCGTGCCTGTGCTGCTGCGCGCGGCGGCTGACATGCTCATGTCGCGCGGCAAGATCGCCGCCGCGCAGTATCTCTACTCGCTCTCACAGGTGACACTGACCTTTACTCGCTTTCACAGGTAACACTGACCTTTACTTGCTCTCACAGGTAACACTGAGCTTTACTCACTCTCACAGGTAACACTGACCTTTACTTGCTCTCACAGGTAAAACTGACCTTAATTCGCTCTCACAGGTAACACTGACCTTTACTCGCTGTCACAGGTAACACTGACCTTTACACGCTCTCGCAGGTAACACTGACCTTTATTCGCTCTAACAGGTAACACTGATCTTTACTCTCTCTCTCACAGGTAACACTGATCTTTACTCGCTCTCACAAGTAACACAGATCTTTACTCTCTCTCACAGGTAATACTGACCTTTACTCGCGCTCACAGGTAACACTGACCATTACATGCTCTCACAGGTAACACTGACCTTTACTCGTTCTCACAGGTAACACTGACCTTTACTTGCGCTTACAGGTAACACTGACCTTTACACGCTCTCACAGGTAACACTGACCTTTACTCGCGTTTACAGATAACACTGACTTTTACTCGCTCTCACAGGTAACACTGACCTTAACTCGCTCTCACAGGTAACACTGACCTTTACTCGCTCTCACAAGTAACACTGACCTTTACTGGCTTTCACACGCATTTTTTATTAATTTTTTG
This sequence comes from Mycalesis mineus, assembly GCA_034621355.1. Taxonomy (NCBI): domain Eukaryota; kingdom Metazoa; phylum Arthropoda; class Insecta; order Lepidoptera; family Nymphalidae; genus Mycalesis; species Mycalesis mineus. Next base: position 7,192,783 of record CM067887.1, on the reverse strand, counting down.
TGACAGGGGGAAATCTTCTAAAAAGATACCCAACAATGAAAAATTTGGGTTATTTGGAATGTTAATCCACTAAAACTATCTGGTCGCCTAACGAATACTGATACCTCCCTTATATTCTGCCCATAACTGCATAACTCGGGGAAAATTGTACGTACATACAAACGTTATATCACGCCTTATTCCCGTAGGGGTAGGCAGAGACCACATACCTTGCCGCGGTCCTTGCTTAGCTTCTTCCACTCTCATTAATCCTTTCATACAAGTTCGTCGGTTTAGGGTACTCTTGACCTGGCCATTACTTAAAATGTCCTGAATTTGGTCCAGGAACATTCGCCTAGGCCTCCCCCTTCCAAAATTTCTATTCATCCTCGCCTCATAAATCTCTTTTGTTAATCTTCTTTCATCCATTCTCTCTACATGTACAAACCATCTAAGCATCCCTTTCTCAATTTTAGTCACTACATCTTCTTTTACACCACATTTTTCTATTATCATACTATTTTTAACTCTGTCACAGTTTTAACCCGCACATACTTCTTAATTCTCTCATCTCTACCGCATTTATTTTACTTTTGTGCTTCTTCTGCCATACCCAACTTTCACTACCATACGTAAGTGTTGGCACCAACACACCTCTATGCTCAGCCAGTCTTGCCTTGCGACATGTTCTAGCTATTCATAAATGCATGCAGAGCACCATTCACCATGTTCCCAGCATTTATTCTTGTTTCAATAATTGTGCGTCCCTTTTTCTGTCATCAAAGTTCTGCTGGTATCCTGTCTACCCCTTAAGATGATGAATAAACTGTCAGAACTCTCACTATGACAGCTCGCGACCTAAATGTCTTTACGCCTAAGATTATTGGAAAGAAAGATCTACAGTATTTTGTACAAGGACGCTTGGGCGAATGTGTCTTCTAGCTTTTAATGCCAACGAAATCAAAAGATATAGCCGTTTATATCACAAATTTTCTCTTCATTCTCTCTGCCAACAAAATCAAATTATGTTTCGCAATCAAAAGAAATCGAAAGAAACAGCAATTTAAGCTGCATATTTTAAAACTCGTAACTACTGCACTACTGCAAGGGAATCACCTACAAGACACCGGGTAAAACGGGTACACCTACAAGATTGTATGGTGCGTGAGTGCCACTCGCACTTAGCCGGTTATTTTACTAATTTTCAGTATCTGTATTATTCTAGAGTCAGCCAGACGGTTGGGTGGCCCGTCTCGGCGTGTTCGGTCGTCTGCACGAGTTGTCGATGTACAAACAAGTGGGGAACATGGGCAGTCTCGGTAACTCCGCCATCACTACAAAGTTGCTGGCTTTGCTGTTGAAGATTGGAACTAACAGCGAAGAGAATTTTGATATGTAAGTAATAAGTATACTTATATATTACGAGTATGAATAGTAAAAGTTGTAAGGAATAATTAATCTATGTACACTTATAACAAAATTGTAACAGGTCCAGTTCTGTACTGCACTCCGTATTTTTGTCGGCCGCGATTCACGCCGACCTACTAATTTTAATAAAACTTGCACGATTTTAGCTTACAGAGAGGTTGTAAGTTGGTACGGATCATTCTTCATTTTTCAAGATATGTTTATAAAAGTTTTTATAAAAACTATTGGATAAATATAAAATATAATGTGATTCAAGGATTTTCAAAATTCAACCCCCTAAAGGGTTACATAGTGGTTGAAAGTTTGGAATGTTCTTCATGTTTTAACTAACCAATTGGCCAATTTTGGCAGAAATTTCACTCGCATGTAGCTAACGTTATAAAAAAGTAACGCAGGCGAAATTATTAGCACCTGCTAGTGAATAATAAAATTGTCCTCAAAAGAGAGAGAGAGAGAGAGACGAATATCTCAGCATTCCATGGATTCACCGTGCGGGTGCCGGGTCCATCGCGTGGCTGAGAGAAAAACTCCGAACAGAGCCCGAGACTTGTGACACGGGTGTAGGTTTAAGGGTACCCGTAGTGACGCGCGTCAACACTCACCTCCTCTGTCCAAGTTATTCTCCCTGCCCATCCAAATTCGGAAGGACCCTACTAGAGCAGCTTACAATATCCTTTTCAGGGACGTAAAATTAACAATCCTCAATGCACTGGAATTGCAAGAGTTAACTTCCATAGCGGCTGCAATAGGACTATGGGAATTGGTGCCAGTGTTCAGCATTCACAGAGGACATCCCGGATTACTGCTGAATGCTATAAAGTGCAGGGGCGATATATGCAGAGGCGCTATAGTGTGCCTGTTGCGACAGAAGTGTCTAGTTCCTATATTGTTGGAAGAGAACGGGCAATGGTTCTTTGACTTCATCACTGAGAAATGCAATAAGTTTGATACTGTTATATTGAAGGTAATGTTCTGTACTTTCTCTTTATTCATTAGAATCTCTTTACTATAATCCGCCTAATGATGGTGATTCTATTATGAAAGCGGGCTAACTTGTTAGGAGTTGGGCGAAATTCACATCCCTATTAAAATATCTTTATAAAAATTGCTATAAAAACTACTGGATAAACTACTTAGATATACTACCAATTTTTAAAAATGTTTGCATATTTGTCTGCCCGTTTGTTTCTGCTAATATCTGAAATCGCTGGACAGATTTAGATGAATCATTTTTTTTATTTTTAACGATTACAAGTTGGCCCTTGACTGCTATCACACCTGATGTTAAGTGATGATGCAGTCTAAGATAGAAGCGGGCTAACTTGTTAGGATTGGGACGACACCCTTTTCGGTTTCTACACGACATCGTACCGGAACGCTAAATCGCTTGGCGATACGTCTTTGTCGGTAGGGTGGTAACTAGCCACAGCGAAAGCCAGCCAGACCAAGACAAATTAAGAAAAATCTCAATCTGTCCCTCCGGGAATCGAACCCAGGACCTCCGTCTTACAACTCCACTGCGCATACCACTGCGTCACGGAGGTCGTCAAAAATCGTCGTTTGTATATTTGTCTGTCCGTTTGTTTCTGCTTTTTTTTTTAACGACTACAAGTTGGCCCTTGACTGCTATCACACCTGATGTTAAGTGATGATGCAATCTAAGATGGAAGCGGGCTAACTTGTTAGGAGTAGGATGAAATCCACACTCCTATCGGTTTCTACACGACATCGTACCGGAACGCTAAGTCGCTTGGCGATACGTCTTTGTCGGTAGGGTGGTAACTAGCCACAGCGAAAGCCTGTCAGCCTGAAAACCAGCCAGACATAACTAATATCTGAAATCGCTGGACAGATTTAGATGAGTCTTTTACTCACACATTTATTATTATTTATACACTCAAGTAACTTAGGCTATTTTTATTTTATTCATTTTAATTTTACGCTTACAACATCGCTGGCGTCCGCTAGTATGTTGTGTTATATATAAAGTATTATTTCAGAGACTGTGTTTATGGTTAAATCCTCTGCAAGATCAACTGCGACCGGTAATGAGAGATTTGAAACAAGGCATCACTTCGATTTATGTAAGTTCATAACTAACAAGAATTGAAAGCATTTTAAATTCTTGTTAGTTACGCAGAAATGCAATACTAATTATCTATACTAATATTGTAAAACTTCGATTAATAATTAAAAAATATATGTAATATGTTGTTTATTGAAACAACTGCAAATGTTATTGCTCGGTAAAGAGAAATTTTATTTAATGAAATCATTTAATTATATTGTTTCAACAGTTTATTTTAATAATTATATAATTTGAAAATGATTTCCACAAAAAACTTATTAACATATTTTTCCAATGATAGAATTATGGAGGGTAGAGGAAAGGAGGATCATCTGTGTATATAAAAAGTGTCCGTCAAAATGTATTAAATTAGGATGGCGCCACAGTTGCATCAAAGTAACTCACAAAAGAAGCGCCAAATATTGTTAGAGTATATTTTTTTTGTTTTGAGATTTACGTCCACTTGGACAACTTTTCACAACACAAATTTTACCCATAACTGTTCTGTTATTCACTCACTTTTTCATAAAATTAAATGTTTATATATCAATAACCGTACTATTTACTGTTTACGAACTAAAATCACTCTAAACGCACGTTTGGTTATAATTCTGTAAGGTTATATTTACCACAATATTTTGTACAACGTAAGTTGTTGAAGTTCTCAATAATTAACTACTTTAGTCGATAATGACATTAAATTTTTTAACTCGGCATACTTCAATTCATCTACGATTGCTACATTCATACCATACCCTGTGCATCCACCAGCGCCATTGTGGAGGATTTTTGAACTGTTATTTAACGCATACAACTGGACACTTTCAACTTTTCTCCCATATAAGATGACTCTCCTTTCCTCTACCCTCCATAGATAGAATAAACATAATGTAGGTGTCGGCACAGATAACGTATGCAGTCCAGCAAGTATATGCGCGGGAAATACAAATTATTGAAAATAAATGAAGAATAAAGAGTGCTTCATTTACATATATAAGGACATTATTCATAACTACACTATTAAAGTTTTATTTTCTTAAATAGTTCAATAAACAACTTTAACTCTATTTTAGCACTAACTCTATAATGTCCTGGATTTTGAGAAGTTACACTTTATTATTTACTAGCGACGCCATCCTCGAGATATTCTGTTTTGTGATAGTTCGAAAAAATGTAGCTTATGTCCTTTTTCAGGCTCGTAAACTATCTCTGTACATTTAACTCGGTTCAGTACTTTAGGTGTGATCCGGTAACAAACAGACAGTACAGTAACTCTGTAAACTCTATGGCATGCTTGTGCGCGACAACTTTCGCTTGCGCAATGGACTATTTTCACAAAAATGGAAGAGATCAATATGATTTTATTTCCAGGCTACAAGAATGCTTCAACTCATATCAACATTTATGCACGTGGCCTGTGTCATAGAGTCTCGTCGACCATGCGTGGACATCCACACGGATATCAGCCAGGAGCCGGACACGTGGAAGAACCAGTTCACCCCCCGGAGATCAGTGGCTTGTGGTCTGGGGCATTGGGCGGTGGCTGACGATGGGAACGCCAAAATAATGGTGGCGAACACCCCAGTCAATACAGAGTTGATTGGTATGGTGGTCGATGTGGCGTGCGGACGACATCATACTCTTCTGTTGACTGAAAATGGTGTAAGTACTTTTGGTAGGGGAGCTCAAGAGAAGATTTTTGGAAGGCAGGTGAACAAAAGAGTACTGTTATTTTGAAGTTCATGTTGTTGAATACGAGTACCTCCACAAGTATAAGCCCTAAATGTAGGGGCGCACGTACAGGGCAAACTGATAAAATTAAAAAAAGTGTAGATCATCAGAAATACTTAAGAAAAATGTCAGATTAAGGTAAGATTAGATGGGTGTAAGGTAAAAAAAGATCATTTCGAAAATTTGACGATGTGGAATTAATCTAAAAGAGACGTAGTTGCAAGTCTCCCACTCCCTAACGTTAAGGTGAAGTCATCCGATTTATGCACATGTGAAATGTGCAAAAATAGCAAGTAACTAACCTTCCCTGTCTTAAGCTGACATTTTTGTCGAGTATTTTCGATGATAGATATTTTCGTTATATTTTAACAGATTGCCTTGAACGTGCGTCCCTATATAAAAACTAATAGTTGGTGGAGATATTCAACGACATGAAAGGTATGAACATAAAGGAAAATCCCTTATGTTCATCTGCCACGCTCGAGTATTTCTAAAAATCCTGTCTTTGGCTCCCGTACTATTGCTATAAGATAGGAGTTCGCATTTAAAGATCCGAAACAGAGGGACTCTTTTTTGACTCTTTTCAGTTCATTACTTCTAAGCAGTCGGGTTTTTGTTTTTACAATTTGTTATTGGATAACAAATAAGTAAACAAAGAAAGGTGATCAATATATTACTATTATATATATATTAGTTATTTTATTGGACGTGTCCGTAGATATACGCAGCGGGAGATAACACATTCGGGCAGTTAGGCGTAGGCAGCAGCTGGCCCGGCGCCATAGGCGACAGCGCGAGCCCTTCGGGCGCTCTATTGCACGTGGAGTTCGCGTGGACCGCGCCTCTAGCGGCTGTGGCGGCCGGACATTACCACTCCGCCGCAGTGGACGTCGGCGGCAGGCTTTACACTTGGGGGTGAGTTGTAGCAGGGTTGCCATCATAGGCGACAGCGCGAGCCCTTCGGGCGCTCTATTGCACGTGGAGTTCGCGTGGACCGCGCCTCTAGCGGCTGTGGCGGCCGGACATTACCACTCCGCCGCAGTGGACGTCGGCGGCAGGCTTTACACTTGGGGGTGAGTTGTAGCAGGGTTGCCATCATAGGCGACAGCGCGAGCCCTTCGGGCGCTCTATTGCACGTGGAGTTCGCGTGGACCGCGCCTCTAGCGGCTGTGGCGGCCGGACATTACCACTCCGCCGCAGTGGACGTCGGCGGCAGGCTTTACACTTGGGGGTGAGTTGTAGCAGGGTTGCCATCATAGGCGACAGCGCGAGCCCTTCGGGCGCTCTATTGCACGTGGAGTTCGCGTGGACCGCGCCTCTAGCGGCTGTGGCGGCCGGACATTACCACTCCGCCGCAGTGGACGTCGGCGGCAGGCTTTACACTTGGGGGTGAGTTGTAGCAGGGTTGCCATCATAGGCGACAGCGCGAGCCCTTCGGGCGCTCTATTGCACGTGGAGTTCGCGTGGACCGCGCCTCTAGCGGCTGTGGCGGCCGGACATTACCACTCCGCCGCAGTGGACGTCGGCGGCAGGCTTTACACTTGGGGGTGAGTTGTAGCAGGGTTGCCATCATAGGCGACAGCGCGAGCCCTTCGGGCGCTCTATTGCACGTGGAGTTCGCGTGGACCGCGCCTCTAGCGGCTGTGGCGGCCGGACATTACCACTCCGCCGCAGTGGACGTCGGCGGCAGGCTTTACACTTGGGGGTGAGTTGTAGCAGGGTTGCCATCATAGGCGACAGCGCGAGCCCTTCGGGCGCTCTATTGCACGTGGAGTTCGCGTGGACCGCGCCTCTGGCGGATGTGGCGGCCGGACACTACCACTCCGCCGCAGTGGACGTCGGCGGCAGGCTTTACACTTGGGGGTGAGTTGTAGCAGGGTTGCCATCATATGTCGCCGGCGCAACGGTCTTGATTTAAATGTGGAAGATCAGCTACGAAGTACCTACCGTCAGGCAAAAAAATGTTTGCAAACCGCCATAAAGCAGGCGAAGGATCAAGCCCGAGAGGAGATGTTAAAGTCGCTTGATAGGGATCCTTGGGGTCGACCTTACCGACTAGCGCGAAATAAGCTGCGTGCACCAAGTGCTCCAATAACGGAGACTCTACAGCCTGTCCTTCTGCAGCGGCTGGTGTCCGAGCTTTTCCCTAATCCACTGGGACATGTTCCCCCGATGATGGCCCCCTTTTCGAATGATGAACCAATATCCGAAATACCGTTAATTACCGATGATGAGCTGGAAACAGCGTGTGACCGATTACGACTTAGAAAGACTGCGCCAGGTCCTGACGGTGTTCCGGGTAAGATTATCTTTTTAGCTTTTGAGTACAAGAGGGTGCAGCTTCGGGAACTTTTCAACAAATGTTTACTTACCGGAGAGTTCCCAAAGCAGTGGAAGGATGGAAAATTATGCATGATAAAAAAGGAAGGCCGCCCGCTTGATTCTTCCACAGCATACCGGCCAATAGTATTGCTCAACGAGATAAGTAAGTTATTTGAGAAAATTCTGGCTGTTCGACTTACCTTGCATCTGGAAACGGTAGGTCCTGGTCTATCAGAAGTGCAGTTTGGATTTAGGGCTGGCCGTTCAACCTTGGATGCACTTGAGGCCTTGAGAAGTCTTTCTAAGGAGGCTGTGGAAGCTGGGGATGTCGTGCTTGCAGTTTCGTTAGATGTTGCTAATGCTTTTAATAGTCTTCCTTTCGAAACCTTGTTAGAGGCACTACGGTACCATAAAGTCCCGTCCTACTTAAAAAGGCTATTGGAGGCATACCTCCACGACAGAGAAGTTCTTTGGGAGGGAGGAGATGGAAGAATGTATCGTCGTCAAGTTAGTTCTGGAGTTCCACAGGGATCAGTCTTAGGACCAAGCCTTTGGAACATTGGTTTCGACTGGCTTCTGCGATGCCCTCTACTACCAGGGATGAGAATTCTTTGCTATGCCGACGACACTCTTGTCACTGCCCGCGGAAAGACATACGCGGAGGCCTCGCAACTGGCCGTGGTCGGCACGACTTTAGTGGTAGATAGGATTCGGAAACTGGGCTTAAGGGTCTCCGTCTCCAAAACTGAGGCACTTTTATTTCATGGCCCGCGTCAGGGTCCTCCTCGGGGTGCAAATATAACTATTGAAGATACAGTTATAATGCTTAAGCCCTGTATGAAATATCTGGGTCTCATCCTGGATGCACGTTGGAAGTTCGAGGCGCACTTTGAACAGCTAGAGGCCAGACTCGTAAAGACCGCTGCCGCGCTTGGTAGACTTCTTCCAAATATTGGAGGGCCGGAATCAATTTGCAGACGTCTTTATGCCGGTATAGTTAGGAGTATGGCACTGTACGGTGCTCCAATATGGGTGCACTCTCTGACTCCCCGCAATAAGATTCTTTTACGAAGACCTCAACGAATTATTGCGGTGCGAGTGATCCGTGGGTACCGTACCGTGTCTTGGACGGCGGCTACGTTGTTGTCTGGAGACCCACCATGGGAACTTCAGGCTGAGGTTTTAGCGGAAGTATATCGATTTCGGGCGGAGTTGAGGGCTCAGGGATTGCCAGTAACAGATGAGATTAAAAGACTCAGGACACTTGCTCGGACAGCACTTATAGAAAGATGGAAGGAGGATCTGGAGTCCCCAGTTGCTGGCTATTGGACGGTCGTTGCGTTTCGGCCTTATCTGGACAGCTGGTTAAAAAGACGACACGGAACACTCACGTTCCGGCTGGCGCAGATACTTACAGGACATGGTTGTTTTGGTAAGTATTTGCATCAGATAGGACGGGAACCAACTCCAGCGTGTCATCAGTGTGGGGCTCCAGAGGATTCAGCGCATCACACGCTGGTTGAATGTGCAGCTTGGGGGCCTCAAAGGCATATGTTAACGTCAACTGTAGGTAGAGATGTGTCGTTGCCGACCGTAGTTAAGGCTATGATCGAAAACGAGTCATATTGGACGGCCGTAGTGGATTTCTGCGAGGCGGTAGTAGGGCTTAAGGAGGCAGAAGAACGGTTACGGGAAGCAGATCCTGATGCTCCTATAATGCGCAGAGAGAGACGGGGTAGAAGAAGGCATCATTATGCCCAGCTACTCCCGCCTTAGGTTACGTCGTACCATGATGGACGTATAGAGAATTATGCAGGAAAGCGTCAAGACGTCAGAGTAGCTTGCGAAAGCGATCCTGTGGCGATCTTCGGAATGACGCAGTCGGGTCCGCTGGGTTTTAGTGGGTATTCCGGATCTCTGGTGAGTCCCACATACCCTTCCTGCGCGGAAGGGATGCGTAAACGCATTTCCCAGCGATAAAAAAAAAAAAAAAAAAAAAAAAAAAAAAAAAGGTTGCCATCATAGGCGACAGCGCGAGCCCTTCGGGCGCTCTATTGCACGTGGAGTTCGCGTGGACCGCGCCTCTAGCGGCTGTGGCGGCCGGACATTACCACTCCGCCGCAGTGGACGTCGGCGGCAGGCTTTACACTTGGGGGTGAGTTGTAGCAGGGTTGCCATCATAGGCGACAGCGCGAGCCCTTCGGGCGCTCTATTGCACGTGGAGTTCGCGTGGACCGCGCCTCTAGCAGCTGTGGCGGCCGGACATTACCACTCCGCCGCAGTGGACGTCGGCGGCAGGCTTTACACTTGGGGGTGAGTTGTAGCAGGGTTGCCATCATAGGCGACAGCGCGAGCCCTTCGGGCGCTCTATTGCACGTGGAGTTCGCGTGGACCGCGCCTCTAGCGGCTGTGGCGGCCGGACATTACCACTCCGCCGCAGTGGACGTCGGCGGCAGGCTTTACACTTGGGGGTGAGTTGTAGCAGGGTTGCCATCATAGGCGACAGCGCGAGCCCTTCGGGCGCTCTATTGCACGTGGAGTTCGCGTGGACCGCGCCTCTAGCGGCTGTGGCGGCCGGACATTACCACTCCGCCGCAGTGGACGTCGGCGGCAGGCTTTACACTTGGGGGTGAGTTGTAGCAGGGTTGCCATCATAGGCGACAGCGCGAGCCCTTCGGGCGCTCTATTGCACGTGGAGTTCGCGTGGACCGCGCCTCTAGCGGCTGTGGCGGCCGGACATTACCACTCCGCCGCAGTGGACGTCGGCGGCAGGCTTTACACTTGGGGGTGAGTTGTAGCAGGGTTGCCATCATAGGCGACAGCGCGAGCCCTTCGGGCGCTCTATTGCACGTGGAGTTCGCGTGGACCGCGCCTCTAGCGGCTGTGGCGGCCGGACATTACCACTCCGCCGCAGTGGACGTCGGCGGCAGGCTTTACACTTGGGGGTGAGTTGTAGCAGGGTTGCCATCATAGGCGACAGCGCGAGCCCTTCGGGCGCTCTATTGCACGTGGAGTTCGCGTGGACCGCGCCTCTAGCGGCTGTGGCGGCCGGACATTACCACTCCGCCGCAGTGGACGTCGGCGGCAGGCTTTACACTTGGGGGTGAGTTGTAGCAGGGTTGCCATCATAGGCGACAGCGCGAGCCCTTCGGGCGCTCTATTGCACGTGGAGTTCGCGTGGACCGCGCCTCTAGCGGATGTGGCGGCCGGACACTACCACTCCGCCGCAGTGGACGTCGGCGGCAGGCTTTACACTTGGGGGTGAGTTGTAGCAGGGTTGCCATCATAGGCGACAGCGCGAGCCCTTCGGGCGCTCTATTGCACGTGGAGTTCGCGTGGACCGCGCCTCTAGCGGCTGTGGCGGCCGGACATTACCACTCCGCCGCAGTGGACGTCGGCGGCAGGCTTTACACTTGGGGGTGAGTTGTAGCAGGGTTGCCATCATAGGCGACAGCGCGAGCCCTTCGGGCGCTCTATTGCACGTGGAGTTCGCGTGGACCGCGCCTCTAGCAGCTGTGGCGGCCGGACATTACCACTCCGCCGCAGTGGACGTCGGCGGCAGGCTTTACACTTGGGGGTGAGTTGTAGCAGGGTTGCCATCATAGGCGACAGCGCGAGCCCTTCGGGCGCTCTATTGCACGTGGAGTTCACGTGGACCGCGCCTCTAGCGGCTGTGGCGGCTGGACACTACCACTCCGCCGCAGTGGACGTCGGCGGCAGGCTTTACACTTGGGGGTGAGTTGTAGCAGGGTTGCCATCATAGGCGACAGCGCGAGCCCTTCGGGCGCTCTATTGCATGTGGAGTTCGCGTGGACCGCGCCTCTAGCGGCTGTGGCGGCCGGACATTACCACTCCGCCGCAGTGGACGTCGGCGGCAGGCTTTACACTTGGGGGTGAGTTGTAGCAGGGTTGCCATCATAGGCGACAGCGCGAGCCCTTCGGGCGCTCTATTGCACGTGGAGTTCGCGTGGACCGCGCCTCTAGCGGCTGTGGCGGCCGGACATTACCACTCCGCCGCAGTGGACGTCGGCGGCAGGCTTTACACTTGGGGGTGAGTTGTAGCAGGGTTGCCATCATAGGCGACAGCGCGAGCCCTTCGGGCGCTCTATTGCACGTGGAGTTCGCGTGGACCGCGCCTCTAGCGGCTGTGGCGGCCGGACACTACCACTCCGCCGCAGTGGACGTCGGCGGCAGGCTTTACACTTGGGGGTGAGTTGTAGCAGGGTTGCCATCATAGGCGACAGCGCGAGCCCTTCGGGCGTTCTATTGCACGTGGAGTTCGCGTGGACCGCGCCTCTAGCGGCTGTGGCGGCCGGACATTACCACTCCGCCGCAGTGGACGTCGGCGGCAGGCTTTACACTTGGGGGTGAGTGAGTAGGGTTGCCATCCGTCCGGCCTTTTCCGGATTTGTCCTATTTTCATGCGCGTTAAAAAAATTTTGTTGTTTCCAGTTGGGGCGTGCATGGACAGTTGTGTTTGGGCAATATAGATGACCAGTTAACTCCTCAACTAGTTACTAAGTTTCTGGGAAGAAAAGTAAGTAAATATTATTACACAGACAAGATACACGGATAATTTGCGCAGAACATTTCCCAATTTTATCATTCATTAAGTCTTAAGTCAGCAGACCAATATCTTTAAAATTTGATTTCCAATCTATCAAAAGACATTCTTTTTCAAGTTATTTTCTATAAAACCATACTTAATATAATTGCGAAAGTAATTCTGTCTGTTATTCAATCATGCCTAAACTACTGAATCGATTTAAATGAAATTTGGTACAGAGAATGGACATAGGCTACTTGAACTACCACAAAGGAGAATTTTTCGTGGACGGAGTCGCGAACGTCAGCTAGTAATTTATAAATTCAACTTGAAGGTACTGACCGTGGGTTGTGGAGCTTGCCATACAGTGGTGCTAATGAAGAACGGCGAAGTGTGGGCGAGCGGGGCGGGCGTGTTCGGGCAGCTGGGCGGCGGGGGACGGGACAAGAGCTCCGTGCCGCTGCGCGTGTCGCTCACTGACCCCGTCGAGATGATCGCTGTAGGATACTTCCATAATGTAAGTATGCGTGCGAGGTGCCCCAGCAGCTTCGATTGTGGCGGATTCAGTGTTAAGTTTGTGGATTCTATCAACTTCGTCACTATCTATGAAGAATGTAACGTCGTGGATCATTAATTAATGATTATTATTTAAAAATGCCGAAATATGGACCACTGGGACAGGCTTATTTGGTTAGCTGGACATTGAGTTAAGGAAGAAGAGCTCCGTGCCGCTGCGCGTGTCGCTCACTGACCCTATCGAGATGATCGCTGTAGGATACTTCCATAATGTAAGTATGCGTGCGAGATAGTCTGCCCCAGCAGCTTCGATTTTGGCGGATTTAGTGTTAAATTTGCAGCTTCTGTAAACTTCGTCACTATCTATTAGCGAACTTCGTGTTCGCCGTTAAATAAAGATTGTTGAAAAACGATGAAATGTGGGCCAGCTGGGCGGCGGGAGAAGGGAGCTGAGCTTTGTGCCGCTACGAGCGTCGCTCACGGACCCCATCGCAATGATCACTGTGTTTTACTTGCATTTTTTCGTTGGTTAAAATAACCTGTGACGCTGTAAACATTTGTGTTTCGTATTTCCTCTCTGATAAGGTGGAAGGTTAAAAATCAAATTATCTTTACGCCAGTTGGCGCTGTCAGCCAAAGGTCAGCTGTGGTGCTGGGGCGCGAGTCCGCAGCAAGTCCGCGCGACGCACGCGCGCCGCTCCGCCAGCCCGCCCGCCGCGCCGCCGCCCGGCGTCCTGCCCGCGCCCGACCCGCACCTCATACCGCACCCCGTCGACACCACCAACGTCAAGGGGAAAATTGTACAGGTAAATACTCACGCACGCACATATAGAGAGAGCTCAAAGAAAAAGAGAAGATCCCAAGATGTTGCAGTGCCAATCCAGCGTATTGATGGTCGATCAGAAAAAGATCACTTGAACACTACCAACATTATTGTATAGGAAATTAGGCATTACCTGCTTTTTTATCTTCTTAGAGTTTTTATCTTCTTTCAAACAATAGCCCTGCGTTAAAAAATTTTAAATATTTTTTTGTTACAGTTGTCGGCAGGTTGGCACCATTCATGCATACTGAACAGCGTCGGCACAATATACTCCTGGGGCCTTAACTTTGACGGTCAACTAGGTAAGTCAACTACTTAAGAATTACGCAAGTAACGGTTGATTCAGCCTATGTCCTTTAGTATCATTAGGACCTTATGAAAATGTGGTTATAAATTTATGATATTTTTAAAAATCAGTAGTAATATTTGTTTAGTTAAATAAACAGTTATAAAATAGTTGACAATATTAATTATTTTAAGGAGTGATCCACCTAATATCAAAAGCAATCTCTTTTCTTTCTTTACTTTTTTGTCTATGAGCTCGGGCCAGTAGGCTATGATGTGACCTTCGACATATCCTATTTGTCGTTTTCTCTTACTGTGACTGTTACGGAGCCCTGAGTAAGCGATGCGACGCGACACGACAGGTGCCCACTACGTCGAGTCCAGCCGCCGTAGGGTATGCCGTTGTTTTAATCGTTTCCATCGAGTTCGTCATTTACGCAGGACACCTGTTAGACGAAATATGTAGACCGTCGCGTCATAGTCCTACTTGGCCTGTAGGTGGTTTTCAATATGCCTAGGGTTCATAAACAGAATCTCTTGTAAAGAAAAAGATGTTGTCGACCTAAAAATTCTCTCTTCCGTTACGCTGTTCTCGATTTCGCCATGTATAGAAATACACGAGATGACGCACGGTTTTGACGCATGTATGTTAGTTAGTTTGCTCATAATATTATGATAATATCAGGTAGCGGAGATCGCAAACAAGTGCAAATACCGTCAGAGGTGAAGATACGCACGGACACGCAGCCCGACGGTGTGAAGCCTAACAAGTCGCCCGACAAGGAGAGCGGCGACGCCAAGTGCAAGGCGCTGGTGGCGTGCGGCGGCGACTTCACTATATACATCGACGACGACGGACGCGTGTACGCCACTGGCAATATGCATCTGCAAGTAAGTGTAAACTTGCTTAAAAAGTACTTAGAATAAGTATGCTTATCAAAATAATAGTTCCCCGCGTTTTCATTCTCGTTTAACTATTGTGTGAGTCTAGCTTTTGTAAGCATCCCACAAAAAAACCAAGAAGATATTTTCACAGTTGCAATTCCAGAGTGTATATTAACAAACAAACTGTTTTGCTTTATTATAGTGCAATGTTTTTTTATAGAGCAACAACGAAAAGGAGAAACCGAACAACCGAGTGATAATGATGAAGACAACGAAACGGGTGATAAAAATACCCGCCAGTAAAAGCAACAATAAGTTCCTATTCCAAGCTGTAGATTGGATCGACATTATGTTCCCCTTCGATATCGACGACATTGAGAGAAAACCGATAGAACCAAGACAAAACCCATTAATATCCCTCGCAGATTTCAAGAAAAAATCCTGGGCCGATAATGTGATCCTACTTCTGAAACCCTGGATCAATGAAGAAAACCTTTCAACAAACCCAAATATGGCCGCAAAATTGGCTTACCACAGAAAAATGTATGCGGACTGCTTAAGATTCATGCTCGAAAACTTGAAACGTGGAATCCAAGAAGATCAATTCTACGTGACCCATCACGACAATTTAGACGACGCCAACGTGTCTAGAAAGAAAGATGAACTCAAAATTATCATAACGAATGCAATGTCCAAACGTATAAAGGACATATCGATGACCATTCTGAATGAAGAGGCTTACCCGTTAATCGATGCCAGCGTATACCAAAGTTTGCCGTGTTGTTGCGACGAATTGAAATACACGACCAAACAAATCATCCCCAAATCTGTAATAAATGTTGGGGAAACCAATTTGTCGGCCAAAGCGGCCCAAATTATAGACAAATGCATCAGCATCTTCCCAGTCGATAGTTCTCTTTGGGAGTCGTGTTTCCGATTCGCGAAAGATTTCTATTTGGAAAACAATTTGGTCGTTGAGGATTTGGAAGCCGTTTTGCGGAAATATATGGAGACTAACGCCAACACTATGGCAGCGGCGATCATGTATTCGAATGACTGCGCTCAGTACAGCGAGATTTTGTCCCCTAAATTCTATTTGAATATGTGCAGTGAAATTTTAGATACTTGGGGTTGAATGTTTGATCTAACTATGATGGATTCTGTTAACATTTTCCCAAAGAATTATGTATACTTATTATTCGGAAAAGAGAACAACAATTTACCGACAAATACCAGATATGATCCAAGGCCAATAAAAACAGCAAAATCTTTTGGATGGCCGCAAATAAACCGAGAACTGAATAGGTATATAACATAACGTTTAAGTACATACGTAACGTAAATTTCAATATATTGCTCAGATTATATCGCATTGCGTGAGTAAGAGCGTTGCTAAAAGGTAAGTATGTATAAAAAATGGAGATGAATCATATCATTCGAAAGTTCCAGTACTTCCGGTTTAAAAGTTCCGTAAGTAAAATTTTGCTCACTAAACCTAAAAATATAATAATCAAAACACAAAGTAGTTTCATAAATAAACAAAATTCGTCAAATTATACCACAGATGGTACTAATTTTAAAAGCTTACAAAATAAATAATAATCATTATAATTAACTTGTTAACTATGCAATTAGTTATATAAGAAAAAAATAATATCCATGAATAAATTTATCTTAATAAAATGCAATTTCTAACTACCATTCTATTCAAAAAAATATTTTACGTCAATGTTTTCTAATATGCTTTTGACAAACATTCTAGTAGTACCAGTATTTCGCTTGCATATATAATTTTTTAACTTTATATATATGGTAAGCATTGTCTAAGTAGGTCTACCTTTATCGCCAAATAAACCATTATAAATAGTCGTATATACTAATAGCTTAGGTTTGTTTGTATGAAAATTTTTAACAATTTTTTAACGGGACAGAATGTTTTAATAAAATAATTTCTTTTTGCCTAATACCAATCATAACATTGGAGTGTTTAGAAAATGCATTTAAATTCCCTCCTGATACACTTTGATAATGCAGCTATAATATATATTTTTTAATTATTAGATAACAATCTGTAATACAGAAAAAAAATATTAAAAACCAAATTCAAATATTCTACGACGTTAAGACTATAACGCATTGTACTAACTTCCGTTTTATTGTAGCGTTTCGTACACGTATTCACGTGAAACGTCCCGATTTTTAATCCATTTTAATGTTATTTATTTATATTTAAATGTATTTGTGAGTTAAGTTTTATTAAAGATATTTTGTTAAACTGCTGCCTAGTTAGTAAACCCCATGTTAGCAATATGTAGGTACTAGATACCCTTAGATGGGTTGTAGAAAATGTGTGTATTATAAATTGTAGAGGTACTTAATGTGACTAATATATCGCTTACACTTTAAATACCATGACATTTTTGTGTAGATAGTTTCATGTGTTGTCTTAGTTAAACGTCTTTTATCCACGAACTTATGTTTGGCCTAAATATTTACCCCATTAAAACAAGCTCAAAACATTAGTTGCTCGTTCAAACCTTTGTTTTACCTCTTGCTTCATTATATGAACAAGTCCATGGTTGCATCAGTTATAATCCTATTAGGGTTGCCATCTCTAAAATTAAAAGCGTGAAAACCCGGAATCGTATAGTCCAGAACTCTGAGATGTCAACAGGTTTTTAAACATCTGTGTAATAAAAAAACATTTTAAAATGTCATAAATCACTATTTATGTTTATTTTCAGACCTTAGAATTACATTATGGAGGGTAGAGGAGAGGAGAGTCATCTTATATGGGAGAAAAGTTGAAAAAGTGTCCAGTTGTATGCGTTAAATAACAGTTCAAAAATCCTCCACAATGGCGCTGGTGGATGCACAGGGTATGGTATGAATGTAGCAATCGTAGATGAATTGAAGTATGCCGAGTTAAAAAATTTAATGTCATTATCGACTAAAGTAGTTAATTATTGAGAACTTCAACAACTTACGTTGTACAAAATATTGTGGTAAATATAACCTTACAGAATTATAACCAAACGTGCGTTTAGAGTGATTTTAGTTCGTAAACAGTAAATAGTACGGTTATTGATATATAAACATTTAATTTTATGAAAAAGTGAGTGAATGACAGAACAGTTATGGGTAAAATTTGTGTTGTGAAAAGTTGTCCAAGTGGACGTAAATCTCAAAACAAAAAAAATATACTCTAACAATATTTGGCGCTTCTTTTGAGAGTTACTTTGATGCAACTGTGGCGCCATCCTAATTTAATACATTTTGACGGACACTTTTTATATACACAGATGATCCTCCTTTCCTCTACCCTCCATAAATTACATTTAGTATTTTTTTTAATGTAACAAAACAGAATCTTGTTATACTTTGTTACAAATTGTTTTAATAAACAGTTGGCTTTTTTATTTTTAAAAGATTTTAAATTTTTAATATAAGACTACAAATAAACCCCCCCGCCCAGGACTTTCCCCGGATGCCTTCAAAACTAGGATAATGCCGGAGAAACCCAGACGGATGGCAACCCTAAATCCGATCCAAATAGTCTTCACTTTTAATGTTTGTTTTAGCATATACATTTTTATGATTACTTAATACTTATATTATAGTTTAGAACAATTGTAAAGGTTTGTGTTATTCGTAGGTGTATATAATATACACGTTAGATGTTTTTAATGTAGGTAATGTTTTATATGCCGTTGTTTTTCCTAATATTATAATTTGTCTGTAATTTTTTTGTTACCGTTTTAAGTATTTTAGCAATGCCTTATTGCCGTCCGAAGATATAGTTTTATATACATATATATATTTTTAATTGTTTTAAAAGTATTCCTAATGTATGTAAATACCTAAAGTTTTTTGTTATTTTATCTATGACAAGTTACTCCGTCTATTAGATGCTTGCTATTATGAACTGAACTATGTATTGCGATGTATGAAAATTGTTTTTACTTATCACTCCTACATACTAACACGCGCGTGCTTATTGTCTATGAAACAAAGGAAATGACGTCACATAAAGAACTTTCTTGCGTCCATTCATAATTTAAACAATACAGCAATGTGTTGTGTTCTGTGGCGCCATTCTGTAAGGATGTTTTTATAATTTAACTGAGTATTCAATTTTGACAACAAAATAAATTTTAATTTTAATTAAATGCACGGTGGATTTATAAGACGGAGGTCCTAGATTCGATTCCCGTTGGGGCAGGTTGAGATTTTTTTCTTAATATGGCTTGGTCTGGCTGGTGGGTGGCTTTCCCCGTGGCTAGTTACCACCCTACCGACAAAGACGTACCGCTTCCATCTTAGAATGCATCATCACTTAACATCAGGTGTGATAGCAGTCAAGGGCCAACTTGTGGTCGAAGAGTTATTAACGAATTCGTCTCTATATCTAACGCTATACTATAAATGAAGATAACACCTTT
Source organism: Mycalesis mineus (assembly GCA_034621355.1). Lineage (NCBI taxonomy): Eukaryota > Metazoa > Arthropoda > Insecta > Lepidoptera > Nymphalidae > Mycalesis > Mycalesis mineus. The sequence goes on along the minus strand of CM067887.1, from coordinate 7,173,758 downwards.
ACATATAGAGACAAATCCGAAACTCACACTAATAAAAATATAGTTACATAATAGGGCTACTGGTGCTGGGTAAAAACAATTTTGATATCAGTTAGCTTATTTTAAAACATATATAGTAAATGTATTTGTCAAATAACTTGAACATGGTTGCCTTTCTTAAATTACATTCTGGTAGGTAAACTTATCGACCTAAAATTGCATTCTTCAGAACGTCCTTAGTAAATGAGCCCCAGAAACTGGTTTTGGGTGGACTTCTCATGTAGCATTGCAAATTCAACCTTAAAACGGACCCGTCTAAGGTTGAATTTGCTCTACTTAAAGCAGCCGAAACTATACAGTGGTCCGTTTTTAAATGAAATTTTCTACATGTCTGTGCGTCAGGATAATGATTATAAAATCAAAGTTGAACGTTGTAAAGTCGAAGGATCGTTGTAAGCTCATCGGATGACATCTCCTGATGCTTGCCTGATGAAGTTGCAAAGTGAAACGTTGGTACCGAGAGGTTTACTAACTTAGAGGTTATCAAATCATCAGGATATTTTATTTGACGTATCGGGAGAGTTTTAGCCGTTTGAATTCAAAGTTTTTCAACTTAGTCTCAACATTTTGTAATCTCGATATTTTTGATTATGTTTGACAATTATATTAATTCACCAATTATTACTGGTCGAACAAGAACCTTGTTTAAGTTATTTGATTTTTTAAAATAGGTAAATAGTTGTTATTTTTATATATATTAGCGCTATCGTTCATTGAATTCATTATTGTTATTTATCTATATCGATTGTGACGTGTACAAGGTTTTCAACGAATTTATTTTTGTTTGTGACGTCTTATTTTAAAATAAAAAGTTTATTTATTTTTTAATACATATCTACAAATGTGTAAGCCTTTTTCTATATCAATATACCGGTGCAAATAAGTATTAGAAATATGGCCGGGATTTAAAAGCATTAAAGTTTGTAACTTTAACATTTTTAAAATTTGAAATACCGTTAATGTATCGAAACTAAGTTACTTTTATGTGTTTGCCACCTGCTCCATTTTATACAGTTTTTATTCCAGTATTCTTCATACAAATCGCACGCTTAGAAATGTGGCTTAATTCAAAATTTTGTGTTTTTACCTCTATTAATAAAACGATCTAAATTCGACATCTGCATCGTTAAAATTGAAAGGTGTTATCTTCATTTGGAAGGCGTGAAATGATTCTAGACTGGAGGGTACATGGGTCGATGCAAATGTTGACTTTTGGTCGTTTTATTAATAAGGGCTAACGCTAAAACACGGGCGGGTGCGGGCGACCGCCGCGGGCCACAAATCCGCGAGCAGGCACCCGTCGCGTGCGCCCGTCTCAGTTAGCGCTGCTAGTATAATTTTGATGTCAAGCGTGTACAGTTTTGTGGAGTAGATTACCATGGATTATTTACTAATTTATTATTTGGCAAAAAGACGTCAACGAAAACAACGTCGACTGCATAACCTGTTCTTGATAAGTAGGTTACTCAGCGGAGAATTCGATAATTCATTCGCCATATTCCATAATATTGGCCGAAATTGTACCTCAATTATTACGCGCTTTGTATCAATGTTCATGATTGTACCTAGCCTCCGACGCGTCTGACCGTGGCATCTAGCGGCGCTCATCTGATTTGTAGAAACAAACCTGCTCGCGTGTGCCCGTCGCGGGCGCGCGCCACCCGCCGCGCGGGTGACAATCCGCCACCCGCGCCCGCGCTCCGTCGCACGCGCCTGCGCTGTCCATACTATTTTTCATTATACACCCGCGAGCGTGCACCCGCGCGAGTTTTAGCGTTAGCCCTTAAGGTCATAAACACAACATTTTTAATTAGGTCACTTTTTTTCTAAGCGTGCGAAATGTACGAGGAACAAGGAATAATAAGCTGTATATGGATATAGTCAAACCAATATACTCGGAAATTTTCGTTAGAAAACTATTAATAGTGTTATTACTACATACATAAAATTGTGCTCATGAATAAATCAGTGTTTTAATGTGATAAAGGAAAATAAATAATAGCTTTGTATAATACTTAATGGACTTTTATTTTTATGTTTAAGTTAATAATACATATTGCAAGTACATATATTATGAGGCAGTAGTCATTAATCCCGCCCTTCAATTGTCCGCCACTTTGCTTACTCCCTTACTATAACCTGGATTGAGGTCGCCACAAAGACACACATGAATAGATAAAAGAAACAGAGACAAAGCGCGAATCAGTTGCACTACTACCAGCACGCGGGGCATGTGTGGTGTGAGTGACCACCAACCGCTTGTCGCGTACGCGGCGAGACTGAAAAAAACCGGTTTATGCTGGCACAGTTAGTTGACAATCTTAGGGTCATGTCAGTGCGATACGTTGTTTATACTTTGGTCAATTCACTAAGACGCGCCCCACTATTTATCGCGAGGGGAAACCGAAGGTTGTGGGGAGTACAGTTCGAACATCAGTCTCGAGTCGACCACGGCTCGGTGTACACGGGCTATTGTAGGTTGTGTCGCTGCGTGTTATGACCGAACGGAATGATGCTCTACTTAATTTTTTTTACCAATATTATATTTATAATGTCAAAAAAACGTATTGTATGATGATAAAGTACATATTTAAATGTGAATTGGCCAGAAGAATCGTTCCGTTGCCCATTCCTTCAGGTTAGGTTAACCTGAACTCGACTTTAATTTTTCTACAAAGGTCACTTGATTGGCTTTTACAGCCGATATAGATTTTCCAAAATAGTCCAAATCTAGCTGCTGTAAGGCTTTGGTCATTGGTAGTTACCATCCTACTGACAAAAACGTTACGTCAAGCAATTTAGCGTTCCAGTACGGTATCGTGTAGAAACTGAAGGAATGTAGATTTCATGCTACTCCTAACAAGTTAGCCCGCTTCCATCTTAGTTTGCATCGTCGCTTACCATCAAGTGTGATTATAGCTAAGATATACCATCAAGGGCTAACTTGTAATGAATAAAAATAATAATAGGTATCATGGGTTCACGCTTTACAAAAACACTAGGGGTATGGTAGACAAGACAGTGTGGAGTTGAGCTCAATCATTAAACTGTTTAAACAAAAGAAAATTAGATATAATTATACTAGGTACTCATCTGAGATGATTGTGGGTGTGTGTGTTTTTAAGATATTGTTAAATTGGTTAATATATATGTCGAAGCAATTAGACTAGAGACTTAGAATAGATTGTTGTAATATTGTGATAGATGTAATTGTTTATGGAAATTTTACTGTCTGTGGAAGTAATTATTTATGGTATGTCACGAGTTTTTTTATGAAAGTAATCGGAAGAGAACTAATTGTTAATCATTTAATGAGAGATATGAGAAAGGTGCTTACTTTTAATACAAAGTTAAATTCAATTTGATTTATAACATTCAAATGATTTATAATATCTCGTCACATGTTGCGATGTGAGATGAAAGTATCTTCTTTGATTTGTTTTAATACTCCAACCAATAAAAGAGCCGGGCGCCAAAGTCCTATTAGAGTATTTACACCATCTTGAGGTGAACAAAGGAGTTGGGTAGTTAGTTTGTGTCTAGAGTGCAGTGAGGATATTTAGTCGAGTTGGACCAGTGTAAAAAAGTAAAGTTCTTAAGAAGTATATTAAATTAGCGAGTAAAGTAAGATGGGTGTAAATAAACTACTGTTCTGAATCTTTATAATACGTCAGGAATTATAGAAATCTACTTCATGTATCAAAACTTCGTGAACTTGCAATATATCTCGTTCGCGAAGACGTGCAAGCAAGCACAAAACAAAGTCTTTGTAACGCCCAAGAGATTAAGAACCACTAAAGATGATGCCAAGGACAATGGTGATACTCCGACATATATATTAACCTATATCACAATATAATGTTGCTGTGCAGGACCAACACGACATATTCATTTTTAAAAAATGGGTTAAAATGAAGTAGAGCATACTGCTAGTCAAACATGACATTCTTGTTGACTTAACTAATTTGACACTTTGTGTGAGTGTGCACACATTGCTACTCGTCACGTAGTAATAGAACTCACATTCTTGCAGTTTTTATTGCACACTTGCACTGTAAGCGTTTGAAAAACAAAAAACGACGAGCCATCATGGATTGACCAATCTATAGCTTGTTTTATCCTATTGTGACAACCCTTCAAAATAGGTAACAATTTTGCACGTTCTTAAGAGCGTGACCTCTTCCTTTCATCTACTCATGTGACTATAGTTAGTAAAAGTAGACAGTCTGTGCATACTATGTTAAATGGAAGAAATTAGTTCCACTTGTCAATGATCCAAACTTGTATGAACAAAAGTTTACTTTCTTCTTTCTTCCCGGGCTTTTTCCGCACTTGGCCACGATGTTGGCCGTTGTGCGTGTTTACGTTTACTTTATTTGCGTTAAGTTTATATTACTAAGTGCGTTGAGTTTACTTTATTATTTACAAAAAAAGAGTTTGAAGTGCTTCGCTACCGTTTAACGGTCCAACGCCATTTTAAGACTTATTGCGTGCCGAATCGTATACGGTTCTATACAAGCTGAGGGATTAAGTTATAATCTACGTTTAGATTGCAAGTTGGCTTTATATAAAGTTTACCTACAGAGATATATACTCTAAGTCTAAATTAATACTAGATACATGGACCATAGGGAAAATAAAATAAAACAAGAAAAAACGTAACGTAAAAGGTATGTATTTTTTAAACTATTTACAAAAAAATAAATACACAAAATATTCACAACATTTACATCAAGTAAATGCACGACAATATTTTAATTAAGTGCGGGGGGCGGATGGAATGAAATTCAACATAAAATTGAGGAAGTATTCCAATCGTTTCGGCGATACATAAATAAATAGTGATAACCAAATGCTTTGATAGGAAAGAACACGTAATTGAGTTATTATATATTAAGTAATATTTATCGTTCACAATAGATTCATACAAGATCCTTAGAGGTGACTGTGACTGATGAGACGCATACATTTGTACAATCACATTATTATAATAAATTCTTAGTTTAGAAATTGATTGGTTTCCCAATGTAGGCGGCCAAGTTAGCTTCTCTTAACGCTTCTGCGCATGTCTGAAAACATGAAATATTAAAAATTATATCTTTTTGCCCGTTTATATTTAAATATTACATACACTTAAGTCACATTTGATAGTTAATGATGTAGTCGAAGTTATATCTGTATTTACATCGCATAGGCATTTAAAAGGGCACATTTTAATAGCATTATAACTATACTAAAGCCAAACTCGATTGAGAATGCTTGTCAACAAACAAATTCAAAATGAAGGTAGAAAATGCAACACATTTTATGCCTAATAAATTTAAAATTATGCTTTGTTTTTTTATAAAATCTTATTTAAAAGATATTGAATATATTAATTAGTTTCAAGCTTAATAATTTAATTTATTGTCATGAATTCGTCATTAACAAGTTAATTAAAAAAATTAGGTGCAAAATGACTAGTGATTTCTACCTTCATTTCTAATTTGTTTGTTGACAAGCATTCTCAGTCGAGTTTGGCATTAGTATAGATTTGAATTATTGTTATTGATACTACTAAAGATCTAACGATCTAAAAAGAAAGAGAACAATTGTTATTAATCTTGCGGGATAGTTAATTAAATCCGAGATTATTTAACATTGTTAAAGTGTACTTACGGGATGCGCGTGGCACACTCGGGCCACATCCTCCGCGGCCGCTCCGTACTCCTGCGCGAGCACTGCCTCGTTGATCAGCTCACCGCCGCCCTGAATGAACATGTTTATTATAGCTCCCGGCAAAGAGTAAGAACAGTACTGTTGTCTACGACGTTGTGATTAAACCAAACGTTTCTAGATCGACGATTGATCAAGTTATGACCAATTTCCAATATTGAGAGGCATGGGCATAGCTTTGGGGCAACTGCCCTAGAAGTGCGCTCGGTCAATGGTAATTTGTAAACGCAGATATAATCTGGGTTTGTAATGTTCACTAGTTCCATAGCTACTATGTGGGGCTATAGAGGATACCGCAAATCACACGCTGGTAGAGTGCGCTGCTTGGGAGCCGCAGAGACAATCGTTGGCTGCCATTCTGGAGGGAAACGTTTCACTGCTGCACGTAGTGAATGCTATGATCAACAGCGAGACATGTTGGGCGGCTGCAGTATCCTTCTGCGAGTCAGTGATTACTCTAAAGGAGTCTGAAGAGAGAGCGAGAGAAGCCGATCCAGATGCTCCTCACATACGGAGGCGTAGACAGGGCGGAAGGAGGCGCCGCTACGCGCACCTACTCCCACCGTAAATAAAGCCGGAAAGCGTCGGTACGTTATAGTATGAATGTCTCCCTCGATCCTGTGACGTACCATTTAATGACGCAGACGTGTCCGCTGGGTTTTAGTGGGTATTTCGGCTACTCTGAGAGTCCCACATACCCTTCTGGAAGCAGACTCTTCGGATTTGCTTCTGGGAGGGATGCGTAAATGCATTTCCCAGTGTTCCATAGCTACTGTTGCGCCGTGCGCGTATTATTCATTCGCTTATGCGAATTAGTTTTGCAGTGTCCACTATTAGAACAATATAGTCAAGGATTGTCTTTATTTGACTATATAGAATCCTAACTACATACTTGTTAAGGCAACTGCGGTTGACGTTAGTTGCTATAAAACTAGCTTGTGATAGTGTGTGAGGTTTTTTGTAAGGCAACGATTAGTTGCCTGCCCACTCGATAGGACAGAGCGGTGAGCTGGGTAAAAATATAGCATTAAATCTCTGCTAATCTTTAGGCAAAAACGTTCTCGAAATAATTATTTTGATCCAGCTGGTTATCTGGCTGCGCGCCTACGGACAGGCAGAACTTGCAACTTCGCTCCACTCTACAGCGGTCAGGTGGGCGGTAGCCTTTTGCGGTAGGCTCCTTGAGTGTTTGGAAGGGAACCAATCGTGTAGAGTTACACCAATTAATGACTCGTTGCATGCTGTGTTTTTTTTATCGACTACAAGTTGGCCCTTGACTGCTATCACACCTGATGTTAAGTGATGATGCAGTCTAAGATAGAAGCGAGCTAACTTGTTAGGAGTGGGACGAAAAGCCACACCCCTTTCGGTTTCTACACGACATCGTACCGGAACGCTAAAGATTTCGCTTGGCGGTACGTTTTTGTCGGTATAATAAAAAAACACTTTTTGACGACCTCCGTGGCGCAGTGGTATGCGCGGTGGATTTATAAAGACGGAGGTCCTGGGTTCGATTCTCGGCGGGGCAGATTGAGATTTTTCTTAATTTGTCTTGGTCTGCCTGGTGGGAGGCTTTCGCCGTGGCTAGTTAACACCCTACCGACAAAGACGTATCGCCAAGCGATTTAGCGTTCCGGTACGATGTCGTGTAGAAACCGAAAGGGGTGTGGCTTTTCGTCCCACTCCTAACAAGTTAGCTCGCTTCTATCTTAGACTGCATCATTACTTAACATTAGGTGTGATAGCAGTCAAGGGCCAACTTGTAGTCGTTAAAAAAAAACACTCCCAGATTTTTACGCGCCTAGCTCCACGTCTAAGGACAAACACAATTCGCAAATTCGCTCCGCTGTGACGTAATATGCTAGTAAATAATTGAAGTTGTGACTCACGGGGCCGATGATGTGCGTGCCGAGGATGACGTCGGTGGATTTGTCGGCGAGCACTTTGACGAACCCGTCGGGCTCGCCGTTGGTCTTCGCTCGAGAGTTCGCCAGGAACGGGAACTTGCCCACTTTGTACGCTCTACCCTGTAACAATAATGGATATCATTTTGACGTTTGTTTGTTTTGTAGTTTGTTACGCTTTCACTCTACACTGAACAAATCGTCATGCAACTTTGTATCATTAAAAATATCATAAAAGGAAGCCGTTTTTCTGATCCAGCCCCTATTGGGGGATGTTTCTAGTTTTCTCTAAATGTAATATTTCATCGGGCGCTGACATTAAAACCTACGTTCAAATCGAGTATAAGACATCATTATGATATTTTTCAGTTATTGCAACATTTTTAAAAACACTTAGGAGATCGCTCATGTACGTGAAAGCAGCATTCAGTTGCCGCTTTCCGCTTTAACGAGTAAGTATGTTTTTCAACAACCAACATAAAAAAAATAAATCTTGCTATCCAAATATATTTGAGTACTACGAGTGTAAAGTCATAAAGTGAGCAAATATACCTCTTTCTTGAGATCTTCCTCCGTTTTGCCAACCCAACCAACTTCGGGTGACGTATATATGACAGACGGAATGGCGTCGTAGTTGAAATGCACAGGCATGCCCTGCAACAGTAAAAAATATATTAAAAACAATCAATAAATCAATCATAAAAACCATCATTCGATGGTGGATCTTTACCCAACTGCGACAGATAGAGGGTAATGTATTTCGAGTGTATTTATGTATGTATGTTCTTTGGCACGCGCTATACCTTAAACGGCTGGACGAATTTTAAATATAAGGTATCGTTAAATTCATCTAAATTCTGGTAGTGACATAGGCTATATAAATGTTCAAAATGGCTGTTATAAATTAAAAAAGGGGGGATGTGTGTGTTTTTTTCTTGATTTATATATTTATTTGAAATATAAATATACATTTTTATTTTCTGTTATTCATAATACTGTAAAAGTGTCGCAAAAACTCGATCGTGCATAAACACGATCGAGCAGCTGCATCCATCGAACAGTGCTTAGAATTCATATATAATCATGGTTTTTTTAATAGAACCAACATACAAATTTTAATTAAGTAACTACAACACAACTTATTCATAAAGCTCATTTAATAAATAATAATTGCATTGTCACAGAAGGCAAGTGTAAGAAATTAGAATATGCAGTAAGTTATTTACCTTTATTCCCTCAACGCAAACGATTCCTTCGTCTTCCGCTTTATGGGCCAACATGGGGCCGTGGATGACGTCACCGATCGCATATATTCTGAAATATGACATGGAAGCTTATATAATTGTTATAATTATTTGGGTATGTATAATAAATATAAAAATATTCATCAGTCAACATAGTACCCATAACAACCTACTTACACTTACTACGGGCCTATATAGCGATTTGTGTATTGTCCTATAATATTCATTTATTTATAATTTATAAATTAACTAATTATAGATATTTCTTTTTAGAAACTACTGTGTATTAAAAGATTGAATAAGTTATTGCAATATAAATGAAATCGCGTAAAGCAGTCCATTTCACATATTGACCATCAAGCAGTGCGGTAACTAGGGCAGTTCCAGTAGTGCCTAGGCACAGGGCGCACAAATAACCAGACCATATACAAACAATACCTTATTTAGAGTCAGTTACAAGTCTGTGACGCAGTTACGCACGCTGGCACAGGGCGCATAAATTGCTGGTTACGGCTCTGCCATCAAGAGATCCCTATATTACAACAATACGCTCAATTGACTCGAAATGTTGCACCCACACGCTGCTTGTCAAATCAAGGAAGTGATATATCTAAGAGTCCCAAGCGACTCCATCTGAAAGTGCAGTGCCTTCGTGGCGCAGTGGTATGCGCGGTAGACCTAAAAGACAGAGGTTCATGGTCCGATTCTCGGTTTGGCCGATTGAGATTTTTTAAATAATCCGGGTCTGGCTGGTGGGAGTACTCGGCCCTGGCCAGTTACCTATGACATAAACGTACTGCCAAGCGATTTCCTGATTCGGTACGATGTAGTGTAGAAATCTAAGGAGTGTGGATATTATAAGACTCTTAACATGTTAGCCCGCTTCCATCTTAGACTGCATCATCACTTAACATCAGGCGAGATTGCACTGAGGGGCTAACTTGTAATTAATAAAAATGGAGCCGTTCGTTATACGCGATAGGTGTTTAGAAATCCCTACAAAACGTAAGGTAATAAATCCAGAAATGGACATCTATCGGCTGATGTGATGTCGATATTTTTATTTACTTACCCGGGAATCGTAGTCTGGAATTTATTGTTGACCGGGACGCGACCCCTGTCGTCCAGCGCGATGCCCACTTTGTCCAGCCCCAGGTCCTTGGTGTAAGGCCGCCTGCCGATGGAGATCAGCACCACGTCGCATTCCAACTGTCAAACAAGTACTACAATTCAATACAACATTTCTGTATTTTTCCATTTAAGTTTTTAAAAAATCTAGATTCATCCCTTTCTAACATTCTTCATTCACACTCGCCTGGAACAGGGTGAATGTTCTTGGATCAAATCCAGGACATTCTAATAGGGACAGGATAAGGGACAGGTCCATAGTACACTAAACTGACGAACTTGTACAAAACGTTTAATGAAATTAGAAGAAGCAAGAGTTATATGCAGGGATCGTGGCAAGTGGGAGAACATGGTCTTTGCCAACCTCTATGAGAATAAGACGTGATTGGTATGTATGAATGCAGATTCATCTAAATTCTAAATTAATCATCTAAAATTAATAATCTAGCACATCAACAATTTACATGTAATTTAATATTCGACATAAACATGTTAATTTTTGTGGTGTATATAAAAACAATGTAAAAAAAAAGTATACTCATACTACGTAAAGTAGTAAAGTGTGAAATTGGAGAAGTAAAAATAGCCTAGCCAAAGAAAACTTAATCATAGTTCAAAAATTAAATTCAGTAACTTGTATGCCCTGAACATGGTTATTTTTGTCAAATAACACTTGCTTTTATACTTTATCTAACAAAAACTCGATGTTTTCTAGTTAGGTAATATTAGATTTTATGCTTTCATAGTGATTTATCAGAAATTAATAAAATTCTAAACAAAATGCGCCACCTAATTCACTGAAAGGGCACATATAAACTTGAATATTACGTTATTTTATTAATGACTGTTTTGGACATGACATCAAATGACTAAAGTGCCTGCAAATAACCTCCTAAAAAAGTAAAAAATGTATTTTGTTGAACAGGTCTTAAACAAATTACATGTTATGTATGACCCAGATTACACTTGTTCTACTTTATATGAACTTTTGATAACCCTTTTAAAATTTGATTTGGTCAATTAATATATTCGCTGATAATTGTTTAGTTTTCTCAAATAGGATCTCTATCTCTATTGTGCAAGTGATAAACAAATCTCATCAGTAAAATGTCACATTCCTCTTAAAAATGAACAAAGTATTTCATCATGTACTGTCATTTATTTGTGGACAATCAAATAACAATTCATCATAGCAAATACTGATAACATTGGACAGATAACATTCATAACAATGTATGTATGTACACTGCCTTTTTTAAATACCTATCTTCAAAACTGGGGAAGACAGGATTTCTCGCGCTCTCGTGGCGCCCTCTGGTGTTTCGGTGTACAACAACAAATATTCAACCCATATGTATGTATGTGATGTACTAAAAAATTACTGATACAATTTGGATAAGGTTTTCGTTATTGTTAATTTGTTTTACTAAAATATATGTATTTAAGCATAGCTTTTAGCGAAAGTTTTAGAACAATTTCAAAGCGCTTCTTTTGTTTTTGTCCTTTTTGATAAGAATTATTTTATATTGAAGGATCACTCATTAATTTATTTGATATCACATCATTTTTTTTAAATCTTGTGCTTTACTAGGGTAACCTCGCGATTCTGTCAGCAAAAATTCTGTTTTGTGAAATGCTTGTAACATTATCCTATGTTATTCGACAGGGTTATATTTATCTCTATACCAAAATTTATCCAAATTCGTTTAGTAGTGAAAATGTAACAGGCAGCCTAAACATTTATAATATAAGTATGTACTAAGTATGGATTAGGACATAAACATTTTGTATAAGTAGGAAACTTACAGTCTCAGCGTTGCCGCCTTTGGCAGCTTCAACATTGACTTTGACAACATTGCCCTCCTTCTTGACACCTGTCACTTTAGTTCCCAGTTTGAACTTCATGCCTTGCTTGGTCATGATCTTCTGCAGAGTTTTGGATACTTCGCCATCAATGCCAACACCTGTTGAGGCAAAAATCATTTAATCATTAGCAAATTAATAGAATTTTGTTGTATTTAGTAGTTATAGTAGTTTTTTTTTTAATTCAGAATGCTTTAATAAGTTGCATAGATTGGTAATCTCAAAGACAGTGGTAATTAAATTGCCATCAATAATTGGTTGTTGAGGAGAGTGGGATTACTAGATGAAGTAGGTGGTACTAGACGAAGTCTTAAACAATTTAATTGGCCAAAGCTGGGAATCGAACTCAGTACCTCCTAGGTATAAATCATCATATCATCACATAACCAACTTTGCTATAAATGTTGGCGTTAAAGTCACTTAAAATGAGATTACAGAAAAGGAGCAACTATCCACAAATAATAAATCATCTGTCTACTAGCCTATCAAGGCAATCATCTAGTTAACATTTTGAAGTACTCAGATATTTCCTTAACCAATAGAATAAAAACAATAATTAGAACATGTTAATCACCTCCAATTGATTCAAGGAACTCAATAGCAATGACATCAGCACCAAGCCTCTGATACACTGAGCCCAGTTCAAGGCCAATGACACCTGCACCAATAACCAACATCTTCTTGGGTACTTTGGGTAGTGAGAGAGCTCCCGTTGATGTGACAATTTGCTGCTCATCAAACTGGAAAAGACGGTCATTTTTATTAGTCAAAAGTAAAAAATATGTGTGTCTTGGGATATCCCACTTAAATTCGGCTACCACTGTGGGTTAGAGTACCAGCGACATTTGGCGAAGCGATTTTTGTCCTCATCCCAAAAAAAGTCGAAGTAACTCATCCAAAGGACACTAGACCGATAGCTCTAACTAATACTATTTCCAAATTATTTTTCAGTATATTGCAAACAAAAATGATAAAGCACATGATAAACAATAGGTATTTCAGGCCTAATCACCAGAAAGGGTTTTTGCCCGGAATTTCTGGTTGCCTGGAACACAATTCACTTCTAGGCGAAAGTCTCAAGGATGCTAGAAAATATGAAAGGCAAATTACGATCTGCTGGATAGACCTAGAAAATGCGTTTGGTTCTGTCCAGCATGATCTATTGACTTTCGCCTTGAGGTGGTACAATTTTCCTGATCTAGTTATTGATTTAATCACTTCTTACTATTCAAAATTGAAATTCACCATAGCAGTAAACAATGAGTACTCAAATCCCCTACATTACAATGTGGGGCTGTTTCAAGGTTGCTGCCTATCTCCAATAGCTTTTAATGTAGTCATCAATATTCTAATAGATAAATTAATTGTTCAAGAAAAGAAATGGGGCTATCGGTTTAAAATTAACAATAAATATACAGAGTCCATCTTAGCTTTTGCAGATGACCTTGCTTTACTGACACGAAACCCAAAACATTGTCAGGAGCTATTGAATGTAGTGGATGAGTTCTGCTCATGGACTGGTGGGCTGAGGGTAAAGCCAAGCAAATGTCACTGTCTATGTCTGGGGAGACGAAATACTAAATTTACATCTTATGATCCGGGTCTCTCTATTAGTGGCCAAAGTGTAACCACCATTGCTGAAGCATTGCCTTTTAAGTTCCTCGGTAGACAGATTGATTACAAAGGACGCACTCCATCCCTTGAGGTAGTCGTCGATAACTTCATAAATGACCTCAATAAGGTAGACCAACAGCCCATTAACAATATAAAAAAAGCGTGGGTCTATGACAACTATCTCACTTCACGTCTGACTTGACCATTCCTCGTTTATGATATTGGCAGAACCCATCTGGCAAAACTAGATGCAAATGTCATAAAAACATTGAAGTCTTGGTTTGGTCTAGCACTCTCGGCTGACCCTTCAACTCTATTCAGAGATTACAATAATTTTGGGTTAAAACTAAAAAGGCCATCGGAACTCTATAAACACCTCAGGGTTACCAGAATGCACATTCTAGTTAAGTCCCAGGACGAACTAGTTGCATCACTTCCTAAAGACGAGGGTGCCGGAAAACTTGACTCTAGGCTTCAATTTTACAAACAATTTATGGCAGGGGCTCAGGTAAATAGAACCGGGTTGGGTGCAAGACATAAAAAGGAAGACCAAGACATAATAAAATCTTTTCTTAAACAAGATGAGGACGACAACTACAAAGTGCATGCCATGAACCTAGAAATGCAAAACGAGTGGTTAAACCTAGGCGAGTTCTGCATCCCTCTGGCTCTGAAGTGGCGCGCCTTGCTGTACGATTGGTCTCCTGCCTTATTGAAATTTTATCTTAACGCCTTTCAACTGACTCTCCCAGATCAGAGTAACCTAGTAAGATGGGGAAAAGCCTCGGAAAAATCTTGCTATACCTGTGGTGAGGCAGTGGGCACTGCAAGGCACTTATTGGTAGGATGCAAGGTGCTCCTGGACAGGGGTCTCTACTCACGCCGCCACGACAGAGTACTAGAAATCATACGTGAAGCTATAAGCCTTTTAGTAGCTAGGGCTCAAAAAGGGTTGACGACGAATAAAAGACAAACTAACTTCGTTAAAGCAGGCTCAAGTACAAATTCCACCAGCAAGCCTTATTCAATTCTGGGCTCTGCTCCTGATTGGACTATATTAATGGACACGTATGAAAAGCACTATAAAATCCCGGAAGACTTAGCTATTACGACATCTAGACCGGACATATTTCTTTTTTCCAAACAAATCAAACGTATAGTACTTGTTGAGCTTACAGTGCCGTGGGAAACAAACATCCCTAAAGACCATGTATTCAAAGTGAATAAATACTATGACCTTACTAATGAACTAACCAAAAATGGCTATGTGGTTAGTTTATACGCGGTAGAAGTGGGTGCGAGGGGTATACCAGCGAAGTCTCTCTACAACCTGCTAAAAGACCTTGGCCTTACTAGAAGTGCAGTAAGCTCCATATTGGAATGAGTGTCCAAAGCTGCTCTAGTAGGGTCCTTCCGAATATGGTTGGGCAGGGAGAATAACTTGAACAGAGGAGGTGAGTGTTGACGCGCGTCACAAAGGGTACCCTTAAACCTACACCCGTGTCACAAGTCTCGGGCTCTGTTCGGAGTTTTTCTCTCAGCCACGCGATGGACCCGGCACCCGCACGGTGAATCCATGGAATGCTAAGATATTCGTCTCAACAGTCGAGGAGCCTGCTGCCATATATGTGAGAGAAAAAGAAGCCAGACAGTCTGGTACCATACAGTGTTACATACTCATAACGAAACAGTTATTAACCACAGAGTTAGTTTTGCGAAGACTCAGTTATGGTTTAGTTTTAGGTCTTAACAAATTATTATTATGTGTTTGCAATGGTTGGAGAGCTAATCATATATAAGACTAGGCCTCTATGACGGAGCTATTTCTGACCAAAATGAGTGCAATACATACATACTCATAGCGATTCAATTGGTTGATACCCTTCATTTATATTATTATTATATTATATTATAGGACAATTACACACATTGCTATATAGCCCCAAAGTAAGTATACTCGTAAGTAGCTTGTGTTATGGGTGCTATGATAACTGATGAATATTTTTATATATACTATACATAAATACTTATAATATATAGATGAACACCCAGACACTGGAAAACATCCATGCTCATCACACAAACATTTTTCCAGATGTGGGAATCGAACCCACAGCCTAGGATGCAGAAGCAGGGTCACTACCCACTGCGCTACTCGGCCGTCAAAGCCTTTTGCCTTCAGACTTCTGCCATACATGTTGCTAACTTCTTGAAAGAAAGCCTAACTCTATTAACTAACCCTGGCGCTCACTACCCCAACTTTAACAATAATAATAAGCTCCGATCGGTGAATGGTTTCCAGCCATTCACACTCCTGCATTTCTGCTACGCCCGATATTAAACCCAATGTTATACTTTACTTAAATTTGAACTGGAATTGTATATTCTAAACAATTTTATGTCATAGCATGTCATAATTATTAGGGTCTTTTTTGCAATTTACACTTACTTCCTAGATCAACCGGAAGTTGCTAGAAACGCTCCTTCTTCCAATAAGGATATGTCATCATATCGGCGATAAGCCAAGCTGTTTGGGAGTTGTAAGGGAACACATAAAGAGTGCAGACAGACAGAAAATAATAATTTAAAGCATTCTGCAGAAATGCAACAATGATAATATTTCAATAAGAGTCGTTTGTTGCAAAAGGAAGGATGTGATCTCTGACTACCCCTATAAACGAAGTGTGATGGTGTGTGTGTGTGTGTGTATGTATGTATGTATAAGTATTAACAATTATGCAGTAAGAATACTTACAGTTACACCGGGGAAAGGAGTCACTTCTGATCCAGTAGCAATCAAGATGTTCTTTGTATTAATAGTTTCAACACCTTTTTCACCTTTGACTTCTACTTTGTTTGGTGCTGTTATAGTACCAACACCTCGTACAAGTTGCACCTGCACAATTTATTATAGTATTTAATAGTTATTAATAGTAATTAATAGTGTTCAATAGCAAAAATTAGTCATGAAATTAAATATCTCAAATATTATTTTTCTTCAATGCTTGTACTTTTGACTTCTTTTTATATGGATATATGTGCAATTCTAGAATAGAAACTAAACAACCTTTAGCAAAAAATCCTTTTTTTTTTTTAATTTGAAGTTATTATATTCTGCCCAGTCACATGCTTTGTGTTAAGAAAAGATATAGAAGTTTGGAAGTTGGTTGGATTTTAGTTCTTTTTAAATTTTTTTACACCTAATAGTCAGTTATTATACCAGAAGGCTAACTTGTTAGGTAATATCCACACACCTTCGGTTTTTACACGACATCATACTGGAACTAGACTGCTAAATCCGGCATTGTATCACTGTGCCACTGACATTGTCAAAGGAGACAGTTTTTCATTACTTAATAATATTAAAATTTAAAATGATTACCTTATTCTTATTAAAAAGCATTGCAATGCCACCAGTTAGTGCTTTAACAGCATTGACCTTGTAAGTCATCATAGCGTCAAAGTTCAGTGAAACATTCCCCACTTCAATTCCTCTGTGCTTGAGGTCATGTTGAGCCATGTGATATAGATGAGAATTGTGAAGTAGAGCCTTTGAGGGAATGCAGCCAACATTCAAACATGTTCCTCCTAGAGTGGGATCCTTTTCAACTGAAATTGTCTATGGAAATGATAAAAATTCTATCTATTATCTTGATTTCAAGTTGTTATGGAACATTTCAAGGGAACTTTGTAATAAAAGCTCTAAAATGTACTTGACTTTGAATATATTTGTCTGTATGTACATAATCTTAAATAAAAGTATGCACAAACTTAAAAAAGTAACAATGTTGTCTATTTAGAGTACAACAGACTCTCAAAAACTTAAGTACATCCAAGAGCTTATTTAATCTGAAGTAGGGAAATGAAACAGACATGTAAATAGTTTGACAACAACTTTACTTTCCTTTTATCTGCATGAACCTGGATTATTTAAGGTAACTGTTGGAGATTGCATCGTTGGTCTAGTGGTTAGCCTATGTGGCTTCAATCATGTGGTCCTGGGTTCGATTCCCGGGTTGGGTCACAGAATAATTCTGAGCTTTTTCATTCATCTATGAAATAATGTACATTCCAAGCTCGGAGTCTGGAAGTTGGTGGTGTTACACCTCAGTGCTTCGGAGAGCACGTTAAGCCATCGGTCCCAGTCACTATCATCAACATCTGATAGTGATCGTAAATGAAATATTATCAACCTAAGCCTGCCAGACCGCATTGGACTAGGGTGGGGAGTGTACTCTCCATATCCCCTCTTCTATAAGCTGATGATGATAATAATGAACTATTGAAGGCAAAAAATATTATCAAACTTTCACAAATGTATTAATTACCACTATTTTCGTTTCTATTTAAAAATCAACATAATATAAAAATTGCAGAACCGATGGATTCAACATCAGTCTCTAGCTTTTGCGGCCACAACTTATTTTTAATTAGAATTTATATCTAAACTAGTGGGTGTATACTATTCAATAAAAATAGAACTATTTTGGTTTCCTAATTAAATTATAAGCAATTATTGTATTATAAGCTCAGATAAAACACTCTTGTAAGATCAAGTCAACTGTGGGTTAAGAATTGTGGGGTACTTTAAAGTTTCACAGCCCCGAGGGGACCCCCGGCAACCGTCAGGCAAATAATGACAGCTGTCATTATAGCTCCGTCGCTACCCGGGTAGCCGCGGGCCTCAAAGAAGGTTTGAATGTCAGGCCCACAGGGGTTAAATAAGATGGAATGGATTTCTAAAGAGCTACCTGCCGATGTCCAATTGCAAAAGATTCAGTACCTTCAAGCCCAACTGGGCAGCTTTAATAGCAGCAACATATCCACCGGGGCCCGAACCAATAACTACCAGGTCTGCATCATGTGTTGTGGAGTACTGTCTGAGACCAATCCTTATGTTGCCACTCTATAACATGTTACAATTAAAACAAATTACAATTAATTATTAGATCATATCATAATATATATCTAATAAGCTGTTCTTTTAACCTACTGATTTAATGTAATTAAGAGAATAAAAATTATTGTAGAGCTGAGTGAAATGACATTTATTAAAGCTTTTTAATTAAACAATTAAAAATCTAGTTTTCACCAAAGAAAGCGTACTATTTTTTTCTCTTTGCCATTTTCATATCAATTATACTAATGTTTCTTATTTTGCTGTGGCTAAACGTTTGAAGGTTTTGCTCTTACTGAATCAAAGTCACGTGTTGAAGGTCAAAGACTTCACCAGCTTCATGTTAAAATATTTTATATCAATATTGCATAACACATATTATAAAAATATTCATAAAGTATATGTTATGTTTTAAATTAGAATAAGGCTGTATAAAAATTAGCAGAGGCATAAAATCATCAAGATTGCATAACCCTTGTCCGAAAACTTTGTTTTGTGCATTTAATAGAAACTAAGTGATAATACTAAAGGCTTACCCTAAATGGAGATGAGGCTAGCTTTAGAAACTTGTAGCCCATATTTGTAATCGATTTATGGGTCAGTTTCTATGGTTGAAGATGGAAAAATTAAGAAAAATATGTCGATTTCGGAGCCCCTGACAATCGGCCGATTTGACAGTTCTTGTCACTTGTGACGTTAGCTGCCAAAAGTGTCATTATTACTACAGATTAGACATGAATATATTTGTTACGTTGAAATAACACGAGAATTAAAATATTTCGGTGCGTCATATAAATAAGCTTTTAAGGATTTTATTCTGATTAAAATCAATAATACATTTTTATAAAAAATATCGTTTTTAATATTTTGCATTAAACCAATATTATTTTCAATAAAATATTTCATTTAGTAATTGCAACACCGAAATGCGCGCGCTGATGCAACGGAAGTTTTGTTTATCAATCAAGCAAGCGAGCAGTATGAAATATTATCGCGAACGTGGTAGTGTTTGTTGCTGGAACCGTTAAATGTAAACGTGCATACTACACACGTAAATCGATTTAAAGTATTTTTTATATCGGATATACTCACGTGACTTACAAAATACGCAGTTGTCGTATTATATTTCTTACGTTTCCTGAACCACTGGGTAAGTACCATACAAAGACTAATAAATGCTAAGTACAGGTGCTCAAATTATTTGCGTTTGTTTTGTTTCTTATCACCTTAATCAAAATAACCTTTAAGATTAAAAAAAATATCTATGATTAAACGAAAGAAGTAAGAACGAAATAATTGAGCTTTTGTACTGATTTTTGACTATTTTTTAATAGATAAGTACTTACCTAAGAAATTTAAGTTGTTTACTAACCTTGCGACTCAGGCTAATAATAAGTTTATATTTCGATATTTGTCATAATATTTTTTTTAAATTAAGTAAAGAAATAAATAGCTGAGTATTACGATAAAAGTACGGGGCATAAGTAATCCGGTACCCTTATCACCAAGACCATAATTATTTTTTTTGCTGTTGTCATTTTATTCAAAAGGTTGATTGTGACCTACAATAAAATCTGTAGATAAAACCTAAAAAGTAGATTTGTAATGTAATGGAGGGTCAAATGTATACGTCGTATAATTGGAATTATAAAAATCGATCAAAACATAGTATTCAATTTCATGCTAATAACAGTATAAATATAATAAATCGTAATTGAACTCAATTTCCTCTCTTTCGAGCTACAATCTACTAAATAAACTAAGTATATTTCTACAAATGTTAATATTCCATTGATAGCCCACGCGATCAAAAAAGTTACGTTCTTGTAGTAGGACCTATTTTACCAAAAGTATTATTTGACCAGCTGATGATGATATACCTTCATCAATAACTATAATCTATACTAAAGCCAAACTCGATTGAGAATGCTTGTCAACAAACAAATTAAAAATGAAGGTAGAAAATGCAACATATTTTATGCCTAATAAATTTAAAATTATGTTTTGTTATTTTAAAAAATCACTAGTGATTTCTAAATTCATTTTTAATTTGTTTATTGACAAGCATTCTCAATTTCTCAATCGAGTTCGGCTTTAGTATAGATAACATTACTCGTTCTGTAAACATGTCTATAAAAGAACTAGCTTATATTACGCTAAAATTGCATGGATACAATTTATATCTCTTGGTTTAATTTTCTTTTTGAACTTAATTTTCATTCCTATTAAGTTTCATTAATGAGGACTGGTGGAAGATCGAGAATATGTCAGTGAAGAATTATTTTATTTACTAAAAACATTTCCTGTCATCTTTGATGAAGCGTACGAAATCGATCTACTTGTTTTTCAGTTCAAATACCAGACAAATTAGGAGTCAAGATAATTTTTTTTTAAATCAATCCTATTTGTTTTATCTGGGTATACCTGTAGGTAATTATCTACCTACTAATTATTTTTTATCAAAACACAAAACAAAAATAAACTGAATAGATTCGATTTCCTTATGATTAACTACATTATAGATTAGTCAGTACTTTATATTTACTTATTAGTCATTTACTATAAAATATTATTTATTTACAGAATAAGTCTAGGTAGACTAGAGCTTAGATAGATCTTAAATTATTCCCGCGACCAACCAGTGACCGTATTTACCTAGTCAGGTTATTCTAAGCGCTCAAACACGAATAATGAAAACTAAAACGCAACAGTTGTCCATTTCCGTGTCATAATTTGCTTGTTTTAATGTTTCGCTTCAAAAGTGTCATAATTTACACGATGATATGCTGGACTTGTGCAGGTTATTGTTTCGCGTCGGTTTTATTTTACACATTTGCAAAGTTGTTTGACGAGATTTTACTCAGTAGGATCTAATTTAGCTTCTGACGTTGCAAAATAATAAAAAATCGTAATTAAATTATAATGAAACAATAGTTTGGTATTTAGTATTCTAGAATTTATTCATTTTAGAATCTTCTGCTATAATTACGCGTATTTCACTTCTATCTTTATCATTGCCATCGTTATCATTATCAGCCGAAGCTGAATATGGGTGTTTTTTGGGACTTCTAAACACAACGATCCTGAGCAGCTTATGCCCAGCGGTTCCTTGTGACACGTTTGATGTCGTCAGACCACCTGGTGGGGGGTCGCTTTCCGATGCAGGGTCGTCATTCTAGCACCTTGGGCTCTCAATTTCCATCCGCTTTTCTTTTACTATCTTACTAGTATTTAATTAAGTTTTGGTATGGTATAAACGTGTTTTCTCGTAGACTATTAACGGCACTTAATAAAATTTGAGAAGACAGAATTGAGCTTTTTTATTTGAGCTTTATAGAGCCCATATTTTAAATAGGGTTGATCCTAATTAGTTGAGCGGTTAGAGTAGAATACAAGGAACCAGAGATTAAAAGGTCAAGCCGTGGCTACAAAATAAACGGGAATAGGCACATGGTTATTAAGACCATTAAAAAAACTAGTTTAGTAATTAAAAAAGCTAACTGTTAATTAACGTTAAGAATTGATGAAGCGAAAAAAGAAAAAGTTGAAGCTTTTACTATAGAAGTCTTTTCAGTCACTGTCTAAAATCAAAATTACATTACCGAGGTTTTGAATTCCACGCGTTCATATCGTGAAGTATTATTGTTTAGAAGCAAATCGAGTAGGAAATTAATACCGGCGCGGGTGGCATTAATTAATAACATTAATGAAATGGGCGTAACTTGAAACTGTTTCTACTTATTGTATTGACTGACTCGTTCAGTTATTCGCTAGGAAAAATTCTCACTACGGTAATAATATAACAACTAGTTTATTATTCACATTATTGTATTTTTTAGTAAATACTTAGTAATCATAAAACGTTCGTACAATCATAATCAAATATTAGAGCTATTTCCGAGAAACTCTTTTTCCGTCTGCAGAACCAATATAAGTCTTTCGGGTTAATATTTTCTAAAGAAATAAATAAGTACGGTAATGAAGCCGCCGAATGGAAGCCGAAAAATAAAAAATCTGTGGAAAGCCGAAAAGGAAAAAGTATCAAAATACTTGGACCTTGCTCAAGAGATTACAGCCATGTGGAATGTAGAGTCGACGATTATTGTTCCTTTAGTTATTCCAATCAATGGTCTTATACCGGAAAGCTTCGACCATCATCTTAAGAAACTTTCCCTTGGCTGTTTGGATCAAGGGAAGGATACAGAAGGTGGTAATTTAGGAGACGACGCGTATTGTAAGGAGGATCCTCACTCTGAAGGCCTGACCGCCGGTCGTTAGGGCCTCCAAACCCCGCAGCAGGCGGACTGGATTTTTCTATATTTTTTTTAATAATTTTTATAAGCATTGTTGAAAAGTAAATAAATAAGTGATAGAAAATTATACAGCTCTCTCCGAAAACCTTTTTTAAAATTTGATCGAGAAGTATCATTGCCATGGGTAATTATGCTGCTAAAAAAAACATTTCAGTTGAAAAGTTTTGGTTACTAATTTTAATTAAAAGCATTTCGTTGGAACATCTTGGTTGTCTGGAACTAAAACTACAGACACAAGAGGCTGCTCTGTCTACGAGGAAGACATTCTCAAGTTAATGGGCGCAGGTCAAAGCTTTGTAGGGTATTGTACGTTGAAGTAATGCTCTGCTATACACTGACTAGACCACTAACACCAAGGAGGATGTGTTCTAATATTCATAACAAGAAATGGACGAAACTATACTAAAGCCAAACTCGATTGTGAATGCTTGTCAACAAATTAAAAATGTAGGTAGAAATCACTAGTCATTTTATACCTATTTTTTTAATTAACGAGTTAATGACGAATTTATGTCAATAAATTGAATGTATTAATTCGTTTTAAGCTAACTAAGCTTAAAACTAATTAATACATTCAATATCATTTGAATAAGATTTTATAAAAAAAATAAAACTTAATTTTAAATTTATTTATTATAAAATGTGTTAAATTTTCTACCTTCATTTTAAATTTGTTTATTGACAAGCATTCTCAGTCGAGTTTGGCTTTAGTATAAATTATTTTACTAAATCACAACTAGTGCATTGAAACGTCTAAACACGAAACGCCAATCATAACAAAACATGATACAGAGTCGTGTGTCATGTCAGTGTAAACAGCCATTGTAACAAGAAACCGCAAGAAATGAATTTTGATAACAAGTATATGAATCAATAGAACTCCTTATATAGGCACTTTACCCACCTACCTACTTAATACTTACCTAGGTACTTGTTTGTTCGCAGAATTGATAACGAGTTTTACTTGTTCCATTCATCAATTATGTATTATTTAATGTTCTGTATGGTTATTACTATTGACATGATAATGTCTAGTATTAACCGTTCAATTACTCAGTTCGTATGTACGTAGATATTAATAATGCTTAAAAAGTAGCACGGAAATGACATCTGCTTTTGACTTCATCGTTGAAAGTTTACTTATGTACCTGAACGTACTGTATTATTTTGTCTCTATGTAAGTTGTCTACTAGTAGCCTACCAGCAGTGCCCTCATCCGTATCATCCTTTTTTTCATTATGTTTTCTAAATTAATTCTTCTTATATACCAGTGCCGAGCTGATATGGGGGTTTTTAGCCGGTAGGAGTCCAGGACTATCCATGGGGATGTCCATGAGTATTTTCTCCTCCTAGGAAAAAAGAAAAAAAAAACTTGTCTACTAGTGCAGATATGAAATGTACGTACAGTAAAACCAAGTTAGAGTACCCAATGCAATTGAGTTGCAAGCATTTCTAATTTTAAACGATCTGATTTTAAGAGCAAAGCATGGAATAGATACAGAGCAGAAGATTACGTAGAAGTATCTAAAACAAGAATTTCGCTTACATGAATTAATCACGTTCAAAATACATAGTTTCCTCCTAAAAATCTTTCCTGCTAGGTCACAATTAAAGAATATTTTTGTCTAATTAATTATTTATTAAGGCATTTTGGAAGCGGTATAACAAGGGTAGGAGGTTGTCTACCCACACAAATTCTCAATACCCACTGACGTGATTGTAACTCGAGCCTAAGCCACTTTAAAGGTCGAGTGGGATAAAGCTTGTGTATGCTCATAATCTGTACAATATTATAAGCCGGTTAAGGCATTTCTGGCCCATATCTGCGGTTCAGTTTACCTGCGCAGTAGAACAGGTAATCCTGTTAGCTGGCCGTGACACGTTGCCCGGCTTCTGTCATACAATTCAGTTTAGTTCGGCTCGCATCCGTACTCGCGATGTGCGACGCGAGAACTCGTAAACCAGCACCTGCCATTCAAAAGAAGCTCGCCATCTATGAAAACGGTACAGCTGCCAAACAAAACAAATACTTATCCACAACCATTTTAGCGTTGCATCTGTTGTCCCACTATGGGCGCGCATCGTTTTACGATCGAAAGTGTCCATGCATTTATAATTATGGTGTGTTGTGGCTATTCGTTTGGGTGTGTTTGAGTTTCACTGTGGCTATGTCAGTTGGCACGCGCTAAATCAGAAGGTTGATCAACAATATGTTAAATAGAAACAGACGTTACTTCGCGAAAGTTCGTTATAAACAATGAATAATTTATTCGATTAGGTACAAGAATAACCGACGAATCCAATCCAAAAACTCAACATACTTTTGAATTTGAAAGCGTACGTAAAAACTGTCGACTCCGCAACGTCGGATTGTAAAATTTTTCAATTTCGCGAGCAACGACTTCAAGCGACCAGACTAGACCCGAAACAAAAATCCTCAACGTACGTTTCACTCCGAAACGAGAGCACACTGGAGATGTGGACTCTGCAGTTCCTGCAAATTCAATTGTAAAGCTTTGCTTTTTTAAAGAATATTTTTTCAGACCTA
This sequence comes from Mycalesis mineus, assembly GCA_034621355.1. Classification (NCBI taxonomy): domain Eukaryota; kingdom Metazoa; phylum Arthropoda; class Insecta; order Lepidoptera; family Nymphalidae; genus Mycalesis; species Mycalesis mineus. The sequence goes on along the minus strand of CM067887.1, from coordinate 7,148,493 downwards.
ACTGGCATTGCATTTTAAATTCCAATTTTTGTTCAAAACATATTTCGTCATGTTTTAGTGGCGTGTGATCTCGTCGTTATTTTTGGAGAGAACTGTAAAATGATTCATTGTTGGATTCATGGGTTTCAAGCGAAAAATCGCCAAATAATTAATTAATTCATTATTTATGTTGTTAGGTAGGCTTTCACGCCTTGTGGTCAGCGATGTCGTATCGCTTTGACACACTGCACCGAGGGTAACACCTGATATTCATTGTTACGAGTACATCCATCCTTATAACGAACAAACGTTCACTTTCATTGTTTTGCAATTAGTTTTATTATACACTGGGTTTAAATATCGTATTTTATTACACTTGTTTATGTAATTCTGCACTTAAGTCACACTGGTACCTGATGACTAAGATGTGTTTAAGTAGGTGCCACTTCATTCTTATTTTTCGATGGCCTAATTATAGTTGAAGGAAGTTGACGAATTCATAATTCTGATTCATTTAGATGAACCATCGCCCAAACTTTTGATCAGGGTTTCGAACAAATCATTTAGTCAAACATCATTAGACTACATACTAAATTGTAAACTAAGCATTTATTTCATTTAAACTGAATTAGTAATAATTCTTAGATTCATCATTCGATTTTAAATATTTTTATTAATTAGCAAACAATGTAAAATACAGAATAAAAGAAAATAGAATAGACAATACAGAGTACGGGTAAAAGTAATAAACAACAGCAATCAATGTTTCTGCTCTAACTGATAGGGGCAATAGTGAACAAACTTTTAAGTGTTCATGTTTTTGTTTTATCCTTACTAATATTGTAAATACAAAAGTGAGGCTGTTCGTTAGATTTCACGCTTGAACTAGTCAACCGATCATCAACAAATTTTGCATACATACATTGGTAAGGGTGCAGAAAACAGCACACCTTTCGTCCACAAAAATAGTTATGTTCTATAATAGAAAGCCTGATAGGAAAATGAACACAAGCGCCTAAAGCAGTCATCAAAACTTTCATTGCGATAGAATTTTTTTTTATAAAGGTGCCTTATTAACCGACGAAAAAAAACGGAGGGGATATCAATTCGACACGTATATTGTTTTTTTATGTGTGACCACGCATAACTTTTTACAGAGTTGTCCGATTTTGATAATTCTTTTTTTATTAAAAAGGGCATACTTCCAAGGTGGTCCCATTGTCATTATGTTAGGATCCGATGATGATATCCTAGGGAAATTGAAGGAACTCTTCAAATTTTGGAGGTACGCTTACAGCAATTTCGGTTTTACGCACTAAAAAGTAAAAAAAACTGTGTCATTTACTTGCTTTAATTTACTTAAACATACCTAGGAGTCGGTGCCAGCCAAGGTTTCTACTATAAGGACATTACCTATAACCCACAAACTGCTTTACTACGTAAAATAAATGTTCCTTAAACTTGACTGGCACTGACTTCATAGATATGCTTAAGTGCGTTTTACTTTTTAGTGCGTTTTGAGTCGGTTCTATTTTTTGTTGAAAATTTTTTTTCAAGTTCAAGCTCTTTCCTTCGGTTAAGTACTGTTACTACTAATCATAAACTCTTCAATTAGGTACTAGTCTTCTTATTCTTTCTTCTTTGAGTGCCTCTCCGACTAGCAAAGGTTGGCAGTCCGCTTCTTTACCTAAATAAGCCTCCTTACACAAAATAGAGCTCTTTCCAAAAATAATTTTATACTAGTCAAATTTTTCTCTCTTTAGTATGTATAGCTTATACTTCCTAGTTGTTCACACTTGAAGTCCAATTCTTACATTATGCAGGTGTGGCGCGTTTGTCGGCGAGCTTCCCTCATTAGCTTTGTGTGCACAATGACGCGTTGTTCTCAAGTCACGTACGTTCAGACGATTAGTCTCGTTTCTTCTTACCGACACTGGCGTGCAACATAGAATTCTTTATTAATATCTTATCATTGCGATAAATAAAGGCATTTTGTTCGTTATGCAGGTTCTTTATATAATAAGACGGTAAGAAACTGAAAATGCGTGTGAATGTCTTTATTCTCTTATCGAATTGAACTTTCGGAGTAATAATCTAAAGTTACCCAGAAATATTACACACACATTTATACGTTTATATATTAACGCATTTGTTTATTATGTAGGTACTTTAAATAATGTTACGTGTTTACGGAACGAAGTATAAAAGTGTTTTTATTCTCTTATCGAAATTAAGATTTTATTAAGAACTAGCTTTTGCCCGCGACTTCGTCCGCGTGGAATTAGTTATTACGGCAGCCTAATTTTTCTAAGCTTTGAATGTCATATTTATTAATATCTAATCAACTGCCTAAGAAATAGGTCTTAAGCTTTCGAAATGACGATACTTTCATACAACATTTCATCCCCCCTTTAACCCCTTACAACCCTTTTTTCGCAATTAAAAGTAGTCTATGTCCTTTATCAGGCTCTAGACTTACTGTGTACCAAATTTCATTTAAATCGGTTCAGTAGTTGTTGAGTGAAAGCAAGACAGACAGACAGAGTTACTTTCGCATTTATAATATTAGTTAGGATTAACCCAAAGTTATGATATTTTATAAAATGTACGTAATTTTTAAAATATGAAGATAGTTTATTTGTATAAATTGCCCTCTACGTTCAAGTTGATCTTTGACTGAAATCACATCTGGTGGTAAGTGAATAGAAGCTCATACACAACTGCGTACTTTGTACTACTAACTTTTCTCCCAATTGTGTAGATGCTTTAATATTAAGACATTGTATGCAAATAATTTTCTTTTTGTATTGAATTAGTACAATAGTTTTAAACAGGCCAATCTTTATTAAGTAGTTACGATTTTAATGTTATTTTAATATTAGTGTTCATTTCCTGCAATGTGACCTACATAAAATGAAATATCCATGCCAGTTACATGCATTAGTCTACTATAATATGCCTTTTGATAGCATCTGAATGTTGATCTCTCTATAGCTGAGTCTAGATTAGCTCTTTCAAAGGCCCACTGCCATTTGAATGGGACCAATACAGTACCATTGAAATGGCTTATCTTTGGAAATAAGTATAGGACGGACAACCGGATAATAGGAAATACATGTAATAAATAATTTTTTTATCTTTTTATCACAGTATTTTTTTAACGTTTACTGTTGACTAAATACTTTGAACTTATTCTTGGCTCTCTAATATGGAGCTTCTTATAATGGGTGCTTTGTGTGTTAAATGGGAGATATGTGGCCTAATTACCTAAAACAATTTTAACTAATTTTCCAATAATCCTTAGAGTGACCGACATATAGAATTTATTCGAGTTTTCCAATTTTCTTTGACCTAAATAACATTTTTCAATGCTGAGCAAGCAATAAGTATTATTTAATATAATGAATATATTAAAATGTAGGAGGTCGGTTCTATAATGCCCTTTATTAACTGTTTTACTTTATTATAGTAGGTAGTTCTATTTTTGGAAGACAGTTTGGCTTTAGTTGTATTAGTAAGGTAAACCACAAATACGTCTGTGTTTGGAAAATACAGAATCGCCAACACAGCATTTACCATTTAACAAAACCATCGCAATTAGTCAGACAGATTATAGTTTTTAAAAATGCTTCTGTTTTGCTAACGTTGCATTGATTAACGCACAAACATGCCTGTCGAACTCCTGTATATAATTTCTGCCAGCATAACAATATAATCTGACAACTTCCCAATGTAAGGTAGGTAAGTACTATCAAAAAGAAAATATCCGCTTCCGAGTTTTCCTTACGATTTTGTCACATAACCGTGCGACCGACTACGTAGATCAATTAGAATATCGGTTGATCAATTTACAACGTTACCTAATTTAGAGCTATTACATGTCAGCACGTTCAACGTACGTTTACTTTATAAAAGTGTACTTTAGAATGTTTGGAACGACGTATGTCGTAAGTTATACCTTCTACCTGACCCCTTAATACATTAATTCGTTCATTCGTATCGTCTCAGTCAGTCTTTGGGTTTTTGGTAAATAACTTGAATATTTTCCTTCAAAAAATGTTATGAGAATGAAAACTCGTATATGATTCATATACTCGTATATAATTCATACGTATCAGATTCATGATACATGAATGTGTGTCATATATTCAGAAAAATATTATGGGGCCTATCTATCCCTTAAGAATTTTCTGCAAGAACATCTTTAACGTTTGCCAAAATTAGACACTCTTCTTCCGATCGAAACTGATAACTTTGGCCAAGATAAGGCAAGTTAAAGTCGAAAACGACGAGGGCACATGAAGGTGTCAAAGTAACATTGTTTATTCAGAAGAGCATTACGTACACGTATGAACATCACCCACTTACATATAATTAATGTTTGCGCAGAATGGTGTAATATTTACGGAACTGTTTAACTGTTGTCTATATGCGCCATTACAGTTAGCGTTTTGCGTACTGCATGTCAACGCGTCAAACATGCTGCATTAGGTATGCGCCGCGTAGCGTGGTGCATTGCGTTGCCACTGAAGGGATCAGGATAAGCAACGTCTTGGGTGGTTTCCTTGTGAACTTATGTCTGCATATCTTGATCTTTGCCAACTACTTTTACCGTGCACCGTATAAACTGGTAATGTATATGAGAAGGTAAATAGCGCATATTATGGTAGATTTGTTGCATAATTTTATAGGCCGATAGTAGATATAGCTGACGTAAATAAACCTAAGTAGCGGTGCTGGAACATTGCTTGGAAGCCCCAACAAAAGGCCTATGTCTTGTGCATGAACATCGATTGATGTGATAATGTTGTCGATGAAAATGATAGTTTTATTTTGGAAGTCACTAGACGTTTTTTAAAGTTCGGTGAAATCTTGTAGAATAATTTTTCAGAGATCATATTAAGTGGTTGGAAACCACTTAATTCTCGTAAAAATAATAAACATATCGCACCTCAAAATAACCCCATTTAATATTGAGAAAGTTCTTGTTTTATATGTAAAGCAGTCCATTTGTTTCTAATGTTGTCCAAAGGAGTTATAATTGTACTCGTTATAGTAGCTGTTCTAATAGAGACACTTTTAAATAATGAAGTTAATTCCCAGCAAGTAAGTGAAAAGCTTTTACGTATAAGAGCTTTCGTCTACGTTTAAGTGGAAACAACATACCAGATAACTTAAGAAAGTTAGACTTATCGTGATTACGACACGGCTATTACGCATTTGTCGTAATTCCTTACGAGAGCGGAGCTAACCCGCTATCCGAGATAATCACGTTAGCTCAAACCTGTTGTATGTATTTTATTTGTCGGAAAAATGCAACTGTCACTTATTCCGCTGTAGATTTTGTTTATGGTCGTTACATTACAGATAAACTCTATATTTAATAGCACGCGCATTCCAGCGTAGCTATTATAATTGCATGAAGTAATAGTTATTTTTAAGTGTATTACATACTTTATTGTTGTGACTCCTGATAAGAATAACGACTATGTAGACTATCGTATCGTATATACGTGATAATGTTTTCAGGCGTGTGTAGAACATACTAATTTCCAGCTCTTATCAAGTCATTTGCGATCGCGAGTCATTTATTTCTATGACAGACTTTCATACAATTTTTCTTACCTTTGCTCTCTCTATGTCTGCTTCTGACAACACTAAATTCATTCGATGTTTCCGGTACGACGTGTCGTTTGACACATGATGTTTGATGTGTTGATTGGCGAGGCGTATCTAAGATGACGACTGCAGTTTGTTTGGATAGCAACTACTGTTTATTTGTCAGTATCATTAGAATTTAACGAAATTCTCCTTAATCCGAATTTTACGGAAATATGTTGTCGACTCGAAATCAATATTTTTTCAAGTTTTGTTATTCATCTAAGGTTTCGATCGAGACTACCGTAGCCCTTGACGAAATTATTAATATAACTAGATGTTTTTTGTGTTTAATTTATAACGAGCGCGCTCCACATTTAAGCTTATCATTTGTTTAAGTTTTCACAAGCATAAAATAAGACCTAGGTTCCTTAAAATCTGACTTTAGATTTATCTCCGGCATTCTTTGTGGACTGGGTTTTCTTATCTTCCATTGCCTTTGAATAAAGTTATGCTAAAAAGGTCCCTTTGAGGTGGCATTCCAAAAAGCTCCGATATCTTGAATTAAACGTGAGCTTCCTTTGACTCCGCAAATTCTCAACCATTGTGGACGACCTCGTCTTCATCTGATGATAAAATTTCCACAATATGTACAATTATAATATTCTAGATTAATATTATAATAAAAATTTATCGCCTTTAGCAGCGATGAAGGCAGACTAGATCTTAAATACGTGTTAGTGTTTAACACGTATTTAAGATCTAGTCTGCAGGCAGCGTGTTTAGTTTCAGTACGTAGAGTAGATAATGCCTAATGATTTGGCATGAATTCACAGACATTAAAACAAAGTGTCAAAATATTTTACGTACCTGTTTATTTGTATGCCTGTGTGTCTGTATGTGGCTACGATGTGCTTCTAAACTAATGGACCGATCATGATGTTTTTTTGTTTAAACGCTGAAATGGTCGAGATGGTTCCTAGCTTCATACGATAAATTTGTGATATATAAGACAATTTATAGATATATTCGGCGTTATTCAATTGTAATATAAATAATTAGGCCTAGTCATTGTTCTAGTTAAATTCATGATGGATTTTAAAAAGTACTAGCTTTTGCCCGCGACTTCGTCCGCGTGGAATTACTTATTACGGCAGCCTAATTTTTCTAAGCTTCGAATGTCATATTTATTAATATCTAATCAACTGCCTAAGAAATAGGTCTTAAGCTTTTAAAATGACGATACTTTCATACAACATTCCATCCCCGCTTAAACCCCTTACAACCCTTCTTTCGCAATTAAAAGTAGCCTATGTCCTTTTTCAGGCTCTAGACTTACTGTGTACCAAATTTCATTTAAATCGGTTCAGTAGTTGTAGAGTGAAAGCAAGACAGACAGACAGACAGAGTTACTTTCGCATTTATAATATTAGTTAGGATTAGTAGGATGTACAACTCAGCGCAATACATCGTGGGCAATTTGTATTTAAGTGTAAAACGAAATACAAGAATAGTACCTACATTTTTAGCAGATGACGTTTCGAGAAACAGTAAGATTTATATGACTAACATCTGCAAATCAGCAGGCAAGTGTCACAATAGCACTCTTGTGAATAATTTTAATAAAGTGCTCAATTACTTTTGATTTGGGGTGTCGACAATTCAAACTGGGAAGACCCCAATAAAAGTCATCGCGAATAAAATAATTTAATAACGTCACCCAGTTACATTGACTGTTCCCAATCCCGCTGTGATTTGGGACATTATATTTTATCATCAATATCCTTTACCGTTGAAAAAATTACACCGGAGACTGAGTAAACATAATTCATATCATACGTACCTACTACCTGTATGTGATATTAGTAAATTACACTCTTCATGAAGTGCATATGCATATTATTTTTAATCCTTACTACCTATATGTAATATTTTTAGTAAATTACACTCTTCATGAAGTGCATATGCATATTATTTTTAATCCTTACTACCTATATGTAATATTTTTAGTAAATTACACTCTTCATGAAGTGCATATGCATATTATTTTTAATCTTTACTACCTATATGTGATATTTTTAGTAAATTACACACCTCATGAAGTGCAATGTGCATATTATTTTTAATCCTTCCTACCTATATGTGATATTTTTAGTATATTACACTGTTCATGAAGTGCATATGCATATTATTTTTAATATTTACTACTTATATGTGATATTTTTAGTAAATTACACACTTCATGAAGTGCAATATGCATATTATTTTTAATCCTTATTACCTATATGTGATATTTTTAGTAAATTACACTCTTCATGAAGTGCATATGCATATTATTTTTAATCCTTATTACCTATATGTGATATTTTTAGTAAATTACACTCTTCATGAAGTGCATATGCATATTATTTTTAATCCTTACTACCTATATGTGATATTTTTAGTAAATTACACTCTTCATGAAGTGCATATTATGCATATTATTATAATTCTTACTACCTATATGTGATATTTTTAGTAAATAACTCTCCATGAAGTGCAATATGCATATTATTTTTAATCCTTACTACCTATATGTGATATTTTTAGTAAATTACACTCTTCATGAAGTGCAATATGCATATTATTTTTAACCCTTACTAATATTATTAAGGCGAAAGTTTGTATGGTTGGATGTTTGTTACTCTTTCACGCCAAAACTACTGAATGGTTTTTGATGAAACTTTACAATAATATAGCTTACATATCAGAATATCACATATGCCAATTCAAACTGGGAAGACCCCAATAAAAGTCATCGCGAATAAAATAACTTAATAACGTCACCCAGTTACATTGACTGTTCCCAATCCCGCTGTGATTTGGGATATTATATTTTATCATCAATATCCTTTGCCGTTGAAAAAATTACACCGGAGACTGACTTTTAGTGAAACATAATTCATATCATACGTACCTACTACCTGTATGTGATATTAGTAAATTACACTCTTCATGAAGTGCATATGCATATTATTTTTTATCCTTACTACCTATATGTGATATTTTTAGTAAATTACACTCTTCATGAAGTGTAATATGCATATTATTTTTAATCCTTCCTACCTATATGTGATCTTTTTAGTAAATTACACTCTTCATGAAGTGCAATATGCATATTATTTTTAATCCTTACTACCTATATGTGATATTTTTAGTAAATTACACTCTTCATGAAGTGCAATATGCATAATATTTTTAATCCTTACTAATATTAAGGCGAAAGTTTGTATGGTTGGGTGTTTGTTACTCTTACACGTCAAAACTACTGAATGGTTTTTGATGAAACTTTACAATAATATAGCTTACATATCAGAATATCACATATGCCACATTTTGTTTCGAAATTCTTACAGGAACGGGAACTACGCGGTTGAAACCGCGTCTTCTTGTTAGTGATAAGTAGAAATAGTGTGTGAGTACAAAATTTTTATCGCTATATTAGCAGACAAACGAGCTTGTCGGACATTTTTTTTTATCGACTACAAGTTAGCCCTTGACTGCTATCACACCTGATGTTAAGTGATGATGCAGTCTAAGATACAAGCGGGCTAACTTGTTAGGAGTAGGATGACATCCACACCCCCTTCAGTTTCTACACGACATCGTGCCGGAACGCTAAATCGCTTGGCGGTACGTCTTTGTCGGTAGGGTTGTAACTAGCTACGGCGAAAGCCTCCCACCAGCCAGACCAAGACAAATTAAGAAAAATCTCAATCTGCCCCGCCGGGAATCGAACCCAGGACCTCCGTCTTATAAATCCACCGCGCATACCACTGCGCCACGGAGGTCGTCAAAATGGAGGAGGATGTTAGGTGATTGCCACTTCTCATATCCTTCATTCACTTCACCAGAGACACTTGTAATGTGTTTTATTGGTCTTAAGGAATTTGTTAGATACCTGCGGCTTAACTAACCCTATTCGTATATTAAAGTTATCAGGAAACTACGCAGCGGGAAGTTGTGAAACTAATAAACTTGAATAGCGAACATACAAATACATATATTTATATTTAATAAAAAGGTTTTTATTATATCAAGCCAACCGAATAGCTGTTACGTAATAAATATTGTAAATATTAAAATTTACTATTACCAATGCAATACATTACTATGCGGCAGTAAACTAAAATAGGTATGTACATAATATGTGGTCAATATTGAAAGCGAAAGTACAACCGCCAAAGCCGCAACATTTGCTAGTACTTAGTACGTTTTGGTCAACTTGGTCGCTTGTATATTCCTGGCACGTTCCTAGTAACGATTTGAATACTACAGGAAGTGAAAACTGTCCGAGCAATGGAACTGAACGGGGGGATATAATATGTAAATTCATATGCACTACTGACGGATATTATTATTTATTCATATCGAAAATGTGTTATATTAATTATTTTAATTTATTTTAGAAAAAAGCTAAATATGTGTTCGACTTTAATGTTTATATAAATGCAGAAGAATTCTTGACATCTAATTAACGTGATTTTTTATATAGAAATTAAGAAAATTAGCTTAAGTTCTGTATGTATTCTTTATGTAGAGAGTTTATCTACACATGACAATTAAATTATTATTTATTTTTAATTATTTTAGAAACAATTTATGTTATCCTCGACATTAGGAACATTGTCCATAAGTATGTGAATTTGAAACAGTGTAACAAAATACACACTAGCCTAAATTTTTAAAACATTACATCCAGATTTTTTTACTAAAGCATACCGTAAAACAATACAAAATTATAGTGCTTTTACTTACAATGTCGTATTTAGATTGAATTCACATGAAAGATCCACGTAATAACAATAGTCTCAACTTTTAAAATGTTGTGTGATGTTGTGCCTTAGTAGGTCAACGGTTTGAAGGACTCATGTACCGAAATCCCAACGGTATTAAAGGTTTTACTCTAATCTGTTACACCATTACCCAATCTGAGGACTGACATATCAATATAGATAACCAACATCAGTCAAGATAAGATAGTTGAACTACAAATTCAATGGCAGATACAAGACTCAATTTGACAGCAATCAAAATTGTTTTCATTATTTTACAATTTTTTTCTGACATTTAGATTTAAAGGATATTGCCAAAATTTGTCCCAGGCTGTCCAAATTTATGCTCATATTTAACTGTTGTATTTAAATACACAATGAATTTTAAACAACTACCCATGTTTCATAGCAATCACTTGAAAATATGTCAAAAAAATAAAAATTTCAATCGATTTTTTGTGTTCTGAATCACGTGACCGTCGTCGTAGTATGAAAAGTCAACTTTTTCAACCTTTATAACTTTTTCCTGCGACTGCATAGCTACATACAACATTGTTTTTCTGTAAATAGAAAATCTGCACTATTTAATGACATACATATCATTACTGGGCAGCCTGGGGCACACTTCCATACAATTTTTGGCAATGTCCTTTGATAAAAATGTCACCATATCAGTCTTACATAAAAACGCGTAGGGCAGGTCGCTAATGCGCTGGGTCAACCAAGTGAAAATTTCCACGATTGTACTAGAAAAGCTGCAGTGCGAGAGGAATGGCAACGGGTTGTAAAGCTTGCTACCACTTCTGATGAGTCGAAGATCACTCTGTTAAGAAGGTCGACGGAGAAGAAGAATTGTAGATCACTTTTGCTGCAAATTGATTCAATGTTTTGTGCTATGTTATGATTATTATCGATGTATGTAGGCAACCTAAAACTCTTCACTTTACCAAACAGATGTTATTTTGACGTGTAACAGCTTATAAGTAATGAAATAAAATTGCCCTTAAAAACAGTAGATAAAAATACACACAGCACTAAAAACCTCTTCAAAAAAATCTCTTACCGTGCAAAAAGTTACGTACCTTATGACGCTTACAAGTGCACGAGGGAGCCTTATTCATTTTAAAACCCACTTTTACTTGCATGTGTACAATTTATCACGTGGACGGACGTATTATATAAAGTCTCTTTTCACGAGGATCTCTTTAAACTAGAGGGTTCCGCTACAGCGAAGTCCTTAAGCACGGATTTTTTGGCAGCTGATGTCACTCGAAATTATTGCCTCTAATTTAGTGTAGTGTTACATCCTCTTTGAACCGTGAAATCTTTAATAACCGTATAACAATTTTTAAACATCGACATTTCTAATTTTCTATTGACCCAAAGAAACGAGTTTCTACAGTAATAATAATTAAAAATTTTAGTACTCTGTGTGTGGACGTGCTTTGCATGTAAACATACTCACCTTAACAAATGTCAAAGATCAAATTTCATTATTCAAATTAAAGTAGGCGTGGATACTATTTCTCTGAACTTTTCCAAGCCGGCTTAAAATTGGATTCACGATCCTATATCTAATAATGCGTAAGGGTAGGCGGGCTAAGGATGATCATTTCTGACTCTCGATTTCTTTCGATGTTGATGAAAAAGACCTAGACGGACATGTTTTGGCGAGCAAAACATGTCCGTCTAGGGACCTAGTCGAGAGTAATACAAACAAATTACCGCCTCTGTAAATTCCTTGGAAGAAAAAAAACCGCAATTCTTTTTAAACACTTAGACATTGCCAAAAAAAAAACCGCAATTCTTTTCAACACAGCCCAATCTAGGTCCCCGTACTCCGAAGGCACAGACTAACCACTGAAGCAAGCAGTTAGAATTATTTTTATCACTAATAGGATTTTTAACTTTACTTTTTAAAATTTTGACAGACATTTCTTTTGTTTTTGAGTTTTGCGTATTTATGTATTGGGCGGGCAGCATGTAGGGCGAGAAGCGAAAAGCTCCGTCCGTTTCATGAGGTCAACGGCCCCACAGCCCTGCCCGTGAACGTGGCGAAGGGATGCACCCAGCTGTTATCGATACTGTTCGCGAAATGTAGGGTAAAACGCGTAACTCGTTCAATTCCAGTAATTGATTAACTTTGTAGCTTTACAAGATATGAGTACATTATTACGTATTGCTTAATACCGCTGTTGCTGTCAATTAGGACTCAAGAGATATTTTGATGGCCATACGAAGTTAATTCATAAATATTAGATTATATAAAATACGAAAGTGAATTTGTTTTTTATAACGCTTTTACGCTCTTCCAATTATCTTGCAATTGTTCGTACAGATTCTTCAGTACCTATTATTTTGCGGTGTTATATAAAATCCTTCTTCTAGTATAATAAATAGGTTTCTAAAGGATAATAAAAACTTAACATTTTGGGACATATACTTAGATACATAAGCAAAACTGTGAAAAGGTATATTATTAAAGGTAATTATAATGATAATAAAAATCAAAACAAAATGTAATTTAAGTCACTTATCATTTTAATCCTATTATACCTAAATGTTTTTGCTTGAAATTCCTATAAAACTTCCTAGTAGTGAATTCTTTGTATAGTTAGATTATGTACACACGTATTAGATTTGCTTTAGTAATCAAAGCAGGAAATTTTCTAACACATTCCATTTCCTCCGTTTCTCCCCTCACTTTTACCTATTACGGGAAAACTGATTTAGTATACAGCACAAGTGCAGGAGTCACTCTCAGTGCTAGCTGCTGAATGAATCCACTGAGACGTATAATTCTTTCACTTTGCAGTTTTTCTCTGAATAGAAGCAAGCGATACTTTGCGGAAGTTAACTAGATATAATCTATACAAATAAATAAAACTTAGTGCCTTAATTTCAAATGCATATGGATGGAATTATATATGATACATTTTTTATTTCTTTCCCCGGTTGTCAGTCTTTTGTTCCCAATCCTGAAACATCATAAAGAATTTACAAGGTGATACCTACATGAAGAGTGATAACTACGAGTTTCCTTTTCTTTATTACTACAAGTTGGGTCTTGTTTGTATAACACTTATTTTATTTGATGATGCAGACGAAGATGGAAGTGGGCTAACTTCTATACAAATAAAGAAAACTTAGTCCTTTAATTTCAAATGGATGCATCGATCGAATTAAATCGCTTACGATACATCTTTGTTGGTTTGTTTAGCCACGGTGTGTCTCCGACGCCAATCCTGAAAATAACAAAAAAAATTTGCCCGGGAGTCGAACAGGACCTAAGCTATAAATTCACTACACATACCTTGCGCCATGGAGGTTATTTATTTCGCTATTATCTAAAAAAACTTAAGAACCTAAGTGCCAAGTCACCCAGGGCCCACTCAAAATACTTTACAATCTTTAATTGTGAAACTTCGCAAAATTGAACATAGTGGAGTTAACATCTGAGGTTGCTCCTGTTGCAGAGTGGAACCTTTCTTAAGGATTTTCTGTTGCGAAACTTTGTAACTTAATCTTTTGGATTTGTCAAATTTTCGCAGAAAATAGCAAAATAAATAAACCAATAACCATTTGAAAGGTATTTATTATATTTATAGGTACGTAGATAATCGCAGTCAAGTGTATCCATGGATAAGAACGAAATCTAATAAACATGGTTTGATAACGGATGGACACAAGAGCGAAACAAGAGATTTTTGCTACATTTAATGTTTATTAATAATATATTGGCAAAGTAATATTTTTTCTGAAACTTATGTGGTTTGTCCTGCTTTAACAGCGATTACTTTTATAACTATACTTTTTACTGTGCCTCCTAGTTTTACCCGGTTTATCCCGTGGGAGTTAGGGAAAAGTAGTTAAACTAAAATTTACCGTGCATATCCATTTCATCATTCTGTACTTATAAATGGTTTAGTTGTTTCAACAAAGTATGTCTTATCATATCGATGTAAAAAAAATGAGTATCCATTACTATCACAAAGTAATTTGCGAAAATTCACACTGTACACGCAATGCGAATAACGCTAATTCATAAAAAGTGATTTACCAAATGAAATGATTTGACGCCGCAAATTATTGTGAGTCACGCTTTTCCCCAGTCTAAAACGATATACAGTGGAAGTATTTAAAAGTTGGTAGGTAGGCCACGATAAAATGGACGGACGAATAATTAGATATAATTGTCCTAAATTGTGTAGTTACCACCTCATTTAAAGCTGGCCGTATTGTTGCTTTTTCTTTTATAAACACGAGTTGGTAAAACTCGCTCGTTAAAAGTTCTTATAATTAAGTACTTGGCTTTTAAATTCAAACGAATATAATAGGTATTGTTGAAGGAATAGTCGTAACTTGTATTGAAGCTGTGCAGTAGTTAAACGCTTTTACACACACTAATTTAATAAGTCTTGGACATTGTCTCGCTGGTCTTCTCTATTATACGAGAACTTGCAGTTTAACGAACTGCCAAGCTGTTCAAACGTAAGTTTGCGAGCCTAAAATAGTGATATTCGTCATTATAGATTCGTCATTTTGTTATATCTTAATTAATTTTAGTAACATGACCGCGAAGCATAGCTTTAGCGTAGTTACTAAACTCTAAGTACTAACTTTAAAAGAAAAGCTAATATGTACTTAACTATTTTGGTGCTATAGTCGACGCATTTTAAACTGAGTCGTCGGACAAAAAATGACACTGACAGTAGGAATGTGTACACAATGCAATCCGTTTTCAAAACTTAGCTACCTGCGCACGCGTGGTCGATGCGTCAGCTGGAATATAAAAGGGTCACGAAATGATAAAACTGCCTCCATATCACTGTCAATATTACCGGACGAATCAGTTTAAAAAGCGTCGACTATACTCAGGAATGGATTTCAACATCTTGAAATGTGCTATCTTGTAAACCAACAATTAAGTTATAACAAAAGTTTACACATGGGATATATTTAAAGAATTATCAAAAGTACAAAGTAGATTCGTTTATTACGATCTTGCCGACAGACTATGACACGCGTTTTACTGTGGAACTCGTAGGTTTGAAAAACGATTGCAAATTATGCACTATGCAGCGCCAAGCGTCAAGTATTCGCTCGCTGCACCATTAAGTGTTCATAAACATGCATTTGGGTTACGGGATAAGCATTGCTAGTGCGCCGTATTTGGATGTTGTTATTTCTCGCTGGCAATTTTAAGCGTCTACTAAACTTACAGAAGGCATGCCTACTAAAGTTACACTATTTACAGATTAAGTCAAGGCTTTTAAGTTAATAGATTAGTGTAGTTAATAGTGTAGTGTTTTTTAGTTAATAGATCAGGACATTTTAATAATGGCCAGGTCAAGAGTACCCTAAACCGACGAACTTGTATGAAAGGATTAATGAGAGTGGAAGAAGCTAAGGAAGTATGCAAGGACCGTGGCAAATGGAGGGATATGGTCTCTGCCTACCCCTATGGGAACAAGGCGTGATGTTATGTATGTATGTATGTGTGTAGATTAGTGTAAATTGTATTGCTACGGTTAATCAATTTTAATTCATGCAGCAAAATTCATTTATGTAGTTGTATAATTCGATATATAGGTATTATTAGGCTACAGGTACTCTAAATGGTTCGCACAGACTCTCGAAAAATTGTTAAAGTAATTTAGAAAAATTCCATGTCTAGCTGTCGACTTTATTTTATCGTAAAAATAATTTTATAATTATACTACTGTTATAAGGGCGAAAGTTTGTGAGTATGTATGTTTGTTACTTCTTCACGACTAAACGGCTCGACCGATTTTGATAAAATTTGGATTGGAGTTTGCTGACACCCTGGACTTACACATAGGCAACGTTTTATCCAAAAATTCCCACGTTGATGAGAACTATGCGGGTGAAATCGCGGGCATCTTCTAGTATCAAATAAATAGCTCTCCGCCAAATATACTTCGGCCCTAAAAGATTTACTCAAAATCTTTGTCATAAAGGGATTGACCTGATCCCTTGTGGGTTTGTGGTTTTGGTACATTATTTTTATTTTTCCTGCTGTTATACTTACCCTAGTAGGCATGTATATAAGATCTATACTATCAGGTCAGGACAGCGCGGCGGTGTCAGCCCATTTAATACGTCCCATTACGTGACAACGTGTTTACAAATACAGAGGCGGCATCGGCATATTGAAACGTATGGACTCCCTTTGTGATGATGATTTATTGGCGAGCCTTTCAAAGGTTCTGTTGAAATGGCCCGACTTGGCTTTGTTCTGGGATTTCAAAGACTTATTGCAATGGTTAACCTGTTTGAATAAATAAACAACCTATCTACGTACGTAGTGGGTTTGTAAATATAGTTTAAAACCTTCAAGACATCAAGCTTCTTAATTTGATTTTTTAATTCCTTACAAGTTAGCCCTTGACTTCAATCATACCTGATGGTAAGTGATGATGCAATGTAACATAATAGCTGGCTAACTTGTTATAGGAGAAGGATACCACACCCTTTCGGTTTCTACACGAAGTTGTACCGGAACGCTAAATCGCTTGGCGGGACGTCTTTGTCGGTAGATTGGTAACTAGCCACGGCCGAGGCCTCTCACCAGCCCGACCTGGACCGATTCAGAAAATCTCAATCGCATTCGAAATCTCAATCTCCCTGCCGGGAATCGTACCCTACCCACACCTAGGCGGCCGACGACTCAAAAAGATTTTGCAATTTGCCACTGTTATTAGATCATTTTTTCCAATGGCAATTGGATTTTCTGGTCATTGGATGGATTGGAAATGGAATTTTTAAGAAATCCAACGTAATCTACAATCTACATGATTTAAATTTATTGGCACTGAACAAAGATTTTCCAAAGAGTTATATAAAAGCACAGAATATAAGTAACGTTGGCGCACTTAAGCCTTGATGCTTCCTCGATGTTTATGTATTAAATAACAGTATTTTATGGCAAGTGAACCAATTATTATCTACTGTCTCAAGTATTCATACATCTTATTAGATGACATAAGCGTTTCTGTTTAGTATAAAACTAAGCGTACCTGAAGCGCATGTTTAGTACTAAATACGGGGAAACGAGGGGTTTCCTCCCTATTCGCATATGTTATGTATGCTTAGACTTATATAATGTGTACAAAAATTCTAAAGTATGGCGGTTGTTCGTTTTTACCCGACTGCGTCAGTAGGAGGGTTATGTTTTTCGAGCGTATGTATGTATGTATGTATGTATGTATGTATGTATGTATGTCCATTTCTTCGGCACGCGCTACAGCCTAAACGGCTGAACGGATTTTACATGTGAGGTGTCGTTGAATTTGTCAAAATTGTGGTAGTGACATAGGCTATATAAATTTTCAAATGGCGGCTGTACAAGTTGGGAGAGTAAAAAGGGGGATGTGTGTATTTTTTTCTCTTATCTTAGCAATATGGGTACCAATTAAAAGGTCGTAAAAAGACCATTTCAAAAATATAAATATCATATCCTGTTCATATTACTTTTTTAACAAAAAATGGCAAAAAGTGTACCAAGTGTTCCGTCCCATTTCTATACCATAAACTAAAACTAAAAAGTCTCAAATAAAATTATTATTATAAAAAAAAAACCCGACTGCTTAGAAGTTATGAACTGAAAAGGAACAGATGGAAAAGAAAAACAAGGATCACTATATCAGTATAAAATTCTAAGCACTTCCGGTGCTGCAGGCGGGGACAAAAATGCGTAGTTTTGGTAGACTTTATTTCCCCGTAGGTTAAAGTATTTAGTCCCTGTTTGCAGCACCATAAAGTATTTAGAATTTTATACAGATATAGTGATCCTTGTTTTTCTCTTTTCAGTTCATAACTTCTAAGCAGTTCGGGTTTTTTGTTTTTATAATAATAATTTTATTAGACTGAATTTTATAGAATAAGAATTTGTGTATATGAAATAAGCTCGCTATTCACCACGATCTCACCTGATGGTTACTGTGATACTCGTACTAAAAACGTGATGTAATAACGTAGGTGTACAAAATCTGCGCAAAATCGGTTTACAAGACGGCTTCATCCGCATGGTCATATTTTACCTAATCCGCTTAGCTTCTTGTAACCTTCGTTATTTACAGCGGTTGATGTTGTTATTTACTATCCGATAGTCCGATACACTATAAAAATAACTAACTACGCTCATAAAACATTTGAAGGTCAAAGGAAATATACGAGTGGTTTTACCAAATTATAAATTAGGAGTACTAGATATATAAGATGAGCATATGTTCTTTTTTTTTATTCGTGAAAATATCTCAGGCAACACAAATGCTCTACATTCTATGTCTTAAGTTTGAGTCCTGCATAGGTCTATGAATATAAAATATTTAGAGTTGGGAAGATGGTGGGGGGTAGAGCTCTAATAAGTAACAGTTGTTACATGGCTATACAATGTTACCGCAAGCCCGCCATTCCGCATTGGGCCAGTATGGTGGCTCTAAGCTTTAAAAGACCTCTCCATCCATACAAAATTGTAGTGGTCTATGCTCTCTAATGGGCTATAAAATAAATAATATAAGCTGATGATAAAGATGTACAAAGATTTCATATTATTTTTTAAACATAGTGTGAAGGTTAAGTAGCGAAAATACATCTACAGTTATATCAATCTTAGCTAATGAAGCTTTACTAACAATTTTTAGACAGACAGAAGTTTAAACTGTTTTAAACAAATTGTGTAGCAAAGAGTAGTCATCCTTCTAATCGGGTTCCTCCCCTAAATAGTTTTCACCCTTTTTTCTACACCCCACTTGTTTTTTCCACTGAACCTCTAATGACACCCTAGATAATGTATGCAAACTGTAACAACCCTTTTGAATTTCAAATTAAGTAACATATATCGGTTGAACAATATAAATAAATATTACACTATGGAGGTTTTATATCGTAACATTATTATTAAAAATCTAATAAACTTGACCTAATAAATTTTTATGTAAACAATTTTGTTAGCTCTGTCACTAAATAAATCGAAATCAAATGTAGATTTGAAACCATTATTTTAAATCAAAAGTTTTTCTACATCATAGTTATAAAGACAATCTTCTAACGAAAGAAAAACTTCTAAGAAACACATTTTGAACATTATTTCCTAAAATTCGAAAGGAAGTAACTTTATCAATATAAATTTTTCTGATGTAACTAAAACAACAACGAATTAAAACGTAATTTACTTAGTAATGTGCTTAACTACAAGAACAAGTTTCATTTAAATGCGTCTTTTAAATAAACTTAAATAATAGAGTAACCTAAAAACTTAATAAGTAGGTACCAATTAAAACAATCGAGATCTATTAGTTTTATTGGTTTCATTAAGCGAATGCGTGTGGCAACGTCTTGTGGACTGATTATTTGACCTCCAGAGGTCCGCGGGAAAATAGGGTATGAAAGGCGTGACATCGTTACTGTCATCAAGTTGAATAAGCTTATGTACGCCCGCATCAGGAAGTGGCTTATTGATTGAATGACATGCCGTCTGAGGGGATTTTAACCGTGATTGCTTTACGTCATCACCTGCCTCGGTGTTTATTTCTTTTAATTTTTTAGTTAAGTTAATTTTAAAGTATCTCCACTATTACGATCGGTTACGTCAGGTACATCACACGTTTTGATTCTGAAATGTTTCATTGTATTTTTATATCTATTCCGTTACTTTAAAGTCTAATTTAGCGTTACATTTAACGTATTGTTGTCGAACAATCTTAAGTGCTACTTTGAAATGCTCCCCATATCTTAAAAATTTATTAGCTGTTAACTCACAAGTATACTGCCGCGCATTTCTTTTGAACCGTTCTTCAAAACCATAATATTTTCTGACGGCGCGTGTTGGTCTAATTCTTCTGATTCAGGATTACACAGAGACGCCTTTGTTTACTTAAGTGTGTTTAATATTTCAGTGCGGTTTAAATTTCTATTTGAACCATTTATAATGACAGATTTAGCCTTAACAAGCTATTATTGGATTTTGAAATGTAAGGTGTCAATACCCTTTTTAATAATTTATAGTGAAGTATGTATTTTAATTTTGCCATGACTTTGGTCAGCTATAAAGTGACATATGAGGTACTTTGTGTATATCATTGTTCATATCTTAGAAATATGTGAAAGGTTGTAAAAAGACCATTCGAAAATATAAATATCATATCATGTTTATAATGGCATTTTAACAAAAAATTGACATAAAGAATACCGAGTTATTTTTAACCATAAACTAAAACAAAAAGTCTCAAATAAAATTTTTATTATAAAAACTTTGTACATAAATACTTTCCGACTACATAAATGTTTTTAACTGGAAAGAGAAAAACAAGGAGTCACTATATCATATATAAAATTCTAATGATACTTTATGGGGAAATTGAAGTAACTCTTCAAATTCTGGAGGCACGCTTACAGAGATTTCGGTTTTTGTCTCGGTATCGCTTGCTTTTTCCTAATATTTATAATTTTATATAGTATAACTAGTACGAGCTCGTTTCATAGCATAACTTCTAAGCAGTAGGATTTAAAATTTTTTAACAATAATTTATTTATTCAATTTATATTTAAGTATGTATTTTCTGAATTAGTGCCATGGACTTTGGTCATCTATAAAGTGACATATCAGGTGCCGCCAAGGTTTCTACTATTTTAAGGACATTTCTTTTATCTCATTAACAGATTTCGTTACATTAATAATGTTTTGTAAAATAGTAACGACTGATATCACTTAAGAAATTGGCAATAATGACAAATTTTTTACATTTCAACGACCGATCGCTATTTTTTTGGATCTAGATATTTTATACCTTTTTTAATTGGTTTCCATTGATTTTTTTATGAGAAATATGTGTTAACCCAAATAAAGATGCTTTGCACAACAGCCCGTTACGTAATGATTGCCGAAACTGTAAACGAGATATAGGAATTCCCATTAAAATGACGCAATACGAAATGTAGAGCGATTGAGGTTTAAAAGAAGGTTGGCCCACTTCGGCTTTGTTCCACTTCTCATAGTTTTTTCCGTGCTTGCATGCATTGCTTTGTTATAGGTGACTAAAAGACAGGTACGAATATATAGGAATATTCGCTAAGCTAGCAACATTATCGCAATTCAAAACAGATTGAAATAAAGGACGGTGATAAAATGTATGCACGCGATGATTTTCTTTTGTTTTTAAATTGTTTATATTGGCAAACAAGCACAATGCGCTGTTCGTTTATTGTACGTTTCAAAGGATATTGTAATATTATGATAAAGTATTATTGTAACAAACTTGTAAAGAAGCGCTTTTAAAATAGAATATTTTATGAAATAATGCGTGAAGGTCTACATTAATTCTTTTGAGTTAATGATAACCTTTGTTTTATAGTTTTTTTTTTAATAATAACCCTTTTGACGACCATCGTGGCGATGTGGTATGCGCGGTGGATTTATAATACACAGACCTGTATTCGATTCCCGGCGGGACAGATTGATATTTTTCTTAATTTGTCTTGGTCTGGCTGGTGGGAGGCTTTCGCCGTGGCTAACCACCCTACCGACAAAAACGTACAACCAAGCGATTTAGCGTTCCGGTACGATGTCGTGTAGAAACCGAAAGGGGTGTGGATTTCATCCTGCTCCTCACAAGTTAGCCCGCTTCCATCTTAGATTGCATCACTTAACATCTGGTGTGATAGCAGTCAAGGGCCAACTTGTAGCCGGTAAAAAATAATTAAATAGAATGTTAAAAAAACGGTTGGTGTATTAAATACTCGTAATTGCCAAGCCAATAATGGCTTTGTATGCATTGATAACTATGCTAAGCAAATTGTAGCTTCCGAGTTCCGATGCACATCAAATGTAACTTCTTGTATTAAACACACTTTCTTTTTACGTAAAAAGTATTTTGTAACAACTAATGGTGTTTTTTTGAATATAATAATGATCAATGTTACCGGATCTTTATTAAATTTAAAATGAAAACTTGAGCTTTGCTAAGTTAACTATTTTCTTTGTGATTGAGATAACACACTACAAAATTATTATTATAAAAACAAAAACCCGACTGCTTAGAAGTTATGAACTGAAAAGAGAAAAACAAGGATCACATCAACAAGCAGTCGGGTTTTTTGTTTTTATAATAATAATTTTATTTGAGACTTTTTAGTTTTAGTTTATGGTATAGAAATGAGACGGTACACTTAGTACATTTTGTGCCATTTTTTGTTATATGTAAAAGTAATATGAACATGATATGATATTTATATTT
This sequence comes from Mycalesis mineus, assembly GCA_034621355.1. NCBI lineage: Eukaryota > Metazoa > Arthropoda > Insecta > Lepidoptera > Nymphalidae > Mycalesis > Mycalesis mineus. Next base: position 7,125,845 of record CM067887.1, on the reverse strand, counting down.
TTGAAATGGTCTTTTTACGACCTTTCAATTGGTACCCATATTGCTAAGATAAGAGAAAAAAATACACACATCCCACCTTTTTTCCCCTATTTACAGCCGCCATTTTGAAAATTTATATATAGCCTATGTCACTACCACAATTTCGACAAATTCAACAACACCTCACATGCCAAAATCCATTCAGCCGTTTAGGCTGTAGCCCGTGCCGAAGAAATGGACATACATACATACATACATACATGCATACATACATACGCTCGAAAAACATAACCCTCCTTCTGACGCAGTCGGGTAAAAATATGCTATTTGCAGCCGTAATATAACGACCAACACTCAATAATTGATAGATTAAAACCCACATGCGAAATGGCTGGAAATAGATATGAAAAAGCCAATTATGGCTTTCCGTAACGTACAGGGATTACACATTATTAATAAGTAGCATATTTTCCCTTTTTTAATCATGGAACAATAATCGCAGTATGCGCTGACCTTCAGACATAAGGTTACACTCTTCTCATGGGCATATCTGCAGCGGCGCAGCGTGGATCGATCATGTAAAAATACAGTTTGTATTTTACTCTTAGTTTAATAGAAATATTAACGGTAGAAACATAAAAAAAGACGTGTGGCACTCGGAGACTGCCGCGGTAAATTTTCTTTTTTTAAGCGTGATATTGCAAAAAGTCAATAAATTAAAGAACTTTTTGAAATATCACGCTTGAAAAAAAAAATTTCGGAACTGACGGGATTCGAACCCGTGTTTCTCTGGCAATCCGGGCACTTAGAGCGCCTTACCGCTAAGCCACGTTCCCCGACGACGTCGTTGCCGAAATTGTGCTTTTGATATAATGTTTTTGATACTCAGAGGTGTTAGGTTTTTTCGTTACAGAATTTCTGTATTCGGTCTCCACGCTCAAGGCCCGCTATAAAGGCTATACAATAGTATACAATACTTAATAATTCGTATTTCCCATTGGAGTAGCGTGGTCTACGCTCCATATCCCCTTTCGAACAAGGAGGGAGGCCTGGCCCTGTAGTGCGCCGTTAATTGGCTGATAATGATAATTCATCTGACAATTTTGACTTGACTGCTTCGTTTATTTGGCCTAGGAATATTGAAATTCCGGATTAAGTTTTAAATTAGAAGCTATACATCAGCATGCAGTTTATTAACCGACGAAAAAAAACGGAGGAGGTTCTCAATTTGACACGTACGTATATATATTTTTACAGCGATTTCGGTTTTTTGTTCGGACCTGATGATGATATCCTGGGGAAATTGAAGGAACTCTTCAATTTTTGGCAGCTTTTTCGGTTTTTGTCTACTAGTGTCGTATAATAATATACTATGACAGTATAGTGCGAGCACGTTACATAGCGATAAATCACTAAAAAGTAAGAAATAAAATTTTTTAACAAAAAATAGAACCGACTAGCACTAAAAAGTAAAAAATAACTGTGTCATTTAGTTGCTTTAATTTACTTAAGCATTTCTAGGAGTCGGTGCCAGCCGAAGTTAATAAAACCATCCTCGTCCACGACGTGATACTACCAATCCTAAGTAGATATAGGTATTATCTAATACATATTATGTTCACATTTCCAGCGAAATATAAAAACTTGATAAAAACAGAATTTTTCAATTGAGTTAAAAAGTTTTGTAGGTATTATTTACAGAATGCTCTTGCATTGTCCCTTATTTCTTCAGAGAATTAGTTTATATTGTTTTTTAAATGCTTTTTGCGATTTTATAGTAGTAAATCTTTTAAAATATAATAGAGCGATGCCAGTAACCTTCCACCGTGAGTCAATTTATCAGCCAACTAACGATACCTAGCAGCAAACCTAACCACATTAATTCTCCTTAGTCGAGAGCGCTTCGTTAACGTTGCTTCTCATTCAATTAATCTACTCAACTTGATAGAATGAAAGATCGGACGAGCACATTATTTACATATTTATTGTCCATTAGTGATGTTTTTGTCGTTAGATGCTTCAAAAAGAAAGTAAGTAAATAGTTTAGAAAACATGATGAGCAGATAACCAACGTAAGCCGATTATGGTTTACGTTAGTTATTTACTTTTGTTGTGAATACGGCATGGACTGATGGTTTATCTTGTTTATAAACTTAATGGTCCTTTTTATAATATTTTGCGTAAAAAGAATAACAATACTGATGGGATCGCACATTCTTCATTTTATGCGAAAAGTTGATCTGCTTGTGTTCCTGTCATACCTCTCTAAGTTTGGTAGGCATCTGTGTACTTTGCTTTGAAGTTGAAACATGATGGCTTTGCTGGTAGTTCCAACGTAGTGTCTGGCGACTGGGAGATGATTACACAAATTATCCTAAAGGACATGTTTAAAATTACATTACTTAAAAGATGAAGAGTCTGGACTGGAAACCCACTTCCTTCAAAGCTTGTTTGTTTGTGTAAAGTTTTCAACTTTCATAAAAGTTCTTGCTCATGTTTTTGAAGATTTGAAGTTTAGTTATATTTACAGATTGTTATACCTACAAACTGAATTACTATCTCAGTTTATTATTACTAGAAATATCTTTATGTACTCGTAAGTTGTAACACGACTCTAGTTCATGTGCTTGAATAATACATAAGCCTAATTGGAGATTCGATACTCTCATAAACAAGGGGCTGCTAGTCCATGTCACATCACAAATTTTAATGACTATAAAGAATTCAAATTTAAAAGGGTGCGTCTCTTAATACCATTTGGTCAGTACGATATGCAAATAATCTCTTTTATGTCCACGTCCATCAAGACTTATCTCATTTAACTACACGGGGGACATTAGAATCTTTTATCCATTCAGTCAACACGGAGCTACTGACTGGGGTAAACATAAAGTAGGGAGATGTGATATATTTAAACAGGTTCCAAGAACAATATTGTTATTTTTTGATAGCTTTTATATATATTAAGTTCACGTAACCAGACTTTTTCTTTCCCGACTGCGTCAGAAGGGGGTAATGTTTTTCGAGCGTATGTATGTATGTATGTATGCCCATTTCTTCGGCACGCGCTACAGCCTAAACATTTGAACGGATTTTGCCCCCCGCTAGTTACTCTATAAATAATAATAATAATAACAATCATACACATAGTTATATAGCCCTAAAGTAAGCTTGTGTTATAGGTTAGCACCCATGATAACTGATGAATATTTTTTTATATATACTATACATAAATGCTTATAATATAATATAAGTAAGATAAACACCCAGACACTGGAAAACATCCATGCTCATCACACAAACATTTTTCCAGATGTAATAATAATATTAATAAATAAATACTTTATTAAAATTCTAACTATCGCATGTATTTTTCATATTATTAACATATAAACGTAAGTTTCAGTCGTTTACATTTTAATAATAAATGCTTTATTTTTTTTGCTAAAGTTTGCTATAATAAATTATTCATTATTAATGTTAATATTTTTTTACATTTGTAATAGTATTTTAATTCATTCAAATTAGCTATATGGACAATAGTACCTACACGTAGCGTGCGTAAATTAAAAACTGCGCGTTTGTTGTTACTTGTAAAAACTGAATACTGTTTTTCATACACTTGAAACGGTTGAAAGGAGGGAAAATGGAAACTTGAAAGAGCGAATTCAAAAGCAACGTCATCTGGAAGACAGTACAATGGTTTTTTCGTTTCTTGTACATAATTGCAATTTTTATTTAAAGGTTATACGTTTACTTTTTGTGTCACACTAAAAACTAGCAAATGAACATAGCGTTCATCTGATGTTAAGTGACTACCGCCCATATGCATCAGCGATATTGCCAAAGTTCTTTGCTGGTCCGTAAGTCGCTTCTTTATCTGCTCTATAATTAATTCCAATCAATGAGTAGATTATGTAACAGTTACATAATAGGGTTATTAAAACTCGAGTGAAGTGATTATAACGAATAAAGTGCATTTTGAAATTTAATGCATCGTATTTTTCTGTCTGGATGACAAACAACCGTTGATAGATGGATGGTATATTTGTCGGTTTTGTATTGTTTAGGTTAATGGAGTTAAAGTTAAAGTGCTGAAAATTACGGAAAATAAGGCTAAACTGACGTGTTTATTGTCTGACTAGTTTCAATTTATGTTACGTATTTACATTTTTGAAATGCAAGGATTTTTACGGGTGAAAGGTATATAAATTTTGTCTTCAATTTATAGAACATTTTATCCATATTTATATTTAGAATAATATTACTTAAAGATGAGTTTTTTATCAAGTGAAAAACCTTTAAACCATAAATAATAATAAAGGTATAATTTGTATGGAAAACATAATGTAAACATCAGGCGCCGTTAACAAGATTGACGGCGTGGCCTTTAGACGTGTTGTGACGTCAATTGTTCCAGCAAACGAACACTGAAATGACCTTGCTGAAGCAATACGTTCGGCTTCTAAATATAGCATAGGTCAGGGGTCAGGCGGCTGCGGTGCGCGATCCATTCGATAAATGAAAACCGGGATGGCATGAAAAGCTATGATGACGTAGATTGCGATTATCTGTATGGCATTTCTTTTTTTCAAATTAGTATGGGTGCCCAGAGGTGGTATGCTCTCTGAAGTTCAATAGTCAGTGGTATGACATTACTCTTGGAAAGCATATTTGGTCCCGTCACTACGTCAAATATAAGGATGTATTTTATCGGTTTGGGTATTATTGTTATTAACAAAATAAGATGAAAAAAAATGATATTTCGTTTTTGATCTTGCTGCCTAGAGTATTGGTCCCGTCACTATCAAATACATGGTAAGACTTCTAACCCGCATTTTAGCTACGTGGCGAATCTAATGTTAAAACATCATCCTCTTCCATCTTCTTTGGGCCAATGAAAGCTTGCAGTGGGCCCTGGAAATAGGTTAATATTGATTTAACAGTGTAGAATTGAAAAGATGGATGAGGTTTTAGGTACATAAAGTAAAAAAGTTTTTTATTTTTATAATAATAATTTTATTTGAGACTTTTTAGTTTTAGTTTATTGAAATGTACATACTTTTTGCCATTTCTTGTAAAAGTATACTGAACATGATATGATATTTATATTTTTGAAATGGTCTTTTTACGACCTTTCAATTGGTATTGGTTGATATTGCTATGATAACATTTTGAAAATTTATATAGCCTATGTCACTATCATAATTTTAAATTCAACACACTCACATGTACATTGAGGCTGTTGCGCGTGCCGAATCACAGTAGATGAAATGCTGAAATGCTTCTTTAAATAAAAATAAACAAGTGACAATCAAAATATAATAGACTTGCTAGAAAAAAAAACAAAATTTCCTTATTTCGCGTAGGTACACAACCTAGGCTTTGTTAAGTTTTCGCCCACGTCAAGTTGGACTGTTTGTCTCTACCACCGTAGGTACTCTCAGCCTTTCTATTTTGCTATGGTGCTTAGGTTCTATGCCTACGTATTTTGCTATGGTGTTTCGTCTAATAATCAGGTACACACGATAGACAAGATACTATTTTATGTGGACATAATATAGTAGAATTTATCAAATTAAATCTCATGTACGTTTAAGGTATCTTTATCAGAACACTATTATCGTTTTGCAGTACATTTGTTGCTTTACTTTTTTTATCTCAAACGCCATGTTGTAAAATGGATATGGAATTTATGAGTACGCACATAGTATGACGCTCCAGGGCCTCCTTTATCTGCCGTTTAATATTTATCTTCCAAACATTGTATTAATTTTCTTATCAAACAAAAGTATCTTCTCTAAGATAAAGTGTTTTACTGCGCAACTACTCGTACTTGGTTCTTAGCTAAGCTTTTCTAACAATATTTGACGTTTCTTAAAGCCATTACTCCATCGGTAGATATAAGCGGAATTAGGTACTTATAAGTCACGTTTACGATGTGAGTATTGCCACATAATACATCATAGTACCAAGGTATAGTTATATACAGAGATAATTTGTGGGTGCGACCCATATTGACTTAGAGTAGCAACAACTAGTTGTAGGTAGGAATTAATTCCACTCATACCAATATAAGGAGTTCTTAATTGACAGTGCTCTTATATGGTGGAATAGGTCACTATTTACTTCATTTACTACGGAATATAATTTTAAACATACCTACATCCGTGTCTCAGACTCTGTTCAGAGGTTTTCTCTCTGCCACACGATGAGACCGGCACGGCCGCAATTGCATGAGAATGGAATGCTAAAATATTAGTTTCCCCTTAAGAAAAACATCTTGACACTTAGTTCAACTTTTAACACACAATACATAATAGTACAAGTAATTTTTAGGTGGATATTAACTCCACTTATATCGATATAAGTTAAGGTACTTAATTGACAGTGTTCTTAGTTAGTGGAATAAGACACCATTTACCTTGATATAAGGAAAAAATCTTGACCGTTCAATTACATAGTCTACTCTCGCATATAAAGTTATATTTCAAATTCATTACTGTGTTGTTCGGTCTATCAACAATTATTATCTCACAAAATGTATTCATATAAATGAATTGATAGCACATGACTACATACAAATTGAATTTAACCACCACATAACATTGTAAGTTATCACCATAACCATGTGAAATTTAAAGCGCACACTAGTTTAGTACTCTAGACTTTTCATGAAATATGATCATGATCAATATTCCCTTCTTTCCCTTTCAACTAAGCAGAAAGCAAGGCATAACGAAAATAATCCATCTGGCGGAAATGGAACATAAATTCAGAGATATAAGTCCAAAATCTTAACCGCGGAGCCGTTGATGTTGTTTTGTACATTTTAATCAATACTACTCGCATAAATCAGAAGGTGACGCAATCTAAGTTATTGGAGGTATAAAAAATGTCGATAAAGCTATCGTGCCTGAGCCCCATCAATATAGAACCTTTACAGTGGTATTAACGTTATTTTCTATGCTTCCAACGGACCTTGAACGGGATTCTCTATACTAGACGGCCTTCGCCGAAGTCTGGTTCAATACGCCCTATGTTTGTACTATAGCTCTACAAATATCCTTTCAAGGGCAATCCTTATAACGTCCCAGCTTACTCGGAGATAAATGTAGGCATACATTGAATACTGTTTGAATAGTACAAACATTAAAGTCTTATTCGATATACATATAGGGATGTATTCGAGTACCTACCTTCTATACTGTTTCATAATAAGTTTGTACTGACATACTAATAAGGAAATCAAATCTATGATTTGTAAGAAAAATCGTTTAAAGAACAATAAAAGATTTTAGGTTACAATGTGCTTTTCCAATAAGTACCGATTTTAAGAATGCGTATTTTAAAAATTCAAATATTAATGTGAATTAAATATGTTTGTTGATAAAGTATTAAAATTTTATCTTTTCTAATCTTATCCTTAAATACTTTATAAATCCTTTCGGTTTATCATTAAATAGGTACTGATCTATAAATGAGTAGGAAATATTTGATTACTATTTTAGTTCTATTTTTTTCTTCAAAATACATTATTATTTGTTAGGCTTCATATCCTTTAGTGATTTTCGATCATCGAAAGCATATAATATGTTTTGGATACATACCTCCAAGTGCATGGTTAAATGTTTAAACATTTAGTTGCTCCATGCTATACGGCTACTGTTTATGACAACTACTCTAATGGAAAGGGTAACACAGTAAATAAACATGATCGTGTGTATAAACAAAGTCCAAACGTCCCAACTTATCACATTTGTCACACACTTCCGATTATTCTGGTACACAATGTCCGAGCCGGCGCGGCGGCGTATGTTTCCTATCGCGATATACCTACTTACCGACAGGGTTGCTATCGTCATAAATATCTATATAAAATTATTTTTCTTTATAAAACTTACTTTATTACTAGTATTATTATTACAATGTCTTAGTAGTATTTTCCGGTCTTTGTATTTGATTAAAAGTTAGCTCATATAATAATCACCAAGTACCTACGCTCTATACCAAACGGCAGCCATTTACCAGACACTAGTATGTCGATTCCTTAAAAGAATTGTTGTACGAAGATCTTGTTGAATATCTCACCTTCAGTGCAACTGTTAGTATAATGTTTAAAAATCTCATTGGAAAATTTAAGTTCTGTTACATCCACTTCGCATCCGTTGTACGTGTCAATACTGACTTTTTTTTCAAGAATTGACATTGTTTAAATTTAAACTGTTTCACGTCTGATACACAAGTAACCAAAAACTCATTTAATCTCTGCGATGCTAATACAATGACGCAAAGATTTGTAAAATTATAAATTACTTTACGTTTCGTTATAAGTTTTTGTACGATTATAATCTGTATATTTAAATTGCACATTTGCTTTGAAATTAGACAATAATAATAATAGTATTGTGCAAACCCTACATGCCGCTCGTGTTAATGGCATAAAGTAGTTGTAATTTCACACTTTAATGAATCGTTCTTTATTAGTCTAGTGAAAGTAACAAATGACTTATATGACACATTAAATTACTGGCTTTGTTTATTTTTCTAGTTAAAAATAATAGAATTTATTGACTGACTTGATTATAGTTTATGAATTATTATATTTGTAATCTCTAAAATATTATATCATCATGTTACTTGTCTCTTAAACCACACCAATATTGCCCTTTCTCTTGTAACTAAATGGAAAGCCTGTATTTGAATCTAACAGGTAGGGAACGATCCCAAGGAGCGCTCGGGTTAACCCCTACTCTCCAAATTGTGAAACTTATTCGTTAGCCTCGCTTAAATTTAAATAGGCTTGACTGATGTGAAAAACTTTATACTTGCTCATAAAATAATATATTTGCTTAATACAGTTGGTTAAAAACAATATAAAATAGGAATAGATAAAGTCGGTGCCAGCAAGTTTAAGGAACATTTATTTAACGTAGTAAAGCAGTTTGTAGGTTCTAGTTAATGTTTTTAAAGTAGAAACCTTGGCTGGCACCGACTCCTAGCTATTCTTAAGTAAATTAAAGCAACTAAATGACACAGTTATTTTTTACTTTTTAGTGCGTTTTGAGTCGGTTCTATCTTTTGTTAAAAAATTTGAACTCTCTCTGTCTGAACTCTGTAAAAGTTATGTGTGGTCATACATAAAAAAAAATATACGCGTCGAATTGAGAACCTCCTCCGTTTTTTTTCGTCGTTTAAGAAATAGTGACATTCGTTTATTTCGTTAGTTACTACGAAAGTCAGCTAGTCTTGGATTAAAATGAAGTGATCTAAATTTCCAAAGATTGGAATACCTGCCTAATGGACTTGACATCGCTTTTAATCTTATTGAGTTTACCTAAATTAACGGTGGTCCATTAATATTGATGAGCCGTCAAGCCGACTATTGATTAACCGTCAAGAAACTCAGGATACTAATTGGCTTCAGCAATAAATCAAAACTGAAATTACATTTCAATCGAGAAATTTCACTTATTTTCAATTACCTAACGATTTTAATCGAATCAACTTTCATTCTAGTTAGCAACTGGTATTCAAAAACTTTGCAACTTTGCGTTTCCATCTGTCCGGAGTGGAGGAAACGGGGTCGGTTATGGAGTGCGATAACGAGCAACGAGTGGTTCCTAGTTAAAATTTTATTTACACGAATATGTAGGTTACCGTACGAAAAATAAATTAATTTAAGGATGTTATATCCTTTTTTAACCTTAAAAACGGGGCACCAAAATATTTTTGGGGCTTAAAAGGCAGAAAAATGGTGAAAAGACTAATTAGGCATTAATTTAAAACTGATGATAAACTGACCACCGTGGCGCAGTGGTATGCGTGGTGGATTTATAAGACGGAGGTCCTGGGTTCAATTCCCGGCGGGGTAGATTGAGATTTTTCTTAATTTGACAAAGACGTACCGCCAAGCGATTTAGCGTTCCGGTACGATGTCGTGTAAAAACCGAAGGGGGTGTGGATTTCATCCTACTCCTAACAGATTACCCCGCTACCATCTAAGATTGCATCATCACTTAACATGTGATAGCAGTCAAGGGCTAACTTGTAGTCGATAAAAAAAACTGACATAAATAAAGTTTAGTGTTTCCTATGTTTACGAATCTCATCGTCATCAGTTTCAGGCTATTAATGGTCTACTACAGACTCAGGTTTCCCTCTGTAGTGAGTCAGATCTTAGCCGGCAACTGGCTGACAAATCTCTTAGATGGATCAAATGGTTTTCAGATCCCTTTCACCCACGCCTGGAGCTTGAGTCATTATGGAAAGGAATATAAATCTACCGTTAGACAAAAATGGTATACTTTATGATGATCAGATGAAGAAGAATCCAATCCAATCCAATCCAATTAAATAAGAACGTGTGAGACGTTGATTTATTAAACCATAAATAGAGGAATTTGGAGCAAATATAGATACATATATATATACCTAACATGTATGTGTGCATACCTACAGGTAAAGTCAATGACGTGTACTTCATAAATGCATAAAGGCACTGGCCTACCCTAAGGGTACATTAGGAACCAGTACATTAGTGAAATGAAATTTTCCACTTCGCATAGTTAGTACCTATAGTGCCTACCGTGTTATAAACCTTGTGCACGCCACTAGGTAAAGTTTTTTCATTGTTTAACCTCATAGAACATTTGCATTATTTTGAACATAACTCATTGAGGTCGTGATAACTGTTGGTCAGTTTAAACTAACACAGTTATCACGGTTTTTATCATTGACTGAATATGTAACTGTTTCCAAATATTTTTTATACATGTATTCATTTCCATCGTTATAACTTACGCAAACATAATAGGGTCACAACGATAACATACCTACGGAATACAAAACATATGTGGAATAATAAGTAGATAGAGATACGATTACTGCATATTCTGTTGAACTGCTGCCAACTAGGAAGGCTGTATAAAAAGATGATTTGGATTACAATATATATTTGAAATTATCTGGAGCACGATATCCGGACAATGAGTACAATATTTATTACTGGATAGCGAAGCAGTTCTAAGTGAACAATATTTTAACGAAATGAATTGTTGCGTTATTCCTTTCAATGTTTCAATATGAATAATACCATATTTTTTTAATAATTTTTCATACTTTCATCCTATGGAATTAATCGGGTTCTCTTTCATCCCTTGTATTTAATAATAATGTACCCTAATTTCAGTGGCGTGCACTTCATAAATGCATAAACGTACTGCCTACCTTGAGGACACATTACGAACCTGTATTGGAGTGGGAATTTTCCATTTAGTGTAGTTAGTACCTATAATGCCCACCCTAGTTATAAACCTTGTGGACGCACTGCTTGGTTTCATCAAAACGAATTGTGTTTGACGACCTCCGTGGCGCAGTGGTATGCGCGGTGTATTTATAAGACGGAGGTCCTGGGTTCGATTTCCGATTTTTCTCAATCTGTTTTGGTCTGGCTGGTGGGAGGCTTTTGCCGTGGCTAGTTACCACCCTACCGACAAAGACGTATCGCCAAGCGATTTAGCGTTCCGGTACGATGCCCTGTAGAAACCGAAAGGGGTGTGGATTTTCGTCCCACTCCTAACAAGTTAGTCCGCTTCCATCTTAGACTGCATCATCACTTAACATCAGGTGTGATAGCAATCAAGGGCCAACTTGTAGTCGATAAAAAAAAGTATAACTCTTTATGCATAAACTTGAAAAGTAAAATAATTTATACGCAGAAATATGTGAAATCAGATTTTAGATTTCCTCGGAGAGATTTGCAAACAGCTTTCAGATTGCTGAGATTACAAATGATTTTGTAAACTTTTCTGAATTATAACATTATGCAGTCGTTATGTTTGAAAAATTACAATCAGCGCATTATTATGACGTTATCTGATGTACCCGTATCTGATGATGCAATTTTATTTGGAACGCAACCTTGACTATCATATCAATTTGAATAGATAATTAAATTAAAATAAGTGCTTATTTTAGCATGTTTAATTTATTCTTGGCCTAGACTAAACCCGCTGTGTATAATTGCTGCTCAGTTAGGTATTAATAAGTCAAAAACATCGGTTAAAGGCAGGAGCCTTTTTTAACCGACGAAAAAAACGTAGAAGGTTCAATTCAACACGTATATATATTTTTTTTATGTATGACCACGCATAACTTTTTACAGAGTTGTCAGATTTTGATAATTCTTTTTTTGTTAAAAATTTTTATTATTTTACTAGTTGACGGAATAAGCAGTTAGCCCAGCTGGTGTAAACCCCTTAATATATACCCTTATAGGTTAAAAATAGTGAGCTAGTTAGCCGTTAAACCTTATGTGCCTGTGTTATTTCAGGTCGTCCTGAGACGCCCATTGTTTCTAGGATCTGATAATGTCCTGAGAACAAGTTCCAAGGAACTCTTTAAATTTTAGATTATCCTAAAGAAACCGTAACACTTGCAGCGATAATTCGCATGGCTGTGAGTCTTTTTGGTATATATATCTACTAATAATCTGTGTCATTTAGTTGCTTTAATTTACTTAAGTACTATGAAGTCCGTGCCGTATAATATTTTATGACAGTTTAGTACGTCCTTGAAGTACGTTACGCGGTAATTAAAGATAAATCACATTAATTTTTACTTTTTAAAAGTAAATTTTTGTTAAAAAATTTTATTTCTTACTTTTTAGTGATTTATCGCCACGTAACGTACTCGTACTATACTGTCATAGTATGTTATACGGCACTAGTAGCCAAAAAGCTATCGATACCGAGACAAAAACATCATCATCGGATCCTACCATGATGACAATGGGACCACCTTGGAAGTATGCCCTTTCTAATAAAAAAAGAATTATCAAAATCGGACAACTCTGTAAAAAGTTATGCGTGGTCATACATAAAAAAAATATACGTGTCAAATTGAGAACCTCCTCCGTTTTTTACGTCGGTTAAGAAAAGACGAGTGTTGTAAGCAATATATTAATGGAATTACTTACGAATCATATTTTTTATACATGAAGATTAATTAATGAACATCATTTAAGCTTTGATTTCACAGCCACTTAAAATGCTGGTGAAACATGGTATTTGAGCTATGCGCATCCCCAAGCGTGGTGATATCACCGCTGATTCATCAGATGATTTTTATAACGTAATCGTTTGTTTTACATTTAAGGTGGTCGGGTATTAAAGAATTTTTCAATGTCATACTGAGGTAGCGCATGTAGCGTGACTATCAGTGCTAATCAATTCACTAAATTAGGTATAATTCAAAGTGGGATCCGTCTCTCAGCAAACAGGTGTGACAATGGCATCTAAACATTGTCCAAAGGTTAATTTTGCGTTTGTGTTTTCTAGACAATTTCATTAATAAAACGACGACAGGAAAAATAAATTTGAACGCAATATATTAAATAACTTAATTTTAAAATAATTTGACGACCTTCGTGGCGCAGTGGTATGCGCGGTGGATTTATAAGACGGAGGTCCTGGGTTCGATTCCCGGCGGAGCAGATTGAGATATTTCTTAATTTGTCTCGGTCTGGCTGGTGGGAGGCTTTCGCCGTGGCCAGTTACCACCCTACCGACAAAGACGTACCGCCGAGCGATTTAGCGTTCCGGTACTATGTCGTGTAGAAACCAAAAGGAGTGTGGATTTCATCCTACTCCTAACAAATTAGCCCGCTTCCATCTTAGATTGCATCATCACTTAACATCAGGTGTGTTAGTAGTCAAAGGCCAACTTGTAGTCGATAAAAAAAAAGATTTTTAAAATAATTCATTGGAATGTATTTTCAAGCTACAGATGTTAATAATTCGTGTAATATATTAGAAGTATATAAACAGTATAAAAAATTTCGAGTTAGCTTAAACTTACTTGTAACAAAATAACCTTAATGCCTTTCAAAATTTATCTCATGAATAATTTATTTCAAGTATGTCTGGGTACGTAGGTACCTTTGTAATTCCAATATTATAATTTTGACATTTAAGTACAATCTATTTAATACGTAGGTATACTTTACTGTAAGGATAAAGAGGGTAATTAGTTACAGTAAGTTTAATTAGCACTATTATTGAGGGCTCGGTTTTAACCTAGTTGATAGCTAGGAGGCTAAAGGGATCTTCAGCGTTTCAAGTATGTACCTATGGTCGCCGATGCGTGTTTGGATTACTTTTATGTAAACCAGAGATCGGGCCAGTTCCAATAACGTCCTGAATATAAACGAGTCTGTATTGATCGAAGTATCCACTTCCCAAATTAACTAGCGTCTGAAAGGGTCCAGTGTCAAATATTGATTTGTGCGAATCAGTTGTTAACAAGATAATTTCAGTAGAGTACAGTTATTTTCCTTTTGCCGTCGACACCCTTGAAGTCGCAGCGCCAAAATATTCTTCCATAAAATTTGACTGCGCCTTATTGCCTCAACAGGGCTAGCTGGTTTTTTGCGCAAACGATTTTTTCCACCTGGGCATGATTTATCTTAAGTTCCTGATTGTAATCATACTAGCTATGTTAGTGATAATTGCACTAACGCCCAGAGCGGAAGAACTACTGTCAGTAGAATTCTAAAGTTTTATTTTTTGTCAACAGTATTATCAGTGGGCACAGTGAGCGAGTGCGGCGTGGGCGCTGGTCCCACGCTGGTCCCCGAGCTAGCGCCAGCCGTGGCGATGGTAACGGAGGGCGAGGGCGCGGACGGGCTCATCGCGCCGCGCCGCCTGCCCAACCCCTGCATGGAGAACCCGTTGCGCATGGACCTGCACAGAGAGCTTATGTTTAACCAAAAAGTGTAAGTTATCTCGATCTCTCACTCTCTACAAATGCTGTATATATCTTCAATTGCTGTGTGTTCTATGGTGTGGATTTTTGTATCATGTCACAGAAATCTAAATTGGTAACACAAATAACTTTAAGTGGTCCAATCACTTATTTTCTGCAATGCGTCTTCTATGACTATGTATTTACATTTCTGTGTCAAGAAATAGAAATGTAAATAGCCCCTAGAGAGAAGTGTAAGTTAGCCCATCTATTACTCTCTAGTCTTCTGTAGCTCTCCGTTCTAAAGTGTAGGTTTCTTTGGCTGTGACCACTTAAAACTTAAAAATAAGTTTTAGAAATATTTGAAATCAAATATTGAAAAGTCATTCAAACACGAGGAATCTATAATGTTATGTAACTCCTAAATTTCAAATTCATATACTCAATCAAGGCTTAACCATCGAATTTAAGCTGTACTGAAATTCAAGAGTAATTTAAGTGAGTGATTAAATTTTCAAATGAAATCAAATTTATTTATTTTCGCAATACTTAATTAGGCATATAAATAAATAATACTTAATTTATTTGTAGCGCATGAATTTACGTAAAATGACGTATGCAATGAAACAATTTTTTTATATTAACTCTGAATAGAGATGGATTTGGGTGAGGTTTTAGTATTCGAGTATAAACAAGCTGAATAGGTTAATTTGAGAGATAAATTTTCAAGTGAACATGGATATTGTAGCGTCACAGCAGCGGATACATTTTGAGGTAATAACATTGACATATTAATAGTTAGTACTATGGACTTAAATTTAGTTAAAAGTAAGATATTTATGACATAGTTGCCATAGCAGCCTTTTTTTGACATGACAGCTTCTCGTGAAAATAGGACAACATAAATGGTATGGAGTAGGTAACTTTGAATTTTTTTTTGGCATCTTATATTTATATATTATATTTACAGCAAACTTTAATTTATATTTACATATCCGTGACCTCTATATGCTGGGATAAATCTTGTACCCAATAATAATTGTTGTAATTATCTTGTATTAAATAATAATTAGTTATAATAATAATTAATTACAAACCAAATCCACAAATGTACAAAATGATATGCCACTCGATATAGTTCTTTACTTTGAAATTTCAAGTTTTCGATATTTTCCTCTTTTTAATTAAACTGAAAATATATTTTTTTACTTCAATGACGTTAGGTCACTATTTTAAATAACTGTTCCTAATTTCATGTAGATAATTCTTATAGTTATCAAAATAATATACCATTATGGTAAAAGTTATTTGATTGTATATATGACATGAATATTCATGACATAAAAAATAAAAGTTGACATAAAAAATAAAAATTTTTGAATTGAAAATAATTAAATTATTTTCATTCAAAAATTAAATAATTAAATAATTCAAATGTTAAACAACAAGACTCTATGCAGTCGTTGTTCTAAAACATTCTATTGCTCACGGCAGATCCGAACTAAATGTGATTGATTAGATAAACATATTGCACTCCTTCTATCCTATTGCGAGTAGCGTATGGGAAAAGGACAGATATATACTTTTTGTTCATTCTGGTTGGTTATGCAATTTGTTTCTATAATTTATTAATTTTTTTATAAAATAGCCTATTTCTAAGCAAAATTATACTTTAAATTCATCAAAAAATATTTACTTACTGGAAATATGATACACCGTCTTTTTTTCTTACTTTACTCGGGTAGTTCTTACAAGTTTTTATTACACAGTACGGCATTATTGACGAGTCTTCTGTCAGACAGCTAATATGAGACTGAATTGCGATTGGAAATCATTTCGCGTTTTGGCTTACTTTTGATTCGGACACTTTTTAGCCCTGACCCGAAGTCCATAGTATTAATATGTCAATGGGTAATAAGGTTCGTTAATTGATTAAAATTAAATATTTAATGAGATAGTTGCTAAAGCAGACTGTCATTGATTTTGACTTTGCTGGTTGAAACATCAGTGCAATGCAATCAACTAATAATCCCCGGTGGATGCAGTTGCGTCTACTTCCTCGCTGTTCTAATTAGAAGGAACGGAAAATAACGAACCTACTTAAATAGCTGACCTGAGAAATATTGCAATATCAATATTATTCATAAATTATTTTTGTTACATAAGCGCGAGTTTTCTTTTTTGTGATAAGGTCTATTCTATTTTTTATAATAATAAAAATAGAATTTACATAACACGTAATTTGTGTTTATTAAGCAAATTTTGATGTCAATTTGTGGTGTAAAACATGATTATTTTTATCCCCACTCGTTATATACTTTGTCTTCATAAGATTACTTTTTAATTACAGCAAAGTACCTATCTTAGTTCTGGATAATAACGTCAGAAAGTTCTCGAATAATGAATTGTGAAGTCTCAATAGAGACATTGATTTTCGAATCTATTCAAGTTTTCTCGGCATCAGCTTCAGTAATTTTTGTTGAATGTCCTTTTTTTAATTTGATATAACTTTAAAATTTCGTATCGTAATTAGTAGATGAAACAAATTACATTATTAACTTTGTAATTAAGATTTCAACTCTACCGTAATATTTCTTAACGTCCACGCGAAGTTAAACCTTGAATCTCGGTAACTTACCTACTTTGCAATTATACATTTTACAAACCACGTTTTTGTTGGTAATCTTAAGTCGGGTCCAGAATTAGAAGTATTTTTATTTCGAAGCGGCTCGTTTCATCATCTCACATCTTCCTGATACTGATCTTGTTGCGTCATAGCATCGCTGGGAACATCAAAAATACACATAAAATGTCTGTCAGTGCTGTCCGCATATAAATAAGTTTCAAACTTCGATCGTATCACATGGTGTAAACAAAACTCCTTTAACTACATAGGTATCACATGATAATCAGAAATACCTTGACCACTTTTTTATTTGACTATATTCTAAGTTACTTATTAAATACTTGTGTGTATATCCAATATTTCTAAAGAAATAATGTATTAAATAAATTGCTTTAATATAACGTATATTTACAACTAGCTGTGCCCAGTGCTCTATATATGACGAAATGAGTAGCAGCAGTAGTAGTAGTAGTAGTTTTAAACTAAGCTAAAATTTTAAATCAATCGAGTCGAGGTGTATAGTTTCAGAGATGACTTGATTAGTCAATAGGTCTTTTAGTGGTATTTTGGTTATGTATTATACATTCACATGATAAAGTATGTTTTAACTACCGTTAATTTTCTGTCGAATCATCATAACGAAACGCTGGTCGGATCACTGTTACTAAAAACATCTCTTAGAGCTGTATCAAATATCTTAAGCTTTACAACATCGTTTTTCTATATTGTTCATTTATACGTAGTAGGCTTGTTCAAATACTTTTATAGTAAGCTAGCCATTTTTCGGCTTTGAGACTTTCTAAAGTGTACCTTTCGTCTGACGCTAGCATCTTTGTCCATTGTAAAGCCCTTCAGAAAGCACTTTGTGTCTCCCTCAAAAGGTTCTTCAGAGATCGCTAGGTGACACGGCGACGTGTTGTATCTTTTCCAAGACAAAAAACTTGTGCTGTGACTTTACACTCGGGCAAGAATAAAAAAACATTATGCAATCTATGATCTAGCGTTTTCCGAGCATTTAACTAGGGCATGCTTATTATTGTCATTCAGATTTTGCTGGAAAAGCGCTATTGCTACAGTATAACAGCACGTGTATGAATTGCATACAAAAAGTGGCATTTATAGAACCATTCCATGCCGGATGGTAGTTCTAACTGTTGTATGTAACTGGCAGGTATATACAGTTAGAAGTTAAAACTCAGTAAATCTCAGTCAGCATATACATATTTTAAATTTTTAAAGTTCCTTTTTATCTATACCAATTAATAATAAGTTTCAGTTTGTAATTTAAAACTAAATATTTTTGTATGTGTTACCCAGATATCACATATCATATCACAGATCATAAAGAGTAACATTGGTTAATATATTTAGGTATCTTGTTAATATATGTAGGTATCCTGTTAATTCCACGGGAGCGGAAATTACGCTGGTGAAAGTTAGTCAAGTAATAATGAAAAATAATAAATATAATGAACTCTTACTTCCGTATTCAAAATCAACTTTATTAATAAATTTTTCATTTTATCAAATCTTAAACTAATATTTAATGATAGATTAATCTATCTATGTAATCAATTGATTTGCATGTATATCTTGCCAGATTGGTAGTCTATCATATTTATAGACAGAACATCATTACATAAATTAATTTCTGAATAAGTTTCCATCAAATTTTTGTCGATTTTACATATTCAAACATTTAACACATTAACACAATTTAGTTTGGCTCATAAAAAGTTTAATATCTTTATTATGAGTTTAGGGTTCAAAATCTAAACGCGAATCGGTGCGATGCTATTTTGTGCGATAAAATCGATAAATGTTGGAGTGTAGGCTTTGCTGTGGCTAGTTACCATTCTACTGGCTAGCTGCTTACGAGAGGTATACCTAGCATTCCGGTTTATATTTTAGACACTGTAAGGCCTGTGTGCACCAAGATTTCGGTTGTCATAACTAACGGTTAACCTAACTTTACTATAAATTTACAGTTCACGACAACCCGTACCCCGGTTAAGGACGTAAACCGGGCGGTTATTTTAACCGAGCTTACGTCCTTAACCGGCGTACGGGTTGTCATGAACAGTAAATTTTACGTTTAGCTTGTGTTCACCGTTGGTTATGATAATCGAAAACTTGGTGCACACAGGCCTAAGGGTCTGTGTAGATTAAACGTGTACCTACCTACTTCTTCCAAGTGATATGGCAGTTAAGTGCCAACTTGGCTTTAAATAAAAAAGTTATTCGCTTATCATTAAGAATGCGCTGGACGAAACAAATCGCAAGTACGTGCGTAACTACATGTTGCATCGCATATGTCAACGAATTCGTGCGTATTTGTTATTTCTGCGATGTGATAATATTTTTTTTGTTTCTACGAATTTCACGTTTGGTTTTACGAAGCACTGATATTTATTTATCGATCTATATTATCAAGAAAACTTTTATGTTATCAAAAAATTTTTATCTGATTAGAGAAATCACAGTGCAATGTGCATAGAAAGTGCTAGTACCTACTACTAATTTTCACAAATATACAAGAGTTTAGATTCTTAACCGATGGTTAATAATTTTTATTTGCACTTTGTCAATATTGTGTTTTATATGCAGCATGATGCACTTTATTCATGCTTATTTAATTTCGTACTTCACTTTAATTTAAATGTCGTTTAAGTAGCCATCTCTGTGTCGATTCTTGAAAAAGACGTCACTTTTGAAGCCGATGTACAACGGTTGCAATTAGGCGGTTGAAACCAGAAATTGGTAATCTTTAATGACATTTTACCACATTGGACTGACAGTTGAACTGAAGGTGAAGACGATCGACGAGATGTAAATGAGATGTTCATACGATGTATGTTTTTTAAGAATCGACTTACATAATCATTTAATTTAATTTAAGTATGAGACGTTAAAGCAAAGAGCCAACCTTCTCTTTAGGAAAGAAAGGTAATTTTAATGCAAACTCATTATTTGCCAATATTTTCTAAGAATGTTTGACTAAAACATTATCCGGATTCTTGGGAATCGCACAGGTGCGCGACATCCTGGCGCGGCCGCTAAACTTGTAGGCCAAGAGATAGATGCCATTTATGTGGGTAGCGCCAGACATGTCTCGTGTAGAGAAAGGGAGAGAATAGCGAAATTGAAAATAAAGCTCTCTCCTTCATTATCTCGAATTATGTACACGTTTTGATTAGTCTAACTAGGACGAGATAGATATCGTAGGGAATATTAACCTTTCTTCAGCAGTTATTGCTTACGGTACATATCTAATACTAGGCCTGATAAGTTTTAGAAGAAATTAAAATTTACTTCTTCTAATATTTTGCTTTTAAATTATTGTTATCTATATAGTTTTATATAGAATTTTTCTTTTTCAACTAAACATATACATATTTCAACAGAACATAGAAATGAGAGAATACATTAGATAAATATCCAAATTGTCTAGCTCTATGGTTGATATTGCGTCACGTTAAGTCACGTTCGGTTACTATCAATATCACATAAATGATCCACCGTCTCTTTGGCTACGTCGGTATGGAACATCTGTCGCGCACCGCATTGACGGTGTGCGCGCCTATATTCAAAGTCACAAAAGCGAGTATCGATATAATAAACGACAGGCGACATCTGTAACTAATAATAATAATATTAGCACGACCAAATGTCGTCTCGTTATTGCGACTATTAACTGAAATAAGAAAGGAATATAATAAAGGGAATTCGGTCGGCAGTTTTAACTAACATCATCATTATCAGCCTATTTTACCTGCCTACTACAGGGTCAGGCCTTCCTTCGTTTTATAAGAAAGGATATAGAGTTTAGATTCATCTCGCTGATCTAACGCAATTTAGCGCTCTCTGATAAGTTCCCAAACTTTCCTTCGACGATTGGTTACATCTAACACACAAACATACAATGCAGTTAGTGTGTAGTCCGCGCCAAATCTCTAAACCGATTTGAAGTTGCAACACGGTGAATTGCGCATGTATAATAGCCCCTCTTATATGTGTTTTAAAGTACGCAGCGCAGCCAAACGCCTGCGGTTGTGCAGCGTGCCTAGTGTAAGATTTTACCGCGTCGATATCGAGAACAGTAAACGCAAATTTTATATGGAATTGGAGTAGCGCCATCTAGTTAAAGTGAGAGTAAACGCTTTTTTTCTGTATAATTTGACGTTACGAGTGAGTATGTTTTTACGCAATCGCTCGGTGAAAAACTCACACTTGTTCCACAGAACGCTCTAAAAGTAATTACTTACATTAATAACGTTTACTATTTTGAATAAAATAATAATGGAGATTAGTTTCTTAAATATTCAATAACTAAACAATGTTTAGAATTTTTAGTATCTGTGTACAAAATACACACAAAATAGTAATAAGGAATTAGGCAAACGCTAAAATTACCTTGTAATTACATTCGCGTAACATAGAAGACAAAAGAAAACAACAAATTCCAAATTCATTGTTCTGTTCTTGCGAATCGTCAAACCGGTTTCGTTGTGTTTGAGTATGTTGGTGAATTCTGATAATTTAAAACTTGTTTCAAAATTTTTTACTTACTACTATTGTTAATAATACCTATATGTGCAAATGAAATATAAAGTTAAGTAAATAATAAAAAGTTACTTAACACCGCCTGTACGCCTAGATAAACTAGGTACGCAATGGATTTTAATGCACTTTTCACCTATAGATAGATTGTCTTAAGAGGTACGTTTATACCTACATATAGTTTAATGAAGAATGTCATATTTAAGAGTTTCGATATAATATAATTAAAATAAGCTTTTATATAAATGCTCTAAAACAAGAAAACTTATGACCTAGCTTAAATACGAGAGTCGATCCTGTTTATTTAAGAACTTTCTATGACCACCTAGTGTTGTCATTGTAAGTACACCAGAATATTTGCTTGGACTAAGCAAAAGCATTAAAGGGTTTAGAAGTTTTTACGGACCCTTACCGACTCCATCGTCAGACCAGTTCGTCAATAATACTTTTAATTAAACTCTTGAAGCGCCAGCCGGATGCCGCTACATTTCAGTCACGTCTGATCCTTGAGTGATCAATGCATTGTCACCAGAAATACTCATGTAGTTAACCCAAACCCAGTATAACATATAATGCCGGAGTATTGGTATTTAGTTTCCAAGATTTGACCAACACACACTATGGCAAGTTAAATAAAAAAAGATTGTAACAAATGCGTTTCGTTGGAAAGAGGTACTCGTCTGGCACGATGAGCAGGTAGACGGTATGTCTTAAACCTTTTTGGTCACGGAAAATCGTAAGGGTGGCTTCTGAGAGGCCGAGACTCCGCTAATTAGTTTCGTCTGTATACAGCGAGGGTTTCTGCTGCTACACTCAAGTGCAAAAAGTTTTACCTTACGTGTGCTAAACTCACGATTGCAAAACTTTTAAGGCTATATGTTGAAATGGATACTAAATGATAATATTATAGAATCCTATCCCACTCATTGCATTATTACCACCTACTCGTACCTATTGTCGTAAACGTACGTAATTCTAGTACAAGTTTTTCGCTTATATGTTCTTTCATAATATCTCATGTTTAACGTCAAACCAAGGTACGATTAGCTTCTTTATGTTTCTCGTAAGTTCTGTAGATTCAGATGCAATTCCCATATTATGTGACTTCATTTTGAACGGTGGCAAGTAGTCAGGCTTTATTAATTGTAAAATTAGCAAACTCTTATAATTGCTAGAATCAATAGAATTGGTAAATATTTGACGACCTCCATGGCGCAGTGGTATGCGCGGTGGATTTATAAGACGGAGGTCCTGGGTTCGATTCCCGCAAATATTTTTCTTAATTTGACTTCATTTTGAACGCTGGCAAGTAAGCAATAGGCTTTATTAATTGTAAAATTATGAACAGAAGATGGCGAAAATATAATTATCCGATCTCTTCTTGGCCCACTACCTGGTGGGGTAAGGAAAACGATATATTGATGGGTGTTTCATTATTCTAGCATTCATAACCTATTAGTATACAACCCGGTTGTAAGGTAATAGAATAAGGGTTGTAACAAGGTTAAATAATGAACAGTAGTTAACATAAGTATCATTCATTGTAAATCTAATTAGGGCTTGATACACTGTTTCGGTATACGAAACGTGGCATTGTCCTCAGACGTTACGTTCTACCTGCTATAATTAAGGTTCCCAACACAGAATAAAGGCTCCGAAAGAGGGCAGATACGAGTATATGTATAAATACGCGTATACAGTTTTGTTGTACCTAATTCTATTACATACATGCTATATATACACAATTTAAATGCCTTGCAAATCTAATGGTTATATTGTTCGGCTAGGTTTTGTTACAAAGCTATACTAAAGCCAAACTCGATTGAGAATGCTTGTCAACAAACAAATTTAAAATGAAGGTAGAAATTGCAACACATTTCATGCCTAATAAATTTAAAATTATGTTTTGGTTTTTTTTATAAAATCTTATTTAAAAGATGTTGAATATATTAATCAGTTTTAAGTTTACGAATCTAATTTATTGTCATAAATTCGTCATTAACAAGTTAATTAAAAAAATTAGATGTAAACTGACTAAACTAAAGCCAAACTCGATTGAGAATGCTTGTCAACAAACAAATTTAAAATGAAGGTAGAAATTGCAACACGTATTATGCCTAATAAATTTAAAATTATGTTTTGTTATTTTAAAAAACTTATTTAAAAGATATTGAATATATTAATTACTTTTAATCTTACTAATCTAAATTTACTGTCATGAATTCGTCATTAACTAGTTAATTAAAAAAATTAGTTGTAAAATGACTAGTGATTTCTACCTTCATTTTTAATTTGTTTGTTGACAAGCATTCTCAATAGAGTTTGGCTTCAGTATAGTGATTTCTACCTTCAATTTTAATTTGTTTGTTGACAAGTATTCTCAATCGAGTTTGGCTTTAGTATAGTTCAAAAATTTTAAATTACATATTTCAAGTAGTTCTCTACAGTAGCCTGAAGGTTATTATAGATGCCATTGATTTTCCAGCGCATACTTAGAAAAGCAAATTAAGTCGTCATCGATACTGTACTAAGTTTGTTTTATTTTGTTCTACAGTTTCTGTTTAGGGTTAATCATCCTATTAGCAGGTTCAGGTCTCCCTCCTTGTAGGAGAAGGGATAGGGCTAGTAATGCCAGAGAAGAATGCACTTGTTGTTGCACGCATTCATGCTCTAGGAATATTACTTGCGCAGATTTAGAATGAGACTGGGCGCATTAACCATTTTTAACCGACGAAAAAAAACGGAGGAGGTTCCCAATTCGACTCGTAGATATATACATATATATTATTTTTTTTTATGTATGACCACGCATAACTTTTTACAGTTTTGTCCATTTTTGATAATTCTTTTTTTATTAGAAAGGGCATACTTTCAAGGTTAGGATCTGATGATGATATCCTGGGGAAATTGAAGGAACTTTTCAAATCTTGGAGGCACAGCGATTTCGGTTTTTGTCTCGGTATCGGTAGCTTTTTGGCTACTAGTGCCGTATACTATGACAGTATAATACGAGTAGGTATGTTACGTGGCGATAAATCACTAAAAAGTAAGAAATAAAAAATTTTAACAAAAAATAGAACCGACTCAAAACGCACTAAAAAGTAAAAAATAACTGTGTCATTTAGTTGCTTAGCGTAGCCAAGGTTTCTACTTTAAAGACATTACCTAGAACCCACTAACTGCTTTACTACGTAAAATAAATGTTCCTTAAACTTGGCTGGCGCCGACTTCATACATATGCTTAAATAAAATACAGCAAATAAATGGCACAGTTATTTTTTACTTTTTAGTGCGTTTTGAGTCGGGTCTATTTTTAGTTATAAGAGTATATCCGCTTTAAAAACTTGTTACTTGTATTTATAATATTGTATTTGTCCGGCACCTATAGAGTGATCTCAGTACCTGTTTTGCGTCACATAAGTTATCGTTACTCTAAGGAAAATATGTATAATTATTAGAATACAATTAACACTAGAACAATAGTCCGTGATGGTTTACGCGTGACTTTACTAATAATGTAAACAACATACTAACAGGCGTGTAAATCCTTTTGATGTGTTTATTTTATACTCACTCGATGTGAGGTATTGTTTATTGAAATATTATTTTCTTAACAAACTTCTGACGACCTTTATGAGCCAGCGGTGTGCGCACTGGCCGGTGGTTTTGTGTATAAACAAATGTAGAAATAAACCAAGAGTTTAAATATGTAGTTACATACACTTACAAGTTAACTCGCTCTTATCTCAGGTAAATACAGCGTGGCTTCAAGTCAAGCTTTAATAAAAATATTTGCCGCCATCGTATTGAATTGTGCTAACTACGAATTTCATTGTAATACAAACATTTAGTAATTGGCTCCTCTGACTTAAATTGTAGCTAACTTGTTAGGAGAAGGATGAAATCCACACCCTGATTGTTTTCTATACGACATCGTACTGGAACGTCTTTGTCGGTAGGGTGGTAACTAGCCACAGCGAAAGCCTCCCACCAGCCAGACCAAGAAAAATTAAGAAAAATCTCAATCTGACCCACCGGGAATCGAACCCAGGACCTCCGTCTTATAAATCCACCGCGCATACCACTGCGCCACGGAGGTCGTCATACTTGGATCACGCATCAGAATGCGCTGCGCCCATCGATCTAGAATATAACATATTCTCACGTGCTTGTAATACAACAAACCAACAATATGAATTTAACAGTCATAAATAACATTATCCCCCTTACAAATATAATATTTCATTTACAGACCTGTTGATTCAGTCCATTTCCCAGTCATTTGATTGTCGTAGCGTCCCGAAGTCCCGTCAGTGATTTCCGCGTAGCCCGCCGCTGTCGGCGCGACGGAAGGAAGCAATACAGATTACCGCCGGGAATGCTCCGACTGTTTACTGCTAGAGTTTGTGTACATGCCATTCTAATACTCAAGTCATGAGTACATGTCAATAGTTGTTGACATTGAGCTATTGGGTTTTAGTTTAATGATTTTGTAGTACAAAATATTTGTCAGCGCCGCTATGGTGTCTACGCAGTTCGGTGTGTTGCAACAACAGAAGGGACTCAAGACACGAGCTATACCTACTCTAC
The DNA here is from genome assembly GCA_034621355.1 of Mycalesis mineus. Lineage (NCBI taxonomy): Eukaryota > Metazoa > Arthropoda > Insecta > Lepidoptera > Nymphalidae > Mycalesis > Mycalesis mineus. Next base: position 7,099,345 of record CM067887.1, on the reverse strand, counting down.
TAATATTTGTCATATTGGTTAGCGGGTTTCGCCTTTTAATTCTTTGGTATAATTATAATGGTTTATTTCTAACCCAGATCTTTTTGCTTACATAGGAGGGGATTTGGAACTTAAATCTCACCATTTCGAATCAATCATCAACTTGATTGAGAATAGAGGGAAATAGTGATTGACACAGACTAGAGTTTGACAACATAGAAGAATTTCTACAATTTTACGATATTGGTCATAATTAGCGTCATAATTGCATAAATTGTGCAATTACGTTATATCGCAAGTGTAACAAGATTCAGGAAAACTCAATTAACACTATTTTCTTATCGATACAATTTATATGAAACTCAGTAAATAGAATGTCAAAATCGTCGGTTTGCAAATATAATTTCCCAGATTCCTGTAACGGAAGCAATCCAAAATATCAGATAGACATCGATAGTGGTCGACCTAAAACTACTGCCAGAAATATTTACGATAGCAATTCCAGCTTTGTGCTCAGCAGAAATAGGTTGATTGCTTTTAGATCTTACAGAGCGATATTAGCTTTGTACAGGCTTCGGTATGTAACTTGAAGAGATAGGTATGGCCGATTTAAATATAGATAGCCATTTCTGATACACCGCGCAATCTAATTCTGAGTTGTAGATTCACGCATTCGTGGAATTAAACAAAACACGATATTAGATTCTAATGATTTGTGTAGGTTGTTGAAAACATCATTAAATAAATAAATATAGGACAATTACACACATCGCTATATAAGCCCCAAAGTAAGCGTACTCTTTTTTTTTATCGTCTACAACTATCTACGTTGGCCCTTGATTGCCATCACACCTGAAGTTAAGTGATGATGCAGTCTAAGATGGAAGCGGGCTCACTTGTTAGGAGTGAGACGAAAAACCACACCCCTTTCGGTTTCTACACGACATCGTACCGGAACGCTAAACTCGTAGGTAGCTTGTGTTATGGGTACTATGATAGCTGATGAATATTTTATATATATTGCACATAAATACTTATAATACATAGATAAACACCCAGATACTGGAAAATATCCATGCTCATCACACAAACATTTTTCCAGACGTGGGAATCGAACCCACAGCCTAGGACGCCGAGGCAGGGTCACTACCCACTGCGCCACTCGGCCGTCAAATTAAATCATCATTATCAGCATGGGGGTGTAACACCACCAACATCCAGACTCCGGCCATACAATATAGTTTTTATTTGTCATCTTTATCATGATCATTGTTATCAGCCTATCTTAAAAGCCTCCCTTTTCCAGAAGAGGAGATAATATAGACTAAACTTACCATCACCATAGATAAAAGATAAATAGATTATTATGTTGTAAAATAAAACAGGTTAATTTGTTTTTGAGTTTTAACAAGACTAACAGCAATTCATTACGTAGAACACGACATCAAGACGGTGCTTTAGTTTTTTTTTTCATTTATGAAGAAGCACTGTGCCAGGTCATAATGTAGGCGGCGATGTTCCGTGAAGTCGCTAGCAATTAGGTGAAATTAAATCTCGCTGATGAGCTCGTAACTCGTAATGGCGTGGAAATTACATTTTAGCTCTCATCTCGTCCGCGGACCCTTAAACGCTTTTTGAATGCTACTTTTATTTTCAGATGTTATATTTGAAAAATAACCTTTAGCTGTTAATTTTATTTGGATAGTCCATGCAAAGCCCTTTACATAAATATTGATATCCCAATCAGCGCTATTGCTATAATATGTATCATTGAATATTTGCATAAAATTATCCATAGTGGCTAGGTCCTGGATTTGAACTCTCAGTAATAATTCTCAGTCCACAATTAAAGTAGGTATTAATGTTAGCTTTTGCGTTGAGGGTAGCTCCATATCTTCTCCATTATAAAGAGGGAGCCTCTGACGTGAGATGTTGCTGAAGCTGGTGTGGATTTCATCTTACTGCTAACAAATTAACCCGCATTAATTTTATATTGCATTATCACTTACCATCAGGTGTAATTGCAGGTGTTAATTTGTGTAACATCCAACCATTAAAACTTTCAGTTGAATATAAGATGAAAACTACACATTCAACATAATTTGCATAAGTACTTAGAGTTTAATATACTTGGTTGTTTAAGTTTATTTAAAGCTTACTATTTGTTATTAAACAATATAAGCACCGCCCAGGATGCTGTTATGGAAACGCAAACGTGCTTCAAAAATAAACACGTGTTATTCGCTATTTGGCATTGACGCTTTTAGTATTCCTACGGGAGGCGTTGACTCACCGGGAAATCAAACACCAACACTGTTGTGTGTTGTGTACACGTTCCTGGTAACAAAACTTGAAATAAGTCCCGATTGCTGAAATAAGCACGATTTCAAACCCAATCGTGCTTGTTTCAGCATCTTTGTTTCTGATACTTCTTTTGTTATTGCATATATTTCCTTGTTCCACTATTTTTGACATTCCTTAATGTTGATATCAATTTCGTATTCTATTACCAAGCTGTTTCTTAGATTAACCATACATAGCGATAATGCCTGTCAGCATTATCAGCTTATTTGGACGACTTACAGAATTACGCCTCCCTCCTTATTCAAGGGATAATACGGAGCTTCGATCCACCCTGCTTTCAATACAGGTAGAAGGGCTATTATTACATGTATAATTACAATGACGAGATCGACAGCTTAAGGTGTTTTCTGAGTCTACTTGCTTGCATAATCAAATCCCCAACTTCGGGCTGAATTTTTGAAGAGAGAAATCCTCAATTTCATAGCTTAATCTAAACTCAAGTCAGAGCCTCGTTATCCAAAGCCACACAGGTTAATCAACGAGCAGTTAAATATCACAACACTAAACTACTTCTTTGTATTAGATCACGCATCATTCATCTTCACCTTTAATATATCTTTTGGGCAATTAATTAAATTTTCTGACAGCAATCACAGTCTCTGTAGGAAAGACAGATCATATCTTAACTAAGTGGTAATAATTTAGCTATATACTTTACATGGTTAGAATATAATTGAAGTACAAAAAAACATGCATTGGAAGCTATCAATATCGTAACTGTGCAATCAATATTGTAACAGTATTGTCTTAAAATTTTTCATTGTAAATAAATACATTCATTAAGAGACTAATATATACACAAACCATAGTGTAGTAACATGTGCTGTGCAACAAAACAATCGTTCAGCTGACGTCATACGACTAAATAGTTCACACATGCAATGTACCTGATGTGCGTGGGAAAGCTATGAAGGAACTGCAGTTAATAAAAAAAATACCGCGTCACTCGGAGCAACCACGCGGCACATAATGGTCCTATACAGGATATCTCGTGTCACGTGGATAGTAGAGCAGTATTATTGCGATTTAGATATAACAATAATACTAATTCATTGATTCAATTTATAATCCAAACCAAATCGTTTAATCTATTTGGTTTCAGTTGATGCGTTGATATGTTGCAGTGTTACAACGTGTCATCTACTTAAAATAATTCTGACACGATTGATAGATTTTATTAAATATACTGTCAATTAAAATTCTATATTCTTTTTTTGTGACACATTCTATATTAGGCACACTTGATCATTCAATTACTCTAGGTTGCGTAACTTTAAACTTGTTAAAAAACGCTTTGATGAAGTTATGAGGCATGAAGTGCGATTTAGAAAATGCATTCGCTTTGACGTTTTAACTGATGCGGGAAAACATGTGCGGCCTAGTTGCGACAACTTTATAATTACACTGTTTTGACTTTTGACCGCATTTCTGGCGCAGTGGGACGATTGCACGAGTTGTTGCGGTCGTTTGGATCTCAAAAACAGGGGATATCATGTTCGATTTTTATATTTTTTAGAAACACTTTTCTGACTTTTGACCACAATTATAGCGCAGTAGAACAATCACACGAATTGTTGTGGATTTTGCGACATCCAAAACTGGAGATATTGTACTTTTAAATTCCCAGTTAAGCCTTTTTGCCTTTTAAGTATTATTTGACCGCATTTCTGTCGCAATGGGACGATTGCAAAAGTTGTTGCAGACGTTGGGACCTCAGAGACTGGTGATATTGTGTTGTATATTTTAATTCCTAGATACGTACAGTTTTGACTTTTGCGTTTTGACTTCATTTCGCAGTGGAACGATTATTGCGGACGTTGGGACCCTAAAAAACTAGAGATATCGTATTCGATTTTTAAATTCCCTCGTATACTCGTACTGTTCTGACTGCATTTATTGCGGACGTTGGGACCTTAAAAAACTAGAGATATCGTATTCGATTTTAAAAATTCCCTCGTATACTCGTACTGTTCTGACTGCATTTATTGCGGACGTTGGGACCTCAAAAAACTAGAGATATCGTATTCGATTTTTAAATTCCCTCGTATACTCGTACTGTTCTGACTGCATTTATTGCGGACGTTGGGACCTCAAAAAACTAGAGATATCGTATTCGATTTTTAAATTCCCTCGTATACTCGTACTGTTCTGACTGCATTTATTGCGGACGTTGGGACCTCAAAAAACTAGAGATATCGTATTCGATTTTTAAATTCCCTCGTATACTCGTACTGTTCTGACTGCATTTATTGCGGACGTTGGGACCTCAAAAAACTAGAGATATCGTATTCGATTTTTAAATTCCCTCGTATACTCGTACTGTTCTGACTGCATTTATTGCGGACGTTGGGATCTCAAAAAACTAGAGATATCGTATTCGATTTTTAAATTCCCTCGAATACTCGTACTGTTCTGACTGCATTTATGGCGCAGTGGGATGAATATAGGAGTAGTTGCGATAATTGAGACAATATCATGTTCGATTTATATATTCCCAGTTAGATAGTGTACCTACTGCTGTTGTTTTGACTGCATTTATGGTGCATTGAGACTATTGCACGAGTGATAAGATAACCTATGATGCTCCAGTACAGGTTTAGGCTCACTTAATTGACAAGCCCTAATTAGGATAACATTAAGTCATACAGTTTATTTAATTTTGTAGATACCTACTTCATTGATGAACATTATATCATACAACATTTACTTTCCTTCTACGAGTACTTAACGCCATCTGGATTTATAATATTCGATTTGATAAGACACTTAAAACCAATCAATGACGTCCTTATCTTATAAAAACAACATTGCCTTATATGGTAGCGAATAACGGATTTGATTAGATTACATACACGTAGGTATTATATACTATATGTAGGCATTATGTAGATATCTACTCGTAAAATAATACACTCGACGTTTTTATCTGTCACGTTATGTAGTTCACAGCTTTTATGAAGTACTAATGTTTCAATACTTACGCGTAAAAATCACGTAATATGATGGAATTTCAAAACAAATACGCAAACTCGTACGTACACCATAGATGTATTATCTCTAACACTTGGCCGGATAAGTAGTAAGTACCTAACATTCATAATGTGTGCTGTTCTCTCTCTCAACCTTAAACATACTGCGTATTAGTTTAGGCATATAGAACAAAGCACTGTTAATGTGCTTGTATACTACTTTTCACAGCCGAACACAGCAATGGTGCTGTTGCGGTAGTACTTGCCCAGACGAACTGTCGTTGTCATAGAACTATATTGGGTACATTTGATTTTCTGTTTTGTAAAGACAAATTTCGCTTTTAATTTGATCTAACTCTATTTCTTCTCTAGGTTTATTTATTACTAAAGTGCGCTCGCGGTTTTACCCGCGTAGGTCGCGTTTCCATGGCAATTTATGAATAAAATTTGGTCTATATGTTGCTCTAATATGTAAGCTAACTTGTGAATTTTCATCAACAGGGAAGTCATCATCATCATCATCATCATTACCATCATTGCTGATATTGATGATAATATTATTAAGTATTCCGACTCCGGACTTGGAATTTACTGAGAATTTCATAGAAGAATGAAAAACTCAGAAATATTCCGTGACCCGACGCTGAATTCGAACCCAGGACCTCGTGATCGAAGCCAGACAGGCTTACCACTAGACCAACGAGGCAGGCACTCAGTAATAAAGTAGAATACTATTAATCTATAATTTTTTCATTGTGCCAAATTTCCGTTACAATTTAATTTTACTCTACTTCTTCTCTAGGTTTAGTTATTATTGTATGTAATGGAATTCTAAGTTAAAAGGTATAATTGTACGTAAATTAGGAGTAAAGTATGTACTGAAAATTCCTACAGATCTGTATATAAAAATAAAATCTAACTTTAAACCACGATTAATAAAAGTAATGTTTATCTATTCCAGAGGCAAAAATGTTCTCAATCAAAAGAGCGAGCTTCAAAAGGCGCTTTCAAAGCACAAAGAGAAGCAGCTCATGAACCAAATAAAGGAGCACAGAGAAACGCCAGGTAATATATTATTATCATTTCCATTTATTTTAGTTTAGCTCGTGAAAAAAATGGCTTTTTAATTTTTAATTAACGGACTTGCGTTTCAGATTTTTAATTTTGTAGAAAAAAATCCAGCATCTCAATAAACTTTACTTTGCTTTTAATCCAAAAGTCGCATGACAATCCGTTTAGTAGTATCTGTCGATAAGGTTTTTGAGAAGACAAATAATTTTCGGGTCAATTCGTATGTACTTAAGTGTAAAAGTAATTCCATTCCATTTCCAAGTATTTTAATTTTCTTTTCGCATAGTTATACGAATAAACAATCGTTAAGGAATTAAGTAGGCGTCTCAGGGAGGCAACAGGCGACCCTCGAGCAGGCAGCTTTCTCGCGCAACGAATATCTATCGCAATTCAGCGCGGAAATGCTGCCTGTGCGATGGGCACCCTACCAAAAGGACAAAATTTAGAATTATTTGTTTTTTTATATAATTTTCGTACCTCAGTAGGTTTACTTTATTGTTAATATTTTTCACATAGTAAAATATTCAAAATATCATTTGTATAAAATATTGTTAGATGTTCAAACTCTTATACCATTAACATCGTTTGTCAATAACTAAATGAGTAATAAAAATTATAAATGAAGAAAGTTTTTGTCATTATTTTGTGAGCACAAAATAACGCTCGTAAATTCACAAAATAAATTACATGATGCAAGGGCACTCATTCCTGGGTACACTTGGGTCTAGTGTCTAGCTTGTGCCTGTCTAGAGGATCTAAAGCGGACATATTTTAACCCGCTACGTAAAATAGAGGGTTGTTATAATTTTGACGTGTCTGCCTGTGTTCTAATCGAATAGACTGATTATGAAGCTGACGTGATCGATAGGTATAGTTTTAGCTAGGAGTATATACTCGTAAGACTAGAGGACGCCTGCAGTTTCACTCGCTCCCGTGGGAATTTCGGGATAAAATGTGGCCTGTGTGTTATTCTTATAAATAAGCTATATTATTGTGAAGTTTCATCAAAATCAATTCAGGAATTTTTACGTGAAAGAGTAACAAACATCTAGCCATACGTACAAATTTTCGCCTTTGTAATATAAGGATATCGAGGTTTTTCTATTATGATGGAAAAGATTTCTATCAATAAATCATCATCTTTCAGGGGACTTTCAAAACTTTATATTTTATATTTTGTCAGCACTTTCGCTGAAGAAAGCGATAGAAACCAACTTTATGACCATCCAACTTCATACGTACTAAAGTAACTATGATAATCTAGACTGTCTGCTAATTTCAACGAAATAAGCTGCGAATAATAACATACCTTTTTTTAACGTGGGGAAATCCTCATGGATACCTTCTCGCCATGGGGAGGCAAGAAGATTATGTCGGACTTCTACCGACTAAAACCCCACGATGTTCCATCTCATCGCCTGGGACTGCATTATGGGAACGTTAGTACTACTACCATAAACCAGTCAGCGTCGCCCACAAAAGCAAGCTCTCCTCTAGGACTTAACTAACTAACCTAACCAATTAAAGCCGCCACGGGAACTCAGACAGCGTCTACCTACTTCAGGGCTTATCTCCGTTGGGCGATAGATTCCCCATACCTATCGCCCAGAAGTCGTCGTCAAGGAGGTAAGTGGCGGTCGTGAGCAAGCCGCCTACGTCCGTTTCTCTTGCGGCGAATAGGATCAGAGTCCACGTCAACCTCTCTCAACCGCTCTGCCTCCTCCTTCAGCGACATTACAATTTCGCAGAAGGTCATTACCGCTTCCCAGGACCTATCATTATCCGTCATGGCTTTGATGATACCTGACAGAGATAGGTCCGGACCAATCACTGCCACGAGTGCTTCACGGGGCTCTGTCCAGCTCGGGCATTCAGTCAGTGTATGCTGCGCGGTATCTGAGGCGCAGCCACACTCGTGACACTCCTGGGTTGGTTCTCTACCAGCCACTTTCCACAGGTACCTTCCGAAGCAGCCGTGCCCCGTAAGGACCTGTGTAAGGTGGAAGGTAAGTACTCCATGCCTCCTTTGTACCCATTGTTGGAGCACTGGCCGAATCGCCTCAATAGTCCGTAAACCTGCGCTTGGTGATTCCAGCCTCTCTTGCCACTGCCGAAGAGTCTCGGTTTGCGCTGCGCGTCTCCAAACAGCAATCATTGTCGCAGAAGGATATTCTCCACGTAATCGAGCCTCCACCCTAAGCATGTGCATGGACGCTAACACCTCCGCATCTAAATCCCACGGGGGTGTCCCGGCTAACGCACAGGCAGCCTCGTAAGAGATGGAACGATAAGCTCTGACCACTCTTGCTGCCATGACCCGCTGAGGCCTTCGCAGCAGTGTTCGAATATGGGCAGTCAGAGAATAGGCCCATATTGGCGCTCCATACAGGGCCATCGATCGCACTACGCCAGTATACAAAAGTCGGCAGCTAACATTAGGGCCACCCATATTAGGAAGAAGCCGACTAAGAGCACCAGTGGCACGAATTAGCTTTGGAGCAAGGCGTCGGAAGTGTTCCTCAAATTTCCATCGACTGTCAAGAACGAGTCCAAGGTACTTCATCGTCGACTCAACAGCGATGGATACCCCTCCAACCACTAGGTCAGACCCGACTGGAGGTTTCTTCCCTAGTCCGTGGAAGCACAGCGCCTCGGATTTGTTCAGGGCTACCTCTAAACCCAATCGTCGAATCCGGGCCACTACCTGAGCCACTCCAGCTGTTGCTAGTATACGTGCCTCTCTGAAGGTTCTGCCACGGGCAGTAACCAGAGTGTCATCTGCATAGCATGTAACGCTGACACCCTGCATGTTAATACCCCGCAGCACCCAGTCATATCCGATGTTCCACAGAAGTGGACCAAGGACCGAACCCTGTGGAACACCGCATGACACATCCCTTCGAGTCCACCCACTGTTTGTGGAGTATATCACAGCTCTTTCAGAAAGGTAGGCCTCCACTAGTCGCCGTAGGTATCCCGGAAATGCGTGGTATCTTAAAGCCTCTCTGATGCAGCTCCAGGACAGAGTATTAAAGGCGTTGGCGATATCAAGTGATACCGCCAAAAGAACCTCACCGTTGCAAACTGCATCTTCCGTCAAAGCCCTCACTCGAGCAATCGCATCAATAGTGGACCTGCCTCGACGGAACCCGAACTGATAATCGCTAAGGTCTGGCCCCGTTTCCTCCAAGTGCTTGACTAGCCTAGCTGATACAATGCGCTCGAAAAGTTTATTAACTTCGCTTAGTAAGACTATCGGCCTATAAGCTGATGGTGAGTCAACAGGCCGACCATCTTTTCGGAGCAGAACCAGTTTTCCCGTTTTCCAATTGCGAGGGTACTGGCCATGCTCCAAACATGCGCTAAAAAGAGCTCTTACTCGCGGTTTCATAGGACCTAGGGCTAACGCCAACGCTTTTCCGGGAACACCATCAGGACCTGGGGCAGCATTTTTTGATCGGAGCCGTTTAATTGCTACTTCAAATTCTGCCTCAGAGACTTCCAGGGAGGGCGTATCATTTTCACTGGTAAAGGGTGCCATGCGTGGCGGTTCCACTTCATGCCTATTTGGAAATAGCGTCTCCACTACTAAATCCAGCTGCTGTGGCTGAAGAGTTTCCGTTACTGGTGGCGCTTTTGGGCGGAGCTTGCATCTTACCAGCTTATAGGGCCTACCCCAGGGATCGGTATTGAGGCTGGCCAACATTTCTTCTTTGGCTAAATTTTTGGCTGTTCCAATTGCCACCTGGAGTGTCACGACAGCCTCCCGATATACCGCATAAAGACGTTCTTCCTCCATCTGGTTCTGGGTTCGCCTTCTTCTATACCTGGTGTATTGGCGTCTAGCAGCCACGCATGATCTTCGCAGTTGAGTCAAGTCCGCGGACCACCAGTATACTGCATCTCTCGGGGGAAGAAAACTGACACGTGGCATAGCTACGTCACAAACTTGTGTAATCGCCTGATCGAGCCACTCAGTTTCCTCTTCTATTAATACAGTTCCTGTAGGAGCCGGTAACCATGCTTGCACCAGTGCTGCTTCAAGTAAGGCACTACGGTCAAGACGCTTAATAGACCAACGGGGGCCATTATTCCGCATGGTTTGCCTTCTTGCTGAAACTGGATGAGAGACCACCTCATACCAAATATATCGGTGATCTGAAAGTGTCTCCTCATTCACTAAAACCTTCCAGCCACGGACACAACGAGCCAAAGCAGCATCAGCGAACGAGACATCTACAATAGAGCCCCCGCGTTGCCGCACACACGTAAGTGTTGATCCTTCATTCAGCACTTCCAAGCCCATCAAAATAGCCCACTCCTCGAGTGTTTCACCACGTGCATCAGTTATCGGAGATCCCCATGCCGAAGACTTGGCATTAAAATCGCCGGCAACAAGCAATCGACCTGGGCGAATACTGTTGATAGTTGCTCCAATATCAAGCAAAAATTGCTCAAATTCAGCAAGAGTCCGATTTGGAGAGAAGTACACACCAAACACAGACACACCACCAATAAGTGCCATGACATACCCGCGACCTCTTACAACTTTTTCAATCACCGGAGAGCCAGCGGCAGTTCGACTGATGACGGCTACCAAGCCATCCCTATCACCTACCCAATCGTCACCCGATGGCACAAAATACGGCTCTGAAACCACAGCGACGTCTATAAACCACTCTGCCATACTCTGGAACAAAAGGTCTTGAGCTCTGGCACAGTGGTTGATGTTAGCCTGGAGAAATCTTAAGGCCATACTGATATTATCCCATAGACATTGGAACGTCATCAGCCGTACTTGTGGACGGACGAGCAGACTGCGAGGAGGCCCGGGGGCCATCGTCAGTCTTTCTACTACTCTTTTTTTGCAATTTATTGCAAGCGGTGCTGCCTCCCATATGATTAGCTGGCCTGCCAGCATCTTCGCACAACCTACAGTGTGGCGCAGCTGAACACTCCCTCGCTTTATGACCTACTTGACCACAGCGGTAGCAAGTATCACTGCGGTCAACCTCGGCTTTGCAATGTGCTCTTAGGTGTCCTGACTCTAGACATCGATAGCAACGCCGAGGACGTTCATCAAGGATTTTTATTTGGGCTGATACCCAGCCTACTAATAGTCTACCACCTTCTGACACTTTTTTTACAGCTGTAACCGGGCAGCGTAACCATAATGTCCCAAGACCTGAAAAATTTCTTTTAATTTCGCCACATCGCACCTGTTCAATATTGCAACCTCCACGTAGGGCTACGGCATTCACTACATCACTACTAGAGACTGAGTCATCAAGACCCGAAACGCGCATATCCACGGATTTGATGGGTCTCGAGACTCGAAGAAATTCATCACTTATGACTTCCCTTATTTTTTGCGCGAGGGAGTCCGCTAATTTGTCACTGGAGGCTCCCGGAAGCTCCAAAATTCGACCTCCAGTTGCCGCTTTCCTAAACCGCAAGGCGGTTATTCCGAGATCTGAAAGGGCTATTTTTTCTTTAGCTTCTTTAAGCACAGCTGCGTATGAAGCGCCTTTCTCCTCAGCTCCAGGTTGCAACGTTAACACAACAGCTGCTGAACGCGGAGGGCGTATTTTACGACCATTTTTAGCAGACTGTTGCTTTTTAGCAGGCTGCTTGCTATTTGCATGCGGCTGCGATGACGACTCTTCTTGCGAACCTTTTTTCTGTTTTTGCTCCTTCTTTTTTCTTGTGCGCCGAACTTTCTCCCACTGACCCTCATTATGCACAGAAGATTTATCTGTGTGAATTTCTTCAGCGGGGCGCGTCTCCTGTGTGGGCTGGTTACTGTTTAGAGTAGGCTTTGTTGCGGCCTGCAGCATTCTCTTCTTTTTATCGGTGGACAGTGGTGGTCGCAATTGTTTTTCTGGAAGAAGTCTATCTTCCAGGGAGGCAAGACGAGCATTTAGCATATCTCCGACCTGAACCATCACTATACGACAGACCTCTTCCGTTGAGGGCTCCGTTACTGACCGTGCAGAGCGACGGACCTTTTCTTTTAGTTGTGGATGTGGCACAGGCTGCGGCTCTTCCGTTCCATCCATGGGGCAGTGTGAAGACCCCTGTTTGTGTACCCTATCCATGTCCTCCTTTAGTTTGGTCAATTCCTTACGCAGATTAGCCATTTCAGCTTCCAAGCGTGCATTGTCAGCCTGCAACTGCCGAGTCTCTTCTGCGATGGTGCGCGAGCTAAGAACTTCCACGGCTTCCTGAATAGATGCAGCGGCGTCCCTTAGATCACGCACAAATGTTCCCTTTAGATTTGAGGATCTTTTGGCAATTCTATTAATCATTGCCACATCCTCCGAAACTCGCTTTTGAATTTGGGCCACAGTCCTATTTTTGGACTGCTGACCATTTCCAGACATCGTTTGCCTGAACTCCTCACGCCGAAATTTGTTTACAGCTGAAGCCCTCAAAAGCTCATCTTCAGTTTTATTTTTATCCAGTTCCTTCTTTTTCTTGAGGGCCTCCTTTGCTTTTACCCAACCGTAATTTAAGATGTTGGACCGATGTCCTTTCCCTTTAGGCATTGAAGTCGCCGGCCTGTCGTCATCGGACGACACTTGCTCAACATCATCATTTACTCGCTGCCTTTTCACACCTTGCCATAAACGACCAGAGGCCAACGCAGCTGCAGAAGAGTCAGAGCCCGATCTGGGCCTACTGTCTATCATTCCGAGACTGCAGTCGGAATCCATCATTGTCCCATTGTCATCATTTTCTACTCTTACATTTTCTTGTTTTTCCTCCTCTTCTCTGTTCCTAACATAGAAACCTACATCCGATTCTGCCACTCCCTCTCCCCCCTGCACATTTCCTAATTCATTTCCCCTCCTACATTCCTTTTCTCTAATGCGACAGTTGGCCCCCCCGTATACGATAGGGCCGATGCACTGGCTTTCCGGTGCACCAAGGGATTCCCCGCTAACGGGACCCTCCCGGGTAGAATTTTTGGCTGTTCGCAATTTCATGATTGTTTTGTTTTTTGTGTGACGCCCTTGGGACTGATTTCCCATCAGCCATACATCACATCGGCAGGCGTCAGACCTTGTGATTGGGGTAATTTTTTAAAGAGATTATCTTCCTCGCACCTTCTCTTTCCGTGCCCAAGGGCCCCGAAACCAGTGCTCACCAGCCATAAAGACCAGCGAGCCCGACGTGCAAAGCGTTACCGACCTTACTCGTGATTTTTAACGAGGTTTTCTTCCTCAAGGCTCAAGAGCCTTCCCCCCTTTATGTTACCATCTGACGCTCTTACAGTCCACTCTGATGAACAGAGAAGTACTAGGTACATCTAGACGGCAACCATCAGTGGCAGCATGTAGAAGCGCCCCACCCCGTGCCAGTTTTGGTTCGCGCCAGGTTACCCCGGTACCTCACAAGGAGGCGTTCCCCAATCCACCACCCGGGGACGCGCCCGATGGGGGACTAGCAACCCCACACGGGAATAATAACATACCTAATTTGTTTAGTAATGTATAATGAATTAGTTAAATGTTGTAATATTTGACGGGCAAGTCTGAGCGTAACGGTGACCTTTGGCCCGGCACATTTGGATGTCGTAACGAATTTGCTAAGGCTTCGCAGCTCGGTTCGCTTACCTACTGCGTTTGCTGATTATGTGATTCATGCTTCCTTGTGTGTCGAATTTCGTTGTTTCCCAATAAATACTACTTTTGTGAGCGTAAAATATTTGTAAATAAATTTATATTCTATACAACTGTCGTGTTGGTTGAGTAGGTTAATCTTGTGGTCTTTCGTTTTAGTCCTTTTACTTGCGGATAATGAAATATTGAGGATTCTTAATAAAACCAATTCTTCTAAAATAATCTTAGTAAAATTTGCAGCTTGGATATTTATAGTTGGGAAATTGGTGGTGTTACCCCGTGTCTATGATAGCTCGAAGCCGTTATTTGATTTATTTTTTATTGGAGTAGAATGGTCGATCTAACCTACTCATCCTCATAATTATCTATAAAGAGCAAAGCCTAGGCCGTTAAAATAGGCTGTTAATGAGGATGATGATAATGACGATGTATAGAACGACTGACAGCAACGCAACCCGAAAAAATACACGACTAAAAGCCCTCTACGTCCGTGCCATTCCGAAACCGGAGCCTTTACGTGTATGTTGACTCTACTAAGTTATATTGTAGAAACGTCTTCTGAAGATGCTCCGCTTCATTATAAAGATTGTAGATCGATAAGTGTATAACGACATATATTTATATCGAGCTATGATTATTATTTTATCTTGAGATGAATGACCGAGTTTTGCATGCGCTTAATTCAAACACTTCTGCGCAATTCAAAATAGTGATGTTCTGCATGGTCGTACCTACATTATATATTTATATCAAAGTCTTTGGATATCCGGTTAAATTGCATTTCCTATACGTGATGCAATCATATTTATTAACTTTTAATGTATCATTTGTTGCGTTTCATTGTTTTAATTGGACGAGCATTGTATTTCCGACATCAGACAGTTGGTTATTGTAACGATAATTGTTGTACAACAACTGCTAATTTGTTTGTATGTTGATAAATAGTTTATATATTTGTAATTATACTACATTATTTTATTATATTTTGGAGTTACTATTTATCTATTTACATTTGTCCCGGGCTATAAAAATACCTATACTAAAGCCAAACTCGATTGAGAATGCTTGTCAGCAAACAAATTAAAAATGAAGGTAGAAAAACAACACATTTTATGCCTAATAAATTTAAAATTATGTTTTGTTATTTAAAAGAATCTTATTTAAAAGAAATTTAATATTTTAATTAGTTTTAAGCTTACTAATCTTATTTATTGTCATGAATTCATGATTAACTAGTTAATTAAAAAAAGGTGTTAGGTGTAAAATGACTAGTGATTTCTACCTTCATTATTAATTTGTTTATTGACAAGCATTCTCAATCGAGTTTAACTTTAGTATACTTCTTCTTTTACGACACAATTTGACGTATGACGTAGATACGACATATAATCAAATGGGGACTAAATTGTTCTAAAAACATTATATTTTTCATATTACCATCATTGATTGTTTTTATGACTATTGCATGAGCGTCTTAGCTTATTAATTCAAGTGAAAGTTCTTATTCTTTAATATCTAGAATACAACTACCAATATGCAATAACCGTGGCGGAATTTTAAAAGAGTACTTAACTTAACTTATGACCTTATAAAGATACTCGTAAACCCCTCGTAATTGCGGTAAGGCAGGTTCCTGTCATTCATTATGAAGTGTCCAGACTCCATCTGTCTGTCGGATTCATATTTTATCACAAAACTCGTAGGCAGCGGGTTTTTTCTCCATACATTTGGCGGCCACTTTATCCGGTTGTTTGGTGCAGGTGCATCGGTCGTTCACCCCGTCAATCATTATCGTTAGGGTTGCCATTCGTCTACCTAGTTACTCTATCACATTGAGATCGTAACTACGAAAGAAACTAGTGGATGTATATTTTGTTTACATTTGAGAACATTTTGTATAAGAGATGTGAGTTTTTATTTTTAACAAATAAAGCTAACGGGTTAAGGAAAGTGTCCACTTATTCTTAAATGAAAAATCATATTAAAAACATCTCACCACAGTCAAACATATTTGCTTAAACGCAATTAGCTGCCTTGTATCCGCTTAACGCAAATTTCGTCAGGACGAGGCGTTAAGCCTAACAGGAGTGTCTGTAATCTTAAAACCGGCAGTGACCATGCCATTCAATCATTTATTTAAAATAGTAAAGCAGTTCGTGGGTTCTAGGTAATGTTCTTAAAGTAGAAACCTTGGCTGACACCGACTCCTAGATATGCTTAAGTAAATTAAAGCAACTAGCTCGTTATTTTTTACTTTTTAGTTCGTTTTAAGTCGGTTCTATTTTTTGTTAAAAAATTATATTTCTTACTTTTTAGTGATTTATCGCCACGTAACGTACTCGTACTATACTGTCATAGTATACTATACGGCACTTGTAGCCAAAAAGCTACCGTGCCTTTACAATTTGAAGAGTTCTTTAAATTTTCCCAGGATATCATCATCAGATCCTAACATGATGACAATGCGACCACCTTGGAAGTGTGCCCTTTCTAATAAAAAAAAGATTTATCAAAATCGGACAACTCTGTAAAAAATTATGCGTGGTCATTGATTTCCCGATATGCCCAGGGGAGCGATAACTATCCGGGTGTAACTGATAGGCTTAGCTAATAACTGTATAAATAGTATGATCTTAGTCACAAGCTATTGGAACATTGCTTAATAAAGTAAACACGTCATTGGTTTATCACCTGCGTGTAGGTACTCGTATGTGAATATGACGAATTCGTAGAGCGGAAACTGTCTGCCGCCCCGTCTGCTTCAAATTCCATTTCTCTAATGAACGGTAACGATGTTCGTATATCAGAGTGGAGGTGTTCCGCGTGTGAATTTTCCACGCTGAATTTGAAATTTCAATTGACGAAGCCTTAATGGCTTCACGATTATGGTTCCGTACTTAATCCGAGAGGTTTTAGGTTGAACTAAATTGAACTTAATTAATTATTAATTATTATTAATTAATAATTAGGTTGATAACTAAATAACATTATACCCACTTTAAGAGTTATTTGAGTAAATAAGAAATATTATATTAGTTATGTTAATCAAAAAACAACGGCCAATATTTTTTTTTATATTGGCCGTTGTTTATTTTGTAATTTTATGTCAAAGTAAATAAACAATACGGAATCATAAGTATCTACTTACTTGCGATTTTAATCACAGTACTTATTATTATCTGCAAAAATACTGAATCTATAGTATGCAATGGTTTCGGTGTCAACGTATGCAGATGACGGCATTGCTTCTTCATCACTATCAGACTTATTAATGGTCCATTACAGGGTCAGGCTTCCCTCCTTGTAGTGCTTGACTTCTCGAATAGTATTCCTCGAGGAATGGCAAAACATACATGAATTAACTTAAAATAATTTTCCGATAAATATCACCTGCTTCTATTAACAAGTTATAGCTTCAGATCTCTAATTTTGTTCTAAGAATTTACGGATCGGACAGCGCAGCTGATGATGTATCTTGTCCGTTTCCAAAAAAGGTTACACCTACGTTCAAATCTAAGTCCTTTTTTGGCATCATAAATAAACGTAAAATATCTTGAGCAAATCAGCTGTTTACGTGTATTACGAACCTATTACATAAAAGATCAATCACCAAATTTGCCAGCGTTCTGAACTTTGAATATATAGAACCTTTAACATAATCATTTTTGTCTAACGATGCGGTAAATTGTGAGCGGTCGATGTCCTTATTTTTTTAATCATAAGAATGTCAACAAGGGTCGCTACCTTATTGACTTAGGAAGTTCGCGATTAGTTACAATCCAATCAAGCGCATTATAGGTGGAGCACTCGTAATAGCCATTTAAATCTTATTATTAGCTGGAAATCATTTTCTCGGGTCTTCCTTTGTACGGGCATTTACAAAGTGTAGGTAGTGATCACATTTAATCTTGCTATCAAGCTAAGTTTTTAGTCAGCCGCTTTTTAGATTAAAGCGTGTTTGGGGCACTCTTAGTATTAATTTGAACATTATGACAAATTTTGGGCTATATTAACAAATAAATATAGTAATGACAAGTATTCAACTTTGGCTATATTGACAAAGAAATATAGTTATGACAAGTATTCAAAATGAAACATTGTAGAGTCTACATTTGATGCTACGTTTTTGAGAATAGCGTACGTAAATTGAGGGTTTTTGTCGAGTCTTGGCGTTGCTTGGATTCTAAGATTTTCAATGTTCCTAATGAACTTTAGCAAAGTCCAGCTTCTATTCTGTTTATATCCTTAACCTGTTTTACTGAAATAAAAGTTATTTCAGTTTGCTGAAGAGTACTGATGAAATAACAGCAATTGGTTTATCTTTTATCTTCACATAAGAAGTAGGATAAAAGAATTATAAATGATAGGTACATGCCGGATCTTTTCACTTAAAATTGCTTTCGAACCGGTGGTAGAGTCATTACAAATAGACAAACGTTACAAAAACTAAACCTAAATACTTCAAATAAACGAATTTGATTTACGTAAGTAAAAATATTGCTTTATCAGTTATTCCTTCATATTGTAGGAACCATTCCAACATTAATAGAGCTATATGTATATTTACATACTAATCTATGATAACTTATAGGCCAACATTACCTTATACTCTTACCTAGTACAATAATGTAGATAAGGCCTGCCCTATATTTCCCCATTTTCTTATCTGTTCGGTTTCATAAATCATGGATCGTTTAGGTACGTTATTTCGCTTCGTAACTAAGTAGGTAGGTACTCCGTAATCTTGACGTTGTTTACCTACTTACAATGTCATCTAAAAATAATCACTGGATCCTAAGTCAATTTATACTTGCATTAAGGTGGGATTTGCATAATACAGGAGTAGATAGATACGAGTAGGTAGCTATAAAAATAAGTAATATTGAGTAGGTACCGTAATTGACTGTGGTTTTTGTAAAAATATAAAATCTGAATCTCGCTACAACGATTTTTATGAAATTTTGTATACAGGGGATTTCGGGGACGATTATTCGATTGATCGATAGCAAGGTTTCATTTTTAGAAAAAAGTCAACTGGGTATTTTGATATTAAACGTGGTAAATAAACATTGTATTGGTGTATTTTATTTATTGATTCATTTAAGATTCCTTTTAAAAAATATTATTATTATTTTTCTAAACTAGAAAGGTATATACGTCCACTACTTAGTTAACTAAAGCTTTTTGTAGAATTATAGTCATACACTTAATAGGTGAAAGATAGGTAGGATATCCGTTCCGAAGTTTACCAAGACCGGTCCTTAGGCAAACATTTTCCGATATTAATTTTTCTTTCCCTCTCATCGATAAAATGTTATATAAAAGTGACAAGGTTCTTACTGGACAGTAATGACTAGATTTCTTTTTGTTCGAGAAACGAGAAATTGTCATTGATGGGGAAAATTGTTAATTTATTATCTTCCGACCCTAGAGTGAATGACCCAAGGTTGGATGAAAGTGAAATTGCAAACTCGATTCTGCGCTTCCGATTGGCCGATCGTCAGTGAAATTGGTTTGACGTAGAACAAAGTGCATTGAGTCCTGCAAAATGCATCTGCATAGCTATTACGTATTCTTGTTGGTTGTTTTAGAATGGTTTCTTGCTGTCTGAGTAAGAATAAGAATGAACATGATGTTAATTTTCTAAATTATTTTCATAGGACGTATTTTAGTTTTAAACTTTAAAGTATCTATCCTCTGAGACACTGTGCGACCGAACGAAACACTTTGAATTCAAAATATTGTTGCATCAATATAACTTATAACCTTCGTGACCATTGTACATCGTTGAAGAAAATTATATGCTGGTTTCGGTGAAACTGTAAACTGAAACATAAAATCACCTGTACACTGCAATAATAAACAATTAATTACTGCATTCAAGTTAAAACTAATTTTTCTTAAATCATCGAAAGGCTTACATAAACACAATTATGTGCGCACGCACATTGTTTCAAGGCACTCTCTTAAAGTTGTAACCTAGATCATCATCATCATAACCAGCACCTTATTGTTGAACATAGGTCAATCACCAGGACTTCCAAACACCTCGCTCAGCCAACTGCATCTAGCAACGCTCTGTAACCTGCTTGATATCGTTAGTCCATCTAGTTGGGGGGTCGACCAACACTGCTCTTTTCGACGCAGTGTCACCACTTCGGCACATTGGAACCCCTAGTCCCTTACGTCCATCATTTTTTTAATATTCGCATGCCTATGGCGAAACTATTAGATCAATATCTTTCCAGTGGTCTAATGCTAGATAGTGGATATAGAAAAATCGACCACATTTATAATTAACTTGCACTATCTTAAACAATTAAAGCGAAGGTTAATGTCGTAATGACTCGCAAGGCAAACCTTGATGCTTCTTAATTGATGTTCGTCGAGCTATCTTACAAACCGTATTATGTATTGCAGTTGCAGCTATAAACCTAATTTGCTTAATATTAACATAAAAACTAAATTATTGCGTTCAACCAGCATGTTTCATTAGATATTATCTAAACAAATGTTTGGTATTTTAATTGGTGTAACCTTAGAAATTAAAAAGTATCAACATTTTGAAATAATTATATAGATACCATTCTGATTTATAGAAATTAGATCAAATTATAGTAATATTTGCGGACGGTAACGACGTGAAAACATGACCTTTTTTATTTAAGTTTACTTGTACGTACGAGTATTAATTAAGCTTTCGCTAAAATCAGTCTATTTATTAATGAAAAGCACATGAAAATTAGTTATCTACCCTAGTTAAGAAAATGTAAGGGTACCTACGTTCGACGGGAACGTAGCGAACGGGTTCGACTTTATTATAAAATCCATTCAGTAGTTTTTGGGTGCAAGGGTAACTATCAAACATACATCCATACAAACATTCGCTTAAATTATATTCTTAAGGATTTTGTGGATGATTTCAATATCATTATTATCATCACAATTTTACTTCAATGGCCCAGGGCCAGGTCTTTCGAGGGTAGTGCTTATTATTAGAAATTAAATCCCGTGTCGAAGGTTTAACTATTATTAGCTATTAAAAATTACTATTAAATACCCCAACCTCATTATCCAAAGCTAAGTATATATAATTTCCAATAGAACAAGGCAAAAATGGCAATGGTTATATAGTAGTTGCTAATAGCAAAACCTATATTGTTCCAGAACTAGAAAGAGCGATCGCAGAACGGGCTCGACGGCTCGAGCAGGCGGAACAACACACGGAAGAAATCGAATCCGGCACAAACCCCACACTACAAGAAGTGCGAGCGCGCTTGCGGCACGCGGCCCCAGCGCCATCTGCCGCCGCCTCCGCGCACTAAAAACATACAAGTTTTCGTTTTTTTTTCAAATCAATAGGCGTATAGGTGTAGGTATTGTTTTTAGTGTAAGATCATATAAACGAGATTTCGCTGCATTGTATTTATACTTTCATTAACCATAATAGGAAATATGACTTAGTTTTTTTAATACTTTATAAAAGTAATGAAGGACGGTGAAAATAAAAATAAAATCCGACAACTATATCTAAAGTTATACGCTCCTTAATCTTGGATCAGGCATCTTCCCTAATGTCCCGCAGAGTACAGACCTTATGGCCGTTAGTTAAGTTTGTTTCTTAATCAATATGAAGATCGATACAATACTTGCATACACCTTCATACTGATTAAAGAAACAGATCAAATTATCGATCGATAATTATGGTCTCCTAATACGTAACTATATGTATTAGATATATCGACAATTAAAATTATATATTAATGTTTACAAATGATTGCCGATAAATTAATTGGACAAAGCTTTGAAGTTTTTGTGATCTTACGCTAAAAATATTTCTTTTCTATTATAACCGTTACAGAATAATATTTCAATCAGCGCCATCTATTACCGTGTAGATAAACTAAAATCCGTTAAAAACTAGCAACATTTCAAGTTATTCGGCGCGCTCTTTTAAACATTACAAGATGTTTTTGAAATATACCATTTTGTTTTCAATTTCTTTGATGATACTATAGGTATGAATATGGCTTGGAACCGAGTGTAAAGTACGCTTTGATTGCAAAGCTTCGTATTTGTTTGTTTACGTATTAGTTATTTATCTTTCGGTGTGGTTTATTGGTAATATAGGTCGAGGCGCTATTTTTAATAGTGCCAAGACTAAATGTATGAATGCACACATGTATTGTATTAAGTTTTTGAATACATTTGTAAGTATCATACTTGCATCCATATAAATTACTTCCATCTATAATGGACTAAGAGCCAGTATTCTACAAATTTAGGGTATATTAAAAGTAGGTATTATAGCTTCAAAATTAAGTCTCAAAATATAATCGCAGCATGTCTTACGTTATGATAAAATATTAAAATATATAATTTTTAATAGAAACTCACTACACACACACTTATCCAGATTACTTCTATATTTTGTAGAAATTTCAAGCTCCGAAAATTTGAGTATTGATTAATTCTGAAAAGCTATTTTTAAACGACTTCAAAAAAAAAGGCGTTTCTCAATTCGACCGTATATATTTTTTTTTTCTTTTTTTTTTTTTTTTATGTGTGTTCGCGCATAACTTCGTCGTTTATGAACCGATTTTG
The DNA here is from genome assembly GCA_034621355.1 of Mycalesis mineus. NCBI lineage: Eukaryota > Metazoa > Arthropoda > Insecta > Lepidoptera > Nymphalidae > Mycalesis > Mycalesis mineus. Next base: position 7,076,732 of record CM067887.1, on the reverse strand, counting down.
ATAATTCTTTTTTTGTTGGAAAGAAGATAGTCCGGTGGTGGTACCATGATAAGGAAACCAGGATCTGATGATGGGATCCTGGAGAAAAGGAGGGGAACTTTCAAAAATTGTAGGGACAACAAGTACGTTTGTTAATTTTTCCGGTAAGTATTTAAAAGCACTACAATTTGATGAAAGTCTGGAATCGATCTGATGATGGAGCCAATCTATATATAAGAGAACTCCGTAACGTTTTACAGTAGCTACCTTGTGTTTGGGCTCGATTAATTTGTCTCAATGAGAACTTTACATTTAGATGGGCTGTGACTGTCATTGAGGGTCTGGTGATGAAGACGACGTACAGTTAAGGGAGCTCCGTAACGTTTTACAGTAGCTACCTTGTGTTTGGGCTCGATTAATTTGTTTCAATGAGAACTTTACATTTAGATGGGCTGTGACTGTCATAAAGGGTCTGGCGATGAAGACGAGGGACAGCTGAGGGAGCTCTTTAACGGTTTACAGTAGCTACCTTGTGTTTGGGCTCGATTAATTTGTCTCAATGAGAACTTTACATTTAGATGGGCTGTGACTGTCATTAAGGGTCTGGCGATGAAGACGAGGGACAGCTGAGGGAACTCTTTAACGGTTTACAGTAGCTACCTTGTGTTTGGGCTCGATTAATTTGTGTCAATGAGAACTTTACATTTAGATGGGCTGTGACTGTCATTAAGGGTCTGGCGATGAAGACGAGGGACAGCTGAGGGAGCTCTTTAACGGTTTACAGTAGCTACCTTGTGTTTGGGCTCGATTAATTTGTGTCTCAATAAGAAGTTTGAAAGGTTATAATTTCCAGTTAGTTTAATGTTTACTATGTCATGATCCAATGATGAGATCTACGAAAACTCGAGGAAACTCTTCAAACTTTATATTCACTTTTGCAGGGACGTCGGAATGTTATAAGTAGGTAGTGAATATTGGTACTTATGGTTTAGTTCGAGTAGGTTTATTAGTATGTTCGTTGTTGATAAAGCACTAAAAAGTATGAAATAAAAAAATTTTAACAAAAAATAAAAACGCCTTCAAAACGCACTAAAAAGTAAAAAAATAACTACGTCATTTACTTCCTTTAATTTACTTAATCACGTCTATGAAGTCGGTGCCACCCGAGCTTTCTACTTTAAAGTCTTTACCTAAACTTGGATGGCATCGACTTCATAGATGTGGTTAAGTAAATTAAAGTAAGTTAATGACGTAGTTATTTTTTTACTTTTTAGTGCGTTTTGAAGGCGTTTTTATTTTTTGTTAAAATTTTTTTATTGTATAAGAAAAATTTGCTAATACAAAAATTGCTATTATAATAATATATAATAATTGATTTTCAAAATTACTCAATGTCTACTGGCTCTTAGTCTATAAGTCACAAAACAAGAAAATATTCAGATATTTGGACAGTGCAATAAAAATGTGATATACGAGATAATATTTTTATTTTTAATCATATTATCTTAATCAAATATTAACAATCATGCTTTTAACAATATCTACTTACAAATGTATTGAAAAATAATATATGTAGATATAGGTAGATAGAAAGTTGGTCTTTGTTGTTTGTCATCGAAACTAAGTCACTAAAAGTGTCACAAAAACTATTTAGTTTAATTGTTTATTATAAATTAGGAATTATAATGATCATTTGATTCATTTATTATCGTTTAATTGGATAGCGCCGTTGAATTGTTTACGTTTTTGAATGTATTTAAATATGTAGGCAGCTTCAGAAAGGAAGTGACCTAAATTAAAAATTGAAAAGGAGAATGCCAAAATCCGCCTATTTTTCACTTACTATGCACACCAACCATTTTCATGTTAAAAGTCTCGCTTTGAATGATACTTTACAATAAAATTAATTTTGGTCCTTGTCAAATAGGGGTTTAAAAGTTATTTAATTCAATCTTTCCATGGGCGATGATACTATACTTTGGTTAAAGCATGCTATTGTTGGTTATTGAGGATACCTTCATTTGTAATATTAGGAAAAATAAAGTGGTTACCTGGTGATTTGCAAAAGATTACCCCCTAAATATAAAATAATAAATGTCAAAATATTAAAAATTCCCGCCGTATATCCTTGTAATTTGGTTATTCAATAACACATTTTCAATTTATTGTCGTGAGTTTGATTGATATGCAATGGTTTAGGCGGACTTTCATAAAAAAATCGGCATTCTCCTTTGCCACATTATTAAACGTGTTATTAAATATGTAATAATGTCATATTATGGTCAAAAATTTATTAATTTCAATAAGGTCACTTTTATTCATAAGATGCGATGTAATAAATGATAATTTAAGTAGGTAGAATGTACCAATTATATTTCGTTTAAATGTATTTTGATGTATTGTGTTCTTGATAATAATCCACTGACTGAGGAATCGACTGCTTGGGCTGAAACAATAAGGGTATCGTCATTTTCAACAAGAGAACAAAATATTTTTCTAAACTTTTTAACGTTTCACACTTATCATCATTCAACTCATTTGTAGGCAAATAATACAGTGAGATGTTATCACCTCTAGAATGTGCATTTTCTATGGAGGAGCTTAAAAGCACTGAGTTTAATAATTAGATGGATTTATTAGACGCAGGCCTTGGGTTCGACTCGCTACTGGGCCAAAGAGCTCGTCTGTAACTATTTATCACCCTACCGACAAAGACGTACCGCCAAATGATTTAGCGTTCCGGTATGAAACCGAAAAGGGTGTGGTCATCCTACTCCTAAAAGTTAGCTCGTTTTCGTCTTAGATTGCATGATTAACTTACCACCAGGCGTGATTGCAGTTAAGGGCTAATTTGTAATAAATAAAAAAAGGTCACTACAGCAAATATTATTCGAATCAACGAAATCTGTGATTCAAAAAATAAGCATCCGGTAGGTCAAGTAACTCCAGAGCTATTAACATCTCACTGGTTTATTATTCGAGTTAAGCACATTATTGAATCTGTAGGTCTTTCACTAAGTATAGGTTATAACATCATACATTTTTAGGAATTATTTCGTAACAATACATACATATAGCGAGTAGCTAGTTGGGGAATTACATTATGACTTAGATTAAGGTGGTTAAATTTAAAATATCATATTTATAACAAAAAAGGTAGAAGTGTTATTTAAAGTAGAGGTATAAATAAATGACTTCTACATACAGAAATATTCCCATACCATTTTTAATGTTATTATCCCGGATTTATTGAATAGTAGTCCAGTTTGATGATTTGATATCGAAGTGTTCATGAAAGTGATAGAAATGAAAACATATTTTTGTATTTTTATGTAATACCTATAGAGCCTATTTCTCTAAAATTTCTAAATAGTGTGTAGTCGTTCCCACAAAGAAGCAATAATATTTTTATAACAGAGGCTGTAGTCAAAATCTTACACTTCCAACGTAAACTTAATTGCGATTGAAACTCTTGTACGTACTATGGTACACATCGGCCTAAATCATAAAGTATAAATTAAAATGAATAAATAAAGTATTTTTAATACAATTTAAAATATATTTTATAATACACTCACCATATTTTTTGTCTAATAGTCAATGAGGCCCAAACTTGATGGGTTTATCTTATTTATTTAAGGAGTTCCTTTGAACTTATTCTGAGTAACTAATAGGCAAGTTATTATTTGTAATTTTTTTTAACAAGCTTAATAAAGTTATATCAAGGATAACGAGCGCATTGAAGTACCGTATTAATTTATCTTATCCTTGTTAACTAGGTCTATACTTCGAAGCGTAGAGATTGACAATAAAAGGCATTGAACTTTCACTCCCAAATAATAACAATCCCAAATAATGACAATGTCGTCAATGACGAAACTAGGATTAGGATAGGAGGAAATTAGAAGTTAGACCCACGTTCTTAGAGTAACCATTCAGAGACTATATGGGTACGAAGTATACTATCAACCTCTCTCTTATTTGTGTATTGCAATATACTGCGTGAGTCTCGCTCTTAAATAACAAGTTTCGCCAGTTGGCAACACTACCATTATTTGGGAGTGAGGGTTTAACGCCCTTTATTGTCAATCTTATGGTTCGGAATACATATTCATTCATTTCGGTACTAAAACATTTAATAATCAATTTTAATATGATGATTCAAGTTTCCTTCGCATTCTTAAAATTGCCAAAGAATATTGACTGCAGTGTCTGTATCTTATTGATATCGTACGTAATACCTATCTATTTAGAATCTCTAAGACCACTAAATATTATAAACCATAATTTAAGATAACTCTTCTTTCTAGTCTGGTAAATAAACTCTTACTGTAATTATTTATAAGGTGAACTCATCACATCCTAAACACCATAACTAATACATATAAAGCTCTACACCCTTATTGAAACCTCTCACAATATTCTTCCTATTATTTTTGGAATGGAGAAGACCGGTTCCCATACAAACTTGGGCCTGACGTTACAGAGCTAGAAATGGGTCATAAATTAGAACATTAGAGGAGATCTCTTAAGACCAATTTTCACAAAAATCGACGATGGCCTAACCAGTAAAGTCTAATTATTTGTTACTTGTTGGCTTTTTTTTGGCAAAATCTCGTTTGTAAATGTTTGCACGCGAATATTTAGTGATTATTTCAATTTATGTACAAAGTAATTACTGAGTTTAATGTAAAAATAACAGTCACAGCTCTTTCGCGTTCAAAATCGATTACTCTAGCTCTCCTTTTTCTGAAAATGTCTTTGCGAATGCACGTTGTCAGTATTGACAACTGACATTCAATGTCAAACATGGAATAAGCATTTCAGCCAAACACAACCAGATCATTGCCTATAAAAAATAAACAAAATCAGCTATTTTTTTGGCTATTACAGCTATTATTCAAATGGGGTAATCTAATTAAATATACAAAATTTTTCATGTCTGTAACGTTGGGCCCAATTTCGGGCTTCTCATTTGTCTCTCTCCAAAGAAATGGTCAAACCTTGTTCAAGAAAGGGACCAAATTTAGACTAGGTTCGGTCCATACTTTCTTTTTTCTATAAATATTATGAGCAGTTTCGGTCATCAATTACAAAAAGGGAAAGTTTGGCCTAGTCTATGTCACCAATACACGATCAAACTTTTTCGACTAACTAAAATATGCACCTTCGTAAGTTACTTCCAACACGTGGATTGTTTGATAAACAATACTGCAAATGAGCAGGTGCATATAAATGCGACAAATTAGTTTGATCGGTGCGTATTGGTGAAAACAAATTTCAAAATACTATTTTCTCTCCATTGTGCCTATATATAAATGTTGAGTACTTTCAGAGTATTAGTTAGATTTAAAAGTAGAATTAAGGTGGCATCACATTCGCAACATCCCACTTGACTGTATCGTGCGGGGTGTTGATGTGATTCTGCTACAATATTTTGTAGGATGATGACTCTCACTCGAAAATTTAAAATTGTCTCTTATCCCACTTGTTATCCTTTCACTCTTGTCTTTATTACTTTGTTTCCTCGAGTTTATCTTTCGTTTGTTATATTTAGATGACTTAGTACAAAGTGGCATCGTCATGATGTGAAGAATTAGCTTAAAAGCTGTGTGTCGTGGCCATTTTATGTTTGATATTATGTAACTAAACTAGCTATTAAGGGATTTAATTCTTCGTAAAGTTTACAATGGAAATGTATCAAAGTTTGGTATTAATCATAGACCAATAAAAGTGTTTTAGCATATCCATTTGTTTATAATTATTATCCTTACACCTCTATTTGTTATACATAAGTAGCTACTATTGGTTTTGGTATTGGTTATTTGGTAAAAAGATGCCTTTCCTTTGCCACGATTAAATGGGGTAGGAGTAAATTCCTGGCCACTCGGCTAAGGATAGATCAAAAGGACTTGAAGGAATTGGGACTCTGACTTATACGCTTATCAGCGATCAAAGTGGCGCCGAATGATTGCGAAAGCACCAAGTGTAACGGGAATAGGCGAGGAAAAAGCAGAAGTTGGACCATAAACAAACAATACCCAAGTAGGTAACTCAAGTCGTACTAAGGTCTGTAGAGCGTAAAGATTATAAGGTACGGCACTTTTTGAAAAGTGGATGAAGTAAATCAGAAACTTACTAGTAGGTAGGAGTGGACAACTGAAAAAAGTTTTATAGGATTTAGGATTTTTTTATATTAAAGAGGACACTCATTAAATAATCGATTAAAAAAAAACATTGAAATGCATGCCGGGTGAAGATCAACTGGCACACGTTTCAATGCCTTGGAAAGAAATTGGATAGCTAACATTCCAATTATGGGCACGAACTGTATGGCGCCTACGACATGAATAAGTTGTGTGAGGGAAACAAATTAGAATGTCAATTATAAGTCTCGCAACAAACTGAAATATCAAAGAGGAAGTCGCAAATGTGCACGAAAAATTAATCAGGCATAATAATGACAATGAATTATTTAAATTTAGTCAATATTATTAGCAAACAATGATAATGATCGGGTGGAAATTTTTCTGTTCCACCAAGCGTGAACGCTTTCGTTTTCGTAGGACTGAGAGTCACGTCAACTGCGGGCTTCGCACCCCCGACGCGGATCGGCACCGTTCAACGTCCTATTAGCTCAGTCGCTACTCGGACACCACGTACCGTCCACGCCTTCGGACAATGCGAGGAGCGCGTATTCCACACCAATGAACATCATGCATATCAAGTTTATCTGCATATCACTCGTGACGTTGGTCTTGATTCAGAACGTTGATGGGAAGAGAAACAAAAAGAAACGCATAAGCCTTGAAGCTACCGAATCTACCCCACAACCTAATGTTGTGACGTACTCAACTTTTGGATTCAAAGATGTTGGACCGTACGATGGATTTGTACCCAGTTCGCCTGACTATGCCACTTACCTAAATAGCAATAGCCGAGATTCTGCGACGCGGTTATATGCTCCTGCTTTTCCATCATCTATAGATTCAACTGGTCTAGGAAGTTTTTACGATCCGCAACCAGATGCAGCTTCTCACACCATTACCAGTGATGGATTTGAAACGCACGTAAAAAATTACCAACCAGTTTCGATAAACTTTTTCACATCACCTAGTTATGATACTAATAGTGAACAAAACAAGAATATCGAAACAAAAGATGTATATGATTTCAACAGTTACAATAGCAACTCTCCAATTTATGGTACCAAAATTAGTTCAAAGGGTAAAATTAAAAACTACAACAATGTAAATCACACGGATTATAACATTTTCAGCAGTGTATCTTCAACCATAAATGGTAATACACCTGACGCGGATAACGTAAGTAATAACAATTATTATCCTCTCGTTTCACCCGGGCAATCTGATGATGATAAGCTGGTAAAGGGATCACCATCTTTGGATACACAGTTAAAATTTCCTAAACTAGTTGATTTTACTAATATCAAAAATTATTATCCAACAAGCGTAGAGTCTAATAAGTTTACAGAATCAATGCACAAGCCATATCACTTAGATATTTTTAATAATGGAGTTAATAATGTACATTTAAATCCTTCATTTGGATCTTTGGAAAACAATAAATTTAACACTAAAGAAAAGGAAGAATCGTATAGTGATAAATGGAATTTCAAGAATGAAAAACCTAATTCCTATATAAAAACCGATGAGAAAACTATACAAGAAGTAAATTCAATAAAAAGTGAAGATGCTTCTGAAAATTATCCAATCAATTTCAAAAAGAATAAGTTCAAACCCGATTACAAGGATAAAGTAAAAAATAAGCAATGGAATTCGGGTGTAGAAAGCAATGCTGGTAATAAACATAGCAATTCAATGAAAGGATATGAGTATTCTACAAACTTTAGTAATACTAGTTTTAAGTATGACTCTGAATTACCGAAAAGACCTTTCAATAGTAGCATAGATGAAATTGTCCCAGCTGGCAGTAACCTGGATTTTGTTAACTATCAATTCCCAGATAAAGAATTTTCTACGTCTTATAAAACATCGAATATAAAATCTGTGTATAATTTTGATGATGACAACATGTTTACTGTGCCTAAAAACAAATATAAACTATCAGACGATAGCTTTAATGGCTTTAAAAGTTCATTTACAACCCCCAAAACAACCTCGCATTGGGGGAGTATATTCAAGGACAGCGAGTTTTCTTCTTTTAAAAGTCATCCCAAAAAACCTTCATTTACTGACGAGCATAATGACGATATCGTGCATATTCCAAAACGACAACCAAGTCTCGACTTTGAAAAGTATTTTGAAAACAAGCCAAGTGATTGGGGTTTTCTCGATAGCTATAAACCATATAAGCCTGTAAAAAGTAGAGATCAATACGATTGGACGACAAAAGATTTGAGCAATAGATATAAATCTGAAGAAGATTTATTGGGTCTGAGAAATCATGACACGTCACACGCTGCCTACGCGCCTTACTTCAAACCGAGTAATACTAACTTCGATGAGGACGTCGATTACAAAAAGCTTGCCGCAAAGTGGAAGCAGAATTTCCTGAAGGCGAAATACAGAGACTCCATTCGTGAATACGAATCTTTTGCATCAGAACCGAAACCAGTCCACGTTCCACTTCCGAAACCTTACCCGGTAAGTAAAACTCCGACTGCTAGAATGTAAGATTTACTATGTGCACTGGCTTGGAATCCTTCACTGCTTGATCATAATTTATATAATTAATCAATAAAAAAGAGAAGCTGGAATGCGGATCGTGTAAGTAGCGTTGGACGTCGCGCACTATTTTTCCCCGCCTCGTGGTCAGTAAGATGATGCGCCTATATGATTACATGCTCGGTGAAATCATGAAACTGAACACCGCGTTCTAGTTAAGTAGCCAGTTAGTTTTATCCTATACCTACGGTTTTCCTTTACACTTTATATTTCTTAATTGAATTTTGTTTACAATTATTGAATAACAATAAATTTCGTAATAAACAAAGATATTGAAAGTGAAAATAAATTGAAAAATAATTACAAGTTTGCCGACACAGCTCTTAAGTACCGAAGTATTGAAGTTGAGTTATGACTATAATCTTTTGTGAAAGTTTTCGTCCGAACCCAGAAAACCGTTTTAACTTAAGGGATTATTTGCATGGATCGTTTGTTTTGGGTTAGGTTTCTTTTTACTTATCGAAATTTACATTCATACTTCCTAATTTTCAGTAGCATTCAATATGTCTATGACAATCTTTACAATCTCATGTATGTATATTTTAAATACCACATATATACGTACGTATATGCACAAATAAATGCACAAACTATAAACAACATGATTGATTGTGTCGTGATGTTAGGAAGAGGAAGATGGGTAATTATTTCGCTAATAGGCTATGTAAATGGGGTTGGGAATTTATGTCACGTTATGATTTTCTTGCACTTCGCGTGTTACTTAATTGCCTATAAACATAGAAGTATGCGGCAATATTATAGACATGTTCAATTATATCTACGAGTACCTCATTAGAGAGCATGAATAAATGTATCCATCCAATTTGCTACTTGGTGCGCTAATGTGTTACCTACTCTACTTGACTATTTTTGATGGCAAAGTTGTATACATGCAATGTTTTTGGTACATTTGCAGTTTTTTGAAATTTTTGAAATCGCCTTCAGCTTGGACAGCTGGTAATTTTAGTCTTTGCGCTGTTAAAATACGTCCTTTTAACGTGTAAAAGTCATAGGTGCACCTGATTTAACATTTGCGAATAGATTTTAGGATAGTAAATACATCATAGAAATCTACGATGTACCGTGTAGGTAAGCATAGTAATGTGCTGTCCATTAGATTTTTTAGTATGACCTAAAATAAAGTTTAATTATAATCATGTTAATTTTAAGCTAATTGACATCTCTCTCTCTATGAGATTTGATTACAAAACAGTGCCAAAGCGATGGATGACAAATTTTAAATTTTGTATAATAGATCGCACACCAAATACCTACTTACTCTGTTATTTACGACATCCGCTAAATCATTTGCAACGTAACTCGGCACTTACATTTTGAATGCACGTCAACACAAAATATCCTTCTTTTATGTATTTGCTCCATCGACATGTTTATGATTTGGTCCGAAGTGATAAATAAGTAGTTTATAGGTGTGGTCCTTTTGCACTTAGTTTTCGTTTGCCAATCAAATTACAGATAGAAGTTCCACATCCGGTAGTAATACCGGTGCCGCAGCCGTATCCGGTTAAAGTACCGATCCCAAAGCCGGTCGCCGTGCCGGTTATCCGTGAACTAACCGTGCCGGTCGAGAAGCCCGTGCCGTATCCGGTCATCAAAAAGGTCCCTTATCCTATAGAGAAGCCTGTACCGGTACCTGTTATAAAACAGGTGCGTTTAAGATAACATAGCAATTCTAACAAGTCTATGTAAGATCTTAATAAATATCTAATCATACTAATTACATAACTGTAGGGTAGAGCATTAACCGCGAATTATATCTTAGCTTTTCAAGCTTTACGCTTTTGTTTATGTAATTAAATTGTAAATTTAACCGTTTAGAAGTGTTTTATTATTGATGTTGTGAAGAAAGGATGGATGATTGAATATATGAATGTTTGTAACTAAAAAGTAAGAACGGCTGAACGAATCTGTATGAAATTAGCCATACAAATAGAATATGGAATGGTAAATTTTAATCCCAATACTTTAATTAGGTATCTGTTTTTTCAACAATTGTAGAAGTCTGAAAAAACTTTTTGTTTTTACATTGTAATGTAAATCATGTGTTATATTGTACTTATGTATAGTGTAAATAATGTTGTAAGTTGTAAATATTGCACTGTTAAAAATATTGAACGTGTTAATCGCATTTATTCACTAAAAATATGTAAATAACAAAGCATAAATTAATAAAGCATTTTTTCAATTTAAAAAACCACAATTTTATAAACGCTTTTGATTTTTATATTATTACAAAAAATTATTATTTTAAGGCAATAACATTAATTCGTTTTCCGCAAAAATCTCTAATCTCTATCTGAGAAACAACTTCTATAATCCGCTAGCATTGTAGAGTTAAATGTAAGTTCTCTTCGCGGAGATTGATTGACAAAATAAATAATTGTTTATAGTAAACCTTCCCGAAGTGAAGCCACCTTCTATTAAATATCAGTTAACTTTTCTCTTCAATTTACGTAAGGAGGTACCCAATTGTCATGTATTTAATAATCCAACTTCTATACATCACCAGGTTCGTGTGCCAGTAATAAAACCATATCCAGTGCACATTCCACAAATCCGACCAGTGTTCCACCACACTAAACCCCACGACGAAAGGGAGACAGATCCCTATGAAGAAGAGTATGTTCCGCGACCAGATGCTGACCGCCCACATAGCAAACGACCAAAGAAGTAAGCAACTAATGTGTATTTGTAATACTAACTTCTGCACTGTTTAAATAAATTGAGGTGGTATAAGAAAGAAATATTTTAGACTGCCTCAAATAATAGTTGAGTGATTGACAACAGACCAAATAGCTCAGAATCATGCCATGCTGGAGAAGGGTTGTCTCGAAACTGAGTCTTGCTCAAAATTACAGGATTTCTCAAATACATAAAGAAAATATATCTTAACTAGCGGACGCCCGCGACTTCGTCCGCGTGAAAACCTCTTAGGTACCCTTTTAATTTTAAAGACAGACTTTCATATAAAGTGTGCTCTTTCCCCGCTACCCCTCTCAATTTAATTTTTTATAGATTCCAGTGAAGCAATATCCTCCGTCCCGTCCCGTGTACTAAAGATCTACATTTATGTTAAACATTATACGACATTACAGTACAATAACATTAAGAATATATATTTATGGCAAGCTGATGTGTATAGCTTTATTAAAGTCTATTTCACTTTTGAGTCTAGCTTTCATAATACACAAAATAATTTACAATCCGACATGTAACATCAGTAGTTCCGAAGATTAACCCCGACGGAACTTTATTTACAAACTTACAAACTTACGAACTTTACCTCTTTATAATATTAGTATAGATTATATCTTTGTTGCCTCCTATACATAATTAAGTATAGTTGAAATGCCATATCGAGGTAAGTTTGGTAGGTAGCCTAGCAGCCCATGGGCTGATAACCCTTAAGTTGTATAAAATAAAGAGGGTCTGGCTATAACCCTATGATATTTATTAGAGTTAGGTACTTATTGGTGTTAATCTTACAAATAAACATATATTAAAATGCTGTGCTTACAATTGTAAAATTCATTGCTTTCTAAAGTAAACTTTAATTTAATTTACGTTTCAGTTCCCGCAAGCGTCCATCATCCAATTATAAAAGACCATCGCGCACCCCATATCAAGATAGGAGTAGAAGAAGAAATCCCAGCCGGCGTCCCACCAGCCACCAAGATGAGAGGCCAAGAAGACCAAATAGGAATATGGATTCCTCAGAGTACCGTTCTCCCCACAGATACAGAGAAGATTTCGATGATTACGACAGTGATAGTGATTTTGAACGTTATTGCAAAAGAACTGGTAAATGTTAACTATTTATAAGTGATAAACTCTATCCCAGTGTATCTATGAACGAAGTACTTAAAAAAATTCCAGTTGAAAGCAGTGAAGCAAAAAATAGTAAATCAAACTGACTGACATTTACCATTTCGTGACTGTAAGAGCGGAAAGTCTGGAGGTATTTAAATTTCTTTAAGGAAAAAATTCATGACATGCCGTCGTAATTTAAGACGCTAGAAATTATAGGCAAATTCTTTCCGACTATGACGATTTTTAACATCCAAACTGTGGTGTCAAAACATTTTTTTACACCATTTTTATTATCAACATGCATTTCTTATATTAGTGTAAATATGATTAGTTTACTAGTATCTAGTGTTTTATTTTTTTCTATTAGAGACTGATATGATATTTCTACGTTTTTAAAAAACTAAGTATTTATTTGAAATTGTATATACGAACGCAATGTAACGTTCTACTGTTTCGACATTTCAAAGTGCCAAATGTCTGTATCACATTGAATGAGGTTCACAATTAAACTAAATTATTTATTAAATATATCTAAGCTTAATTTTTGTTGTTAATATAATTTATAAATACACATACAATCAAATTGTAAATAATAAAATAAATAAAATATTTAAAAAATAAATGCACGTTTTTAAGTGAAACTTTTTCCATCGCTTTAGATTTTTCAGGTCGATACAGTGGCGCCCAAGGCTCGCATCGGTTACCGTGTAGGATTTATTATCGTAGTATTTCGTATCGTATTATTTATCATAGGTAGGTACATACTCCGCTAGTGTGTTTTTTAAAGTTTCACTTTTTAAACTGTTGTTTTGATATGTAAGTAATAGTGAAGTTCATCAAAATCCGTTCAGTAGTTTTTGCTTTTGCGTACAAGAGTAACAAACATCAATTCACCCATACATACAAACTTTGGCCTTTATAATATTAGTAAGTATAAGTAACAAATTTTAGATGTAAAAAAACCTTGTAACTAAATAAGCTAGGTAGGTACGTATTTAAAATTTATAAACTCAAAATAATCATAACGATTTCATTGAATAAAGATATTTTGACTGTGACCTCGAAACTACTGCATAAAATATACGTGCACGCGTCTCAGTTTCCAAAGGTTGCAATTGATTCTCATATCGCCCGACTATAATTTTCATTTGTTTTATGTAATGTTTAGTTAATAATCGCAGGATTACACGTATAACACCAGCTTAATTACAAAATATCGATTGTGATCACAAATGTGCAGATAATATTATACTCGTATGATAGAGTTACCGACGCCTCGCACGCACGAGATCAACGCACGGTCGCGGTTGGAAGAGCGCTTTTACTCGCGCTCTGCTAAACAGAAACATCTTGTTTAAAGCAGATTCCTCGTTATAATCCATAGCTGCTGCATTTTAAATATCGTTAAACTACCCATATTTCATATCCGCATGCAGTGTTTCCAGAAAAGTATAATTTAGGGGTTTTCAAGGTGAGGACAAACAAATCATTAACAAACCGGTAATGCATCTGACACCTCTGGTGTTGCAAATGTTCATGGGTGGCGGTAATCAGTTAATCAGGTGACCCGCTAGTTCGTTGGCCTGTTATTTATTTTTTGGTGCAGAAAAAAAATCATACAATTTTTTTCAGTAAAACGACTCAATAAGTAAAACTATACTATTGGTCCCCGAGCCAAGAATCAAAGGGTTTAAAAATTAGTTTACATTCTATTGATATTTTTTTACAGTAATAAATATAATTAACGGACCAGGCGGATGTCTTATCAGATGTTGGTGAGTTTTTGAAAAAAAACCAAAAACTTCGAACTCCTATGGTTGGATGTTTCTGTCAAGACCATTGACATATTAATACTATGGACTTCGGGTCAGCGATAAAAAGTGTCCGAACCAAAAGTAAGCCAAAACGCGAAATGATTTCCAATCGCAATTCAGTCTCATATTAGCTGACTGACAGAATACACGTCAATAATGCCGTAATGTGTTATACAAAACTTGTAAGAACTAACCGAGTAAGGTGAGAAAAGAAGACGGTGTACCATATTTTCAGTAAGTAAATATTTACTGATGATTTTAAAGTATTATTTTGCTTAGAAACAGGCTATTTTATTAAAATTTTAATAAACTATAGAAACGAATTGCATAACCAACCAAAATGAACAAAAGAATCTATCTTTCCTTTTCCCATACGCTACCCGTGTATAGGATAGAAGGAGTGCAATATGTTTATCGAATTAACCACATTTAGTTCGGATCTGCCGTGAGCAATAGAATGTTTTAGAACAACGACTGCATAGAGTTATTTTGTTGTTTAACATTTGAATTATTTAATTACTTAATTTTTGAATGAAAATAATTTGATTATTTTCAATTCAAAAATTTTTATTTTTTATGTCAACTTTTATTTTTTATGTCATGAATATTAATCAAATAACTTTTACCATAATGGTATATTAATTTGATAACTATAAGAATTATCTAACGTCATTGAAGTAAAAAAATATATTTTCAGTTTAATTAAAAAGAGGAAAATATCGAGAACTTAAAATTTCAAAGTAAAGAACAATGTCGAGTGGCATATCATTTTGTACATTAGTGGATTTGGTTTGTAATTAATTATTATTATAACTAATTATTATTTTATACAAGATAATTACAACAAATATTATTTGGTACAAGATTTATCCCAACATATAGAGGTCAGGGATATGTAAATATAAATTAAAATTTGCTGTAAATATAATATATAAATATAAGATGCCAAAAAAATTTGAAAGCTACCGACTCCACACCATTTATGTTGTCCTATTTTCACGAGAAGCTGTCATGTCAAAAAAAGGCTGCCATGGCAACCGTCAGTCGAAGCTGATTACTTATTGCATGCAATTAGACCGTTGCAAATTAGACTGTATAACAATACGATAAGACATACATTACAATGTTATTTTGTGTATAAAAACATAAATACATCCTAGTGTGTATAAAATATCTTGGGACACTTTTGACGTAAATTTTGCATTAGACCCGAAGTCCATAGTATTAATATGTCAATGGTCAAGACGCTAACGTTTACAATGCTTGAAGATTATGCGGTATCGGTGATGGTTATAAGTAGACTCCCAAATTCGCTAAAACTACAATATTTTTGATAATTTCCTCCCAAATTGAAAATTTACAATATCAAGTATATAATAATACTTAACTTAGAAGAAAAACGACAGTCGAAAGAAATCTGTAGATTGGTAGACTCTACGTTACCTGGTCATTGCGTCAGCTGCCTAGCCTAGTCAGCTGATATTTTTTCTTCAATATAAGTTGAATTAACTGAATATAATTTAATATGTTACATAATAAAGACGCTGAATTTCTTTATTGTCTTCATACTGACATAGATACGACCACTTCTTAGTCGGCTGAATCGACGAGGAAAAAATATTTCTCAAGATGAGTACTACTTAACAAAAAAAAAATTTATCGGGAAGAAATGACTAAAACAATTTTTTCTAATCTCAATCCACAATCGCAATAACAGAACTATCGCAATATAGCAATAAATAAATAACTACTTTTATTAGGTTATACAAAAATACTCTCAAGCATTGTACAAGATTTTTCATAATAATTTTATCCAAGCTCGCCTCTATAGCAATATGGGAA
Organism: Mycalesis mineus; assembly: GCA_034621355.1. Taxonomy (NCBI): domain Eukaryota; kingdom Metazoa; phylum Arthropoda; class Insecta; order Lepidoptera; family Nymphalidae; genus Mycalesis; species Mycalesis mineus. Next base: position 7,060,558 of record CM067887.1, on the reverse strand, counting down.
AATAAGATTTCCAAATTATATTATGTATATTATATAGGTACTTAAAATAGATTTTTCTCTTCTCTCTTGAAATAGAGAAAATCTATTTTAAATGGGTGGCGTTACAGCGCCTTCCGTCTCGCTCAGTATTTGCACAGTGTAAATATTTATTCAGCGTTACAAAATCCAATATCCTGTCAATACCAACCGGCATCAAACTAGCATGGTGAGTCCATCGACTATAAGGAGGGACTTCGAATTTAAGTTGATAATAATGATAATCATGTAAGCGAGCCTGACATAAACAAATAGAAGTGTAATTAAACGCATTATTTTATTTGTTTATTATGCAGGCGTCTGTGGTGAGGTAATTTTCACAATAAAAAATATTTGTCGCTTTAATTAGTGCTCAGGTCATGGTTAGTGGTTGTTTGTCACGAGTTCTTTATTGCAGTTTTGTTTCTGTTCTCAAGTTTGGAATACCTTTCCCACGAAAGATGTTGCGCCAAGACAAATTATCTGGATCTTTAGACACTATAATTAGTTTAGATACATCTGCAACTAGAAAAAGAATTAAGTATAATTAAAAGGGTTTTATAAATAATAACCAGTACAATTTTATCAGTTGCTTAAAAAGAAAAACAAGTTAAAGGTTTAATTCTTGTAGCTTTAAGCATTAGATACCTATATATAAGTTTATTGTTCTAATTAGGTAGTTCAGACTTAAACAAAGCTTTTCTCTATATAGGTAAGCGTGTAGAATCACATCATACTTATAAAATCCTTGGTTACTACATAGAGCTTCATGATCGTCTAGGTAATTCAATTACGAGAGTACGATTAAGGCGAAGAACTGTTTAAATTATATAAAAAATACTTTAATATATGATAGGTTAAAATGTTGGTAACATATACGTATATTTATACAGCTTTGGATCTTAAATTGTTTCGTAGGGCAAAAATTTAAAAACGCTGGCACGCCACTGGCATTATCTGATATACAAAAAGTTCATAAAGTTTTTGCCGATCGGAGCATAGCTCCTGGTTTCTTGATACACACTATGCTGCTCTAATGCGGATTTTCGGGCTTCGGATGAATCAGATGTTGATGTTGGTGACCAGATAAAGCCCAGTCCTGGATTCAAACCCAGACTCTCTCCTTATTATTCTTTAAACACATTTTAAAGATTTGAAAACTTTCTCAAACCTGCAATTACGTATGACGTAAGGATAGAGCGATGATGCAGCACACATCGCTTGAAACGATGCTTTATTCAGTATATCATAGGCTGCATCTATGATGCAACGCGCATCCTTGTTCTTGCTTTACTAAAAACTAATACTTACTCAAAAACGTAGATGCTCTGTTCTGTTCTGTATGAAATACTTTATTAACCTTAATAAAACACATAATAGATATTCTCCTTAACAAGCGAAAGGTCAACCGTATGATTGATAGGACGTTCGTATAATATTGATATAGACATTGATAAAGTTATTATGTTTCAACGTACACTATTGAGCTTCCTGCCTTTGCGTTGTGTTACCAAGCATATTTTCATCGCCATAAAGGCAAAAGCCAAGATTCATTCCTCTTGCACTGTAAAAATACATATCAGAATTCCTAACTTTCTTGGGCCTAACCTAAGGGTCTCTAACTCTATCATAGCACATTAAAAGTTCTTTATGAATCCTGAGTAAGTTCTTTACTAACCATACATCTTATCGTGTTATTTGACGGTTTCTTCGACTTGCAAATCAAAATACCCTTGTCAACGTTAAACCTACGTATGAATCTATTCATTAGCTCGAATCCGTCCACAGCTGAATATGGACCTTTTCGAGAGCGCTCTAACACAAAAGAAAACATTGCTTTCTTGAGGTTGTCAAACTATCAAGCTGGAGAGCGCTCTACACTTTACAGGAGGGTAGTTACATTTATTGGAAAAAACGGTGAAGTTGTACTATCGTGTCCCCGTTAAAGATAGGCATCTACTCATAGTTGATTGACCCTTAAGCTAGCTAGTTATAACGCTTTAGCCGTGTTTTAGAAGGAAGTGTTTATGAAATTTACCGATATTATTGATTTAGTAACATTCACGAGACATTGCTAACAAACAAGATATCGGAAACCCAAAAAAAAATATAAATACTACTTCTTATTTGCATACTGAGAATGAGTTTCGTACTTACTTCACTGGTGTGATTGTGATTGTTGGTTTTCGAGTATCAAAGTCACAGGTAACAAATATAGCCAGAATCTATCTATCTACAGAAGAGTTTATTTACTATGAGAGATAAGAAAAACCGGTCAAGTGCTAGTCGGACTTGCGCACCGAGGGTTCCGTACAAACCTGTAGGTAAAAATTTTTGATATTTGGTATGAATTTCAACTTGATATCTCTACACGTTCCTGAGAAAAAGGGTAAAAATCTTGCATATACAGTTACACAATAATTTATTTTGATAAGGATTGAATTAAATGATTTATTACACAGTCACACTTTTTAGAAATTTTGTAATATCTCCGAAACTATATAACTAATTAAAATACTGTAAAAGGCAAATCTTATCTCTATAATATCCATGTGATTATTAAAAAAAATGTTTTGATAAGTATTTAAGTTTCGTTCTATAAATAATGACGTAAACGTAAGCATATGAATCAAATGATTTTTAAAACACAAGAAGTTATATATCTGCCAAAATTATAAAAGATAGATATATGCTATTGTGGACTTTTTTTGTTTAAGATGAATAAAGTTTTCATACAATGTTTTCAATTATATCCAATATCTAAGGCAGCGTACGCGCATAAAGCTAAATTTAATAAAATTCACGGGCCGACTCGCGCGACAAAAACTGTGATATATACAATACAAATATAAAATATATAGACACTCACCGATAACGTAGCATTCTACTGGTGAAAAAATTTAAAAAATCGGATCAGTAGTTTCGAAAATTAGCCCCAGAATTATATTTACAAACTTACAAACTTTACCTCTTTATAATATTAGTATAGATAATAGCGTGATACATGAAAAATGACGTAAGTAGGCTAAGTCGAAGATAATGGCCGAAGCCTCCTACCAGCTAGACCTGGACCAATTAAGAAACATTTTCTTTTTCGGGTCATCCTGGGATCGTACCTGTCTTATAAATGTATACCGTTGAGCCAAGGAAGCCGTCATATTATGTATGTACCTACTCGAAAACTATCAACTCTTACGAAATAATATAGATTCTTGTACTAGGGCTTAGTTTGTTGAGTATTTCCCGGTATTTGTTCACGGTCTTAGTCATAAGATTTGAGAAGTGGCAAGGCTATGTACCTACTTAGTGCTAAAAACAAAGGGAGTATCATCAGGGATCATGCTATCTAATAACCAACTGACTTTACCTACGTAGTGCAAATTGGTTGAAACATGACAAAAATCGACGTTGGGAAAATTTAAGCTGCATGGAAGCTTTTATCGAAAACGCTGCTTTAAATACGCTCTAGAAATAACAAAACAATAGATCTATCTTTTAAGGACAGCTTGCTATGCCCATTTTTTCTTAGTAAAAAGTTTTTTCTAATAGGTACACTAAATTTGTTGCAGACGAAATTGCGGGCATCCCCTAGCTTAGTCATCAATAAATATCATGTTGCGTAAAATTGAACTGTTACATAAAAACCAATAAGGAACATTAACTTTGTAACATAAGCACCTAATTAGAGTGTTCCTTGTCACGTCATTGCTCAGCCAGTCGCATTGTAGTCAATCAATGGCGCACCTAATTACAAAATACCGGCACGCGTTTTATAATAAAAACCCACCAATTTTTCCACAGTGTGAATTATGTATTGACGTCACGCCAAAATTTCGCTTGAATAATCGACAATCACGAAGTGTTTTGGTAGATCATGTTGCATAGCTTGAGCGTAGAGGGCCAACTTTAGGAGACATTTTCATTGGTATACAAATAAATATAAATTGAAGTGTCTGGTGGTAAGTCTTTGCCAGTAGGCTGGTGGCTACCTACGGCCGAAGCCTTCCACCAGCTAGATCTTGACCATTTAGAAAATCTTAATCGGCCCAAACGAGAATCGAACCCAAGCCAGACTCATAATGAGTGGCCTAGCCTAATTTGTATCTTGATCGCACTGGAACGAGAAATACGCGTTTTAAACCGCGGATATCTGTTAGTAGAAAATGTATGTATTCAGAATCTACTATAACATAACAAATTGATTTTTTCCCGTTAGAAAAAAATCTTCTTTTTAATACCAACCATACCGTTAGATTACTTTCTATAGTTAGTTAATTTAACAAATTAATACATATTTATCTTTATATTCTTTTTTACTGTCCAGGAATTCCGACGATAAATTTTTTGGATAATTAAATGTTATGATTAGGATGGATAAAAGAACATAACTGTGCCTAAGTCAATGTGACCGTAGCTTAAATGTTTTGATCGTATAAATGGACAGCGGATACGTGGATCGCTGTGACGGTGATGAGCCTTGAATTATCCGAATCGAATTCACAACAGTGGTCGCGCAATAGCGCAATATACTTGACATAGTATTTATACCTATCATTAATACTATGTACTATGAATGAAGTGTAAGCAAATGTAGGTCCTTGAGTTGTTGACCAACGACCAATGGACGCTTCTTCGATTTTTTAAGCTAATGATTTATTTCCTCTTTACAGTTGATGTAATACTTTTTAGACTTATTTGTATAATGTATAATAAGTATATATACGTACGTACGTAAGTAATCAAGTATCCACAATAAATATTCTTAAAGAATTGTAACTTTGCATCACTAAATAATTAATGAAAGTACTCAAGCTCACCTACCATGAAAAGTTTGTAAAATTTACATAGACAGCGTTTCGATGAGATAGGAAATAAGGAAAAAGTTTGGATAACTTTTTCCTTCTAAAAAAGAAAAAATATTCTTACACGGGGACATACCAGCTACCGGTTTATATATACGTATACTAACTTAATATTGTTGTAGTAATATTGTTTGGTAGGGGATTGCTACAAAGTCAAATGTTAACGTTATGTTATCACCCTAGGTCTTATTGTTGGCTTATGGTGATACGATCCACATACCCTCATCTATGATCAGGAAAGCCTGGTCATGTATTATACCGTTATAAGGTTGATAATGAAGATAATGATATTAATTTAGTTAACATAAAGAAAAGTTTTTGCCGCGGATAATATAATGAAAGTAATATCTATATTAATGATTTCGTCTAGGGGTACGGTAGACTCTATCGAAACCTTAGATAAATAACAAAACATAAAAAAATTGATTTCGAGTCGACAACATATATTTGTAAATTCGGATTAAAGAGAATTTCGTTAAATTTTAATGATACTGACAAACAACCCGTAGTTGCTATCCAAACAAACTGCAGTCGCCATCTTAGATACGCCTCGTCAAAAACACATCAAACGAAACGTCTTGCCGGAAACATTGAGTGAATCCAGTGTTGTCAGAAGCAGACAGAGCAATAGGTAAGAAAATTTGTATGAAAGTCTGTCATAGAAAAATAGAAGGGCAAGTGGTTTTCACGCGGACGAAGTCGCAGGCGACTGCTAGTATTGTTGTAAAGCGAGAGTTCGAGTAGTCAGTACCTACTAGGAAGAAGTGGAGAACAAGTGACAGATTTTGGTACACAGCGAAACGATATGGGGCCCTGCAAATGTAACAATAACTACGTCCCGCAAAACCGGTCCGTATCCTCCTTTAAGCAGTACCTTTTTTATTGGAATTGGGATTCGTATCCTCTGAGGCACCTAACTATAAAACTCATGCGTGGAAGTTACAATTACCATTCCTCACGCGCCTTACGCCGAAGGCAAACATTGTGAGGAAACCGGCAAACCTCGAGAGAAATTATTATTTCTTGTTACACTTTAGTTGCTTAATATTATATTTTTACAGTATTTAAATTAAGAAGTTAATTAAGTGTGCCTGTAAAAGAGGAATGCGGTGTAAAATTACGGATTTAATGGTGAATTAAGTTCCGAAGTTATAGGTAAGTCTTGTATTTAAAGTTCCTTATCAATATAGTAACTATTGGTCATATTAATTAAGTGTTTAATTTATTACCACTTTGATTTGCTCGTGAAGAAAATCAAGATTTATCTGTCACCAGAATGCAACTGCTAAACTAAATTAATAATAATAATAACTCGTAGTGAACAAGAGCTTTCTGGTCAAGATATCTTCAGCAATCACGAAAAATTATGAACACGGTGTCATTGAATTTCAGTACCGCTCTTTAAGGTTTGAGTCATGATTGTAAAACCTTATGTTAATTATGGAGTTTAGGAGATGCTCAATATTTTAAGAGATTAATAATATTTGAGTGATATTTCGTTATTCGGTCAATAGTGCGTCAAATTGTATGTTGAGTTCTGCGAAGTCTGCGGTTTTTAATTTGTCATTAAGTATTCGATTCCTGGTTATTTATTCGGCAAATAAACTCTACCACAAAATATATAAGCACTTAAGATACGAAAATCTCTCGTATTATTTTTGCAAAGCATTTGAATTTTTCTTAACGGTTACGTAAAAGTTTGTATTTTAAAATTATAATCGCCTATAAAAGTACGCCTGCCTTATCACAAACATTAAACCATAAAATAAGTATTGTTAAAGGTACGTACGTTCTTTAGAATGAATAGCGAGCGTAAGTATGTTAATTTCTTTATATATGAGTTGTTTTAATTAATTCACGATTAATCAAACTTATTGTCTATTTCAAAGACAATAAGTTTGATTAATCGTGAATTAATTAAAACAACTCATATATAAAGCCTTAGTTTAACAGCTTTTTAAATGAAAAAAAAATGTCACATTATGTCTCAGGGCATTGGAACGTTGTATAGTATAAGAGCAAGCAAATAAAAAGCCTGCGAAGGCCTCAAACTGTTTAGTCTGTGATCGCGGCCCCGCTGAACCGGTCGCCGCTGACCTTACGCGATTAAACCTAATTTTCCCATGTAAGTAAGCGGGTTTTTTACATCTTTCGAATATTTAGCTGCATCTGGTTATATAAAATCATAAACATATTTTAGATTAATCTTAAAATACATAATAATTAGATTGAACTAGATTGGACTACTTACAAAAAAAAAATAACGAAAATAGGTACTATTTTTTCATTTTCCGAAATATTTGCTCTATTTATTTTTGTCCTTTAATTTAAAATCTCCCTTTAGAACACTTTTCGATTACGTTTTTTAAATAAATTTAAATTTAAATTAAATCGTTTCTTTTTTATGCTTATGATTATAATAGTGTGTAAATGTAAATTTTAATTTAGTTTAGTTCATTAATACTATGAACATTTAATATTTATGATTTTAATTCTTACATTTGTCTATCAATCAAAAATATCAGTTTGCTTAATAAATAATCGAACTAAAAGATTTATTAGGTACCTAACTAGCTAAGTGAATAAAATAGCTTAGCTTTATGTTATGGAATTTTTAACGAAGATATATAGATAAACACAACAAGATATATAGATAAACACGTGGACACTAAACCTTTTATAATAATATACTTGCATTATATAGCATATAGTCAAATACATTTTACTACATATTGTAAAGTTATTAAAAAGTAACAAGAACAAAGCTATTTCCTAGTGATCTGTCAATCAAATTGGAAACGAATTTAATTCACGAGTAACCACTTTTCTTTTTAAACTCGGATGTATAATAAAAAGCAAGGACATTATTTATGTATAAATATTACCTGTTATTATTTAATTGATTGTACACGTGCAACCCTACAAACTATGCATAATTATTGTCACGTTATATAGTAGTACTTAGAAGTAGTTGAGCTTTTTCATATCGAAATCATTAGCATTTATTTTTTAGCACAATGTACATAAAATGAGTTCGCTATACAACGTTTAAACAATTATTTTAACAAACTGCCTCTTCTAAAGCCATATTATCCGTCTTTCCGAGTTAAAGTTGTTTTCGGAATTTTCAGTTATGCTTCGTTTGTAAATGTACATTTTTAGTCTGGACGTGACCTAATAAACTTCTTACTTCAAATAAGGAACTATCCGGAGTTATCCATTTGTCAAAGTAATGACAAACCCTTGTATTTTTTACAGCGCTTCTTTAGATATTGGTTTATTTTTTTTTTATTATTGTAATATGCATTGGAAACTAATAATTTTAAAAATCCACTAATAGAATTACCACTAGCACAATACATAGTATTAAATTATTAATTTTAATTTTTTAAACAACAAACAAAGGGAAAAGTGAATATTTTTACAAGTGAAAATTGAAATGTAGGTAACGGTTTTGTTGAGGAGTAAAACATATGATTTGGAATATTGATCTAAAATACCAATATTAGGCAAAACAAACCCTAATCGTATTGGTGGAAGGCATAAAAAAAAATACATGTGAGGATACCAAAAATTTATGTTTGTAATGTAGCCCAGAATCTAAATTAAATCACGGACAGATAGACTGTAAGTTAGGGTTTCTAGTTGTTTTAAACCGGAGCCATATAAATTAATATCTAGGCATTCAGCCTCGTGCTAAGGTTAAACATATTTACATAAATGCATTTTTCTGTTTTGACTAAAGACCAATGTTTACTTTACAAATATAATGGATCTTTTCTAAACGAAAACTACGATTTTAATTCAATTAAAAGACAAGCAGAGATACAAGCAGACAGTTATAAAAATAGCATTATCGAGATTATGGGCTTTAAAATATTTTAGCAAAAACATCGGTAGAGTATTTTATATATAAATCAGCTGTATAAGGTTTTCGGTCTTTGTAGTTCAAATTACTTTTCTTATTTCCCTATATTATTGAGAATTGGTAAACAAAAAATATACCGAAATAACCGTCATACAGGAAGTTACTACTATGAAACTACTATGCACGTACTTTTTATTTCAAGAATAATAACTTTTTTATTTCACAAGAATGGGCCGAATACCTTGGGTTTATAATTAGTTCTATCTTAGACTTTAAAAGGATTTCTGTCGTCACGATTGTCAACATGACTTGCTATGTAGTTGTTGATAGTTTATTTAAAGTATATTCTTAGAACTCTATCAAAAAACAAGGCTGTGAAGAATTTATTGTAACTGTTTAAAAAACAAGGAATTACCAAATGCCATATTTTTGTTATGATTATAATTATCAAGTTAATCAAGTTTTATTTTCTTCAACAGTTTTCTCGACAGAATCTGCTTTCGAATTATTGGTCGAGTCACGTACTGACAGACTTGAGTTCTAAAAGTGATTATAACACATAAAAGTGAAATTTGAATTGCAATTTTCTTATAATATTTACAAGTAAATAGTTTAAACAGCATACTCCTTAAATCCTTTTGACTTGTCAACAATTTCAGCAAACGGTCAAAAGCTTTGAACTAGCTATAAGAAAGCTATAATGCTCGGTTATAGCAAATCCTTGACGACCTCCATGGCGCAGAGGGATGCGCGGTGGATTTATAAGACGGAAGTCCTGGGTTCGATTCCCGGCGGGGCAGATTAAGATTTTTATAAATTTGTCTTGGTCTGGCTGGTGGGAGGCTTTCGCCATGGCTAGTTACCACCCTACCGACAAAGACGTACCGCCCAGCGATCGTTCCGGTACGATGTCGTGTAGAAACCGAAAGGGGTGTGAATTTTAGTCCTACTCCTAACAAGTTAACCCGCTTCCATCTTAGACTGCATCATCACTTAACATCAGGTGTGATAGCAGCCTTGACTGCTATCACACCTGATGTTAGCTTGTAGTCGATAAAAAAAAATCTTCTCGGTGGAAAACAAGCTTAAACCTTGACATTTCTTTAATTACCTTTTGTTAGTCTTCCATTGAATCAAATTGTATGACTGCGCTTCAGTTTTATAATTACTATGTGCATAATACCTATGGAAATTAGATTGCGTTCTATTCATAACTACAACTGCCTTAGACCTTGAAACGGCCGAGGCAAAAAGCCACGACTGATTAACATTCCCTTCCCTTATAATTTAATGACATAGTTGAACCTAATTAATTATGTAGGTAGGCTACAGTTTCTGCCTGCGACAATTCGCGGAATTGACTACCTTACCCTCTAATCCTGTCAAGTTAATAATGAACAAAATTATTTATTGCATATTTCTTATTATGAAAGTTAGCCTTCAGACATCAGTTATTCAGTTGTCTGGCTGTCACATTCGAATGTTTGAGTTAAAAAGATAAATTAACTAATAGACTTAAATTATTTGGCTGAACAAAATCTGAAACGCAATCAAAAGCTAACCTAGTTAAAAGGGTTAATTGGGGCTTCGGGCGTAATTCGCTGCGAGCACATTATTATACATACGAACTTTATTTAAGTACTAAAATTTTAATCAACTTGCTTTTCGCTTGTACATGCTCGCTATGTAATAAGTTACATTACATAGTTTAACAATAGTCCCATCTTTAGTATGGCTAAACTAAAGTAATAATTATGTCATCAGGATTAATTTTTAAAATTAGTACGAGTATATGGAATGAAAATGCGAGTCGTAGTAGTTGGCAGATACATAGTTCGAAAAGCCGATGCACGTTGTTGTTCCAAAATGGACTAGCTCCTTACTAGGTGGACCGACAACAAGCCGATTGCAGGGAACCGCTGGATTCAAGAGGCTCAAGATTGAAGTGTTTCGAAGTCTACATGAGGCCTATGTTCAGCAGTGGATGTCTCTCTAACGATGAAAGATGATGATATCGAATGTTGTTAACTAATGGCCGGCAAAACGTAACAATGCTATAAAGTGTATTAATTAATTCTATTTGTATCGTCAAGTCTTTGTTACATCTCGTTCAATACGCGGTTGTGTAACATCGTCACAGTTCTCAGACATAACAAGGCAGATCTGTTAGAGATAGGAAGGCTTCTCGATGCACCAAGCGTTTCCCAATAATAAGACCATCTGCAAAAACGTGAGCGAATAATTATTACCTGCAGAGTGCAGACTGGAGCGCTGTCATTACAGGGTTGCTAAATCTACAATAGTTCAATCTGACTTTTGACCATATTACAAAACAAAAACACTATCGTTTGGACTAAGTAAGGTAGGTATCTTTCCTGTCTGCCTGCTCGCGACTTCAGGCGCGGGAAATTCCGGTCTTCTCATGCTTACTTTATTTATAAGAAACCCTCGCCTTATAGTGATTTGCTCGATAAGGATGAAAAATCGAAGATTCCGATTAAATCGAGGAAAGCCCAAAAAAATACCCAAAAAAATATGTATGTAAACTCTGTGATAGGAACAGGAGCAGCTTAGGCGTATTTATGCATCAGATAGCTATAGTTATTACAACTAGACCTAGCACCTTTCAGATTTTAGCTTGTTAACAGTTGAGTATAGAGAATTTTGTCTTTAATCTAAAATATTTACTGCCAGTTCCTACTTACAGTTCTATATTATATTTTAAAAAAATTAGATGAAAATTAGATACATTCCAGACCTGCTGAATACGTATACAAAATTTGGTAAGAATCGGTAAAGATTTTATATATTAAGATTTAAGAGTTATATATTCAATGGCGTTATTAGATTAATTATGATTGTTATTCATAGTAAACCGGTTATTCAATGTCCGTTACAATACTGCAATGGTGTGCTGATTGGTACCTAACTCTATATAGGTATCTATCTACCTAATATAACACAGATGCCTACTGACAAAAACCCACACAGGGAACTAAATGACGTCATGTAATCTCGACATCATGTCACCACAGACAAATTTAGAGTAACAGTAATTGGTGGCACATGGTATGTAGCAAGATTAGAGAGCAATCAGTGGCTGTTAATGTTAACACTTTAACAGTACGATTATTGTAATTGTCGTAGCCAATTTGTCATTTTAGGTAATCTAACTACTAAGCCGGATGCGACAATATTTGACAGCAGAGCTATTGTCGTGCCTAACTATTATTAACGTGTCACAAGCACACGAGAATTTCATAATGACGTGAAAATTAGGTTTATTATTATCTCGTTAAAAATGTAACAAGAAATATTTGTTACGTGCATGTTATGATTTTCGCACATCATTGTTACAGGCCAAAAATGAGGGCAATAAGCTTAGTTATTGCACTAACAGCGGTAAGCTGTTACGCTGCAACTCCACAACCAAAACTACGCTTTGCGTGGAAAGAAGTGGACTTCGTTTGGGATTCTCCAGAACAACGAACGACGGCTGTAAAAGATAAACAGTTCGTTCCCGCTAATAATCTCCCTCTGGGTTTAGCGAGATGGAAGAACAAAGTATTCGTCACTGTACCCAGATGGAAGGATGGAGTTGCTTCATCACTGAATTACGTCGACATCGATGGGGCTCAAGACCAACCACTGAAACCATACCCGTCATTGAAAGATAATCTTGTTGCTGATTCCGCGAAGGAAATCCCATCAAATAGCTCTATAGTATCAGTCTTTAGAGTATTTGTTGATCCTTGCGATAGACTGTGGGTTATGGATACAGGATTGGCTGATATTTTAGGTAAATTATATTATATTTATTTATTTGATTAGACAGCAATGGCAATAAAAAACATGGATATTAATTTCGATACATGATTGTATATCATCTAAGGATAATAATAACAATTAGGCACTAATTTTCATACAGTCTTGAAAATTACACTAATTGTAAAATAATAAGTAAATTGTTACAAAAAATAACGGAATGTTGTCAACGAAATGTAATGAAATAAGAAGTTATAGAAGTTAATAATTAAAATAATTGGTAATGGCATTATTTTAGTTATCTTTATCATCCACGTACAAGATATCAGTATTGTTAATCTTACAACGTTTAGGGAAATTCTGTATAAGGAAAAGTGTAATGATGTATCGTCCCATGGAGAAAGTTCCACTTTGTATACATAGAGCATCTTATAGAAAGCTATTGGCAAAACGTCAGATTCCTTCGTGAGTTTCTAATATTTTTTGTTTTCTCTTTAAGGATCTGCCAACCAAGTTGCTGGACCGTCTTTGGTGATATTCGACTTAAATACAGACCAACTGCTTCACCGCTACTACTTTAAACTATCTGATATGAAAGAGGATTCGTTCTTCGCTAATGTGGTAAGTTTTAATTTGTTAATTATTATATGTATTGTAGAAGTTTTACGTGGCTGTCTGTGTAACCGTCTGTGATATCATTGCTTCTGAATGAACAGGCTATTTATTTTATTACCAAGCAGATGTAATCGAGATAGTTCTTAGTTAAATACGATGAGGATCTGATGAGTTAAATACGATACCATTAGTTTTGAAAGAATTTCTGACTAAAAAACGTTAATTTAGCTAATTGCCTGTCGAAGGTTTTCAAAATTTAAATTTAAACCTTTTTATCAACAACATTTTTGAAGTTGTTGTTTTTAAATAAACACAATCTTTACATTGTTGAATTTATTCTCACATGTATGCCTTGCGCGGTAAAAAGCAAATACGTATACACTTTATTCAGACATAAGTGTTTTGATTTGATGATAACATTAGGCAACTCAATTGTGTATTTAGGTTTTGTGAGAGCTACTCGTAAATGTGACATACGAATACGAAAAACAAACAGACTTAGTGAATAAAAAGCAATAACTTCTGTTTTTATCCATACAAGGATTTTAGTAATACTAGCCCAAATTAAGAATACTGGTACAGTTTTGATACCGATGGAAGTTTCTTCTAAATTTTGTTCTTACAAAAAATTTTTTAGGGATTATTAGAAACAAAGTAAACTGGAAAAGGGGCCAAGGTTTTGCTCTTGCAAATAATTCCTAAAATAATTAATCACTTAGGGAACAGACATGACTGAAATGCAAGTAAAACCGGCGTCGGGTTGCCGCTTTGATCCTTGAATTAGGAAATAAATAGAACTGTATATACCATTAATCAAAATATGACAAATCCTAGATAAAAAAATGATCTACTACTGCAATATAAAAAGAAAATATATTTGAGAGAAAACGAACAAATCAAAATATCAACTAATACGAGTTAGGTATAGTATAGACATTACGTTACCTAATCATAATACAAGTTTTTGCTTGAAATGTGCATGATGTATTAAATAGTTAATTAGTTCTGATGTTGTCACATAAATTGCGTTTTCGCTACGATAATGGATTGACACTACTACCGCATTTCGATAAATCATGGAAAATTCACTTTTCCCTTTGTCATAATAATTTCTTATAATATATTGTGTGACAATGGTTATAAAAAGTTTATGGAGCAAATAGAATTGGATATATATATGTTGTGGGAAAATAAATGTTATAAATTATGATATTTTTTATAGCATTATCATATTGAAATTGCATTTTAAAGCCTCTCGAAGTAAAAATCTCTCACCACTCATACATGAAATTATTAAAAGAAACATAAATTAGAATTTAAACTTTCGCGAGTATTATCCATATTTTAAAATATAAACGTTTGCTTCGCGCCGTGTTACCAGAACGAGCAAGTTCATGACTAAGGACCTCGTATGCGTTCGAAACTAGTCGGGCATACTCCGACAACCGTGACGTGAGTTTCAGTCGTTTATGTTTTAATAATAAGAATCATAAACTTGGTTCTGCATACAAACTTATAAAACTTGTTTCTGATTTACAATATTTTTTAATTGAATAATTTTGTGACTAAATAATTAATTCATAAGACAAGGGAGGTGTCTTTAGTATTTCAAAGGTTATTCATGCGACCAAATATCATTAAAATTGATTTTGCACAAGTTCCAGCTAGCGCGTTTGATGATCCTAATAATATCTTTATACGGTCAATTCTTTCAAGTTTAGCCCAATCAATTCCTTGCATTTTCTTGGTTTTGCTGATTTATTAACATAAAAAACCTTGAACTAATTTTCCAGGTGATAGATGTAGATAAGGACACATGCGACAACGCATTTGCGTACGTGCCCGATTTAGGAGCATACGGAGTGGTCGTGTACAGTCTCAAACAAGATGACTCCTGGCGTGTTAGCCACCACTACTTCCACTTTGAGCCACTTGCTGGTACTTACAAAGTAGGAGGCATTGAATTCCACTGGACTGATGGAGTCTTCGCCTTAGCACTGTCCGAGCCTCAAGAAAACGGGTAAGTCAATCCAGTGTTACCTTAAGGCTGCAGTTAGACGACGCGAAAGTTTTCTTGCGGCAGCCGCGCGGCAACCGCTTGGTCGCCGCGGTAACGCATACGTTATTGGCAAACTTGAATTTTATTATCTACGCAACAACATTTAAGTTGCCATGTATCACGTAAACACGCGGCGGCTGCGCGGCCAGTTGGACGTGGTGGTCGGCGAGGCTAGGTCAGCCTCCCCCATCCTTCTTCTCAGTCAGAATGAAGTTGCAAACTCAATTGCAAGAATTGAGTTTAATTGAAATGATCTTTTTTTCTTCTTCTTTGCATTTTTCGTATAAGTAATATGCAATTATAACTTTTTTGTTTTTACTCAAATTCCGCATATTTGGCACGTGTGAACTTAAATGCAAAATTATTTTAATTTAATTATTAAATTAAAGACATAACTTTAGTAAGTGAAATTAATCAAAGTTGGCGAGCAATGGCGATGTAAAAAGTGATTATTTCTTGCTCATTGAATTTAAGCCGTAGTTGCTGAATCAATAAAGTGTATTCCGCAATAGCAGCGCGTTCTTTAGCCAGTTGTTACGGTCGCCGTGCGGCCCCTTTGCGAAAGCGCGTTGTGTCGGCGCGAAAAAATTCGTTTCAAATAAACGCGCCCTAAGGCTAAAATTAGGCTGGAGCTAGATCATACGGCTACGCCATCAATCTTTACATAGTATAAACTTTACATAGTATAGTATAAAAGAATACGGTATTTACGCGAAGAAAGGCGCTAACGTCCGCTATTAAGAGATTAGGACCTTTATTTATAAAGCAGAATGAATTTATTTTGGGGGCGCCTTGGCAGCGCTGCTGGTACTTGTTATGACTAAAGGCTACCGCTATACGTGAGGAGTTTTACCTTCAGTTTCGCCTGATATAATACAAATCAGTACCGTGCATTGATATTCCGACCTCACGATTTGTGCAAATATGGCGACCGGAGAGACTGAAACAATTGCAGTGAACAGGAATTAACTGATGCGATCGTTTCGTGTATGTGCGATGTGCACACACCCGGTCAGGCTGAACTGGCGCAGGTTCAGGTAAGGCCTTTAGGTACTCTAATACCGGGGTGCATTCTTGACACTTGTTGTGTGGAGCTATTGCTCCGCCATATGGTCGGGCCGGCCCTGATTGGATCACGTATCTGTGAACCTTGACAGCTTCGTTTAAAGCGTTTTGACCATGTATTTGTATTCTATACGCTCTACTAAACACACATAAAAGCTTTCAAAACAAGATGCTAACTTAATAACGATTTATTTATCCTTGCGTGGTATTTTTTAAAAATTGCAGACCAGTAAAATATGTACAAAATTATGCACCGCTTAGATTAGATTAAATTGTTTTAGATTGTGCTGATATTATAATTGTTATATTATGCAATTTACTCCAAGTTTTTATGAAGCAATTACTTAATTTACGATTCTAATTTGAATCTATGAGTTAATATAATATAACAAAAGTTTTGTTGTTGTTTGTAGTAGTTTTCGTTGCTACCAATTACGATGTTGGTAACATTTATTTCGCACTACAAAACGCCCACGGTTTTACCTGCGTAATAATGTAATGTAAATATCAGAATAACCCTATGTATTATTCTGATACATTACAGCATTACATATCATAATATACATTATTATGAAGTTTCAACAAATTCCATTCAGTTGTTTTTGTGTCAATAAACATCCATCCATACATAAAACTTTCGCCTTTATAATATTAGTAAGAATTGTTCTATATCATTCAATTTTGGTTACAGATTCCGCACAATGTTCTTCCACGCGTTCTCCAGTACTAAGGAATTCTGTGTGTCCACCGAACTTCTTAGAAACTATACACACATTGACAAGAACGAGGCGTTCAACGATTTCAAGGTTTGAATACTAAACTTACCATTAAAGTACCGTTGCTGTTCAAGCAAGCAAATTGCTAAGTAAACATAACGAAATCATATAAAACTGTAGAATTATTAGCATGTTCAATACAATGTTACTAAATTTTACAAGTACTTACTGATAGATATACTTAATGTAAACTTATGTCCTTGGTTAAAAATGTCTAAAAGCTAATTTTAATGCAATGTTAAATTACGTTGCAATAAGTACCTAGTAGGTAAGTACTAGGTACTTATTGCAATGCGTAATTTTTGATGAATGCATTATTTTATCGATTTCCTTCTTTCTAGCAATAAAATCATTTCAAGTTATCCTGTTATGACCTGTTGCTGTTCTATTTCTTATGTTATGATTTTATGATTGCCGGCTCTTCTCCGCAGGATCTGCCTTCCAAACCGGTGGTAGAGTCACTATGTACTGACTACTGACAGACTTAACGTTTCAAAAGTGCTTGCAAAACAGCCTGCTTGAAATGAATGATTTTGTTTTTGAACTATGATCGCTGATATTTGACAAATAGATTCATAAATGATGATGGAAATAATTTGGGCTCTAAAAGTACTTACTAACGTTTTTTTTTTCAGCTTTTAGGCGATCGAGGTGAAAAAACTCAGTCGTCCGCCAGTTTCTACGATACAAATACCAGTGTTCTGTTTTACACACAGGTATGGTAATCTATTGTTATTTATTAGGTACCTACTGTCCCTCACGAATCATGCGAAACGGCACCCGGGTGCCGCTTCAATCCTTGAAGTGTATTGAAATTTTCATAGCATTTGGTTTTAATATTGATGACAGCCTATAGAGCTATACATCTTACGATCAATCATTAGAGTTAATTTTTTTTAAGTATACGATTATTTTGAATGAAAATAAGAATCGCAGAATTGGCCATTATACCACCAATATATAAATATGTGTACAAAAAATGAGAAAATCTCAATCAAATATGTCATTAACCTTTTTTATAACTTCGGGAAGTCCACCATAACAGGAAAATCTTGCAATAACATATGATTTGCATTAAGCTGACAGCCGGTATGTTTATGGGGACTTAATGTTACGGTACTAATAATGGTCCAACGGAAATATTGAATATCAAAAAAACAATAAAAAATTTTAACAAAAAATAGAACCGACTCAAAACGCACTAAAAAGTAAAAAATAACATAGCATATCTATGAAGTCGGTGCCAGCAAGTTTAAGAAAAATTTATTTAACGTAGTAAAGCACTTTGTGGCTTCTAGGTAATGTTCTTAAAGTAAAAACCTTGGCTGGCACCGACTCCTAGATATGCTTAAGTAAATTTAAACAACTAAATGACACAGTTATTTTTTACTTTTTAGTAAGTTCTGAGTCGGTTCTATTTTTTGTTAAAAATTTTTATTTCTTACTTTTTAGTAATTTATCGCCACGTAACGTAATCGTACTATACTGTCATAGTATATTATACGGCACTAGTAAAAAAGCTACCGATACCGAGACAAAAACCTGCGTAACCTTAAGCGTGCCTCCAAAATTGGAAGAGTTCCTTCAATTTCCCCAGGATATCATCATCAGATCCTAAAATGATGACAATGGGACCACCTTGGAAGTATGTCCTTTCTAAAAAAGAATTATCAAAATCGGACAACTCTGTAAAAAGTTATGCGTGGTCATACATAAAAAAAAATATACGTGTCGAATTGAGAACCTCCTCCATTTTTTTTCGTCGGTTAAAAAAACAATTAAAATGACTGGAAAATAGCAAAACATTTGCAGTATTGCAACGATTATTCTTGACTTATCTACATATAATCGACCATCTATCATTACTCATTAGCAATATTTTATGTTGAATTATGGGCTATGGGCAATTTTGTCGTATAATGAAAGATGAAATAGACTCAAATTAATTATCTACAGGTTTTATATATGCGTGTTGCGTTCGTATTTGTTAATACATTATTATCGTATTATGTTACAGATAAACCGAGATGGTATTGGATGTTGGAACTCAAATAAACCTTACACTCCAGAGAACAACCCACTGCTCTTCAGTGATCCTACACTTTTCGAGTTTCTGAATGACTTAAAGGTAAATATTATTTGATCGCATCTTCGCGGGATACTAGTTGCTTAGAAGCTTAGTGTTTAAAAGTCGTTACAAATGGCATTTGTTTTGCAGTGGATTTCGATCTGATGTGATGACCTAATTCATCTAAGTTATTGTTTATATTAAGACACATTGTTTATATTTTGACGACCTCCGTGGCGCAGTGGTATGTGCAATGGATTTGTAAGACGGAGGTCCTGGGTTCGATTCCCGGCGGGGCAGATTGAGATTTTTCTTAATTTGTCTTGGTCTGGCTGGTGGAAGGCTTTCGCCGTGGCTAGTTACCACACTACCGACAAAGACGTACCGCCAAGCGATTTAGCATTCCGGTACGATGTCGTGTAGAAACCGATAGGGGTGTGGATTTTCATCCTACTCCTAACAAGTTAGCTCGCTTGCATCTTAGATTGCATCATTACTTAACATCAAAATTATTATAAAATTAAATTTAAAAAAAAAAACATTACATATAATAGATTTTGCAGATTATTTTTTTCGGTTGATATAAGTTCCAAATTATGACGTATCTTCTATAAAATAATTGAGCAGCACTAAATCATTCTTATATACCTATTGGCCGATCTGTGATCCAGAATTTTAATGGACGATGCATTTTTAACATTTAAATGCACGAGAGTGCAATAATTATAAATAAGTAATTTTAAAATCACTGTATGAGGACTATTACTAAGCGTATGTTAATAGCGAAATGATTTTCAAGTATACAATTATTTCATACTTACTTACGAGTAAATTAACATCATTGGAACTAATGTATTTGTATTTGTATATGTATTATATTATTTCTCTTTTCGTAGGTGGACAACGAAGGAACATTATGGCTTCTGAGTGACAAGCTTCCTCGCTTTTTATACAAATCTCTGGACCCCAACGAGATCAACTACAGGATATTCAGCATCAAAGCAACTGACGCCATTGCTGGAAGTGTGTGTGAATAAATAGATCTATAAGTTTATGTACAAATAAGAGACTTGTTTCTATTAGAATAAATTACTGCGAGTGAAGTTTAGCAGGAATAGACCAATTGGGATGAGGAGTGGGAAAATTGAAATCGTCATGCGTAATAACCATTGGTCTATTTTTGAACGTCCTGCGGTGTATGCACAAAGTGAGCTTAACAGTTGTGTTGTGATCAAATATTGAAAATAAGTTAAATGTCTCCTAATATTTTATCTAATTGTAGATCTTGCCGAATAACACAGAGATTCTTCTTTTTCTGCTTCTTCCGGGACTTTTTCCGCACTCGGCCGTGATGTTGGCCGTTGTGCGTGATTCCTGCGGTGTAGGTCCCCTCTAGTTTGACACAGAGAGTTATTTAATTCATGTGCCGATGCCCGGGTTAAAAAAATATTGACTCAAGATCTATACTTTAATGCTTATCAATAATTCTTCGTTAAGTAAGTTAACTTATTTAATTTTGTAATGCAGCCAAGCGGTAATGGTCAATGAAATCAATGTTCAATGAAGTACATTTTCTTTCGTACTTTATATTAGTTGTATATCTACTCGGGTTGATATTTACTTTATTCGTTCATTTGTTAAACAAAAACAGTGTTTTAATTCTATACCATAAGTACTAGTTTTTTCAAAACTTTACTAATTTTTTATAACTATTTAGTGGTCAGGAAAAAATATCTCATGACGAAATTCATGACAAAGAAGGCATTCCTAAGATGGGAATAGATGTATTAATAATTATAACAGCTCTATATTAAAATGTTAATACATAAATTGTGTTACCATTATTGTAGCAGAAAATATAGTGGTTTGTGTACAAATAAACGTAAAGTACCTACGCATATGACAAAATAGGAGATTAATAAGTGTTTAAGGTAATTTTAAGTTTAAAATCAAACTCTGTGAAACTAACTTATTTGCAATGTAACTTGAATTAAAGTAAGTACAATAATAAGAGATTTTTCATTACTTTCCAAATATTCGTTCCTACAGCATTTAATCAAAAGATCAAGAAGCTATGTGAAAACAAATGGATATACATAGTGACTACCAACTAAATTAAATTAAAATATTATACATAACGCTAACATTAAATCCGGAAATTCATCTTTAATTTTGGATATCAATATCAAGATAATTGGGCGCCTATGACTTTGATTACTTTTCAAGTAAAAATACGGCTTTCCAACATCTGCCTGCAGAGAGTGCTCGATTACTTCGATCACATTGCCAGGAAAAACGCAGATAGCATTGAAAAACTAGTGGTCACTGGCAAGATTGACCCCGTCGTAGCACGAGACTGGTGACCAGTGACAAACAATATAGTAGTCTGAAATTATACCTAAGTGCAATATTGTCACTGTGTCGAATATAATCTGGATAGGTACCTGTAAGACCTGCAACGAAAACCTGTGCGACAGACCGTAACCGTACGTGATCGTGAATGCGTTGAATAGATTCATGGACATTGACACTGAGTACAAAGATAGATATTTATCGATTTCTTTATTAACTCCCGACGTAAAAACTTGGGTGTAAGTAGTTTAACGTGTCTGTCTGTGGCATAATAGTTACTAAACTGATATTCTGTTTATTGTTTAAAATCTGACGTGCTCGAGATCGTTCTTAGCTTCATCATCATCACTATCAGCTTATTAACGGCCCACTACAGGGCCAGGCCTCCCTCCTTATAGGAGAGAGGATATGGAGCGTACACCCACCACGCTGCTCCAATGAGGGTTGGCGGGCTTAGGATAATAATGTTTTATAAACGATCACTATCAGATGTTGATGATAGTGACCGGGACCGACGGCGTAACGTGCTCTTCGAGGCACGGGGGTGTAACACCACCAAACTCCAAACTCTGGGCTTGGAATGTACTGAGCATTTCATAGAAGAATGATAAAGGGCAGAATTATTCCATTAGCCGACTCAGGAATCGAACCCAGGACCTCGTGATCGAAACCACATAGGCTAACCACTAGACCAACGGGCCAGTTTAACATTTAAATAATCATTTTTCATCCTTGACTAAATTTGACAGACAGGAACTTCAAATCCAGTAGTTACCACGAAAGTAACAGTAACTATATACTATTACTTTAGTGGTATTTTCAAAGCCATGCCAACTGTAGTCTGATGCTATGCATCAAATTGTCTGAGGGTTGCTCATTTCTTTAGAAAATCAGCAGATGCGCCTTATTATCAGGAACGATTATTTTGGAATTGAAAAATATTTAGTGTTAGATATCCTATTGATTAAGAAGGCCATACGGTATTTAACATTAGGCTGTACTATACGCGACCAAATCTGGACCAGACAGTAAAATACGTCGCTGAAAATGAACCAGAGATAAAAGAAATAAACCAAAGCCGTTGTGTAGTTTGATTGGTACCTACCTAAGATAAACAATAGTGCGAATATAGGTAGATGACCCGAAATTCACGCAAGCGAAGACAAGGGCATACAGTTCGCCTTGTTGATGGAGAATTGATAATAACAAGTTTACGTCGTCTCAATTATTGGTTGCCGGACGCGCGGGGACACCATTCAACCATTCTCTCAGTTGGCGCGCGTGAAGGATATCGTGTTGCTACTCGCAAATAACTTACAATCCAAATAACTATGGCGGCAAAGTTTAAGTCCGAGAAAGTGGGAATAGTGGGCAGGTGAGATAATTAATTTATGTAATAATTTTTAGCAAGTATAACTATCTATATTCTCTTGAAATTACAATTTATCGTAAATTTTAAATCAGGCGAAATAAGTAGGACGGCAAGTAGCTGTAATTAGATTTTCCTTCTTATCTAAGTATTTTGATACTGGTAAGAGGAAAACAAGCAAAATATTATAGTAAAATATAGGAATGTATACTTCATATTTTTGATGTTTTTTGCCAGTAAGTGAAAAACAAGGTAAAGGTAAAGATAAGTTTAGGCTTACGTAGGTACTGCAAATTTCCAAAAAATCTCATTTATCCAAAGCCAAACTAATGTAAAAATATAAGTGGGAGTTTGTTTGTTACGATTTAACGCCTAACCTATTTTAGCCGATCATAATAAAAGTATTTGCAAACGTTGTCATAGCCAAAAAATCAAGAAACTCGACTGCGTCATTATATGAACGTAACTCAACTACAACTGAATCTGAAACCTTATAAAATGTAATAGTCATGAGGCAGTCAAGTTAAACAAAATAAATTACCTAGATACCTAAGTCTTCTACTATCTTTCAGGTATAAATATTTGTTAAAACCGTATCAAAAGGTATATGTAAAAAATGTTTTTACTGGGCATCTAAGTATCTTCTAATATTTTTACGTTTGTGTATACGAATGAACATTCTATCCAAGTACGTCATATGTGCTGACCCTTTCAGGGAAATTTCATCCATGTCTGCTGCCTGAGGGAATCATCTAAGGCCACTGACATACAGACGGCTCACGGCTGATAGCGACTTTGTTTTGTTTCAAGAAATATTTTACTCCTGTGAAAGTAATGGGGGTTTGAAAGTTTTCATAACAATCTGTCCGTTTGGTGATAGATATTTATTTTCTCAAAAGAAACATAATTACCTACAAGTTATATTCACGATATATTAAATTTTGTTAAAATGTCAAAGAGATAGAGAGAATGTGAACAGAGAGAATAAAAATTTAAACAGATTTTCACGCGGAATAAATGATCAGGGCTTCGGCTAAGTTTATTATACCCTGACAAAGGGGGCTAAATTTTTAACTTAAAAAATAGATAGAAAGACAAAATATTAAGAAATTATAAAAAATCATAAAAATGTACGTGTTTACGTGGTTCGTGTAAAGGCAGTAGGTAGTTTATTTTATTATAGGTTATCAATGTTTACTGAACATTTACTTTGCTTGTATTAAGTAATGTTTACTCTGCTTCTTATCTATTGATTGTTTTGTTTCTGATTTATGATTAGGCATTATGTAGTGCATATTATGAAGTATAAATGCCTAGTGACATTTCAAAACATCGTAAAATTTCCTTGATTATATTATACCTAGTACACAAGTTTGAATTTCCTTATCTTGCGTTGCTCTAAATTGTTTGCATTATTATTGTAGTAAATAAATAGACCGTATACATAATACACAATTATGTTTAAAGTCATGTAGTAATTAAGCCCTGGCGGCTATAGATACCTACCTAATAAATATTTTAATCAAACTTCACCTAGTCCCTTAAAATTGTACCATTATAAAATGCATTTACAGTCTCGGCCATATTAAATTCTGTGTTCTACTATCGAGTTGTTAAATAAAGCATGTTATAGCTATAATGTTTGAGCAATTTGAGACGCTAAAATAAACCTATAACCACTGATCAACCCCCTATTACTTAGTCTATGTTTGTGTTAGCCCGCCAACCCGCATTGGAGCAGCGTGGTGGGTGTACGCTCCTCATCCCCTCTCCTATAAGGACGGAGACTTGGCACTGTAATTAATAGGCTGATAATGATGATGATGATGATGATGATGTACTAAATAATCTCAATTTGGCAGTAGTTCAATTCAAAGACGCAAATATAACAAAAATTATTATATGCAAGACCATACAAGAGATTTGGAAGTATATATTTTAAATTTTTTGTCTGGACCTAAAATTTGTTGGCATGGACATTAAGATTTTATTTTCAATTAAACATCTTAACAAAATTATGGTTATTACAACACTCTTTAGAATTATGTATTTAAGAACACATATCGCAATGTATATTATATTGGGTACATGAGGTTAGTTTACAAATGATAATATTCATGAGAGCGCTATTATCTGTGTTTATTTGAACCTGTAGCAATTTACATGACTTTCAATGACGAAACAAACACAACGGTAATACCTACTGAAGAAGTAGATACAAGAGTATTAAATTTTATCATAACCATTATTTTATTCAGCCTATTTTTAATGGCATACTGTAGTGCTAAGATTTTGTCTGATCTAGATTTTAGAGCCACAAGCCCAGAACGCTGCTTCAATGCGAGTTAGCCGGCTTAGGTTGTTAATGTTGACCACATTACGTATCCTCCGAGGCAC
The DNA here is from genome assembly GCA_034621355.1 of Mycalesis mineus. Classification (NCBI taxonomy): domain Eukaryota; kingdom Metazoa; phylum Arthropoda; class Insecta; order Lepidoptera; family Nymphalidae; genus Mycalesis; species Mycalesis mineus. The sequence goes on along the minus strand of CM067887.1, from coordinate 7,035,347 downwards.
GGGGCTGTAACACAACCTACCAAATTCTTAGTTACTTAGTTAGCAGAATAGTTGAACCATAACCATTAACTAAACACTGGATCAACGAATAAGTAATTTTAAGCACTTTTTAATATGTTCTTTTGCAGTGGTTTGATTGGTAGATCATGGGCGATGTTGTTCGCTTCAGTTGGCTACCAAGTGACGATCTTCGACATCGTACCTAAACAAGTGTCCGATGCGCTGGAAGACATTAAAGTACAACTGAAAACTTTGGAGAAGGATGGGCTTCTGCGTGGAACACTAAATGCTGATGAGCAATTTCAATGTATAAAAGGTACATAATATTTTTTTGGATTTAGACCTGTAGGTATGCCTAAGGGTCTGGACTTTTAAACCGACCACCACATAATGCACTTACTAGAGCAATAAGACTTAAAAATCTGTTACCTTTTATAAAATAAGGAAGGTCTGATTATCATATGCTACTACTATTACTACGCCATATCCTCTCTATTTCTGAAGAGCGCTCAAAAATAGTTGCACGCCTTGTAAAAAGTTAATTTTATAATTGCAGGATCGTCAGACTTAGCGACGGCAGTTAAAGATGCAATTTTCGTTCAGGAATGTGTACCAGAGAATCTTGATTTGAAAAAGAAAGTGTTTCAAGATTTAGACAAAGTAGTTAGCGACAAAACCATACTTTCTAGTTCAACTTCTACTACGTTGCCTTCATTGTTTTCAGATGGTTTGAAACACAAATCACAGGTATTTAATTCATTTATGAAAATAATCAAAGGGTTATTTAGGTACATATTTAAGCAATGGCTTGCAAATTACTGTATTTAGGTATCTTTTATTTAATACATTTTCACGATATGTTAGCTATTCAACAGATTCATCATCATCATCACCATCAGTTGAAGAACATCGACTGCTGGACTAAGGTCTCTTGTACGAACTTCCAAATACCAAGACCTATAACTGTCTGCTTTTTGCGGCTACCTGTAACCCTGTGTCTGTTAGCAACCATGTCTCTTCCATTCAAAAAGAATATAAAACTACATTTTTTTAATTTTCAGGTAGTTGTATCACATCCAGTAAATCCTCCATACTACGTACCATTGGTGGAAATAGTACCTGCGCCATGGACTAAGCCGGAAGTGGCTAAGAAGACTAGAGAAATTATGGAAGAAATCGGACAAGAGCCTGTTTCGCTGTCAAGAGAAATCGACGGATTCGTATTGAACCGCATTCAGTACGTTAACTTTTACTTTGTTGTAACGAACAGTAGGCTAATAAATAATCCTTAATCTTACCTCGCTTGCTGGCTTTGCTTGTCTTAGTAAAGTAAGACAAAATATTTAAGATAAGCAAGTACTGGCACTATGCCATCATGGCTTTCTTAAATAATTGTCTATGTTTACCGTTTAGTACTTGAAAACTTCGTTACCATCGTTTTAGTTTAATTCTTTACATAGGCATCAAAAAATTGAATGCAATAGTTAGTGTGTGTATAGCTTGTCTGTTTGTAACTACCTACTTCACGCCGTAACTAACTACTGAACCGATTGTTCTGAAGAATAAAGAGACAAATAGATTATACCTGAGGTTTTCATCTCTGAAACTAAAGATTTATGATAACCCCCGGAACTGTTGAGTTTAGAGTCACTACAAATAGTCAAATTTGACGTTTCAAAAGTGCTTGTAATAAGCCTTCTTGAAATAAACGATTTTGAATTTTGAATTTTGAATAACGAAAATTTTAATTCTCACAGACGTAGTCGCGGCCATCAGATAGTAATTTGTAAATCTGCTTTGATTTTGTAAAACCTGACTTAAGAGATGGTGATAGAATACTTTTTTTATTTGTGGGGGGAGGGGGGCGTTGGGAATCCTCATAGACACCCTACTTGGATAGTGCCGGACTCCTACCGGCTAAAAATCCCACCTACTTTCAGAAACGTCCTGCCTGGTGTTAGTCATTAAAAATTGTTTAACTTGTTGTTACAATGCTTGTTAACTATGTCTACTTGAAATAAACGAATTTGAATTTGATTGTTCATTTCTATAGGTACGCAATTCTGAACGAAGTATGGCGCCTTGTGCACGACGGAGTTGTAGATGTGAAGGACGTTGACAAGGTTATGTCTGAAGGTTTAGGGATGCGGTACGCTTTCCTCGGGTCATTGGAAACCGCGCATTTGAACGCTGAGGGAATGAAGAGCTACATTGAAAGGTATGTGGAAGTTATCTTACCATGGTTAGCATACGTCAAACGTCAATTTTGTCAATTGAGTACAAAAATAAAAGAAAAATAATTAAAACTTCTTCACTGGTAATTTGTTACTTGCGCTTTAAATTCCGTATATGCAAAATGATGTTAATCAGGACGAACACTGAGTAATTTTGCATTTTAAAATTCCAATCCATCACGGAGTAGGTGCAAGTGCTTGCAAGTATTAGTTTGTTTGAATAAAATGGTCACTTGCATCGTGTTTCATAAATATAATATAAAATATTTTTATTTTTTGTTTATTTACAGGTATGGAGACACAATATACAGCGTGAGTGAAAAGTTTGGCAAAAATCCACGGATGACCCAATGTAAAAGCGCAGGCTCGGTATGCCAACAATTGAATGACATGGTGCCACTAGATGAACTGCAGAAACGCCGCGCTTGGCGCGACGCCTGCCTTACAAGATTAGCAATTCTTAAGAAGGAAATGAATGCTAAATATAAGTAAAAATAATTAAATTACAGTTACTATAAAGTCATGGTGCCTTTATAAGTTTTTACGCTGTACAAAATATAGATCCCTGAGATAATAACTAACTGATATTTATTAAACAAGAAAAATAAAAATATTTTGAATGCACTTAATAATTATGCTAGTTACTATAATTGAAATTAATTGTATAATGTTGTTGAAATATAATATTTTATGATAAGTACGGTGTATTTTTTATTATAATATACTTACGGTCCTACAGAGAATAGAGGTAAGGAGAGCAATTTCTATCATAGATGGACCAAAATTGTGGGTTTAAGCTATAAATTCTAGTCAAGTCAGAGTGCCATTGAAATATAGATTGATGATGAATGATTATGAACATGTGTAAACTATGGAGGTTTAATTTTATAGTTTATGGACAGTTTTAGATTTTTTTATTTAAGACTTGTGCCACCAACAATATTTTGAAAAAGTTAAACTTGTTTGTTTACGCCCTAAAGGTCTCTTGACTGTGCATTTTAATATCACACAATGACTCTATAGAATGACCTAATACAAAAGAATTATGTGCAGCCTAGTTTAGCCCAGCTGCTCACCTCGTAAAGTAATAATTATGATAGGTATAGCCTGAACAGGAAAATAAAAAATACCTAGGCTTGTCAGACTATATGTTCTCGTTTTCTAATTTATCCAGGTTATATTCTTGTTAGTATGTTTTGTAATCTTTCTAAGCTTAATAAAATAAGAACCCAAAGCGTTAATGCCAATTTCCAAAAAAAAACTGAGATCTGACAACCCTGACAAGTTCTGTCAAAATTTTTGTAATCTGTGGCGGTATGCGATGTTTCAATTTTCGTGATTTCAATTTTCTTATTTTATTTACCTTTTCTAATTAGTACATACACATACATTTGTACATTGGAAATATTAAAATATTTTTTTATAAAAATCTTTAGTCCATTATGCTGGGATGGAATATTTTTGGAGAAGATGAGTAAAATAATTTTATAAACAAAGCTAAACACAAGTGACGGCTGAAGACCTTGTAGTTATAATAAATTTACGAACAGTTTTCCAAATGTGTTGTTTTGATAGATAATGGATCCAAGAATGTGTAGGAAAATCAGCAGTAGTGAAAGTCTTCCAGACGCAGAAAATGGGGAATTCGAAGTGGCGACAATCATTGCACCGCAGGAAAGCGAGGAGAATTTTTTGTTGGAGGGCAATCTCGAACGGCACTCCGTTACATGGTTGGACGACGATCAAATCGAAGACTTAGATCTTAATTTAGACCAAACTAACCTATTTTTTCATAGAGTCGATAGTGCAGATATAATTTATAGGAGCAAGAAGAAAAAATGTAAAATGGTAGGCAAGTATGTGATGGGTGACGTACTGGGTGAGGGTTCCTACGGCAAAGTGAAGGAGATGCTGGACTCTGAGACTCTGTGCCGGCGCGCCGTCAAGATACTGAAGAAGAGGAAGTTGCGGAGAATACCCAACGGTGAACAAAATGTACAGAGGGAGATACAGCTGCTGCGAATACTTAGGCATAAAAATGTGATAGAACTAGTCGATGTTATCTATAATGATGAGAAACAAAAGATGTATTTAGTTATGGAGTTTTGTGTTGGTGTGCTTCAGGTACAGTATGGCTCTATTTATTTTTTTAAGTAAAATGCAGTTATTTCTCGCCCTCTTTAGTTTATAAAGAGTCTTCAGACAAGAGTGTATTTGTTTTGAGCTCTGGAGTTTGCTATGAAATTATTGAATTTTTATTTTTTTGGGAAAAAGCTTCAGCAACAGCTCAGAGTTGGCATATTAGTACTTTAAAACCTATGTGCTGTAGAGAGAATGTTAATTCAAACTGATATCTGATAGAACTGATTCAATCTGGTATGCATCTGCTACAGATAAAGTCAAATTTAATCATGCTAATCCTATCAAAACCAAATTAAAATTATGTGGTCAGTCAAAAAGCTCCAGTTTCCATCCAAAAGAATAAATACATACAGGGGGCCATTTACAATTCATTTTATATTCTTAAAAAGATGAATTGTTATTAAATACTAGCATTAGTATTTTGATTCTAATGTACATAAATATCCATACATTGTAACCACAGTATCCTTGTTACTTGTCCTAAGTGCTCTTGAGATGATAAATGAACAGGCAGCAATAATATTGTTACTACAATTAATAATAATAATTACTAGCTGACCTGTTTATTGTAAATTGTTTATGATTATTTTCCTGTTTTTATTATTATTAATAATATTTATATAACACTTCTGTAATTCTGATAAACAAATACAAATTAAATTCTAAATTCACATAGTTGAAAATACTTGTATGATGCTATGTAGAATCTAATTGGATACTTGATCCTTACTGGGTTAACCGTCAGTCATTTTAGGCTGCATTGATAATTTATATCAGATTTTTTAAAAGTTTTATGGCTTTGGGTATAACTTCCAGTTTCAGCTTATGGTACAGCTAGCTGACTTCGTCAATTTCATGCCAACTAACATTGTAAAACATGCAATTCTTATACAAAATTAACTCCCTTGTAGTTAGTCTAATAGTTCTTCACAAGTTCCTGGTTATGATCTATTTAGTAACAATTGTCAGCCTTGTAGTTATAACTTGATGGTGTACTACACACCTGTGCCTCCACAAGTTGCACTACAGCAAGCAAAAAGCCACTGGTTGCAGAGTAATCAAATAAATTAATATTTTAGTACAGTTGATACCACTCTTTTGTTTCAGGATATGTTAGAGTCAACTCCTAGTAAAAAATTTCCTCAACGACAAGCCCATGAATACTTTACACAGTTGCTTGATGGCTTAGAGTATTTGCATGGTCAGGGAGTTGTACATAAGGATATAAAACCTGGAAATTTGCTTCTAACCTTGGACCAAATGTTGAAAATCACTGATTTTGGTGTTGCAGAAGTGAGTATATTAAATATTAGTTTAACCTTGGATTGCCAGACATTGAAATTCATTCATTTGTATCCGTTTGTTTGTTTAAAGCGTTTTGGATGAGATAATCTTGTATGTTCTGTTTATTTTACTTGCCTTGTCGGTCCAGTAGTTAGCCAATGTACAGACTGACATTCTGGGTTTTAGTACTTAAACAACAAAGATTTTTGGAGGGAATTGGCTATGCTTTCTACTGCACACAAGATATTAGAGTCATACACTTTTTACCTTATAAAAGTGTAGGTAGTTACAAAATGCAGGTAGACACATAATTTATGTCAGTTGCTTCTTTCAATAAAGCAACATAATTTTCTTAATTTACATGTTTTAATCAAGAATATCAACATATTAATAACTAAGTTTGTAAATTATAAAATAAAAATTGTAATAAATATTTTTTATTGAGTAACTGCTGAGTTTCTTGCTGGCTCTTGGCAGAATCTGCCTACTGAAGCAGTATTAAATTCACTACAAATTGACAGATCTGACTTTTCAAAGGGCTTGTATAACAGCTTACTTGAAATAAACGAATTTGATTGATTGATTGATTTTATTTGTGGTTTAGGTTATAAAATATTATTTTTCTTTCTTATAATGCAGATCATTATATCTTCAGTCTTAAAATGTCTTAATTAATAAATGTCATGCAAATTTTTATGTTAAAAACTAAAAAATGTCACAAACACCAAGGTACCAAGGTAGGTCATTCATAAAGTTGTCAATAATGTCCAACTTTAAATATTTGTAAAAAATATCTGAGGTCTTGAAATTATGCAAAGTTACAAATCCTTGGCCCAGTGGGTGTCTAATTTATTATTGCTATTTCTGTATAATGTTAATTTGTGTATATAAATAACTATAGAAATAAAATTACGATTTTGAGGTCTTGGGTTTCAGTCCTGAGAAAAATATTGGGTTTAGTTTCTTCCATGCAAGCCAGCAGTCCCAGTCATTTTGATATGATAGTGAAGTAAAACCCTTACCTTGAAGAGTAAATTAACCTGTCGTTCTAGGTTATTATCTTCAAGATCTGATAGTGATTATTAAGGAATTAACAAAAGTGTGGGTTTTTAATAGAATGAAAAATGATTACTTTAATATGATGTGATATTTTAGGCATTAGACATGTTTTCTCCCGAAGACACATGTTACACAGGGCAAGGGTCTCCCGCGTTTCAACCACCGGAGATTGCTAATGGGGCTGAACAGTTCTCAGGCGTTAAAGTTGATATATGGAGTAGCGGAGTCACATTGTAAGTTATCTTTATTACATAAATAACACACTAACTAATGTTATAAATATATGAGTATAGCTTTAATGATCATTGTTGATCGTAGTGTGATAAATAGTCAAAAGTTTTAACCTTTTTGGTCTGTTTTGTTCTTTTGAGATGTTATGAAGTCTAATATATGAAATTTATAAATTTTACTAAGTGACAATTCTTGATAAAATCAAAGACTTGTGAATGATTTCTTAAGCAGTTTATACTGATAGATAAAATTAATAATCCTATGAAAACTTATGGTAAATATTTTGTCTTAAGTTTTGTTTGAGTTAAATTGATTGAAATTGACAATCATTGTTGGAAGTGTCAGAAAATCTCAACACCTGGGAGTTTTTATCGACAGCATTGCCTAATCTCTTTAGAAAAGGCCATCAAACAATAATTTAAAAAAGAATATGTACTAAAGTATTAATGTTGACATCATTTACAACAGTAATGAAATGTTATGTACATAATACATATATGGATGTATTTATATATTGGCAATGACTCACAAACTGCTGATTTAAATCTTGAGTGTGTCAATATTATAAACTGACCTAAATCCGTGTAACAATGGAAAATTCCTTTTGTTACAATGCTTGTAAGGAAATATATCTCTGTAATATATTCTTTGTATGTCTGTCAATTTATACAATATTATTCAGTATTCTACAATGCCATTTCAAACCTCTGTTTACTTCACAATAGGTATATGGCGTTGGAAATATTTTCTGCTTATGATAATCTCGGCAGAATAGGTGTGGTTGATTGAATCACACAGATTTTTCGCTGAGTAAATGGCATTTTATGCAAAATTCATTACAATTTCACATTGTAGCAAAAGAATTACTGCTGCGCAAAGTAGAATTTATGCTAATGGGCTCTTTAATAATTATATAAATATTTTTTGTAAAAACGCAAACAACAAGAAAACAAAAAATCTCGTTCGGAGAAATAGAAATATTGATCAACAAGTAAAAATTTCTTGCTTTTTTTGTTCAAAAATTAAAAGCAGCGTCATAATAGTAGGAGAGCCCAAGAGGGGATTTTTGATAATACTCGAGCGCGGTAGATGAACGTAGGGGAGGATACCTTACATGTTTTTGAGTAACTCCTCCAAGTATAGCCTTTTATATCGGGGCGCACGTTTAGGGCAATCTATTAAAATATACAAAAATATCTATCATCGGAAATACTCGACGTAGTCCTCTCAAGGCATGGTAGATTAGTTACGAGTTGTAAAATTAATTTGTTAAATATGATAGTTTCACATTAACATCAGTAGCTTGCAACTTTGTAGCCTTCCCACTCCCTTAATTTACGACTCAATTCGACAAATTTTAGAAATAGTCCTTTTTAGCTAACACCCAGCTAATCTTGCCTTTATCTGACTATATATATATTTATTGAGTCTTTCTGATGAACTAAATTTTCAATATGTATTTTAAATGGATTGGCCTGAATGTGCACCCCTACATTAAGGGCTCATACTTGGTATTCAACAACATGAAAGGTATTTTTCTCTGTATTCATCTGCGCTCGTGTATTTAAAAATCTCCTCTTCAGCTTTCCTACTATAAAAAATATTGCTCTCTCTGTCATGAGAAGAGATGTAGTTATTGGTTGCCAATGTCTCTTTCCGTACGACATCTGTCTCTTAAATATGTTCCATATTGATGATGAGTATCACATTGACGTAAACTTTTGCAGATATAATATGACGACGGGGCGGTACCCGTTCGAAGGCGACAACGTGTACCGGCTACTGGAGGCGATCGGTCGGGGGGAACCCGCGCCGCCGCCGCAGAACCTGGCGCCGTCGCTGCAAGCGCTTCTAGTTCACATGCTGAAGAGGAATCCTGACGAACGACCCACTGTGCAGGAGATTAGGCGACACGAGTAAGTTTACAAATGAAGCTCTTTTAACTTTTTGGCTGTGTTTATATAATACAGGATGATTTACATTAAAGTGCGGATATTCTTTTTTGCAACATCAAAAATCCACTAACAGTTCTGTACATTTCATAAAATACATTTTTTTTTAATTTCTGACTCAATAATAACAAATTTTTAATGCTCGCGATTTTTCTCGTGACCAAAGTACTGTATTGCAAACTTCCAAGAACACCAAAAAGCGAAATAAGTACTTAACCCTTTTTTTTTAAGAAAAATGGTGTACAGCAAGTTATCTTTCAAAAATAGATATGTGCCATTGCAGACTTTTTTTTGTAAAAATAGAAACAATTCTTCAATACATTGTTACCATGGCATATTATATACTAAAACTTTTCTCAGGAACCACTCTATCTGTTGGTCCGTTAAGTAGTCTTTCAGTTTATCGCGATCAGATAGAGACAGATGTGTCGGGAGATTTTGTTTTATTATATGTAAGGATTGTAATTGTTCCACAGCTGGGTTCGCTCGCGACCGCCGTTGTTGTCGGGCGAGACGCTGGTGGGCCCTCGCTCGCGGCGCTCGGACGAGCTGCACAGCTCCACCGTCATCCCCTACCTCGTAGAGCGGCACTACGCTTCCGCGCACCACTTCTTCACCGAGCGGGAGTTGCGACACGGTGAGTAGCACTTTGTTCCACAGCTGGGTTCGCTCGCGACTGGCGTTGTTGTCGGGCGAGACGCTGGTGGGCCCTCGCTCGCGGCGCTCGGACGAGCTGCACAGCTCCACCGTCATCCCCTACCTCGTAGAGCGGCACTACGCTTCCGCGCACCACTTCTTCACCGAGCGGGAGTTGCGACACGGTGAGTAGCACTTTGTTCCACAGCTGGGTTCGCTCGCGACTGGCGTTGTTGTCGGGCGAGACGCTGGTGGGCCCTCGCTCGCGGCGCTCGGACGAGCTGCACAGCTCCACCGTCATCCCCTACCTCGTAGAGCGGCACTACGCTTCCGCGCACCACTTCTTCACCGAGCGGGAGTTGCGACACGGTGAGTAGCACTTTGTTCCACAGCTGGGTTTGCTCGCGACTGGCGTTGTTGTCGGGCGAGACGCTGGTGGGCCCTCGCTCGCGGCGCTCGGACGAGCTGCACAGCTCCACTGTCATCCCCTACCTCGTAGAGCGGCACTACGCTTCCGCGCACCACTTCTTCACCGAGCGGGAGTTGCGACACGGTGAGTAGCACTTTGTTCCACAGCTGGGTTTGCTCGCGACTGGCGTTGTTGTCGGGCGAGACGCTGGTGGGCCCTCGCTCGCGGCGCTCGGACGAGCTGCACAGCTCCACTGTCATCCCCTACCTCGTAGAGCGGCACTACGCTTCCGCGCACCACTTCTTCACCGAGCGGGAGTTGCGACACGGTGAGTAGCACTTTGTTCCACAGCTGGGTTCGCTCGCGACTGGCGTTGTTGTCGGGCGAGACGCTGGTGGGCCCTCGCTCGCGGCGCTCGGACGAGCTGCACAGCTCCACCGTCATCCCCTACCTCGTAGAGCGGCACTACGCTTCCGCGCACCACTTCTTCACCGAGCGGGAGTTGCGACACGGTGAGTAGCACTTTGTTCCACAGCTGGGTTCACTCGCGGCATCTCCTGTTAATGGGACAGATATCCGATGTTGTCGGGCTGATCGCTCGCTGCGCTCAGAACATCACCTTTATAATTCTAATATATCTCTTTTTTACCGAGCGAGAGTCAGTACATGGTAAGTAGTAATTCAATCCACAACTGGATTTGTTCGTTTTATCGGATGTTGACGAGTTTGTTAATCGTTAAGCGGCAGTCTCGTGTCGTCTCAGCACATCTTAGATTACCATTATTATTATTCCCGGTCCGGTTGACGCTAGAAAACAGAAGAGAAAACGAAATGAAGAAGCAAGAAAATGAAGAAGAAAAAGAAGAAGAAAAAGAAGACCCGTTTAGAAGAAGAGGATTGCAGAGGACACCACCATCCACTTCTACTTTAGCAAGTGTATCCGGTAGCAGTAGCAGAAAATTTACTCAACAAGCTCCCCATAAGCAGACACCTGTGCCTGTAAATGTCACTGGAAAGAAACTAGTTCAGCAAGCTTTTCACCCCAGCCTATTCATAGCGAAATCAAGAAGCACACCAACAGACAGTACACCTAGTAATGTTGAACCACCTACAGACCTCACAGAATCACGAAATCATCCTGATTGGCAGAGGGTACCCACAATCAGAAACCCAAAAAGAAAGAAAGTGTCAGGCACACCATCACCAGAAGGGAAAACAACAACGTCTAACCAGTTTGCTTCACTGGACATAGATGTAGATGAAGCAGAAACTCAACAATCAAGCAGTAAACATGTTTACAAACCACCACCAATCATGCTATACGGCGTTGAAGATGTTGCCAAACTGACAGACTTAATTAAAACAGAATTAGACACAAAAGAGTTCACGATCAAAGTTGTTACTCGCAACCAATTAAGACTCAGTTGTCCAACAATAGAATCTTACCACCGGTTGATGAAAATCGTAAGAGAAAACAACCTCATTGGACATACTTTTTCTAGAAAAGACACAAGACCTTACAGAATTGTCATCAAGAAGCTTCATCCAAGCACACCTATAGAGGCGATAAGGGAAGCCATAGAGCAGTCTGGAAACACCGTATGTGGTGAAATAGTTAATGCTCGTTATGGACCAAACAAAATACCATTGTCAACATTCTTTGTCAACCTAGACCCTCATCCAAACAACTCGGAGGCTAAGAAAATTTCATATATTTTTAACACAAAGGTTGTTATTGAAGATCCAATAAAAAAAACAAATGTGCCCCAATGCAAACGATGTCAGCAATATGGACACACTAAAAATAACTGCCTTAGGCCATACAGGTGTGTGAAATGTGCAGAGAGTCATAATACAATAGATTGTCCCAAAAAAGACCGAAACACTCCAGCTAAGTGCTGCCTCTGCTTAGGTAATCATCCAGCAAATTACAAAGGCTGCGAAGTTTATGTAGAGATTAACAAAAGAAAGAAAAATCCCTTAAGAAGAGAGCAGACAAAACCAAAGAAACAAACAGAATATAAAGACTACTTACAAAACAATGAAAAACAGGAAAAAAATCATAAATTAGATCAACCATTAGGAGCACGGCAGAAAGAACAGACTAGACAACAGTCTTCAAGCCAGTATAAAAATAGAACATATGCGGAAGCTGCAAAAAACCAGAACAAAGATGAATTTCCTACAGAATCTAAACTAGAAATTCTACTCACAAAACAAGCTGAAAAGCTAGATAAACTAATAGACCAAATGTCAATAATGATGAACTTATTGACTACAGTCATACAAAAGCTTGTGTAATGGCAACTCTAAGAGTAGCAACGTGGAACGTTAATGGACTGTCTAGACATAAGAGTGACGTCGAACTTCTATTGAATGTGCAAAGAATAGATGTACTATTGGTGTCAGAATCTCATCTTACACCCAACCACAATTTTGCTATTAAAGACTATATCACATATGCAACGCCACATCCAGACGGAACTGCTCATGCTGGAACAGCTATAATCGTAAGGAAATCTTTGAAACATGACATCTTAGAAGAGTACCAAACACCCCACTTACAAGCTACAACCATTTCACTCAACGATAGTCAAGGTTCACTTACTCTTTCTGCTGTTTATTGCCCCCCTAAACCAAACCCTAAAGAGAACCAATTCTCAGACTATTTTAGAACGCTCGGACATAGATTCATCTGTGGTGGGGACTGGAATGCCAAAAATGTGCAATGGGGATCACGCCTGACGCTTCCTCGAGGCAGAGAACTCAATTCTAGCATAATTAAAAACAGGTTGCATATTTTAAGCACGGGCGAACCAACATACTGGCCTACAGATCCCAACAAAGTACCGGACCTCTTAGACTTCTTTGTATACAAAGGGCTATCACATTTGTACGTCAGTGTAGATAGCTGCCATGACAGCAGCTCTGACCATACACCAGTAGTAGGTACAATTAGTACAACTATAATCAAAAGGCCCTCTAAAGAATATCTGTACAATAAACAAACAGATTGGCATGCCTTCAGAGAATTTATCGATACTAATCTATCACTAAAAATTGCACTCAAAACAAACGATGACATTGATGAAGCAGCCGAAACCATAACGCGCATAATACAGTTTGCAGCGTGGATTACTACTCCAGATATAAGTAACAGGCCAGGCAGTGCTAACTTGCCCAAAGACATCAAAGGCAGGGTCTTAGAGAAAAGAAGACTTAGAAGAGTCTGGCATAACAGCCGTCATCCGTCGGACAAAAGGGCGTTTAAACAAGCAGCAGTAAATTTAACATCATATTTAAAAGAGATAGAAAACGATACATTGCAACAAAAATTGGTAAATCTGTCTGCGTCGGCGAACAATGAGTATTCACTTTACAGGGCCGTGAAGACAAACAAAGATGCACCTACTAATACACGACATCCACTAAAACTAGAAAATGGTACTTGGGCGAGGACAGATAGTGAACGCGCAGAAGCTTTTGCTCAGTTTCTTAGTGAAGTATTTACGCCAAACATCGGCGACTCAGACACGGAAAAAGAAATCAATGAGTTTCTGGACAGTGATTTACAACTTAGCTTACCGATAAAGAGCTGCTCTCCTAAGGAGGTTTACAGAACAATAAACGAGCTTGACCTTAACAAAGCACCAGGATTTTGTCTAATAACGCCTGAACTATTACGACAACTCCCAAAAAAAGCAATCGTGTTTATAACTCAACTATTTAATGGGATCTTAAGAACATCACACTACCCAAATATTTGGAAAATCTCGGAAATTATTATGATACCAAAACCTGGAAAGCCACCGCATTTGGTTACATCCTATAGACCAATTAGCCTGTTGCCAACACTGTCGAAGGTATTCGAAAAGATAGCTTTATCCAGATTTAAAACTATACTTCACGACAGAGAAATTATTCCTCAGCACCAATTTGGATTTAGGAGCGGACACTCTACTGTGGAACAAGTGCACAGAGTAGTCAAACAAATTCGAAACGCCTTGGAAAGTAAAGAATATTGCTCTGCTGTATTTTTGGACGTACAACAGGCTTTCGACAAGGTCTGGCACAGCGGATTGCTCTTTAAAGCTAAAAATTATCTTCCACACAGTTTCTTCTTGTTGTTAAAGTCATATGTCGGTCAGAGAATATTTCGTGTAAAAGCTAATGACGCATACTCGAATTTTCATGATATTAAAGCAGGTGTTCCTCAGGGATCCGTTTTAGGACCAACCCTCTATCTCTTATACACTGCTGATATCCCAGTATCGAACAGTGTACTCACCGCTACATTCGCTGACGATACTGCTGTATTGTGCAACAACAAAGATGCAAATATGGCTTCAAATATTTTACAAAACCATTTAAACAAAATTAATTCATGGATGGCTAAATGGCGTATCAAAGCTAGCTCAACTAAATCAACACATGTGACCTTCACCCTACGCAAAGAAGCTTGTAGCCCTGTCACACTAGGAACCGATGTCATTCCTCAAAGCGATACAGCGAAATATCTTGGCATCCACTTGGATAGAAAACAAACATGGAGAACCCACATAACAAAGAAACGTGATGAACTAAATGAGAGATTCAGAAAACTTAACTGGCTCATGGCAAGATATTCGCATGTGTCGCTTAACAACAAATTGCTTATTTACAAAACAATAATTAAACCTGTGTGGACCTACGGAATTGAACTGTGGGGAACAGCCAAGAACTCAAATCTTGAAATACTGCAAAGATTTCAAAATAAAGTTTTTAAAACTGTTACAAATGCCCCATGGTTCACTAAGACTTCTGAGCTGCATGAGTATCTGGGCATGAAAACTATAAAAGAAGAAGTTGAACTCAGATCAATGAGCTATGAAAATCGCATTGCCACCCATCGCAATAAACTGGCTACATCCCTCAGAGACCCGATAAGCGTGAGAAGGCTAAAACGCTCCTTTATATGGGACTCTTAAAACAAATAAAATGACATTGCACACATTAGAAATTAAGAAAGTGGCATGGCCTTCAATGGAAGACCAGCTACAAATATCATTAGTCCCTCAACAAATTTGCTTATAGCTGTTGTGGCTGATTGCATAATAGAGGACAGAAAGAAAAAAAAAAAAAAGAAAAAATTATTCCCGGTCCAAGTTTTTCAGCACTGCCGGAACGCAAGTAACAATGTTGTTTGTGTGTTCTACTGATGATTAAAGGGTAATTTTTTGTATTTTTATTATCGAGGCTTATAGTGCGATTAGAGAAAAGTACAGATACATTCTGTACCTATCTTCGCCATGTATATAAACATCACGTAATAGCGTTCACTATTATTGTTTTATCTCTCTTCAAGATTTTAAAAAATGAAACGATTCTTAATCCATTATTAAAATATTTCGAACACATTTTACTAATTCAGCCAGTACATAAATATCAACATCCAGTACTCGTAACTTCGTACTATTAAATTCGTTGTAGTATAAACATTCGAATTGTAAATATTTCATTGTAAACAATTTGCAGATTCTGGCGAATTCCGCAAAGCGGGTCAAGTTCGAGCCCGTATTTGCTCTATGAGTTAGGTTCGTAGCATGATACGAGTTAGTGTTGACCAAATACATACCGTGTGCTCCGGAACTGTTCCCCAAACTCCTAAACATATTAATCTGACATTTAACATGTGATTAACATAATTGATATTCATATAATTAATCGATTTTTGTTTTCACATAAATAAAGGTATGAATACGCTTTCTATATCTCCAGCAACTATCATACTAGTTTACCGTATTAGTATGATACTTGCTGAACGAACATAATATTTGCTTACTTAAAGTTTACATATAAGCTCTATAGTAACAAAACGCTCGACTTCCTCGTTGGTTTAGTAATTAGCCTATCTGGCTTCAATCACGAGGTCCTGGGTTCGATTCCTGGGTCGGGTCACGGAATAATTCTGAGCTTTTTCATTCTTCTATGAAATGTTCTGTACATTCCAAGCCCGGAGTCTGGAAGTTGGTGGTGTTACACCCCCGTGCCTCGGAGAGCACGTTAAGCCGTCGGTCCCGGTCACTATCATCAATATCTTATAGTGATCGTTAATAAATGAAACATTATTACCCTAAGCCCGCCAACCCGCATTGGAGCAGCGTGGTGGGTGTACGCTTCATATCCCCTCTCCTATAAGAAGGGAGGCCTGGCCCTGTAGAGGGCCGTTAATACGCTTAATGATGATAAGTAACAAAACATGGCGAAGGAAAACGTGTGTTATTATAATATTTCGCAGTACAGAATTGTTTACTTTACAGAACTAGGTGACGGCGGCTCCCGGACTATGTCCACAGCCGAGCTCTCCGACGCTGAGTCGACGCAGTGCAAGCGACGTTGGCATTCCTCCTGCGGCCGGCTGCCGTCCTGCAGACTCACGTGATCCTCGCACAACTAACAACAGACCTTATTGAGCAAGTACATAAGAGCTATTTTTCATTGCCGCTCGCTGACGATTCATGTTTCATGACTAGTTCAAGTAATCTAATAGACACACACGGATATGGTCTCGGAGCCGGTGGATATTTTTGAGTACCTATTTGTAACAGTGATGCTTTTTAGACACATCGGGATATAGAAACGCATCCGACTTTAAGCGTACTGGGTCGTAATCAACCGTAAATAATAAAATATCGAAAAATATAAAGTTTGGGGTATTTTATTCAAACGGAATTTGTAAATCAAATATTTGGCTCATAGTTTGAGCATGATAAAAAATAGTTAAAAATTTCAAGTATCCTAAAAGCATCAGTTTCCATTAATTGCTCTGCGTCTTTGTATTCAGATTTAAACAAATATTTTGCACTTTTCTGCGATCAAAATAATTTACTAAGTGATAAACCCACCGACATAGGTGTGTCTTCATATTTTGATATGACAAAAATTATCAACAAGAGCTTACGGTGTTACAAATGCTTAATTAAAATATCCACCAGCTCTCCAACTACAAATACATACTTTGTTCAATGTACCTTCAGCCGCATATTTAAATTGTTATTAATGTAATTAAGACAGCTCTGAAATATTATACCGATGTTTGTTATTTGACTTGGATATGGATAGGAGCTATAACACTGACCTAGCCCAATGCTGATTTAAATATCCTTAATATTGTGTTTTTCTATGGTTTAAATACTTTAATTACTTATATCTTTTTACACCGCAAATGTAGACTTTCGTTAACGTGATATATTATATAATAAAAAAAAAACTAAATGAAGAGTCAATGGCGGAGGAAGTGTCTAGTTACACTTTTTCCTTCTAACCCCATTTCAGAGTCTATAACGCCTGATAAGGAATTTTGGTTTTAATAGTATGTTTTTATTATCTGTGGAAATGAAAAATCAGTTTTGGGGTTAAATAAAGCGATTTTTCCTTGGAAGGGAACTAACCAGAGTCAATACGTTGAGGAACTTTCCAAGTAATTTATTAATTAAAAAAATATATATTTTTTACAAAAAAATCGTATCAGAAAAATGTACCTCAATTGGTTTTTGATTTCCATAATTATGTTGACTGCTGGATGTGTTAAATAAAACAGTTGGGCTATCAAGCGACAGAATCCAATGAAAATCTGACAGCATTTTTTCTTACAAAAGATAAGGACAGAGATAACATGGTTGCTTTCACATACCGGTTCTTTGTTTATGTTTATTCTGTCGTCGATACCTGAACTTAACATCATATATCACGTACTAGCTA
This sequence comes from Mycalesis mineus, assembly GCA_034621355.1. Classification (NCBI taxonomy): domain Eukaryota; kingdom Metazoa; phylum Arthropoda; class Insecta; order Lepidoptera; family Nymphalidae; genus Mycalesis; species Mycalesis mineus. The sequence goes on along the minus strand of CM067887.1, from coordinate 7,017,660 downwards.
ATTGTATTCAAAAAGTATTTGTTTCAAAGTTTATTAAGAGTCTGAAAAAGGCGTATTATGTTCTCGCTCAGTAAATCATTATTTTGTGTTAACATCATTAACTATAGCGTCATTTACTGTCAGAAATCAGTCAGTACATAGTTGCAAGCATCTGTTTAGTTCTGATTTAATTTAATTTGTTTAATGTATTTAGTTTCCCTTCAAACTAGGTGTAGTTAGTTTATTTATGGAAGACGATTTGGCTTTGTATGTGGTATTTAAGTGACAGAAAAAATGCATTGATGTTCGAAAGAAACAAACAGAACTAAACCGTCTTTCAAAAAAAATATTTTCTTTAATTGCGCTTTTTCTGAAAAAAAAAGAACAATATTCATTTTGTTTTGAACGAAATATGCATAAACAATATGTTTGCATTATTGTTACTTATGAATCATTAAGGCGCATCTACACATACTACTCGCCAAAAACGAATGTCTTTCGAACTACTAGCATACATGATACTCGTAATTCGGCGTACAATGTATGTATTCAATGTGTTTATAATATTATGTGTGTAATGTATATGTGGTAGCCACATTGTAGATTTGCTCATTTCATGAAATGCTTGAGTAGTTCATGAAATGGCCGCGTTTTGTGAAATGTTTGCCTGACTATTGGCCACATCATGATATGGTCTGCGCAGATCAATGATACAAAAACGTTTCTCGTTGTGGCCAACTTAACGCGCGACTACTTCATTACTTCATGAAGTAGTCAAAATTATTTGATCATATCGTAAACTAGTTACACCCCGACTGGTGATTTTTTTTGTAAACCACCCATAAATAGGAGCCCCGTGAAGTGGGACGGATATAATATTATGTTCAATTATTATAATGGCATTTATAAATTGCATATAATCTTTAGGCAAATATTACCTAGCCCCTATTTATATGATTTGGCCAGACGTGGATGACAAAATCTTTAAACGTAGACGATTTAACGATCTGGTCAAATTGAGTTGGCCACATCATGAAACGCGGCCATTTCATGAAATTCTCGAGCAAATCTACGATGTGACTACGACATATACACACTTTTGGCGAGAACCGAGTTATTTCTACGGATCGGCATTAAAATGACTAGTTCGAACCATATAGATTGGCATTTAAGGGCGTTGAATCTTCGAAAGTTGCAAAGAGTATAGGAGTAGACAAACTACTATCTCTTACCTACGTATTGGCAATATATTGTCCATCTATAAGGTTTATTTGCTGACATAGAGCATTCGATGCATGGCAAATTACGAGAAACCACACAAAGCACTGTGATTTAAAGAACATTTTGCGATTGGCGTTTCCCGCAAGTCTGGATGCGCTTTAATATAATTTGTCCTCAATTACATGTTCATTTATTTATTCTTTATTTGTACACCACAATGCATAACATAAAAACATACAGAAATAACATGTCTATATTTTGAACGTTATGTTGTAAACTGGATTTAGAATATACGCGATGATTGTCATGAAACTAAATATTCGAGAATTAATTGTGACGCAGGGTTGCATTATACGAAGTTGCATTTCGCTACTCGCATTTATGGAAATGTTGATCGATTCCGCACAAAATTATTTGGCTCCCAAGTTCTGAGGATCACGAATCCCACCGACGGATGTCATCCGAATGTACAAGGTCCTCTGATAATCGCAAATAGGCTTTGTTAAAGAGAATACCTAGAGTAAAAAATACCAAATGCCTTAAATCTCCGACATTTCAATAGAATAATGAATTGCAAAAACATAAATAGAATAATTATTGCGAAACAAAGGAAAACTTAATAGATACCTACGCTTTAAACTTTATTGTTCATTATTTTTATATAATTCCAAAGAGTTCTGTAATTGAATATATTCAAAATAATTTTAAAGCAATGTATGTAATCTTGTCGCACTGGTTATTTTTGTGATATAAATCGAGAGCCTGCCTATAATTTGGAGCAATTATTAAAGAGGCAGTCCTCATAGCGGCATGCCGCAGAAAAAAAAATGCCTCAGAGCGATACTGTAGAATGACAAAGAGAACGCTTAAAGACGATCGTGAAGCACAAATCAGAGAATATTTATGGAAAATTCTAACCTCCTTTATGTATCCTTTAATGTCTGGATTAATGGAGAATGCCTTCGGACGATCCCGAAGAATGAAAACAGAATGCTTCTGGACGATTCTTGAGTATAAAACAGAATACTTCCCGTTGATCCCGAAACAAGAAAGGTAAATCTTTCCGGATGATTCAGTACCATAAAAAGAGAATTCTTCTGGATGATTCTGAACTATGGAAATAGAATATTCGTGGACGATCTTGAAGCATGAAAAGAGAATACTTCAGAACGATTTGGAAGCATTCTCTTTATCTGTGGCATATCATCTAATTACCCCTGTACAACAATGCGCCAAGGTACGGTTTGCGGAACACTTATTTAGACTATATCTTTTAAGTTGATGTATAAAAAAATCATAGAAACTTCAACTTCAACTTTTTTTCATTAACTTTATCAAACTTGATTACCGTTAATTAGTAACTTGATAAACATAATAAACATTGATAGCCCATGCGAAGCCGCGGTACGTACATACAGCTGGATGGCGTAATCCATTAAAAATCAATATTGCAAGTGACCTTATTAAGTAAACTGCGAAGATTTTTATGATGTCATTTGTAGTTTTACCAATGTAACAAAGGCTGTCTCGTTAGTCCAGCCTTAATAACTTAGCTGTGGCTTTGAATAACATGATCTTGGGTTCGATTCCTGGGTCGAGGCTATGAAATATTGAGCTTTTTCTTTCTTCCAAACTTCTCACAGAATTTGAAAGTTTTAAACTTCAAAAGTTCTTCTTGGATATTTTTATTTCCTTTTAGAAGCTGTTCGTAAAGATTTAGTAAATCTGCTTAACTAAACTTGAAATATTAAATATGTTTGGCACAACTTGCCTACATGCATAGCTATACTTTATTGTTATAAATGCGTAAGTAACTGTCTCTTTTATACTCATGCCTAAACTGAACCGATTTAAATGAAATTTGGCACAGGGATAGTTTGGAGCTTGAGAAAGGACTAATTTTCTGACGTGGACGGAGTCGCGGACGTCAGCTAGTAATTCATATATGGATTGATTGATTATAAGGATTTTCAACATTTTAAACGTAGATTATTATTATTGTAAATTTTATAAAATTGTTCACGACCATTATTGCTACTATAATTAGGTATGGAAAAGAATTAACTATTTTTGTAATTACGACAAGCAAAGGTTTTTTAAATCGCTTCAGACTTGAATAATTATTGAAAATCAATAATGTAATGAAAATATATATAAAATTAGGACAATAATATTGTAATGTAAGATGTAGTGCAATATTTTTCTTAATGTTTATTAGACGTAGTGAAATGCGACTTCATTTTGAACAAAAATAAAGTAAAAACAAAAAGTAGTTGCCGTTGCAAAAATTAAACAGTGGCAATAAAATGTAGATTAAAACACACTAAATTCTCTAATCAAGAAATATTAATAGTAATCAATTGTTTTTGTAATTTTCCTAGAGTAGAAGGGGCTATATCGTGACACCTAAAGTAGGCATAGTTCGGCTATACCAACGGAATAGATTATAATCTGGACCATCTAGATTGCCAATAAAGGGCGTTCAACCCCTGAATGTCGCTAAGAGACCAAAGGTTAAGACAAACTACTATTTATCTCTCTCTTACCTGTGTATATATATTCGGAGGTCAACGCCCTTTATTGCCTATCTACATGGTTTGGAGTATACACATTCTATTCCATGGTTATACTGCTGTGAAAAAAAAACATTATCTTCTATAACCAATATTAACAAGTGTCTTATAAAGTAGTGATTTAAAAGAAAATTAAAAATATATCTCTCAAATACGTGTACTTAAGTCATAGATTTTAAACACTCCGATTAATATTTCTTACTAATTCTAGCTAACAATGTATTTACGGACGATATAGCCCCTCTATAATCTTTAGGTTTGCTAAAAACTCTTTATTTTCTCATTTGTCATCATGCGTGTTAGTGTTAAATGTTTATTTTTGTAAATGAGACGAAATTGCCTTTTTATTAAACGGAGAAAATTGATCAACTAAAAGAAAGGAATAAAATTTACTTATATTTATATAGTTTATAGGTTAGTTGATCCCTTTTATTACGAGAATGTTCGACGTTTAGTAATGATGCGATTTAAGTATAGCATGAGTAAATATGTCGGGAGCGATGTCTAATCGAGCCTTATTCGTATTTACCGTTGAATGTGACAAACGCAAAAATGAATTGGGCCATGTGAGTAAGTTATACCACTACAATGAATAGCATTAATCGGGATAAGTATTATTTGTTTGTAATTCTATTTGACACTGGTGATCTTGATAAAATTTGGATACTGCTACTACATATGAATTCATAAATCATCATCATCAATATTATCAGCCGATGCACGTCCACAGCTGGACATAGGCCTTTTTTAGGGACTTCCAAACACAACAATCCTGAGCCGCTTGGCTCCATGCGACATGTTTGATGTTATCAGTCCACCTGGTAGGGGGTCGATCAACACTGCGCTTTCCGGTGCGGGGTCGCCATTCCCCAACGTCCATCAGCTGTTCGAACCACGTGCCCCGCCCATTGCCACTTCAGTTCTGCGACTCGCTGAGCTGTGTCGGCTACTTTGGTTCTTCTCCTCATTTCTGATTCGATCACGCAGAGATACTCCGAGCATTGCTCTTTCCATCGCCCACTGAGTGACTCTGAGGCCCGCAGTTAGCAACCATGTCTCAGATCCGTATGTCATTACTGGCAACACGCACTGTTCAAAGACTCACGTCTTTAGACACTGAGGAATTTTGGACGAAAAGATGTCACGCAGTTTCACGAAAGCTGCACAGTCGAAGAGAAAAGTCGAGATAAATTATTAATACGGCTCAATTCACTTTTGTGTTAAATACATTGAACGGAAATTCTGAATTATTATAAACTTTGGTGTTCCCATTTTGTGTTAAATGTTAGTATATAATAAAAATAACTCATGTTTTGCCCAGGAGTATCATTTTATAACTAACTATGAATTTTGAAATTCAAATAGAAGAGACATTTGAATTTCAAATTGTAACAAAGTTATCTCATTAATCGAAAGACCTCACTTTTTCTTCAATTATTTCTTAATTAACTACATTAATTTTATAATCTCAAACGATATGAATTTTATGTAGTTATTCATATTTTTATAGTTATATAAACATTACGTTTAATTTTAATTAATATTTTTTATGACAATGGAATAAAGTGACTATTTAAAAATTTGTTGCATAAGTTTTGCCGTCGTTCGTAGCCAGATTAATTTCGTATTTCTAATGTAATATCCCCTATTATAATGAAAATAGACAGAAATAAGTTAGTTGTTATGAGTTCTACAATCTGCACGTCATATGCAACTATACACCACCGCGCATACAGGAGGCGGAGGCGGTGAAGAAAATATTATATTTTAGATAACGTGTACAACCAGGGTCCAGGCAGCACTTGGAAAACTTCGCAATATCTTTTTCTACAAAAAAACTCGGTCCCTAAAGCTGAAAGTCTTGCGAGTGAAAATAATGCGAGTGCTATAAAGTTTCAAACCTTACAAAGAACGCGGAACGCTAAACTCGGAACGCCTTAACTACCAGTGTACAAAAGCGCATAGGCTTAAACAACGAGTTAAATAGATATTTTTGGCACTTAAGATATAACAGGTTGACATGCACAGAACAGCGCATTGTAGAACGTGCGCCTTGCATGACCTGCTCAGTGTTGTTCTGTTATAGGCGATTTTTCAACACTTTAAAATGTAGTAGACGCTTGTTTTGACAATCATTGGTCTAAAACATTTAATATACGATAACAAACAGTGAATAGAATTTTAGTGCTATATTTCATTTCCGTAGCAAAATTAATTGAAGTATAAGAAATTTGTTAATGGGTAGTCAACATTTTATCGTGAAAATCATAACCGGTGGTAAATATGCAAGGTTACAAAATATACCTACTTAAATTTAATAAATTATCTTCAATAGTAGTTTATTCATAAAATAATGGTCAAAAAAGCCAAATCTTCGTGGAATGCGGGAAAGCTTGAGTACACAATTAGAATAAAGCTGCTAGAGAAAAAATTATGTGGACCATTCTTGTAGAGAATGTTGAGATCTACAACCTTGTCTTAGGTAATTTTTCGACAAAACTTACCATTTTCTAGAAAAACCCTAAAATCCTTAAATTTTGACCTTTAACTCCAAATAACATTTGTAACATTCATGGCTTTCATATCATCGCACTCCCAACATTTTCTTTCTAATGGTGCTTTGTATAGCTTTGTTTTTCGGAATTTTGACTCGGTCGGAATCTTTGTTATGTGAAATAAAAAGTTACGATTTTTAAATGTTTCAAATATATATTCATACATATATTAGAAACATTTAAATTTGTAATTGTTTCCTTACGTGGGGTTATTTTTTCTTTCGCTTGTGGCTATGCGATGACAAGTGGAAAGACACTCCTTAGCCAGGGGATATATCATATAATGGAAGAATAATATTTTTGTCTCTTTTCCATGCTAGCCCTACAATTTTAGAGCAAACAAGATAGAAAACAATTCCGTCGTGCTGCTTAATAAGACGAATAAAAAATAAAAGTCACTCGTATATTGAGATACGCCTTGCAATTTGTGAATAGGTATTATATTGAATTGAATAAGAATTGTACGCGAGCATTCTTTCATAAACGCAGCGCACTGTGCTTCAATACAGCCTAGTTCCCATTGTTGGATTCCACGGGCATTGTATCGGAACAACGAATTACTTACTGCATTACGGGCACAGCCTTATCGAATTGAGACGTTATTTATTGCATTATGTTTAGTTGTATTCGAATTATTTTCATCCGACTCCTCAACGCAATACATTTACACAGTACATGCATATGTAGTGTCTATAAGGAGAAAACGAAGTCGGTCTAAAATGTACCTAATTGGCTTTGAAATCTTGAGTTCCAGTTAAATAACTAGAATAGGTTAAGGTGCCTACAATAATGGTAATGTGGGGAAAAGTACTTCGACTACAAAGAGAATTTTAGCAAGATCAAGGAAACCGCTAAATTATTGACGGAGTAAAATTAAGTCAATCAGATTTATATATACTTCTATACTAATATTATAAATGAGTGACTGTCTGTTTGTTACTCCGTCACGCCTTAACTCCTGAACCAATTTAAATAAAGGTACAGAGGTAGTTTGAGAATGGGCTACTTTTGTCGTACTATGACGAAACAAAATATTCGCCGACTGAGTCGCAGGCGTCCGCTAGTTATAAATATTTCGTTAAAAAATAAATCAACTGTGGAGTGATACTAATGATTGTGCATAAAAAATAGTTTTACTGGCTTATTTTTATTTATTTTTCATTACAAGTATATATTATTCCTTTAAAATCTCACCATCGTGTTTTGTTTGTTTATTCGATAGGACTCGATATGTTTTGCATAATTTACAAAAACACCTTAGTGTCAGAGTTTGATTATTTTGTTGGGAAATCGATTATTATTAATCTTATGAAAACAGTAGTTTTCATAAATAGGCTACATTTTAAGCCACGTAATATTTAAAATACAAATACAATTGTGTATCGAAATAAACTAGCTCAGTAACATTATAATGTAACGATGTTTGTGTCACTCGATAGTGTGTTTGATTGTTTTTCTGTCTCTATACCTAACACTACCACGGATAGAGAGAGATAGCCACGAATTAGAAACTCACATTGTCGAGTTATAAAAACGTTACTGTAATGTATACGCTACTGTAATGATGTTTTAGATCGATATTTTCGATTTGTCTACATCTGGATCTCTCACTACTTAATGCATGTAGATATATAGATGATTTCGAAATAAACCCTTTCGTTTCGTTATAAACTTCGTTACAGAGTAGCGCTTCGCTACAGTAACGATATTTGTATTACTCGATACTGTGAGGTTCGAATTAGTTTCTCTTAATCTAACAAGATACTACAGATAGACATGGTAGTGACAATTTCGAAGCTCGCACTGTCGAGTTACAAAAACATCGCTACAGATTTTCAATGTTATTGAAAATTTCGACGAAAAAGTGAGGTCTTGATTGTTGGTGAACCCAAATTGTTGTGTGATGGTTCGACGGATGGATGTGCACACTGCACAGTGCCTGAACTGATTATGAGCAACCTAATACGGATTACATACGAAAAAATATTAATATATTGTAAATAAAATGTCAAAAGAATTGTATATTGGTACTTTTTATTTATGACCCAATATTACCTAGACTGCTTCTTTCAATCAAAATATTTATTTGAAAATTTAAGGATTAGAATCCCTGGCCCCTAAACTAGGTGGCCGTAAGTATCTTAGGGGCCACTTATTTATAACTTCTAAACTACTGGGTAGGTAGGAAACTCCACTAGATGGACCGATGGCATCTAGCTCAAGGGAGTGGCTGGATGCAGGCAGGCTCAGTGCATCCAGACATCCACTCATCAGGCATATCCTGGCTCAAGAACTTACGCCAATAGTATAATGAGAGCTCCAGATATCTGTGTCTTCAATGATCTGTAACCTCTGATAGAAGATGGCACGGAAGCAAACGTGAGTGTTACCCGTTATAGTTGAATATTATGAAAAACACTCGCGATAGTTATAATTATATAAATATATGCTGTGACGTCACGTAAATAATACAATAGCTCTTTCAAAGGTAAAGAAGGTCAAAGAGCTCGGCGCTAACTTTTTAGGTAAGTAATTAGTATTATATTGTAGATAAGTATATAAATTTGAATAGATAGATACACATTATTTAGAAACAAGAGATAACCGTGTCGCAAGCGATCTACGACACCATTCCCAGCGACAATGTGCGGAAGCGAACATGCCGCAAAAGCACCTTCCGCCATATCAGGCGTCGGCTTTACCAACTAGACCACTGTGTCAACTGACAGGCCACTGCGCGAACTTGTCGCAACAGAGGTACCTACTGGCTAATTATATATTTTTTTATTGGTTACAAATTTTCATAATATTTGCAAGGTCATTTTCTTCGATGGAGCATGTTCGTTCGCAGACCATTTCCTTCGAGCATGTCAGTGGAATATTATGATGACATGGGGCTGATCTGATACTTAGGAATTCTACAAAAAAACGACACAATCCTATAGTGTTTGGGCTCATTTCATTCGTCTTGTTGAGTTCCTACGCAAATGTTTTTTTAAATATATTTAGTGGCAAATTAACACTTAAAGTCAGATTTAAAGGGTGACATTTTCACATACCAGGAACGTTTCATCCACGCTGGCTGCCTGAGGGATTATCTAAGATTATTTTTTTATCGACTACAAGTTGGCCCATGACTGCTATCACACCTGATGTTAAGTGATGATGCAGTCTAAGATGGAAGCGGGTTAACTTGTTAGGAGTGGGACAAAAATCCACATCCTTTTCGGTTTCATCGTACCGGAACGCCAAATCGCTAGGCGATACGTCTTTGTCGGTAGGGTGGTAACTAGCTAAAGCGAAAGCCTCCCACCAGCCAGACCAAGACAAATTAAGAAAAATCTCAATCTGCCCCACCGGGAATCGAACCTAGGACCTCCGTCTTATAAATCCGCCGCGCATACCACTGCGCCATGGAGGTCGTATACGCTTCAGGAAATTTATTTATTTATTATTATTATTTAAACATTTTTATTGCGAATAAGAAAATAAAAAATGGTACAATATAAAATTAAACGTAAAAGGCGACCTTAAAATTTCTTGTTGAGAAAATGATATCGTCTTAAATATTGCTCACTTTCGTTCGCGCAAGAGCACGAACACTTATTTATGATGGATAGTTTTCGTTATTGGACGATAATGTCTTTTTTTTCTACACGAGATAATGTCTTGTGACGCATCTTAGGCTAACTGGTTTTATGATATACCAGACCTGAGCTTATTAAAAAAAATTAAATTCTAAATCGTAAATCGAATCCAGTAACACTCTTGTGCATTACCAACTACGCCAAGGAGGTGTTCAGAATATGGTCAATATCGTTTAGGCATCGTGAAGAATCTCGCAAGCTCCGTTATCGTTTTGGAATAACTTGTTTGAGTTAACTGGTAAGTGTGACAGTAATAGAAATAATTTTAAATTTGTCGCTATGTGATCAGTTGCATCCTGCGCGAGTTAGTGGAAATATAGGCAGGTACTAAGTTAGAAGTAGGTACCTAGTTATTATACGAGTAGGACGTGGGTATGTCTACGATCAGCAACAGGTGTTTCAATCAGCAATGATGTGATAACTGGACTTTTACGACTGCAAAGTTTTAAGTTCTGGTAGGTCAACATCACTATCAATAATATTGAATCAATTGAATAATCAATCAAGGCGAAGCTTATTGGAACGAAGTTCCTTATCAAGCGTTGTGTAAGGGGGCTAGACGGAAAAAATTCGTACGAAAAGTTGTCACGACACTTTTTGATCAAAGGATTTTGCCGCCGCCTTTGATGTGTGTGCGCGTGAGCGGCGGCGGCGCCCGCGCTGTATGCTGTCTCGCGCTCTCGTGGCGCCCTCTGGTGTTTCGGTGTACAACAACAAATATTATTATTACTTAAAAAAAATTAACATTTTATTACAATTCCTTCACTAATTAATCGAAAGGAACTTAGTTCCATCCGGGTGTCCCTTGACACCTCTCAATTTTTTTTCTTTATTTTATTCTACTTTTGGATAGATGATTTGGAGTTTAGACCGAATGCGTTTGTTTTAGTTTGTAGGCAGGTTCTTGGCGATGTTTTGATTCTTATAATGAACATTGACAAATTTTCATGAAAACTACCGGGACTAACGTATCATTGACCACTTTGATGCACAGAGGTGAAGGTAAACACCTCTTGACGTTTCACGGTCTCTGAGGCGCAGTGGTATACGTAGTGTATTTACAAGACGGAGGTTCTGGATTCGATTGCCGGCTGTACGATTATGATTTTCTAAATAGGTCCAGGTCTGGCTGGTGGGAGGCTTCGGCCGATGCTAGTTACCACCCCACCGATAAAGACGTATCGCCTAGAAATTTAAGTTCCGGTAACTTGTTATGTAGAAAAGAAAGGGGTGTGCATTTCTTTCTACTCCTAACAATTTATCCATACTTTAATTTTAGATTGCAACACCACTTGACATGATGGTATGTCATGTCGCTAACATGTCGATTGCAGTCAAGGGCTAACTTGCAATTAATAAAAAAAATACTGCAAATATCTCAACGTAAGAAAAATTTGAAATTAATTACAATCTTCTAAGTATAAACAGAAGCACAATATTTCATAGCGTGACCCAGAATTTGAACCCGAGACCTCATATTCCGAAGCCGCACAAACAAGTAACTGCACCAACATGTATGTTAATTACAATAAATACTTATTTAAGTAAATACCAATCACACATATTTGCAATTAATCAATTAGTATTAAGGTCTGTACAAGTTTTATTAGAAGATTTTAAAATATGTGCAAGTATAAATAAGTAAATATTGATGTTACCTACGTAGGTACCTACTTGTAGGTCGTGAAAGGATGTGCCGAGGATATCGGCTAGTCGCTTTGGTCCTTGACTCGGCAATAAACACTACGAGCAACCTACAATGTTACGAGAATACAAGTTATTTAGCACACAATCATCGAAATTTTAACATCGCTGTGTTATTAAAAAAAAAAAGTATAATTTAATATTTAATTAGTTACTTGGGCTCTTAAGTTATAACATGCAGTTAAAGCTGCAGGTGTAACTCGTGTAAGAGATTATATAGGAGTACCTATGATTGTAATTCAGATGTAGGTAGACACCTACTCTACTAAGTGACTTCCCCGTTGGTTCAGTGTGGTTTCGGATCAAGAGGTCATACGTTTGAATCTTGGCTCGGGCTATGAAGTATTGAATTGAGTATTATCTCCGAGAAATTCTCAGTAAAATTTTTAGTTGGAGATTCGAGGCATTAAGAAGTCATTTTATTATTGATTACTAGCGGACGCTTGCGGTTTCACACTCGCAGTTCTCCACGTGGGAATATCGGGACGAATAATTAACCTATATCACTTCTCATGATTCTGGCTATAGTGTATGGTAGTTTAAGAGATTAGCCGGAACAAACAGACAAAAATGTTCCAAATGTAAGTAGATAGGTACCTAACATATAAATTTTCATGTTGCATTCAGTGAATAGCTGTTAATTTTTAATTAACAAACTGACCCTTCAACCTTATTTTAATGTATGGATTTTCTAAAAAATGCATTTAAATGAGTCGAATCCATGACCTCTCTGTTGAATTCAGTTTTACCGTGAAGCTATCAAGGTTTATCTGAAAGCATACATATTGAATGTAGCACACGTTCTATAAGATATGTACATTATTGTGACATCTTCTAAGTGATATTTACTAAGGACTTCCAACTGTCGTGGCTCGTGGGTTCAACTAAATGCCAACGCCAAATAGGTCTATGGAACTTGTACAATTCGATGAGTAGTTATGAAGGTACGTGGGTACCGATTTGTGCAGTGCTGCAGCAATGTTTGTTAGAACAAGGTTTCTTTTTAATTTTGAACGGATTTAGTAGCATTTTATCCAAAATTAGAAATTTTAAAAATATTTTTATTCCAACAAATTTATTATCTAGGCCTATATATCCTTATTTGTAGTAGTAACTCTATCAGCTAAGTACTTAACTAATTGCCTATCTACCAAAAATAGCGTGATGAGCCTATATAAGTATCTATCTACCTGCATCTTTGACGACCTCCGTGGCGCAGTGGTATGCGTGGTGGATTTATAAGACGGAGGTCCTGGGTTCGATTCCTGGCGGGCAGATTGAGATTTTTCTAAATTTGTCTCGGTCTGGCTGGTGGGAGGCTTTCGCCGTGGTTAGTTACCACGCTACCGACAAAGACGTACCGCCAAGCGATTTAGCGTTCTGGTACGATGTCGTGTAGAAACCGAAAGGGGTGTGGATTTCATCCTACTCCTAACAAATTAGCTCGCTTCCATCTTAAATTGCATCATCACTAAACATCAGGTGTAATAGCAGTCAAGGGCTAACTTGTAGTCGATAAAAAAAAATCGTAGTCGATAAAGATTAGGTGTGGTTTTAAAGCATCGAATGACGAATCTAATTATTTACGTATATATATCATCTTCATCATTATCAGCCTATTAACGGCCCACTACAGGGCCAGGCCTCCCTCCTTAAAGGATATTTAATTATAATGGATACCTATTCAACCGTTAGGAAGTCAGAGCCGAACAGTTTGATTCTGTAAAAAGTAATTAAAAAGATCTATTTCTAATTTTACAATTGACTATTAATTCATAACGGAAATGTTTTAAGGTTAGATTAGGTCGATGAACAATACCATATCGTTCTATCATAAATAGCTATATAAGTAAGTAGTTCCTCAGTGGGTTACTATTGTTCTTGTCAGTTTTTAATGATGTTAAAGTTCAGATAGACTGATCAATAATTGATGAATCATAGATAGCGCGGTGAAAGCAATACTTTGTACCTACCTATGTAATTCTATTGTAATCTGCAATTCGATCCCGAACGGTAACCTACCGTCTTGGAGCCTATTGTTCTTCGCGTCTTAACCATTTAGAGTGATTGGCATTTTAAAATTGAAACCTGTTTGAGTTTAGGTAACGCCTCTTACAGATTTGTTACAGATGCGTTTGCTTTTCAACAATTGTTTTATTGCGTTTTACGTAATGGACGAGAGGTTTATCGACAATCTGCTTGATTATAATGTTGTCCGAATGGGGCATCAACTTCTTTTTTGTTACGACATCCGGAGATTTGGAAGGAATGAACGTTATGACGAATGTGTTCTTCGCTGCTACGAATTGTAATCTAGTTTAAGATTAGATATATATTATTTATTTTATGTTTTTCAAGATTTAAAATATAAATACCTACCTACTTAGCTAAAATTTTAGTACATTATGAGTACCTAAATATGAAAAAATTTTTTGTGACAGAGTTCGTCCGTGGATGTTCTACCGCCATCATTGAATTAATATGTACGTAGTACATAGTACTTAGTAATTCAATGACCGTCATATCTACTTTTTGCCGCCAAGCGTCATTGCTGGTTTCTTTTATTGAATGCTATTATTGTTGCCTATGAATTTTCAGATAATTATGGCTGACTATTAATGCCTTCTGTCGTACAGTTAATCATTCTTCCACCATTATTGGAGAATGGATACGGAGCTAATGTGGAGAGGGGATATGAAGCTTAAACCCGCCATACTGCTCTAATACAAGTTGACGGACTGAAAAAGATAATACATGTTCTTAGGTACATACGAGTAGCTTAACTAGGTACGATTACTTTTACCGTGGTTATGCAAAGAAATGTTATCGACTCGGTTGTTTACTATTTTTTTATAGATTCCATTCAACTGAATAGTTTGAAATATTTGCACGCAATAGCTTCACATTCCGATCTCGATATAGAAGCAAAAATTATTCTCTTGTCACTTGTTTTCGTGATAATAATCTATACGACTTAAGAAGACTAGTGGGTCAAAATCAGCATGTTTATCTATGACTCCATCGAAGTCTAAAACCGTCGGATCTTCCAAGTTGTATTACGTAACTGACTAACTGAAGACTTGCGAGTTTCATTTGCGTGCCATCAATTCGTGATCAGTTTAACCTTTCGCTGCCTTAGTATTTTATCATTTACCTACCTACCTGTATCATATCGGTATTGATATATTACTCATATGCTAGTTTGTTTTTGTTAGGTAATTGATTACTGTATTTTTTTCTGTTCCAATAAAGGCAACATTTGTATTTTAAGCTATTGCATAGCTTCTATCGCGGGCCTTGAGCGTGGAGACCGAATCTAGAAATTCCGTAACGAAAAAACCTAACACCCCCTGAATATCAAAAACATAATATCAAAAGCATAATTTCAGCTTCGACGTCATCGGGAACGTCGTCTAGCGGTAAGGTGCGTATCCCGTCGGTTCCGGAATTTTTTTATTTCAAGCGTGATATTTCAAAAAGTCATTTTTTATACCGGAACTTTTTGAAATATCACGCTTGAAAACAAAAATAATTGCGGAACTGACGGGATTCGAACCCGCGTCTCCCTGGCAATCCGGGCACTTAGAGCGCCTTACCACTAGGCCACGGTCCCGATGACGTCAGTAGGTAAACGTTTTAAGTTGACAAAAAATGCTATGCTGTATATCACTAGATCCTGAGCTCGAGTCCAGGGTTGGGCTATGAAATATTGAGTTTTTCTTTTTATTCGAAAAATATATTAGATAAAACTTTTTTACTCGAAGAAATTAAAGATGTTAACACCACTATGCATCACAGAGCACGTTATAACCATTACCATCAGATAGTGATCGTCATCCGGGCCGTTTTACAATGTCTTCCCCAAGCCAGATAATCCGCATTGTTGCAGCGGCGGCGGCGCTATCCTGTATTTTGATTCTTAAAAAAAAAACATCACTTATGAAGCCGGTGTGCCACGGTTGCAAAGCGAATGTAATCGGTATTCTCCAAACAGTCGAATTGAAAGTGGGATTATCGGTGAGATGTAAAAGAGGTGTTGTAATATACCGATTGTCTTCATATACTTTTGTCTACAATTAATAGTGCGATAGATATAGTAATTAGTTTATTGCTATTAGTTATGCAAACAACCACGCATAACAACCGGCAGAAGGAAATAGCGTGCTCTCGCTGTTTATACATATGGGTCACGATCATGGGCACGAAACTAGATACTACTTCATTATAAATCGGAAGTCAGGAAGTGGAAACTTAAGGTTCTTAACATTAGGATGCGTTTCTCAAAATACAAAAATCTCTGTACTTCATAAAAACTAACTAACCGACAAAGACGTAAGTACCGCCAAGGGATTTACCGTTCCGGTACTCTACTCCTAACAAGTTAGCCCGCTTCCATCTTCGATTGCATCATCACTTAACATCAGGTGTGATAGCAGTCAAGGGCCAACTTCTAGTTAATAAAAAAAAAAAACAACGGTTTATATACATATCTTCATCTTATACCAGAAATATTCTTTTTGGTTTTTTATATTGTTTAGTTACATTTTCATCCTTTACATAAGAAGTGATTGTTGTTAACTGCATTTCTTTCCCAAGTAATAAATCGATTTCAAATTAAAAAAAAACTGGAAATGAACTTTTTAAATCACAACAAAACAGGAAAAATACGATTCATTCTCCTAATCGGTTAGTAAAATCTTAGCTAAACATATAATAGATGAATAGCTAAAAGTTAATCGCATTTTAATTGGTGGTTGTTATTTTTGTTAGGTACTTTATTAAGTTCTATTATAAGTATATATAGTGCTTAAAAGCATAGCTAATATTATTTAAATATAAATCTTCCGCATTTATATAAATCTTTATCACTTTTTGTTCGAACAAATTACGCTTCAGAGCGATCTCATATTTCAATACAACCTACTTAGTTAATGATCGCAATAACTTATTACGCTCTACCTTGCCACCGAACTACTCGAGCTTAATATTTAGAGTAATTGTTAATTAGTTTTCGCTTATTTATATATATGACAAACGATGTAACCCGTTTGTATGTAATATGTATAAAATATGTTAATCCCAATATTTCACCGTGCCTAATTACCTCATGTGGTGACAGAAGGGCTGGCTCGTTTTTGCGCAAAGGATTAGCCTGGCTATCCAACGCGCCGTGGGCATGATTTATATAGTTATTAAGATAAGTTAGCTTAAGTAATTTATTGTATTCTTTCTCGATCTCAATAAATGTACTATATATTGCCTCTATCCTATTGGCGACAAATGAAACTTCTATAGGTAATAAATAATACGACAATGATTATAAATCTCTCACACTTTCTAAACCTACCTATGTGTTATTTCAATGTAGTAGGGAGCATCTAAAGGAAAACTGAACATTGAAAAATTCAGTTAGAAAGATTGCCTAAAAAATACAAAATATCAGACGTATTCTAACAGATTGTTATAATTCGTCTGATTTTTTATAAAGAAAAAATAATTGATTAAAGTGACCAGGAATACTGCAATATTTCTCCAAATTATACAATAATAGTATTCACCGAGAGCGTAAGTTCTTACTCTCAAATTCTTGATACAGGTCGTAGGTCGCGATGCGCCGGCGGTGGCGGAAGCTTACAGAATTTGTGTATAGGGTTACCATTTACCACCTCGCCATAATTAGAGTTTGAATATTTTTTGAATCCTCTACTAGGGAACAGTATTAATAAGCTACATTGCGACAGATAATAATGATCAGATTGCTTTATTTTGCTAATTTTCGAAAAAACTGTCAAACTCTGCTGTAGTAAAAGGTGAAGAAATTAAGGTCCAACTAATTAGGTTGAAAAATTTGAAGGATTAGGTAACATCCAATTTCCTGTTAAGCAGATATGTCTTACATATCTGAAAAAAAAAAACAATTTTTTTACCACCACAGCTGAAGGTTTACCTCAAACATATATTACTTTGTAGATATGTATTTTATATTATATAAGTAATGGAAAAGCAAGAAAAAGGCAGTTATCTAAAATTATAATTAGGTACCGGGAAATTTGTTCGCCGGATGGGCATTCCAAGCCATAGCGGTATGAATTAGAAACGAGGAAGCCGAACTAAAAAATTGGCGGAATGTCAATCATAAATGTTTACGTTCTTAGGTAGTTTCTCGTACCTTGGACATGTACTTCCATCAAAATATGGCTGCAAGGCTTCAGAAATACGTCGCTAAAGATAATTTACTTAATAATTCTAAATTTTAAATGCAGTTCAGAGTTCAATATATCCACTTACAAAGTTTCAATAGTATAGTTGTTATAGTTTCGCAAATAGTGGCTGTGACATACAGAGGGACAGACAGTAAGACATGCCGAATCCATAAGGGTTCCATTTTTTCCGTTTGGCGAAGGAATCCTAAAAAGCCTAATACCAGTAGGCTAGTCCTTTATTTACCGAATTTGCAGTTTAGACTCACCATTCTGCTGCTATACTGATTGACGGCCTTAGGCCCAAAATGCTTTTAAGCTATTGCATAGCTTCTATCGCGGGCCTTGAGCGTGGAGACCGAATCCAGAAATTCTGTAACGAAAAATAACCTAACACCCCCCACTCCGACCGGCTCAGCGGTGATACTTTTTAGTTTTTCCATCTATCGATAAATACCAGAACTTTTAATGACATTTAGAAATATCACGCTTGTAAAAAAAAACAAAGAAAAAAAAATACTGCATAAATAAAATAAATATATAATTATAATTGCATAAGTTGATAAAAAATGCTATGCAATAGCTTTACCGCGGCAGTCTCCGAGTGCCACACGTCTTTTTTTTTAGTAACAGATCATGATTTGAAAATGTCTCTGAAGAAAGAATTTATATTACATACCAAAATAATCAGTATTTTACAGCCTGACTCACAGTTTGAACCCAAAACCTTCGTTATCATAAGCCACATAGATACCATACCGTTTTTGTACCCATAAGTACATTTCAGTATTTCTATCTGTTTTATTATTTTGTTGTTTCGTCCTTTTTACACCCTATTTTTACCTAGTCGAGTTTTTAAACTTTATTTTTTATTACAATTGTTGTAGCTAGCACGGAACATGTCTCAAAAACCAAATGATGACCCTAGTTAGGAGAAGGGTTTATTCGTGATATACCAGCAGTGAAAGCAGATTACCTAACCTGGGCTTGCCTCCCGGCCTGCGAAACTGCAGAATTAATATATCACTGGCAATCCGTCAACGTCTGATCACTAGTACCAAACTACTAACTACTACGATTTTACTCGATGGATTATCTAAGCTGAGAACAAGCATATTGTTCGACTACTTACTTACTGACCGAGCTGGGAAAAAGAAGGTTTGTGTTCGATTCGTATGTTTGTATGTCCGGGGTTATTTAAACTAATGCGATATCTGACGGCATTCGTGTTATTTGAACTTATAGTGTTCGGGAAAGATTGGAAATTTTCAGGTATGTAGGATTTAAGTAGGTAGGAAGTATAATTAGGATATTCGTATGCCCTTAAAATTATTATAAATTGAATTATATATTTGGTAAAGTTAAAGAATTCTAATAATTGAACAGATGAAATGGTTAAAAAATTAAACAAATTACTGATATAGCAAAATTAAATAAGCTTGTTAAACCTAAAAGACTTGAACAGTCTTTTAATTGAAATGAAATCGTTGCTGTCAATACTCAATTACATTTATTCAGTTTCATAAATAATAACAAATTAAAATTGTTGATTAGCTAATTTATTGTGCCATAGTGATATAGAAGATATACAGAAGCGTTGCTATCATTATTTCTCTACCCACCCTTTATATGAGCTATACAAATGATTCACTCAAAGCACGCTAAATACGCCCCTGGGCGGCGAAGTTATGAAATCAAATTATTTAAAGCGTGTTGTAAGAACAAAGTTATCCACGACCTTCGGCAGCCGTGAGAATCATCGTGCTGCGTGCGACCAAACATTGTCTCCGACTTGAATAATCGACAACGGTTCTGCTCATGATGCAAGCAGCTCGAAAACAATGATTATTTTTGTACGGTCGCGTACTGGAGTGTTATAATACCAGCATACTGTTTCGATTTCCTTGCATTTTGTCTACGTTTAGGTATCGCTAATGCCCGATTTCTGAAACGTCAGTCTCAATCACCAAACACTTCAAGAGTTCCTGATTTTGATGTTTGAGTCGTGATTGAGTAAGTATATGAATTGGAGAGGCGGTGATTAGAGTTCAGTAAAATAAGAGATTCTTAATATTTAAATGACGTTATACTGCGCAGGCATGTCATTTAAATGAATAAGCAAAATAAGGTCAAGCCTTCCTCCTCGTAGAAAATGGTACATGTAAGTATATACACATCCGACATATTGTTCTATCACTTAGAGGTAGGAGGACTTGTTGTTTGAGGCCATCGATATGGGATTAAGGTGATTCGTTCGTTGAAGGTTGTTCGACACCGTATGACACCTTGCTATACCTGAAGTAATCTGTAATTTAGTCAAATTTTAGAAAAAAAAAACAAAATTCGTTTATTTCATGTAGACTTAGTGTGTAAGAGCTTATGAAACGTCAAATTCATCTGTTCGTAGTAACTCTACTATCGAATCTGAAAGCTGTCATCTGCTGAGGAGAGCCGAGATGGTAAAAACATAAGTAAGAGGTTTTTTTAGATCTTGATAAATCCATCCCCCTCCTATAAGAAGGGAGGCCTGGCCCTGTAGTGGGCTGTTAATAGGCTGATAATGATGATTATGATGAAATACATTAGTCTTTCTAACCAGACAGAAATAGGGAATTCTTAGTCAAGATTTATTATGTGACAGATAACAATTAATTGACCCGTATGTATTATGTAGGTATTCAGTGCCATAGTAACGAAGATAACAAGAAGAATTATAAACGAGTATCGTTTCATAATGCATTCACCTAATCATAGTAAAGAATGCATAAAATCTTGCAGGCACTTGACAGTTATCTCGATCAATCAAAGCACAATAATTGTGTGAAAGCTCAAAGAATGGATGTCCGCAACGAAAGCGAGATTGTTGTCGAATCTCCCGACTTCGCCATAGAAACAATTGCGTTGTTACAGAGACAATTAGGTCGGAATCTCTAGGGGTTATGTAGCAGATGTGAAGATATCTTACCATTAAATTAGACTACTTTTTAATACAATTTTATTAGCTTCCAAAGGCTTTCACGCGTTATTCAATTTTTGAGTTGTAAATACAGTATGAATTTTCAAAAAATACTAAGTTGGAATTGAATTTTTATTTTCTTTCTAAAAGCTTCTTAGCTTTATATATATAGGTTTCACCAAAACTATATTTTCTTCAAGCGTATTATACTGTATAGGTATTTTCAACCGACAACAAAAGCCACATATTTAGTTAACGCTCCGGCAAGATGTATAGAAACCGAAAAGGTTTTTATCCTATTCCTAACAAGTTAGCCCGCTTCCATCTTAGATTGTAGCATACAATTATACAATCAGATGTTATTGTAGTCAAGAGCTTCTTTGTAAAAAAATGTATATTGCTCGATTACTCGGATTCGAAAATATCTTTGAATGGGTATACTTCCAAGGTAGGTCCAAAGTCAACATTTTACGACTTAATCAGGTCAGGTGAAAGGTGGAAAAGTTGAGGAATTTCTTCAAATTTAAAAGGCACACATATTTCGATTATTTATATATAGTGACTCATTTCAACTTAAATATCAATATCCATAAATCACTTAAAAGCAGAGTACTTGAAGTCGTTTATATTCTTTATTAAAAAATTGTATACCATTTTTGAATGCAGTATGAGATACCTATACCACATTCGACGTATAAATAATATATGTAGGTAGGTATCTAATATTGCATGGGCAAACATTATATGCAATGTAAACCGGAAATTGTCAATTTTAATGGCTTTTTGAATTATACAATAATCGTTTAAATTATACCTACTTAAACATCCGGAAAAGCTCTTTTTTGCAATTAATGATTTGCGTTTCGTATATTGGACATACAATTAGGATTATTTACGTTAATAATTAATTAGGTACAAAGCAGCATATCCCTCAGAGCATTAAAGTGTTACAGTAATCTGAATAGCACAAGGCAATAAAGCAGATCCTGTTGCGATAATCATCTTGTCCATGAGCTAAGTTCCGTGTTGGAATAGGATGCGCCGTGGCCGCTCACAAAGGTCACTTAAAGGTTCTGCTAAATTACTCGTGCCCACTCGTTTACTTCCAAGTGAAGCATAATAATAGCTTAGGTACCTAGTTAGAGAATTTTTAACTGATTTAAGACGATTCATTTTTAACGAAAACGATCAAAGTAAAACACACACATGACGACTCAAACGAAGTTTACTGAAAAACATTGATGCAAAGATCTGAACAGGTCAATGGTAGCATTTGTTGTCTTGAAAAATGTAAATAGAAATGAGCAAGTATTGAAGCCTCAGTAATATCGGTAAAAGGCCAGCCAGGCCACTTTTACCCATGGAACCAGAGGTCGTGGACTGAATTCCTAACCACTGATCTGATGTCGTATCCAATACTGACCAGTACGATTAAAATTAAATGGACGGGAGAGGTACTATTGGTTATATTTCAAAAATATAGCAAATATTCTTTACACAAAAAATCATTTTGTTTAAAATTACGAGCGAGTATTTTGTATTCCCATGATCCTGCTGTTATTTGATTGTTTTATTTTAGGCGAAGACATTAATGTATTTTTGTTAAGCCTTCGTGGGACTTGGGATGCTGTTATACAGATCATTCCCACGCGTTGTGGTCGGTGGCATATCAAAATTATCTTCAATTGGTCTCACCCTCGACAACGGGCAACGGTTCTAAGTCACTGAGTAATATAAATCATCTTTATCTGTAGATTGCAATAAAATTAAAAAACAAAATAAAAACAATGCGACCGAAACTTTTTTTAAGCACAATACAAACAACGCTGAGGACGTGCACTGTTTCTTTGGAGATTTTGTATAATTTGTACGTATAATGGGTACCCTAAAAATACACATCTTACTAACTACTCTACCTTAAAAAACGCCCCTGTATAAGTATTATTTATTTTTAGAATAGAGAACATCAAATTGCTGACGTTGTTATGTAAGCAAACGTGATGCTATCAAAAATACAAGTGGACGTCGTGGACATACTTTATTATACGCTGAGATATATCAAGATTGAGATAACTTCCTGAGTAAGTTTGTTAAATTGGCCATTTTATAATATCGTACGCATAGTTAGTTACAGCGTCTCCTATTGCTACTGGAGTGACAAATTGCAAAACTGCGGCAAACAGGTTTTTTACACATACTCGTTCTAACAATGCGCGTTATGGGAAAATTTTAGCACATAATTGTCCGCAGTTTTAATCTAAATATTAAGAAACCGGCCAGATTTAATCTGTAAATGTTTGTATGAAAACATAAAGCACAATATCGGATTGTGGAGACTTAAGCATTCATTCATTTGGTGTCTGAGGTTGTTTGGAATATTTGGCATTTTCGTATTCTATTCAGGATCCTTTTCAAACTATTGGAGGTCTTGGGCAAATCAGTATAAGGAGACCACTATAACTTTAAATAACGACTGTTTTCTTGAAAAATATATCAAAAACTTATTACTTAACTTTCTGGTTCAAGTAGGGTGAATAATAATCGATCGTGACGACTTGGGTTCTATAGGTTTTTTTATCGACTACAATTTGGCCCTTGACTGCTATCACACCTGATGTTAAGTGATGATGCAGTCTAAGATTGAAGCAAGCCAACTTGTTAGGAGTAGGATGAAATCCACACTCCTATCGGTTTCTACACGACATCGTACCGGAACGCTAAGTCGCTTGGCGGTACGTCTTTGACGGTTCCAGAGGTAAAGACGAACCTGCCAGTATCTTATCGGTGGTTAATGAACTTCTTAGGGATACTTGTACTACATAAATTCTTGGTTCAGGTTAAGCCAGTGAATAAGAAGCAATGAAATATATTATCTACAATTTCGTATACCCAAATATAGGGGTTTCAAGAAATGGAAACTTCGATATGTGAATTTCGTCACTAATGAAAAAATAACAATAGATCATCAGCGTCCATGCGGCAATCGCGCCATACGCCCGACGTACCGCGCCCGCTCATCCGCCGTGAAGAACATTTGGTTCACGGACATTATGCGTGTTGCATCCAACGGACCACTGGTAGACTGCGGATTATGTATGCTCGAATAGTTCAACACAATATAGATTATCAATTTCGTTGGGAACACTTGAAAGCGCTCAACGATTCGAAGGAACTTAGCCACGCAGTATTGTTTGAATAAACAGATTAGATTAGATACTAAGTTCGAGTAGATTCGTATTTGTATTAATATTCTAGATATAGATGATATTTGTCCGCTCATGCGACGTGAAGAACATTTCGTTTACAGACATAGCGTATTGCATATGAATAGACCATTGGGAGCCTGCGGATTATGTATGCTCGGATAGTTCAATACAATATCAATTTAGTTTTAGAACGCTTATATACGTTTACGATTCTCATCTTAAAGATTTGATACACAAATTTGTTTACTTGATAGAGCATTCCATAGAGCTTAGAAGATCAAGATGCAATCTAAGATGGAAGCGGGCTAGCTAGGTAGGAGAAGGAGGAAATACACACCCCGAAATACACATCAAACGACGAAGAAAGCTAAAATCGCTTGGCAGCACGTCTTTGTCGGTAGGATGATAACTAGCTACGACCAAAACCTCCTACCAGCTAGACCTGGACCAATTTCGAAAATTTGGAAAATTGGCCCTGCCGGGAATTGAGCTCAAGATCTTATAAATCTACTGCTCTTGTAAAGTTCCTGAAGGTACATTTCTTATTAAATTAAAGGTAAAAGTAATTCATGTTTTGTTGCTACAATAATATTTAAATGTAAATTAATTTGGAAGAGTAAATTATTTTTGCCGCAAAAAATGAAAACAGCTAGATGAAAATTTAAAATGGGTGATGGGTTAATCTCATTTCTTTAGCCCACTAAAACGATATATATCGTATTCCACTATCTGTACCGTGTCGCAATATGTTGTCTATGTATATATTAATTTAGATGTAATAGGTAAATTAACAAGTCAATGAATGCACGAATATGACGGCTTAAGTGCCCGCGTTAACGATTTCGTTTTATTGAAGTGAAGAACATGCATAATTTATATGAAACAATCATTCACACATTGTTTAACCTAAGGCCCGTCTTATCTAATGTTCCTACGGTTAATTACCTACCTCTAGATGTCATAACGTGCAGTAAAGTTCTGCGCTTGGGTTCCGCATGTGTTAATGGGTTACAAGTTTACAAGTTAACTTACTCGCAGGTATATGTGCAACCTGCTTACGTAACTAACTGGAAATGTAGGAAGATGTGGTCAATGTAATGGGTTATTATATATTTATAAATAGCCTCGTTTAATACATATCATAAATAGTTAGCTGTAGTTTAATTAATTAAAGGATTATATAAATGTTTTTCATGCCTGAGTCATCAATTAATGTAACCTTATGATTATTCTAGGTATCTAATAACTTACAATTTTAATTAAGACGATGGTATTGCAAATGTATTGGTCGACCTTTTGAAGTAAATTTTTATATTCGAAAAGACCTGGGTTTGGTTCCCTTTCAAATAAAATTATAATTTTACTTTAAACGGGTTTAGTTGAGTTACCTATTTATTTAACATCGGATGAAATTGATTGCTGAATAAGGCCCCTTCACCATTGCATCCGATCCGAGTACCCAGATTTAGAAAATACGTATGTAACTACACCTAATTCTACAGATGTTAAATGTCTGTTTGTTAATCGGTGTTCTGCAGATGTGATGTCTGAATTTAGTTCGGTTGCGGAAACTCATAAAAGTATTTTTTTTATCGACTATAAGTTGGCCCTTTACTGCTATCACACCTAATGTTAAGTGATGATGCAGTCTAAGATGGAAGCGGGCTAACTTGTTAGGAGTGGGAGGAAAATCCACACCCCTTTCGGTATCTAAACGACATCGTACCGGAACGCTAAATCGCTTGGCGATATGTCTCTGTCTGTAGGTTGGTAACTAGTCACGGCGAAAGCTTCCCACAAACCAACCAGACCAAGACAAATTAAGAAAAATCTCAATCTGCCCCGCTGAAAATCGAACCCAGGACCTCCGCCTTATAAATCCACTGCGTTTACCACTGCGCCGTCAAAAGGTAGTCTTCAAGTAAGAAATTTTTTGCTTAATTTAGCCCGTGAAATATAACTATCATCACCATTGTAAGCCTATTAACGGCTCACTATAGGGACAGGCCTCCCGTCTTTTAGTAGAGGGAATTAGGGAGGGGTGGTTCCAAGTGAGAATAAAATAGTTGAGAGTGTCGTAAAGTTGAATTGGCCACAGGTTGGGCAGAATGGCGACCTCGCACAGGAAAGTGCACTGTTAATCCTCCACTCAATTGGTGAATCAAATATATAAATATATCAAGCGGGTAACAGCGGCTGCATGCAGGTGGCTTAAGAGTCAGGACTGTGGAGTGGTGTTTAGAAATCCTCGAATGCACGAAGCCTTTGTCCAGTTGTGGGCGTCTATCGGCAATCAATGGTGATCATAAAAATGCACACTAGGAACCAAATATCAACAGATTATTATATAGTTATGACGTATCGTGTTATACACTATTAAATAATGCTGAGTAACTGTTTGAAAATTGATCGCTTGTTAAAGATACGATCTAGAACGAATGAGGCATTCGCAAAACAAACATTTCGGTGCATCTTGTGGGAGTTATGGGCGGGTCACGTTTCGACTGCACGTTTCACATTACCATACAATCGATTCGAAAATCATTTGAAAACGATGCTTTAGACCAATGGATTTTTATGGTATGGATATACTTTTTGTAACGCCAATATTTATTGTAAATGAAAGTGATTTCTGACTTTCTTTGATCACGAAGTTTGGTTTAGTTAGTGTATATGCAATAGTTAGTGGGTTTATTAATAAACAAGGCAAATATCAAGAATTAGACATACATAATGGCTGATAGGGCTCCAGTAGATCTGAGCTGCTTCAAAACTTATAGCTGTAATGTTTAACAGCCGGGTGCATCCCAGTAGTACCCCATACCGTAGTTCTACAGAACTGTTGGGATACTTTCCGAGCTGTCAAATTATATCCTAATAGTTCTACATAGAACTGTAGTATAGTTTTTACTCTTGACTTTACTTATAAGTTATAAATTTTATATTATTTTTATTGATATTTCATTTTGTTTTTAACAAAAAATGTCCCTTGCGACAAAAGCTAAGTTGTTAAAACCAAGTAGTAGTTGTGTCTAAAAAAATATTCTCTTATTTTAGAAGTTACAGGGGGGGGGGACACATTTTACCATTTTAGAAGTATCTTTCAATTTTAAAGACGTTTTGTGCAATTTAAGCAAAGCTGTATTCAATATAGTATGTTTATAGATACTCTCAAATTTAAGTGGAGATTTATTATTGCAATCAAAAGAGATTCCATATTATATTTATAAAAACTATAGATATTTTATATGTAACGTACAAACAAGATGTTGATATCGACATTTCTTTAATTTTTTAAAAAGTTCTATATAGAACTAATGGGACACTAAGCACTAATATGGTGTATCAACAGTTCTATAGAACTAAAATTAGGGGGTACTACTGGGATGCACCCTAACAGCCGTTGTATTAGAGAAGAAAGAAGAAGAATATATCAAGGCTTGATTATATTTGCCTTTGTAACGATCATTATAAAATAGTAATGACTGGCACTATATTATCGTATTATTTGAATGGAGCATAGAGCTGCTAATGAGAATTTCTTGTTTTCTTCTTAAATGCTTCTAGAATTCGAAGCCAGAGACTTACAATCCAAAGCCATACGCTTACAGTAATCACTAGGTTAAGGATGCAGTTACACATTATGTTGTAGGCTATATTAAAGTTAGTATGCGTATAAACGTTGGATCCATTATAAGATTAGGTACAAGTATGTGCTATGTAGCGAGATTAGGAAATACCTACCAAAAGGCCTCAAAAGGCTTTAATAGATTTACTCGCACATAAATACCTGTAGGCACCTACTGTGTCTAAATGAACATAAACAAAGCACATTGTTACTGAGAGAATAGAAAGATAATCAAATTAAACAGTTTTTGTTGTTGTACATGCCTACTACAATGCCTTTTATGGTAACTTAACACGAATAACCAAAACTACAGTATGATATATTACTATATTTTTTATTCACTACAAGTTAACTGCAATCACACACGATGGTAAGTGATGAAACAATCTAAGACGGAAGCGAACTAACTTGCTAAGAGTAGAGCGAAATCCACACTATTTCGGTTTCCGCACGTCAATGTATATATTATAAGTATTTATGTATAATATGTATAAAATATTCATCAGTTCTCATAGTACCCATAACACAAGCTACCTGCGCTTACTTTGGGGCTATATAGCGATGTGTGTAATTGTCGTATAATATTTATTATTATTGTATGACGCCAGAAATGTACTAACATGTCCAACTTCCCAACTCCAAGCTACTACTAAGATTTATTTGAAAGAAAATAAATCATAATTTTTTGGTACCCTCTGATATCTTAACCGCGTAAGTTAAAAAGGCAAGTAGTTAAGAATATGATTTTGGAAAGGAATGCAGAAAAAGTACGATATTACGAAAGGGTAACTATATTTTAGATAACTACGGTAAATCTTAATCTTCAAGATCCTAGTGTACGAGATGCACTTGGAGAACGGCACGGACCTTGTGTGGTCGCGGTACTCACGACCAATTGTACGAACCGTCGGATGCTACAATTAGCTTAAAAATTTATGATTAATGTTCCATTCGATTACTGTTCTCAAATTATTCTTAAACTGTGGGAATCGGACAACGATATGTATCGCAGATCACATTGCATTGCGTAAATTGACCTTTGAGGAATATTGGCTTGTTGATTTAGATGCTTTAAGCGGATTTTTTTTAATTAATTCATAAATTGTAATATTTTACTTTAATAAATTTTTATCAGTGATTTAAGGAACTATAATTATTATTTTGTAATTGATTGAAAAATATTGTAAAATATGCAATCATTAAAACATTGACATTTAAGCACGAAAATAAGCTCAACTCAGACTGGAAGCGAAGCGAAACGTCTAGTTCGTCAACTATAGTTGGACCATCGAAACGAAAACAATTGAATCATTCTTGAAAATCGGACACTTTTTCTTACAGGTATGAACTGAGATAATATACCTACGTCTTGTCCGCTTTCACAGACCGGTATTTTGTAAACGTTTATTCTGTCGTTTCCATAGTTCAAGTACAAATTATAACAGTCATTTCTATTTCAATATTTTTTCAAAATTATTCAAATGGCGCCACAAAATGAGCTTTACGTCGGCGCATATGGACGCTTGATTTCATTTTTGTACTCGTATAACAATTTTATACTTTAATGATGAGAAAATAGAGTTAAATTTGCTTCTGGCAAAAATGATGAGGCGTCGCTTCGATTAGCCTCTGCGCCTCTGAAACTGTAAAAATGATATAAGCTACAAAACACTAACCTAATTATACTGTTACGTTAAAAGTTATTACATAAATATCACATTATTTACATATTGTGTCGAACAGAAGCTATTTATTCATTCAAAAGATAAAAACTTTCAGTCGAGAAAAGTCAGTAAGTCAGTACTTCGCTTGGGAAATCTTCACCTGTTTGGAATGTGAGCATCCTCAGCTAAAGGTCGGCGCGAGGTCACGGTACAAAGGTAGTTTGCCGCAAAGTACACAATAGTTACACTACAATTATGTAGAAGGTGAACCGCACTGAACTACTATCGTGCTAGCTCGCTTGGATGACTCCAATATCATAATAAGAAAGGTGCATCTATACTAAGAAATTATATTTCAAATTGACAGCTTTTCACTAATAGCAAATAAAAGTTATATTTATTCATCATCATTATGTACTACCTCCATGTAAGAGAGGGGATATGGAGCCCCCATACATTAACTGACACTACCAGCTGTTGATGATAGTGATTGGAATCGACGGCTTCACGAGCTCTCCGAGGCACGGGGATGGTACACAAGCATTCTGACTCCGGGCTTAGAATTGAAAATTTCTTAAACGAAAGAAAAGCTTAGAATAATCAATTCGAATTCAGGGGCGTTATCTAAACCACATAAGTAATGCAGTGATTATTTGATGTTAGTGTTGTATAATATACAGTACAAACATCAATTAATTAATTTTTAACCAGTCTGTCTGTTTGTTCCGGCTGATCTCTGATATTACCCGTCGGACTGTATGAAATTATTTTTACACACGATAGCCAGACTCATGAGAACTTACACAGGCTAATATTTATTAAATGCATGAATGGGAAATTCGCGGGTGAAACTAGTATCATTACAATAAAGGTGAAAATTACTTTGTACTAATTAATATAACCAGAGTTAATTGCTTGATACTTTGTATTAATTATCAGGTTTAATTACTTTTAAATGTTTGCTTAAGCAAAGCGGAGTGTAAAGTCTTTAATTCAGTGAAAAAGTTTTAGTAAAATAAATATTTTACTATGCTACTTAACAGAACAAAAAATTAATATTATTACAATTGCATATTGCACTTTTAAGAAAAAGCAACTTTGTATTAATTATCAGTTTTAATTATTATTTGTTAATGTTTTTATATACTTATGTATTTATTTTTTATATTGAATTAATATTTATTACACATAACAATTCAATGATTTTTATAATACATAAATTAAGCGTAGCGTCGCCCCTTATTTTGTTAAATTTTTTAGTACAATATATACATACAAATTTTACTAGGCAACTTAACAAAACAAAAACTTACCCGTTACCTATACTCGTAATTATTATAAATTTAAGTCCTTGACATCTCTACGGTTTTGAAGTAAAGCCAATGTTTACGAATCTATTGACGAAATATTGACAAAATAAAAAAAAAATGAAGTTTTTTTTTATTTGGAAATCTAGAAGTATCGTATATATTTATAATCTGAAATCAATAATACTTTTCATAAACCGTTGCCACATTAAATAATGTTGGTCCTTATCTTAATCAGTGGAACCGATTATGGAAAAGATGATTTATTAATATTTAAATTAATTTCATAAATTATAAATGTTTTGAATTGCAAATGTGTAGAATATATTTCGTTCATCAACTACCATGAAAGCCTTTTAGCCAATTCTACTAAAATAGCATACGATAATAACTATATACTCGTATCTAACCTTAAAACATTAAACATTGCCTAATAAGCCTATAAAAGTAACCTCTTTCGAGCTATAAAACTCAAATATAGTATCGAACCATTAAGAGAATCTTATCTTAATTAAAGTTGCTTAAATTTTACCCAAATGGTTTCATTCCTATAGTGAATGTCACCAACTAACATTGAATTACAGAAACGTATTACCGCGAAGAACTATATTAAGAAAATCCATACTCAGAATCGTAAATTAACTCGAGTATAAGATGCGCCTTAAACATTTTTGCGCATCGATTGCTCAATTACTACTACTACTAATCAAGGAGGAGACCTATCTAGGCTTTACGTAACAGACGAAAATTTATTAAACGGTTGTTACTTAATTAAACTGTTTAAAAATTTTTAAAAGGCTTGAAAATTAATTAAATTGATGTAATTTTATACACCATACTCATAACACTTACTTTCTAAAAAGAAATACGAATTTCTCTTTCTTACGATTATATTGTACAATAATCTATTTACCCCTAGGGTTAGAGTATGAAATAGGCTTATGTTACTTACTCCGATAAGTTGGGCATCAAAATCGCCATACAAAAGACATCAACGATCTTATATAAAGAATGTTAGAAGTGTTTTTATCTCTTATAAACAGAATACCTACTTTAAATAATCAATTTTACTGTCATCATTATCATCATAATCACTATTTCACGAACCCGTTTATCCATCTAAATGCGTGTCCCAGTAGGTTTTTAGTGTATACATGTCAGTCAATCTGTTCCTTTTACAGTACATCTGTAGTAAGTAGGCAGTCGCAGTAATCATCATCATATTTGAGCAAATTAATGCAAAACCTTCACAAATTATATACTTAAATTTTCCTCAGAAATCACTTTTTTTATCGATTACAAGTTGGCCCTTGACTGCTATCACACCTGATGTTAAGTGATGATGCAATCTAAAGCGGGCTAACTTGTTAGGAGTAGGATGAAAATCCACACCCCTTTCAGTTTCTACACGACATCGTACCGGAACGCTAAGTCGCTTGGCGGTACGTCTTTGTCGGTAGGGTGGTAACTAGCCACGGCGAAAGCCTCCTACCAGCCAGACCAAGACAAGTTAAGAAAAATCTCAATCTGCCTCGCCGGGAATCGAACCCCGGACCCCCGTCTTATGAATTGTCGTCGAAACTTTATCTATTAGTGAAAGCCGTTAGAAAATCCTTTCAGTAGTCATTGAGTTTTTCGTGAACAGACAGACAGACAGATGCAGCAGGCGATTTTGTTTTATAATATATCGTTACATGGATGATAAAGAATAAGAAATAACACATTCGAGATAATAAACGGAATGTCAAACTGTAACGCAATACTTTTAACATAAGGTCGATTAGTGTCGTATTATTGTATCAAAGAAATCCATGACAATGGTTACCTATATTTCTTTTCAACATATCTGTTCTAGATTCAACCGCAACGACATTGTGCTCATTATATAGTAATATTATCTATTCCTGTGTTTCATAGAGTACCTGTACAAGCAAATTACCGCGGCTTTGTCCGTGTCTATTTATGTCTTTGATCGCACGGAAATTAAGACGAAATGAAAGAGTAACAAACAGGTATACATTCATCTTAAGAACTTTGTATTTGTAATAAGTATTAGAAAGTTAGGGATCGATTTCTGGGAGGAGATACCAACTATAAAATGCAAATTATTAAAATTATCGAAAAAGAGCATTCGCTGAGATTTCCGGTTTTATTTAGCAGATCATGCTCTCCGTACAGGTAGTAATAAGTATATAGTGTATACATGATTTTTATAAATTCCTAGTACAAAAGAAGCGGCTCTAGGTACTTGACAAGAAATTTTGAAAGTTAATTTTTTGTAAATATAACTACTACCAGTTTGGGTGACAGAATCTATGGAAAAGAGCCACTAAGAAACTCATCAGTTGCTGCAAACTATTTAAGCAAGTTGGTATGTGGTGGCGGTTCGTAATGTGCCCTTAGGGTAGGTAGTGACTTTATGCGTTTATAAACTGCACGCCACTGTGCGTAGGCGTATACAATTTTTATATAATCTTACATTTTTTGTGTGGCCTATAGCACATACTTGTTAGTAACTGCAATAGTCATATGTATAGGATAGGTACCTAAGATATGTTACATTGTTACTCATGTTGGTTAACAATGGATTACGATTACGTGAACGCACCAGGATTTAGAAGTAGGCGATACATTGAGTGGGTACAAATGCCATTCAATCCTACACTTAGATTGATGGCACCGTTTCCTTAGTTACAGGTAGAATATACAAACGTATGTGCACTAAATGGTAGGTACTATACTACATTACTTTACATTTAGGTCTTTCTCTTACGTTTTTTTAACTAAGCATCAAAGGGAAAGTATTTTTCCATCGCATCAATGATTTTTCATTCATTTATCGTATGTCACATTACAGCAGGCTGTTATATCGGGGTAAATCGGAATGTTTTAAGCATGTTGAAGATGATGGCAGGCAGATTGTCGCTGGAGTTGGCGTTTTCTAGAGTGGACACCAGGAAAGCATTGTAGCACGCCCTTCAGCTCGATGGTCCTACGACCTAAAGATGGTAGTGAGAAGTGGTTAGATAAGGAAGGCAGAAAATATTATGTGGTGGCGTTCTCAGAAAGCTTGTCTATGAAATTAAAAATAAATGTTTTTAATTGTTATTCTCTGCCTAGATTACAATGAATCACAATGGAAAAAGAAACCTTTTTCGAAAGAATAATCCTATTTTTGCTACCCGGGATTGGAAACTTGAACTCTAGACCTCTTTATTCGCAGCTGCATTAGCTTACCACTAATCATTCAAAAATAATTTGGTATTAGTAAGGCAAATTCTAGCATATTAATAAAAAATGTACAAAAAATAACTTATAAAGTATAGGTATTTGTTTTTTATTTTGTTTGTATTTAACAATCAATGCTACATTGGCGAGACCTTGACCAAATTAATATAAAACATAGGTTGAGATCATCCTTTCAAACCTGATGTAATTCGAAAAATATCTTGTATTATACAAGCGGGCTAGACTGTGAGCAAAAAAGGGTTTATTCGCGTTTACAACGTTATTTATAGTCAATGTGATGGAACGGTTATTTATGTACAAACTTAATTTTAACTATCAGAATGATAGTTCTCTTTTGGAGTCCACGTACAATCTGTAAATTGACAACATGTAGGAATAAGGTTCTTTAGGATCCCCTAAAGAAATAATACAGTCATATTTTACTTTATTATTTATTCGAAACATTTGGAAATAACACCATGTTACTGGTGAGATATGCTTGTACCCAGTCTTTAAGCTTAGGACTTTATAATCGAAGGTAACCACCATACCGACGAGGCAACTGCTATATCAATGTTTACAAAATGTATATTCAATTTTGAATTGTTAAGGTTTATTAAAACCTAAGTACTGCGTGCGAATTGTTAAGCTTTAGACTCTCACGAAATACTGAGTAGTGTGTTGTCAATGATCACGTTTACCTTCTATTTGCACAACTGCCTTACGTAACTCATGTGTTATTTTGTTTAACAAGATGCTACAAACACGAATCCTAGATATTTTTTACAGATAGCGTTCGTTGAACAGGGTCTATAGCCAGAGCAAAAAAACACGAACTAGCGCTATTGTTGGTACTAATTTTGGCCGCTCTGTAACCGCTAGATACCTTATACTGATATAAATGTCAGGAAATGCAATTTTGAATAAAAAATCTAATGAATAAAAACATACAAAAAAAGTATGCGTCTCGGGACGCCCGACAGAAGTGATAACTTAAACACCGTCTAGCCTTGTGAGTTAGAGTGCGAGAGGAAGAACCGGTCTGTGGCTGACGTGTGCGTGAAAGAAATGGAAGCCGACAGAGGCAACGTACAGAGTTGTGTAACCAAGCGGTTTAATCTCTTATTTGAAGTTATCACTTTAATAAAAATGTATTTTTACTAGCGGAACAGTTACAGTTGAGTAAATTAGCTGAAATTTTTTATCGAAACTATCTTTCATCTTTCTCCGTAATTTTCATTACAGTTTATAAGTAATTTATTACAGACTCCTAATTCCCTTTCGTCTCCAGCATCAATTCGTATTAAATTCCACACATCTGACTGGATTTCTACTTCATCATTAATAACCAAAACTCTTGTATTAATGAAAAATGTAATGTTTTTTAGCAATACTCTAACTTTAGACGAGTAAAAAATTTTTTGTACTTAGCTATTATTTTCATGACCAAAATATGACAATGCAATATTACGATTATTATGAGGAAGAGAATGGGATCATAACAGTACAGAAAATTGTCCTCAAACCAAGTCGCGGCCAATCGAAAGTATAATCTGTAAATGACCCGATGTTACCGCGATAAGGTCACCACGCTGTGACGGCAATTTTTTGTCGAGGTGCTAAGCGTACGCTTACGCGTAGTACGTATAGTATTGTTCGCGCATTTTCCGTCGGGCGGGCGCCGAGCTTTCATCCCTACCCCGCGGGCGGGCGGCGCGCGCGCATCCCCGGCGAGTAATGGCCGCCAGTCCCTTTGCGGCGCACCTCGCGGCAACATGTCTCCCGTGTGGATCGTGCTCGCTTTGCTCCCAATCCTCGGTAAGTGCCAACAGTGGTATCCAGTGAAGTTCTCGTGTCGATTATGCTATATTTAGTAGTTTAGTGTTTCCGCAACGTGAGGAAATGGGTAATAGTGTTAGTGCTGCGCGTGAGTCTTACGATGTGCAGGACGTCCGGGCGCGTGGGAATCTCATTATCGCGAGGAAACTATTATTTCTTTTGTCTTAAGATTTATGATTATTTTTGTTTTTTATATTTCAATTTATGAATAAATTTTTCTACGTTTGTGTATTTATCGTAATTATTATGTAGTTTCTACTACTTTTGCCTATAAAACCTCAATAGTGCAACTTTAAAGGGTGAATTCTGGAAGGTCAGAGGTCGGGACTTTGCGTGTATTTAGTCGGTCTGTATTAATTTCAGAGATTTTTAACAGATTTCATTTTAGTGTGTATAAATAGCATCTTACTAGTTAGTTGATTTTTATTTCTGCAGGAGTTTTCATTAAAATGGCTTTATTATTTAAAGTAAAATAATTAATTTTAATGAAGCACTTAAGAATATGTCTTTACATTTAAATTATGATAGGAGAGAGTATTCATACGCTTCGTTACGCTAGTGCGTAAACCACAAACAACAATAACAGACAAATGCGTTTACAAAACTTACGCCGGAATACTCAAACGCAAATCAAATTGAAGTACGTGTCATGTTGACTAATTTTGACAGAGTTCTATTGCAAACTGTCAAAGCTAGTTCATTTAAGCAAAGTAATTGGACGATAGTATCGTAAATGAATTTGTGAATGAAATCTTAAAATAATAATTTTATTAACTGCAATTTAAACTATAAATCGAGTACACAAAATTGCTTGAATAACAAATATAATGTATCGTGAGATTATGTCGTGATCGTCTCATAAGGTAATGCTCATCTCAGTCACATTTAAGTATAGTAAACAAATTATATGCTGACGCAATTTCTTTTACGGCGAGCGAAAATGGTCACTAATGCGTTATAAATAAAGGTTGATGTAATCTATTAGGTGACATTTTATGTAGCCATACTCGGTGCATCTCCGTACAGTGTGAGATAGGGTTGTCAGTTGCCATCCGTACTTAATTATAAATGTATATTGTTGTTGCACTTTTACTTTATGAAAAAAGAACAACTGTGCAATTGTTTAGCAGTGATGATTATTTTTAGATTTTAATGCAAAATTACTTCGTTAAAATAAAATACTATAACTGGATAATCATTCTTATTTTGAAGACTGTAAAATTACATGTATATTTAGAGATTCGGGGAGAGACGTGTGACATGAAAACCCACCAACAAAAAACAAGTCGTTTAGCAACCTCTTACAGACTGAAATTATATGTTCTTGCTTTGCTAACATCACAAATAAACACGCGTATCGGACGTTGTCTGCACACCTTACTATCAGAATTAACAATAAATGGTGTTCTAAGAGAAGTTCATTTTTTTTCTTAAAAAAGGTGCCAACCCTAGTTTGAGAGGTGCACTATTGCATAGGGTACTCTTAGTTGCGCAATGCCAATGCACTTTCCATTCGGCCGAATGCCGCTAGGCGCAAACTATCGCACATCGAGATAATCGATTCCCCTGTTTTACATAAGTGGTTTTCTCACGACTCCCCGAACAACTGGGGCGGTGCGGCGTGACGGCCGGCGAGCGGATGCGTTACAAGGTTCCGATGCACAAAATAAGCGTAGAATAGTCCTCCCGTTGCTTTACGTTGCATCTCTATAATAATAACATATCAATGGTGCATAAAATGAATTGGTGCAAAAACTACAAATCAGGTTTTTTATTATTTAAATTTTTTCGGGTTAGTTAATTAAAAATTTGTTTTTAATAGTGGCTGTGCATTATTAATCACACAGCAGGTTGTTAAAATTGATTGAAGCATCAAAATTAAAAAAAAATCTATTATGAAATGCCTGAATTTTTCGAGATTTTTGTAATATATCTGGTAGAAAAAAAATTCCCGCCAGGTTCCGCCTTTATGCAAGTAATTAAAAGGTCACGTATTAATACTGTCTTATAACAATAATTATATTATAATCACAGTGTCCAATTTATCCTAACCTTGCTTATTATATGATTTGCTACACCCGCATTTAAATAAACTCGCATGTGAAAAAGCAAAATTTTCTTTAAACAATGAATAAATTAACATAAAACATTACCTACAGTTATGTACTTAATATCCCGTACGCAGTAATAAAAAACTTCTAAAGCAATTCCGAAAGTTAAGTTAACAATTTCTTTTACAAACAAAACGAAATTATTTAACTTAAACAAACTTCTCAAGAGCGAAAATTAGACAAATAAAAGATGACCAAAATGTAACACATTAACAATTTAAACATGTCGAAACTATAACACACAGCGGGCGCGGTTATCAAAGCGTGTGAAAACTCGTTACGTGAATAGAAAAGAAAGTGACGAGTTTACAACGTCCGTGATATATGTGTACGTTTGTATTGATTATATTGGCAACGACGACAATGATATTGTCTCAGCGAGACGCGCATTGCGGGCTCTTCGTAACAATGGGTTATGTCATCTGTCGACACGGTCTCATAAAGTCATGACCTGTACAAACCTCTTGGAAGTTGAAACTAGTAAGAGAAATAATTTATGTGCCATTTATTCTAATGATGGCGTTTCTTGTAGCTTTCATGATGAGATTCAAAAGGAACGATATGCAAACTCTACAGTGACCCACTCTCTGTTAACAGATAAATCTTGCAATGATGCTATATTCTAATGATTCTATTCTAATGATGCCATTTCTTGTATGATAGAATTCAAAAGAATGATATAATACGAGTATGTACTTAAATTGCTGACCCGCCCTCAAGCTTTTGTTAAAAGTTGAAACTAGCGAGTTCAAATTCAAGTAGGCTTAGTTTTTAAGCACTTGTGAAAAGTCATGTTAGACTATTTATAATGACTTTTGACTTTTTAGAAGTTACCGCCTTCTGAGTTCTACTGGTCGAGAAATAATCTACATGTCATTTACTGACATTAATTTACACAGATCAGATTTTATGGTGGTTTCATCATAAAATAATGGATTTTTCACGATTGAATAAAATACTTTTAAAAGAAATCTCAACGATGCGGTCTCCAAACTTTCGCTACCTGAAATTTGAAAATGTTTGATAAACTCTCGATAAAAACATGCATATCATTTTTTATATTCAATCCGTCATGCACGTTATTTTATACTGTTTTCTCGATTACATTATCGTTTACATAGTTTATCTATTGGTAAATTTATTGACATCGTGTTAACGAATTTACATTTGTCGATTTGGGATACTGCACTTATTTGAAATCTGTTCATAACATAAACAATTTAATTATTGATCTGTTGTCAAATGTCAAAAGTTCTTTTATCTACGATCTGTTGTACCATCATTGTTATGTATATAACCATGTAACGCTTAAGATGGCATATTAAACATTTTAATAATGAAAAGTTATTTCATTAACACATAATATCAAAGTTGACCTTCTATAAGGTATCAACAATATCTTTCGTAGAGTATTGTACTGTATGTTTATTAATAACATTTATTTATAAGAAAAGAAGACAGATTTACATTAATAAAGTATTATTCTAGCTTATTAATTTTATTAGGTAAATATCTATAAGTAGATATATTATTGGCGGTAAATTGAAATTACAAATACTAATACACACCACACTAAAAGATAATAACAGCAATATAATATTATTATAACCTTGACATACTTATTATAATTATTAATTAAAAAGTGATATAATATAAAAACAATAAATAACACAAACAATTAGTTCCGTATGACGTCTGCCTACGGCCGGAAGCGATACACTACCTGTTTCAACATTTTCACATGCGAAACGATGATACTCGCTTTATTTAATTGAACCGTAGTTATAACTGGTGGATTAAGTAATACTTTACGTTTACGAATGTTTATTTAGACTGTAATTGAGCCCAGTCAGGTAAGAAAAGTGCTCGCGATTGCTAAAAAAAAGTATATGAGCCATATTTTTCAAGTCACACTCGTTAGTCCAGTGACTAGCCTATGTGGATGCAGATCACGAGGCCCTGGGTTCGATTCTTAGGTTATGCTTTGGAAAAATAGTGAGTTTTTCTCTCTGATAAGAATTTTTCTGTAATTTATATGCGGAGTAGGAAAGTTGGTAATACATCCCCGTACTTTGGAGAGCATGTTTGAGTATGACAGCATGAACTATTACCACTGTATAGGACTGTTTACCCACGTTGGATCAACGTGGTGGGTATAATACCCTCTCCTATGAGGAGGTAGGTCTGTCCATGTGGTGGCTGATAATGATGATGATTTTTCAAATACAACCGATATTCTTCTTTCCCTCGAAGCAGTCGTAAAGACGAGTAATAGCATTGGAAACAATATAGATAGTCTAGCGTGCAGGGATCATAACCTCACGGTGTAATGTCTGGCTTTACCGTACACGTTACCATGACATCATGGTAATCACATTTGGATCACGAGGTGCTGGGTTCGAGTACTGTGTTGGACTATCAAATATATATAAACGAGGTAGGCGGAGGTGTCGCTATGGCCGCTGGGTAATATCAGCAATTACTTGAGTCACAATTGAAACAATTGTAACAATTGAAGGCTTAAAAACATGCAAATCGTTCCACCTTACACCAAGATTTGCGACAAATATTGATATGGCAAATACCTGTCAGCTTGTGTGGCCGGCATATTTTCAAGCAATGTGTATGAGCTTTTACAATACACCTTTCTATCCGACTGCACCGTCGAATGAGAACGCAATCAAACTTTTAACCAAAAAAAGTAATAAGTTGGTACAGTCACGTACTTATATTTTGAAATTCATTCCAATAATTATGTCATGCATTTAGTCGAATCGACGATTAATCACAACTTTTTAAAACCAATTGAATGTATTTTTAATTACCTAGAACCAAATACGTATGTATTACGTTTCTCTTGCGATTGCTATCATAAATCGCTTTAAATTTATTGCTCGAGAAACATTAGCCGATAAAATCTACATAAAAATATTGATATTATATTTTGTAGTTTCAATTGTTAAGACTAAAAATAGACTGACTGTGGCTATAAATTGACTGAACGTCCAAAATTACCATTGATAGGTCGGTACAAATATCACCTTTAAATTATTTACTACTAAAAAATTCGAAGTATCTTCGACTTAGTGTTGTAATACAAGTATAACATATAGCTCTACATTTGTTAACTCTACAAAAACAATAAAATATCAATTGATAGAGCAGAATGAAGCTTGGCTTTACGTTTTAATCATTCAAGTGTTAATTTGTACATATGACGATTATATAATTTGTATAAAAATGCATTTGCTGCTACAGTGCCCTTACGCTTTCTTGAATTTGGCTGGGCTCGCCACCGCGTTTTTTGATAAAGAAGATTGTTTGTAAAATATAAATAGAGAAGATTGAATTTTATATCCCGCCAACCCGTATGGGAGCAGCGTGGTGGGTAAGCGCTCCATATCCCCTCTCCTATAAGGATGGAGGCTTGGTCCTGTAGTGGGCCGTTAATAGGCTGATAATGATGATGATAATGAATTTTATATCGAATCTTAGAATATTATTCAACTTCTTACCTATTTACAAAGCACGGCATTCTGTGTTTATGCGTGGGTTCTATTGCATCGTAGCTTTCGAATACGAATACGTGTGTGAATATATTTGATTCAATGTATGTCAAGGAATCATAATTTTTAATTGATGTTATCAGATAGTACTTGTACTGTGAGTAGATACTAATAGCCCTAAAGGTATTGGAAGGTTTATGATACTTTCTTGATTGCGGTGTGGACACTGTGACGCTGGTTTAATGAATTAAAGATGCTACTGTAAGCCTTATATTAACGAAATCAAATATTATTGTGATCAAATTATTATGATAAATCATAATCAAATCATTGATTGTTTTGATTGACACATTGTTTTGATAATATACCTAAGACAATAACATCATTAGTGTCCGTACAATTCATTAGCATTCCTCTTGCTGTTATACCTATTTTTTCATCTTTATAATTCATTGAGTGGAGTAGTGTATCAAAGAAATTTTTTATTTCCGGTGTGGTATATATATGATTTTTAAATGGGTAACACGGATCCCAGCAAATGCAAATCAATACTTTTAAAAGGAATGTTAGACAGGTGTTTATTTAAACGCGGGCATTAGTCTACTTAGTTTTTATACATATAAATCACAACTTGTGTTAACAGATACAGTAGTACAACGAGTAGGAAATTTATTAATAAATTAGTATTCAAGCTTCAAATATTGCATTATAATAACGTTGTTTAAATTAAATAAAGATTTGATCAACGTTTTGCCCTTTCGGAATTTAATCTCAGTCTGTAACACCAATTCGCAATCAAGCGAGAAGCAGTTAAATGATTGATTCGATATTTTTTAAATCTCGAAAGTTGCGTTAAAATAACATTGTTCACATGAGACGTTACAAAGCCCTTTCGGAATTAATTTTTAGTCTTTAACAACAAATCGCAGTCAAGCACTAAGTCATTAACATGTTCAGCACATTTAAAATTGCAAATGTTGCGTTTAAACAACATAGTTCATTAGACATCATTTGTATTAAAACTCAAATTACACACAACATATTCGCATTGAGACAAGCCGGCGACCTTTCAGAGAGGATGGGGCATTGCGCCGCGTTGCGCAAGCTACCCCACTCGCACGCATGGGAACCTCGCTTAACCTCCGCACTCCGAGCCAAACGTTCACCGGCCCAGCCGAAACGTCAGTGATGCAACGCCGCAAATGACCGCGATCAGTTTTTTAATCGCAGTGACACTGTTTACCATTTTTCAGGGTTCCGCAGGGACCCGTAGTATCAACAACTTCCTTTTCTTACTAGGCTGAGATTTTTATTAAATGTTTCTTACTTCATTTAAATCAGAAAAAATCAAGATTTCATAACCTGACCTCAGACCTCGGATTTACATTTTGGCGTCCTTTGTGGCGTCCTTTGGGAGCGTGTCATTTCCGACCGTAGTGATAAGCAATGATCAAGTCATCATGCGCAGAGAAAGGCAGGCAAGAAGGTAGATAAGGGTGTGAACCTACTGTCACTTTAAAATGTATGTGTTTTTTTTTTATCATCTACAAGTTGGCCCTTGACTGCTATCACACCTGATGTTAAGTGATGATGCAATCTAAGATGGAAGCGGGCTAAATTGTTAGGAGTAGGATGAAATCCACACCCCTTTCGTTTCTACTCGACATCGTACCGGAACGCTAAATCGCTTAGCGGTACGTATTTATCGGTAGGGTGGTAACTAGCCACGGCGAAAGCCTCCCACCAGCCAGACCAAGACAAATTAAGAAATCTCAAGAATCCCAATCTGCCCCGCCGGGAATCGAACGCAGGACCACCGTCTTATAAATCCACCGCGCATACCACTGCGCCACAGAGGTCGTCAAAAATGTCGCGTTATTTAAGCTGCAAACTCAAATTGTAAGGAGATCAGGTGAAACCAAACGAAGAAAACGAAAGTGATCCAGTGGCGTGTTACCTATCGACGATCGGGTCAGCTGGGTTTTAGTGTGTATTTTGTAATTAGTTAGTCCCACGAACTCACCAGAAACAATGAAACAAGAAATGATAATTATCATTAGCATTGTGTTTGGAGCCTTAAAAAACCACCCCTAGAACCTCGTGATTCGAAGCCACGCAGGCTTTGGACTACCCCTTGACCTACCAACCAATGTAGTTACACCAAGTAGGTAGCAATTTTCAAAAAATCAAGGTTAGTGTGGAAACTGTTATATTTCTATGACAACAAGACAATTTATAATATTAGTATGTCTATTTATCTATATAAAACTGATTTGTTTTGACCCAACAAATTACTCACTTTCAATGCCATAACGATTTTGAAAAATGTTAGTGGTATTGGATGAATTTTGCATTCCTTGAGTTCATCGTGTTGTGGGTCTATCGTGAGTTAGGACTTATGACATATGTAGATTTAAAAGAAGCTTATTTGTGACCAGTCAACGCTCAGCCCTTATGCTTGTATTGTTCTCCCAGTCCAGCCAAATCCTAGTAGAGCAT
Source organism: Mycalesis mineus (assembly GCA_034621355.1). Classification (NCBI taxonomy): domain Eukaryota; kingdom Metazoa; phylum Arthropoda; class Insecta; order Lepidoptera; family Nymphalidae; genus Mycalesis; species Mycalesis mineus. Next base: position 6,973,837 of record CM067887.1, on the reverse strand, counting down.
TTCATGTCAACTTATTCAAATAAATGAAATGTGAACGTAGACACCGTGTGTAGCAAGCAAGAAAAAATTTAAATCACTTTTCAGGTTGCTAATGCGAATTGCAATTTCTTGCATTGAATGTATTAAACTGTGTAAGAACACTTAGTAAAGAGACACTATTAAGGCGTGTGAACTCAGATGTGGGAACAGTTTAGCAATCGGTGCAACCGTCGCCGCTGACTTCGCCAAATTAACCGTAACCACGTACAATATAACTAGGTATATAATTTGCGTGCTTTAGCAGAAAAACGCTCACGAATACGCTAAAACGAACGATATAATTAACATTTTGGTCATTATTATTATTAAATATTCTTTTTTTTTTTTAATGACTACAAGTTGGCCCTTGACGGCTATCACACCTAATGTTAACTGATGATGCAATCTAAGATGGAAGCGGGCGAACATGTTAGGAGTAGGATGAAAATCTACACTCCTATCGGTTTCTACACGACATCGTACCGGAACGCTAAATCGCTTGGCGGTACGTCTTTGTCGGTAGGGTGGTAACTAACCACGGCGAAAGCCTCCCACCAGCCAGACCAAGACAAATTAAGAAAAATATCAATCTGCCCCGCCGGGAATCGAACCCAGGACCTCCGCCTTATAAATACACCGCGCATACCACTGCGCCACGGAGGTCGTCAAAGTCGTTCTAAGTATAGATTTGGGTCACGTTGCGTTGCATGAATAAACCTATGATTAAGGGCCCTGTATGGATTCGAAACTAGTCGGGGATTTGTGTGACAAAGGTGAATTTAGCTAAAATAAAGACATAATTATCAGAAAAACATTTCCATCAATCATACTTACATTTTGAAATATACGAGCACCTATAATCTAAGCCATCATAATAAAAAAACGCCGATGTCTTCGAATTGGTTTATTAGTTCTATATGTCATGCTATATATATATAACTCGAACCAAACCTCAAGTTTCCTCTGCATATTGCAATATGCCGAACTGCAGAAAGTGAAAACAATCTTGTATCGCGTAAAAAATAGCAAGTTGAATAAATTTTCACCATTCCGAGGTAGCATCAATCTATGAACAAACCTGCCTTCAAATCATCTTTAACTGCTCGATCGCTTGCATTCAAATTCAAATTCAAAATCATTTCTTTCAAGTAGTATTTATTTTACAAGCACTTTTGAAACGTCAAGTCTGTCAGTACGTAGATTACGTACGTAGACGTCTGTCAGAGAAGAGAGATCCCTAAATTACAATCCTAGTTATCCCGTCTTGTGTGTGGAAAGAAAAGCTGATATCTACCAAGAATCTTTGTCGGTAATATTGCTTTTGCAAGCCCGAAAAAAGTAAACCTTTAAATACAAACATTTGAGGGAAGGTAGTGAAATCACTAATGAAATCAAATGAGACTAACTTGGACTAATCTGTGATCGGGGTTCAGTCGGGAAGAGTCCGACATAAACTTCTTACCTCCCCATGACGAGAGGCATCCATGGGGATGGCTCGACGTAAAAAAGTGAGCTACTTATTGTACAAGGTGCCTATTAACTCTTGCCTTGAAGGTGTTTAAATTATATGTAGTAGAAATACAGAAACCGCAAGGGCATTCTGCACCTTTGTGGTGGTAAAATAACTGTAGAACTAGATTTTTAATATAAGATAGATATAGATGTTTTAATATAAAATAATTAACATTGTTCTAATGACGATTAAATTCATTAACTCGAGAAACTAAGAAGTTCAAGGCAACACGCGATTAACCTTTAATATAAAAAAAACACGGAACTGGCGCTCTGTACAAAGGGCTAGTACTATCGATATCCCACTTAACTCGTAATTAGTAATTAAGTAATTAAACGTGTAATTCATTTTGTGACGTGTAAATTTTACACTACTTGATACAATAATTGTTAAGAAAGTGCATGCACTGGCACACGTGATTCAAAGATACAAGCATGTCGAAGAAAGAATCTTGCTGATCTAATACAATAATTACAAAAATTATAAATAAGAAAGTAAGTTTAGTTGTTTGTTTACTGCTTCGTAATCAATTAAAAGCCTGGCTAAAAGGCCATTACATGAACGATTGCTTTAAAGATGAGGGAACGAGGATATACGGACATGGAAAACAAAAACTGACGAAGGGACGATAACACAATCATTATTTCAGTAGATAATAATCAAATAAGTAGGTGCTTCTGCGACTATTTTTGGTCATTCTAAACATAATATCTGTAAATAGATTGCAAATTCGAGACAGAGGTGTCACATCCCTGGTTTCTATATTTCAGATGTGAAAGATTTTCTGTTTACCTACTTGCAAAGTGCTACATACCTGTTTTGTATAATCATAGACTTCTATATCCTTAAGATTCCGTGATAGTAGCCTCTTTTGTCGGGCACAGCAGTTCCTACGAAATGCTCAAGTCTTAAGTAAACGTTGAATTCCTTACCCAAAACAAGTTGTATCAATTGAATTGCCTATCAGATTTCATTGCTTAAAAGGGTTATTAAACTTAAAATGGAATGGATTGGAAGGTGCACGTATTTTGAAGGTTGAATAAAATCTTGATGTTTAGTGTTGTTTTTCGCAAACATAATCGTAGGTTACTTTCATGCTGGGTCTAAAAAGGAAATAAACATTATGTGTGTGTGTGTAAATAACATAGTTCATTTCAACCTACGATCCATCGTAAATACCTTATTGGGATAATATATGTATATACACTTTCTGACGTAGTCGGGTACTTTATAATCGAAAGGTGCTAGGTTAGATTCACAGTTCTGTTCTGAATGTCGTTGGTTTTGGTTATAGCTAGTTACCACAATATATTAAATATTTGCCGTTAAATTTCAGCATTTAAATCTATTTTTACAGATTAATCTGTAAATATTGATTTAAAAATCCCTTTAGCACAAGATATATGTGAACAGTTCCATGTTACTGAAACTATAACGGTGACCATACCAGAACGTAGCTGCTTGGTGGAAGAAAAAAGCGGTAGTCTTGCCCCTGTCTTAGTTATATCTTAGTCATCAAGCACTATACCGCTACTAACACCTTATACTATGTCTACGATAAGCATGGAGGTAGTATTCTCTGAACCTACTCTGAAACTAAACTCTTTATAACTACTGACAAGTTACGTTGCGCTCAGTTCAGTTCCAATAAGATTCAAATAATAATTTATCATTTTAGGAATTCAGCCAATTCATATTTTTAAAAATGACATGCACTGATTCGAACCCGGCACCTAACATAAATAAAGTCTTATCGAATATCACAACAACGAATCCCAAAACTGGGCCTAAAACTTGTTTTCTTTTACGTAAAGGTTGAACAAGTTTGTAGAACGAAGCTAAATATGTAGAGATTAATCAATTTGTACATCTTGAAGGCATATCAAATGGAGATAGTCATCTTAGAAAAAATTCAATTACTTGACCATTTGCCCGCCAAAGTTGGGTAAACATCATACACATTTTGATCACGTAACCGACCTCAATATGAGGTAATGTAACATCTTGACCTATGTTTATCATCTAGTGTAGTATGTGGGTACAATATCTATCTAATTGTGTTTATCTAAATTTTGTGCAGGTGTATTAATCATTTAGTTATGTAATTGTGTGAAATACGTGAAACGTATACGCTTTGAGTAATAATGTATTTGTGTGTGATCGTTATGATCTCAAGATAATTTGCAATCATTTACATGTGTGTAGTTATCACTATTAGTATATTTTTAGGTCCGCTACAGGTCCAGGCGCCTTGCCATAAGGAGGGACGCCTGCCCTAGAAGAGATATGGGTCATAAGCCCACCACGCTATTATGGTATTAATGATGAAGATCGCGACCAACGGCTTAATGAACTTACTGAGGCACGGAAGTGTAACACCACCCAGCTTCCCAAATCCGGTTTAAGAATTTTTAATAGCGCAAGGAAAAGTTACAGAAAGTGCTTAATATTAAACATAGACACAGATTTAGGACTGAGATCAATAAACAATTTGCTTTACTATATGTCATTAATCATGATCATCGTTGTTAAGCGATGGACTTGGATTTATATGTAGGTACGTATGTACGAGTGACTGCCTCGTTGGTCTAGTGGTTAGCCTATGTGGCTTCGATCACGAGGTCCTGGGTTCGATTCCAGGAATGGAACGGGTTGTGACGATCATAATCGTACATACTAACATATATAATAACACAAAAAAATAATTAAAATATATATAAATATATATATACATGTAAAATATATAAAAGTGTTTTATTAAAGAATAGTAAAACGATAAACAACAGTGTTTTATATAAAACACGTAATTAGAAGTATTTTCTAATGGAACACAAAATCGTGAAGCGTTCCTCATTCTATACATATTGTATGTCAAATACGCCCCGACGGCTGCCGGAGACGAATAGAGAAGTGGCGTTTGAACGAGTTTGATTGCAGTGCGCTGCGTGATCAGCGTTGTTCTCCGCGTGATGCGAGAGCGCGGAGCGCGCGCCGCCACTAGTGTGGGAATCTGTTGTGTCGTCCTTTATGTTTTCATCGAGCGATGTATATAATACATAGAGGTCGGTTATAAATAGTGTGCGAAGGCATATATGGAAAGAGATTTATAAGCAATAAACCATCAAGTAAGGCTATGCGCCCTTACTTAACAAATATAGAATTTAATAAAATAAAATATGAATTATGTGATAGCAAGACACATAATAATATAAATATATTAACATCTTCATATAAATATGCCTTGACAGCTTGGGCATTTACACAATAAAATACGACTGTTGTATTTATATCTATGTTAAAGCTTTTTGAACGCATAACACCTCGTAACGAGGTATACTCATCTGATTGGTTGAGGAGTGAGATACTAGCCGCTTACATTTGGTTCAGCTCTGAATCTGCATCTGACGAGATGTTTGAAACGGATGTCTGAGCTCTATGTTGACTTACTGAGTGCCTTATTCTCTTTTAACTTCTCACAATTAGAATTCAATATAAAGAGGAACACACCTCTATAAAATGTGCTGTTTTCGAACGCCTTACACCTCGGTATCGAGGTATGAAATTAAAGAGGAACACACCTCTATAACTTGTGCCGTATACATTTCTCTCACAAAGAAATGATTTTAGGGGGGGGCTCCGGTTTCTCTAATAAGAGATTCGATTATTAGATTCTTTCCACAGAATCGTGCCGGTTTTTTGAACGGTTCGTTGAGCTGTGCGACGTGGTCGGCGCAGAATGTTCTAGCAACTAGCAAAGTTTATAGAGACATTAACGGAGGCTGCATTCACGAAGTGTGGCTATCATATTATAATTATTAAGTTAGACGTTTTGCGGTAACCCTCACTCGGCCCGGGCATCATAGAACTAGCATTTCTGGTAGCGGGGCACCGTCATATTGCGGGATGGAGCATATGACCATCTTTCAATAGAAAGATGCCATCGATCTAAAGTTTGTCTGAGGACTTACTCGGATCGCTCCGCGTGCGTATCTGTGTCACCACAATGTGGAGCAATAGTATGTACATCTTGTAATAGAAAGATGCCATTGATCAAAAGTTTGTCTGAGGACTTACTCGGATCGCTCCGCGTGCGTATCTGTGTCACCACAATGTGGAGCAATAGTATGTACATCTTTCAATAGAAAGATGCCATTGATCAAAAGTTTGTCTGAGGACTTACTCGGATCGCTCTGTGTGCGTATCTGTAATACCATTCTAATATTGAACAGAATTGACCATCTTTCAATAGAAAGATGCCATCGATCTAAAGTTTGTCTGAGGATTTACTCGCATCGCTCCGCGTGCGTATCTGTGTCACCACAATGTGGAGCAATAGTATGTCCATCTTTCAATAGATAGATGCCATCGATCAAAGGTTTGTCTGAGGACTTACTCGGATCGCTCTGTGTGTATCTGTGATACCACTCTATTATTGATTGGAATTTTAAGTTCTTAAGAGAATTTGATTCTAATCACATTTTTGGAACTATATAATACACGAAGAGGTCCCATAAATGGGAAACACTTCGTGTATTGAAAAATATAAAGCAATTAATTTATAAAACATGAAAGGGGCCACATATATGAGAATCAGTTCATGTAATAAATACAGTGAGAAAGTGTGAGTTTAGGGATAGTCAGGATTTGTTTATGGTTGCATGAATTTTATCTTCCGAAATTCTAAAAGTACTTGAGTTATTTATGGACATAACATTGATAATAGGGTCCTAATCGAAAGACGATCACGTGCCAATCTAATACTTTTAAATTAAAAGTATAATAACCTTTAGAAAGATCTAAAACATGATGTAAATTGTGTATTTAGGTAATTCAGAATTGGTAAAAAATCATAACTTTCACAAGTTTTACTAATTTTTGTCCGGACCCTTTCCAAAACATCCAAAATGACTCGAGCTCGTAATGACGCCGTTCGCGCGTCCATTTGACAGTTTATGTCATTGTCAAAATAGTCAAACACATACTGACATTGACGTTTCGTATTACTCAGAGTAAATAAAGCAAATTTGGTTAGACAAATTCCTTATTCGGCCGTTCCTGACAAAGGGGTCGTCCCGACCCTGACATCACGTGGACCGGGACCAGCGTTACCAGTCTCTAACGGCTGGATCTGGAAATGCACCTCTCATACAAGCCTGCCTGACAGCCACTACATACAGGCCTGTAGAGCTCGAAATATGACACTTGCACTGAGGGAGTTCAATGCACATTGTCATAATCACCGCCATCTTTCACCTCACCGAGGTAGCAGACGAGCAGTCAGATGCGCCTCCAAAAGAACGCTCGATGCATCGCTTCAGGAGCGCGCGCGGTATGCGCCATCGCAGGCGTGCAGTATGCGCCGTCGTAGGAGCGCAGTATGTGCCTTCACAGGCCCGTAGCATGTACCTTCACAGGCACGCAGCACGCGCAGCATGTTCAATCGTTGAGGCTTGAAGTTGAGCGTACTCACCGCAGGTTGGGCGGACTACCCGCATGGTGGGCGGACTGACCGCATGATGGGCGGACTGACCGCATGATGGGCGGACTGACCGCATGATGGGCGGACTGACCGCATGATGGGCGGACTGACCGCATGATGGGCGGACTAACCGCATGATGGGCGGACTGACCGCATGATGGGCGGACTAACCGCGTGATGGGCGGACTAACCGCACGATGGGCGGACTGACCGCATGATGGGCGGACTGACCGCATGTTGGGCGGACTAACCGCATGTTGGGCGGACAAACCGCATGTTGGGCGGACAAACCGCATGATGGGCGGACTAACCGCATGATGGGCGGACGAACCGCATAATGGGCGGACTAACCGCATGATGGGCGGACAAACCGCATGATGGGCGGACTGACCGCATGATGGGCGGACTAACCGCATGTTGGGCGGACAAACCGCATGTTGGGCGGACAAACCGCATGTTGGGCGGACAAACCGCATGTTGGGCGGACAAACCGCATGATGGGCGGACTGACCGCATGATGGGCGGACGAACCGCAACATGGGCGGACTAACCGCAGGTAGATCGGACTAAACGAGGGATAACCGGACTAAGACCGTAGGCAAATTCGGACTAACCGCAGGTAGGTCGGACTGACCGAAGAATAAGCGAAAGAACCGCAGGTAGATCGGACTGACCGAAGAATAAACGGACTAAAACCTTAGGTAGATCAGACTAACTGAAGGATAACCAGACTACAACCGTAGGTAGATCGGACTAACCGCAGGTAAATCGGACTGACCGAAGAAAAAGCGAAACAACCGCAGGTAGATCGGACTGACCGAAGAATAAACGGACTAAAACCTTAGGTAGATCAGACTAACCGAAGGATAAACAGACTACAACCGTAGGTAGATCGGACTAAAACTGTAGGCAGATTGCAGCTGGTAGTCAGTGCTTCTCAACACTTCGCAGGAAACAGCTCGCAGTACGCATTTTTTTTTTTTATTTTTTTTTATTTTTTTTTTATTTTTTTTTTTTTTTTTTTTTTTTTTTTTTGAACACACCACGGCGAGCACTTCTCCTGAAACTAGCAGCGTTAACAGCACACGCAAACAATAGTTGACGCAGTATCAAGAGGCGGCATCTTGTCATTATGAAAACAGTACCAAAGTACAGTACACCGATACATGTTATGCTTAGATGCAGCAGTGTGTCGGAGCAACAAGCAACCTACATTGGTTCCTCAGCGACACTCCATGAAGCGATAGGCGACCTGGGCGGCCTCCTAAGCTTCTGGAACGAGCTCGGCTGCTTGGAATAAACCAGAGGGGACCAACACCGGAGGAATCACGCACAACGGCCAACATCGTGGCCAAGTGCGGGAAGAAAGAAGAAGAAGGCGGTACTTAGAACATGAATCTACTACTAGTAGTGTGTAGCGGAGACCATAACACTGTGTAAATACTTTTCCACTAATTGTTTTTACCAAAACTGCATTTAGTTAAACTTAACCATAAGCGATGTAAATTAGTATCGGCCAAAAGTCCCAATCATCGCTCGGTCTATTCTGACCTCAACTTACAAATCTTTTTAATTTTATATCACAACTGTTATTAATTTTGCATATGTTTATTTTTAACATTTTATTTTCCATTTAATAAGAAACCTGGGTAGATAACACTGCATCCAACAGATAACAAGTACCTCTAGCAACAGTCTAACAGATATATGCACGGGTGCCAGGAAACACACACCAGTGAAGCAGTGTTGTTCAGAACTTCAACTAAGTGAACTTTTTGTAATTTTTATAATGTGAATGATGCCGCTACGCTACATGTGTGTCCTCCTCAACATATTTCAATCACACAAATTGCATTCACAAATTGCATTAGTAATTAATTTTTAAAATTGTTATCACCTTCAAGCCGGTGAGACCTTGTCACTTGGTACAAGTACAAAACTATAACACACTGAATACTGCAAACATTGATTGACATAACAAATTTACATGCACATACATAAATGTAAATTGTTACTAGATTTCAATTATTACACATTGCATTAATTATTAATTTTAGAAATGATATAACTCACAGACAAGTGAGATCTGGTCACTTGGTGTAAACACAAAACTTTTTGAAACACACAGGATACATAGCAGCCAGTCAGTCAGAGAAATTAAGTTAAATAAAATATTTGTAAGTGTTTAACATTAAACTGTTCTTTCAATCTTTAACAATTATTTTTATTTAATTTTTTTTTTTTACTATCACTAACTATTTGACAACCCTCGGACGCAAACACACATGATAGCAAGTGATCATGCAATACAATGAAAGCGGGGTAACTTATTATTGGACTAGGATGAACACACAGTACACAGAACACCCCTTTTGTCTTCTACATGACGTTGCACTAGAATATCAAATCCCTTGGCAGTCTTGTTGCCTACAGAGACACGAATGAAGCCTTCTACTAACTATACTTGGGCTAACAAAGTCTCAATCGGCCAAGACAGGAATCGAACCCCAAGCCTACTCTTATGAATCAAATGTGCATACCACTGCACTATGAGGGCTGATATTAACATTTGTAGAGTTAGTTTTACATGAGTAATGAATTGAAACTCCAATAGAAAATTGACGCGCAATTATACGATTTATCAAATGAGATATCAGTTTTCTTACCAAACAATGACGAGAAGCTTATAAATCTGTTACCTCCAGTTAAAGCACCTGAATAATCCACTTGAATTCGTTACTTTTTGGTTCACTTTTACTTCATTCGTAGAGGCGAAATACCATCTTTGTATTTTGCATTGAAAACACTCGCGATGACAAATTTTGCATGTGGGCATTAGGTTGAATCCCAGTTCTGAATTTAGGTAATTCAGAATTGGTAAAAAATCATAACTTTCACAAGTTTTACTAATTTTTGTCCGGACCCTTTCCAAAACATCCAAAATGACTCGAGCTCGTAATGACGCCGTTCGCGCGTCCATTTGACAGTTTATGTCATTGTCAAAATAGTCAAACACATACTGACATTGACGTTTCGTATTACTCAGAGTAAATAAAGCAAATTTGGTTAGACAAATTCCTTATTGTGTTTATATTTATATGTGACGAATGTTTACCTTTGTATGGGACTTCGAAACAGTTACAGGGTCATGGAATAATTCTGAGCTTTTTGATTCTTCTATGAAATGCTTAGTACATTCCAAGCCCGGAGTCTGGAAGTTGGTGGTGTTACACCCCCGTGCCTCGGAGAGTATGTTAAGCCATCGGTCCCGGTCACTATCATCCACATCTGATAGTAATCGTTAATAAAATGAAACATTATCACCGCCAACCCGCATTGAAGCAGCGTGGTGGGTGTACGCTCCTTATCCCCTCTCCTATAAGGAGGGAGGCCTGGCCCTGTAGTTGGGCTTTAATAGGCTGATAATGATGATGATGATGATGTACGAGTATATTTTCAAATAATTTATATTTCGTTCTTGTTTACTAGGGGGAGCTCAACGTTTCAACTGCCGGGGCCGCATCCTCGGGGCGTACTACGCAGACGCCAAATCAGGATGCAAAGCTTTCCACGTGTGTGTGAGAGTGGCTGGTGGAGGCATACGAGACTTCAGGTTCTTCTGTCCCCCGGGCACCTTGTTCCACCAAGAGGCCCAGACTTGTACCGACTGGGGTGACGATGACCCACTTGCCTGCCTGGCAGACATCTACGATGGTCAGTTCGATCTCTACAAGATCGGATCTGGTGAGCTCGCTTTTGCAACTAACACTACTTAATTATAGCTTTAAATGTTTGTGTACATGATTGTCTTAATGTGTGTTCTAACCTAAATATTTTCAGAATACGTCTATATGTTATGGACGTTAGCGTAATACTAGTAAGTGACTTTAAATGGCGACAGTTCCTAGAATTTCTACTTAAAAATATTCAGACGACGAATTCAGAAGCGATTATGGTATTTACAATATTTTTGTATAATGTAGTGGAGGAAACGCTTAGAAAACTGCAAAGAAATTAGAAATGTGTTGTTCTTTAAAAGCTTTAACTGGCCAAATCAAGGTGTTGCATAAATCTGCCTACAAAATAAACAGTAGTTACTAAAATTTCGACTATTATACCGTTTGATATTGGTATAATAGAATAACAAAAAGCTTATGTAGCGCTTGTAGATGTGCTTATTTATGCAATAAATCAAAAACAAAAATTTTTCATTTCAACGAAGGTATTTTTCATTCAATAAGTTTCCTCAAAAAATAACAATAATTAAAGATAGTAACGTGATATTTTGTTTCTCAGGTTTTGACACAAAGAAAGTATCGACTTCCGGAAACCGAGAAGAAGAATCCGAATTTGGGCTTCAGAGAGCAGAAACCGGTGACCGCCGTCTGTCCCAAAACGCTGGATCAAATGGTGCTGCCTCTGACTTGCGAGCGGCACACTCTTCGGACTTTTTCACTGGCCAACGAGACCGTGGTCGGGATGAACAAGTAGCTCAAACCCAGGCCCCAACGTCAGTGCCACCAGGCCGCCCAGCATTCCAATCTTTTAGGAGAGCGACTACAGCACGTTCAACATATTCAACCACGTTGTATACCACACCTTCGCCACCTCCTACACCGAAACCACACAATCCACCTCATTACAATGGCCCTAAAAGAAAGTTGAGAAAGCGCCCTATATATACACCCACGGCACCACCGACAACCACCGCAGCCCAATACACTTTCCCCCCACAAACTTATTCGGAACAACCACAACAAAATGTGAATCGTAAAAATCCCACTTACATCAAACAGAATCCCACAACAGCAAATGCACCATCGCAGTACAAAGATGTAACTTCCCCTCCACAAACTTATTCCGAACAACCGCAACAAAATGTAAATCGTAAAAATCCTACATACATAAAACAAAATCCAACAACCACTGTTAATATACCTCCGCAATACAAAGATGAATATGTAGAGGTCAGTAAAATTAATCCAAAACAAAACAACAATAGATATTTCTCCAATGGTCCCTCTCCCACTTCATTTTCGCAAACTACACAGGCTCCTGGCAATAAAAACGATGGTCTCGTAGAGTTATATAACTATGAAATCCAGTCCACTCCTGGAACAAACACTAACAACAATCAACCATTCAAACTACGTAATAGTTTTAGTGTACAATCTGACTATTCTAAAGAGCCCGATTTTGTTAAAATAAGGAATTTCAATGAGAACAGAGGTTCGCCCACTACTACTACTACGGTAGACTACAATTCAGTCCGTGGTACAAGTACACCTGCATATAGAAACTTCAACAGTGTTTCATATGAACCGGAAAAAAATAACTTCGCCTCATTTTCAGGCGCCAAACAGAGCTATTACAATAATCCTACTACCACATCTGCCCCGACCACTATTTACACTACTACACGCATCGATCCCTATGCTAACTTGAACACCGTAGCTTATAATACAAACATAGGTTTTAATACTCAATCTTCAAACTACGCAGAGAGTGTAGAAGACGATGGGCAGTATCGACCACCACAAGGTGAGGACGATGGTCAGTACAGACCAGAATTATACGAGCGTGAATCCGAATTACTATCTGGTGCCCATTCTTTAAATATAGCAGCCAGTGGCAATAGATTGCCAGAGGACCAAAAACAATACAAAACTCAACAGCAAAAGTCTTCTGCTAAGACGGCCGCACCACGACCTTTTAGACCAGCACCGACGCAATCGCCAACTACTCTTCCGCCTTTGGAATACACAACCACAGTAAGACCTCGACCTGAACCAACGACCCTGCGAGCCTTCGATTATTATCAGACTTACACAACTACATCGAGACCTTATGAACCGCCGTCTGTCAATACATATACCATTCCATCATCCAGCAACGCGGTCAAAATAACAACTACATCAGCTCCTAGGACGACTGAACACTATCAACCAAGAGAAACTGCGCCTCCAACTTCACCACCAATATCTTATTCTTCGAAATCCACCAAACCACCATACTATTCCAAACCGATCCGTCAGGAGGACAACAGTTACGATTACGCCTACTACGATTCCGACCCAGGCTTTTCCCAATACGATCACATAGAAGAATTCGGTAGAACAAATACTAAAGTGTAAATGAGTATATTGCTCTCACTGCCATTATTTTAGTCGCCTCTTTAGATATCGAATTAAAACACTGCCTGTAAATGTTTTATTTCTAAGATCAGTGAGTTAATTATGCGATAGATAATCTTAATAAGGATTAAGTAAGTGCAATAGATACTAATAATAATTTACAAAATAGTTCAAATTTTGTCGTAAAAAATAGTACTGCAAAAAACGATAAATATTTATTAAATAAAAAAGATGTATTTTAAATATTTATTTACATTCTATAAATGCAAATCTGTTGTAAAAAATATGATCCGACACTAACCAGTACATGATTTGATTCAAATAAAGGTCTGATTCTCTGTGACATCATAATAAGTCGTAACAACGATACGAATTTTATTAAATTTCTCTTTATGACCCAATGACTTGGATATTATAAATTGTGGTTAGTTTTATTTTGTCACAGAGAATGTTAGTACTCTTGAAAATCTGAAGAGGCCTTCCGTTGTATTGAAGCCTTAAATTATTTTGTGATATTATTGTGGATGCTTGTGTTAAATTTATTGACTAAGTTAATACTATTAGTAATTAGGTAATATATCTCTTTTCCAGGTTGTCCTCGATGTTAGTTAGGCCACTATCCATTTTCCGGATAAAACTCAGGATTTTTACAGTCCTTTAATTTGTATTTTATTTTGATATAACTTTTATTTAAGTATATATTTTTATTCAAATTTGATGAAATCTAGTAATTGTAAATTTAATGATATTCGGAAAACGGATATTAGTATCACGGCCGGTTATTTATAATTTAAATTATAAAAATGTTACAGTTATATTCATATTTCAGTACAATAAAGTATGAGGAAGCTGCATATTGTAAAATATTTCTTTGTAAATAAATTTTTTTGTAAAAACATTATTTTGTTTTATTCAACGCTTAAAAAAATCAAGTTTATCAAACACTGTATGATAGAAACTAGAAAAAAATTTAATAAAACCGAGCACTTACGCGGTCAATACCAGTATAAGCGAATAAAAAATATTTCTGTCCGCTCATATTTTATTCATTGCTATGTGCTTCTATGTAAGGTATTGGTAATTATTTGTTTTAGAAACAGACGTTCTTTTGAGCATTTATAACAATTGTTTCTCTCCGCAATTATTTAATGCATGCTAGTAAGTTCACTGCACGGGCGTAGCCAACACGTAACATCGCCCGAATGCAGATTGAACAAAATCTCTATATATTGGGGACACGATGGAAATTAAAAACAAATATTTTTGTAATAGGTATAAAAAAAAATTGTTTTCAAGTTATTTAAGAATATAGACAATCCTCCTTTGCCTCCAAAAACTAAATAGGTACATAGGCTAACCGTTAGGCCATTGTTGCCCAAAGTCATCCAGTCGGACCCACAGGAGTCCACAGGAGAATCAACATGTTTCATAAATAAATCCGCATATTTTTTCACTCATTTTGCTCTTCAACCAATTTTAATATTAAAATTCTCTATTTAATAATACTTTAGAACAAAACTAATTTTAGTCAGTATTCCGTCGGTGGAAACGCTTTATTTTGGTCAAAGCGTTGCCGTCAGTTATTGAGGATACCCTTATTACTATTATTAGGAAAAAAAACCTGTTTTTCTTGAGTCTTATATTGCAATCTCCCAAATCGCAAAAGATTACCTACAAAACATATAGAAAATTAAAAGTTAAAATATTACAAACCCCTATTATATAGCCTCGTGATTGCTGTGAGTTTGACTGATGTGCATCGGCTTAGGTGAATTTTCATACTAAAATATGCATTTTCCTTTTAAAAAGTCCTAAATATATAGAACTAAAATGTCGGCTTGACTTGAAATATTATTTGTATAATAGAAGTTAATATTTTAAGAAGCTTAGCGACTGTTTCTTGTTATAACTTGCATATTCCATATTCAGCACCTACATGTTAGACGTTATTTTCGAAAACTGTTTTTTCGTGATAAGCAAAAAACACTTCATAGATAGTTCTAATCTTGACATATAAGCAAATGGTAGGAATGTAGAGTTGCACCGGAACCGGTGGAGCCTCTGCAACTCTAAGTCTAGCTAAATTTTGAAAGTGATCTATGAGTCAAAAGACACTAGAAAAACGAAGACACGCAAGTAGTATATCAGTCAGAGGAGTAAGTCTTAAAATCTATACTCCTTTCAGAATCGCATAGCCATTACTCATTGCCAAACATGAGGTGTAACAAAATTAAACTACGGTAACATGTATCATTAAGGTCGTGGTAGGTATAAGTTTAATTAGATACTACAATATTATTTCAGTGGTTCAATAAAGTAAACTGTTATTTTTCAATATTTTGATAAATGATTGATAAATCCAAAAGATCCAAACTCAGTACCTTTATTTTTAAATCTCGTAGTGTCGTCTATTGGTAAGTAGAAATATTACAAATATTTACTATTCAACAATAGGTGGCGCTACTTAACTATAAACTAAATAAGATGATAATTAGTAAATAAAATTTACATAATCTAATTTATTTTTTGGTGATTCTATTTATCACTTGCTACTTAAGTTCCTAAAATAAAATTGTAAGCCTGGACTACCGTGATTAATTCTTTGAATGCGAGCCTGCGAATCCCTTCGAACAATTTGGCGATTCTACGCTGAAGTAAACAAAATTTTATTTTTGTTTTTAAAACATCACCACATACACATTCTTTATTAGTTAGCCGGTCCAGGTATCCTAAAATTCTTTGCGTTTCTACCAATTAAAATTGATTTTTATTTGTAATTTAAAAGATCCACAATAACTTTTACATAGCTTTCTTTTTGCTAACTAAGAACAGAAAAACAGAATGTTTTATAGATCTAAATACAAAGCTGTGTGTGTACCTATCTACAGCAAAAAATACTTAAAGCTTTTTTTAAACCCCTGGAAAAGAGTTATTTATTTATTCAGTACAAAATTAGCACTTGACTGGAATCTCAGCTGATGGTAAGTGATCTAATCTGAGATGTAAGCGGGCTAACTTTTTAGGAGTGGGATGAAAATCCACACTCCTTTCCGTTTCTGCTCGGCATCGTAACGAAAGGATAAGTAAATCATTTGGCGGTAGGGTGGTAACTAGCCACGGCCAAAGCCACGCCACGAATCAAACCCAGGACGCCCGTCTTATAAATCCACTGCGTCACGGAGACCGTCAAAATGTGTTGCAATTATAACATATTTGACGTGTGTATTTGTGGCATCATAGCTTTTAAAAGAAATGGAAAGAATAAGGTGCATTTTTTTGTATGAAAAGAGACCAGAGTGCAATGTGAGTTTGTTACCGAGCGACAGCGTAAAAACGTAACGCAAATTTATATGGAATTTTAGTAGCGCTATCTAGTTATAGCGAGAGTAAACGCTTTTTTTGCTATATAATTTGACGTTATGAGTGACTACGTTTTTACGCAGTCGCTCGGTGAAAAACTCACACTTGCCCCACTGAGTGCCTAGGTGAGCTTTCACCAAAACAAATCGAAAACTTCACATTCGCGTAAAGTCAAATTTTATATGGAATTGAAACAGCGCCCCTGGCGATATGGCGAGAAAACTCAAATGGGTGAGTGTCAGTGTCATATAAAATTTGCGTTTACCGTTCTCGATTTCGATGCGGTAAAATCTTACACTAGCCACAGTAAACGAAATTGTTATTTTGCTATATAAGATGAAGGTCCGATAAGCCAAATCGAAGGCATCAGCGTTTTTCACCATGAAATAGTCAATAGTTACATGAGTGTCGTCGAGATAATGTCGTGAATTCATGACTCTTATGGGATTTTCAAATTTCTCAATTTTAACTTGTTCATATATTTATACGAGTATTTCATGTTCAATACAGAAGTAGGTAGCTGCAATTAATAACTGGAAATATTTAGTTAGACATGTTCTTATATGACACTCGTGGTTTTTTACCACGGAATAAAACTAGTTATTTACTTAGGTACTCGTAACATTGTTAGCTTCTAACTACGACTTCTTAGCAACAAAATCATCTTGCTGGTTCTACAAAAAACAGTTGAAATATTTTTAATTGACTTAATTCAGAGGTTTCCCAGCTCTAAGTATGAGTCGAGCATGACTCATGATTTTAAAAACCTCTATATTCTAGTAACAAAGCTTAATAATCGCTGTAAATATTGCAGGTTTTAAACATCAATATCATATTTTATTAGTCCAGTGCTTGTAGTTGACACTAGTAGGTAGGCCTTCGTGGCGCAGTGTATGCCGGTAGATTTATATGGCGGACATCCTGGGTTCGATTCCCGTCGGGGCAGATTGAGATTTTTCTTAATTTGTCTTGGTCTGGCTGGTGGGAGGCTTTCGTGGCTAGTTACCACTCGACCGACTAAGACGTGTGGACTTTCGTCCTACTCCTACCAGATTAGCCCGCTTCCACCTTAGATTGCATCATCACTAACATCAGATGTAATAGCAGTCAAGGACCAGCTTGTAGTCGATAAAAAATGACTTATAGTAGAGACTAGTAGGTAGGCTTATAGTAAAAACTAGGTATAAGAGAGACGTCTTGAGTCCGAAGTTTGGAAGTTGATGGCGTTACACCCCTGTACCTCAAAGAATACGTTTAGCCGTCGGTCCTGGTGATGCTATTAACATCTGATAGTGATCGTTAAAGAGTCAACAGTACAACCACCATAAGCCTAAGTTTAAGCTCCATAACCCGTCTCCTATGAACAGGGAGGCCTGGCCATGCAGTGGAACAGTCCACTGCATGGCCAGGCCTCGGGACTTACTGTTAATAGGTCTTGAGTTTAGTTATGACTAAGTTTGTCCCATAATTTAACCCGCGAAAAAACACTATAAGATTCAACAGAACTCTACAGATAAGTTCATTATAGGTTGGTATTGGTATTTCTCTCCAAGGTGATCGCAAACGATGCAGATGTGGTAACATGATATCTGCAACATTTCGTCGAGGCTAATGAAACGATAAAATACGATAGTCAAAATTTATTTAAATAATTATCAAAAGTTGGATTACAAACTTTTTTATATGTTACAAAATATATACCGCCAACAGGACATCCAATTTAATTAATAAATTACCAGACTCTAGCGATTTCGTACTTGTAATTATTCTTCCGCGTGATAAGTGTTTTCATTCCTTTGCTCTCAATAAAATTTACGTTATTCTTACCCGCTAACTAACACTGAAGAAGGAGGATTTAAATTCCATATTCCTTCTCACTTTGAAAAATGGATAGAGAGCTGGCACTGGAGTGGGCCGTTGAGATGATAATCATCGGTTTTGAGGGTTTAAAAGCTGTAAGCTTCACCCGAAAACAGGATTACTAAAATATTTTTTAAAAACCTTTATATATCTTTTTCCGCTTTTACGCGCTGTTACTTCCCACGAAAATGTCGTCATTTACAAAGAATGTTGACGGTCTCTGTGGCTCAGTGGTATGCGCAGTGGATTATCCTGCAGAGGTCCTGGGTTCGATTCCCGGCGGGGACGATTTAGATGTGCATCACATATTATCAGATGTAATTGCAGACAAGGACTAACATGTAATAAATAAAAAAATGGTATCATAAAAATTTTACATAATGAAATGTCATTATTGGTAGGCTGTAATCAATAATAGTAATTTTTATTATAATTTCAGAATTAGGATGGCGATGGATACTCTACCACTACTGGATATCATCATTATCAGCCTATTAAAGGCCCACTACAGGGCCAGGCCTCCCTCCTTATAGCAGAGGGGATATGGAGCGTACACTCACCACGCTGCTCCAATGCGGGTTGGCGGGCTTAGGGTGATAATGTTTCATATATTAACGATCACTATCAGATGTTGATGATAGTGACCGGGACTGACGGCTTAACGTGCTCTCCGAGGCACGGGGGAGTAACACCGCCAATATGGCAACCGACTCTGGGCTTGGAAAATACTGAACATTTCATAGAAGAATGAAAAAGCTCAGAATTATTCCGTAACCCGACCCAGGAATCGAACCCAGGACCTCGTGATCAAAGCCAGATAGGCTCACCACTAGACCAAGGAGGCAGTCTACAGCAACTACTGGATATAGGATTATCAAACCATGCGATCTGTTTAATATTGTTGTCAAGCCAGCTACTTGGGCGTCGATTAACACTTTGGTTTCCGATGCAAGGTCGCTTTTCTTCAAGGGCTCAACCTTTGAGAACATCGAGACTCACACGTTCATCGTTTCTTCAGATCACGTGCCCTACCCATAACCATTTCAACTTTGCATTTTATATTAAACTATGTCAGTTTGGTTTTGTAAGGTAATAAATACTGGTAGAAAATGCCTTAGTACATTTTCCGTTTGTATAAAACAAACAACGAACGCTTTACCTACTACCTGTAGACAAAGCGTCGGCATAGGAAAAATATAGACAAACCACATTTGCAGTGCATATTTTTGTGCGTTGGATCTTATCTTTACGCATCACACGTAACGAATGCGTAATTGATGGAAATGGAGCTTAATGTGATATGACGCATGCGATACACATGCCAATGCAAGCCTGTGAGTTGATTCACTGAGATCACTTCCTTTTACATTCAAACTTGATTACATAAAACAATAACAAATCAATACACCGTTCACACAGATTTGTATTATTTTATTTGTTTACATATTTTTGTTACAATCTGAAGTAAACGGATCATTTATTTACAAAATTCAAAATAAAATTTCAATTCAAAAAAGTGTCCATAATTCGGTGTGAGGGTTTAGGAATGAGACAGAGAGAGCCCGAGATGCATGCATTAAATCTGAAATATAGCCCTCTCTTTCACCCCATCGGAAGAGCGAGCGATATTTTTTTTATGTTTCCCGTTTTCTCTACTCGTCACATCTTTTCCGCATCGCAAATCGTAGGCCTACAAGTTTTTGGATAGATTATAGTCTGGAACAATAAAGAGCTTCCGCAGAGTAGTAAAATCTTAAATTCTCATTGTAGAAGTCGTGGACATCAGCTATTTAGGTACATATACCTACCTAGGCCAGTGACAGGTCGATAAGTACTTAAACTGTGTTCGTCATTAAATAAAGTTATTAACTTACCATTAACACAACATGCTATTTTATGTTCGATGAGGTAAGCACAGTGCACATAAAACAGTTAGTTCTCCACAAGCAAATATATACTCATACCTTCTTCACGGAATATCAGGGAATATATCATTACTAGCTGACCCGGCAAACGTTGTTTTGCTTTAAAAAAAATTTAGATAAAAATTAGATAGTAGCCGATTCTCAGACCTGCTGAATACGCATACAAATTTAGTAAAAATCGGTAAAGCCGTTTCGGAGTAGTACGGTAACTAACATTGTGACAGGGAAATTTTATATATTAAGATAAGCCTTTTTTAACGGCCGTATAACATCATACCATTCTTATAAGAATTGCGAAGGAACTTAGACTTATCGTGAAGGCTCCAATTTGGGTCGGAGATAACATTATCATAATATTTACTATCAATGTTAATGACAGGGAGCGTGCGTACCGAGGCACGGGGTTGTAATGCAACTTAGCTTCAGGCTAAAAACTTTTACTTACCTCGGAAGAAAAATAACTCTCAACATTTTATAACTCGACCGGTACTCCAACCCAGACTCTCGTGATCAGAAAGGTATGTAAGTATATATGGGTAGGCAAGGTTAACAAGATGATACGATCCCTTTGCAACAAGTTCGTCTGAAGGAATTTAGGATAGTTTCCTGGTGGCAAAAACAAAAATATCTAATATCAATCTGAAAGTGCGACAAAATTTCAGGCGTTTTACTTAACTCAGGGCAAAGCACTTCAGGATTTGGTTTAAAAGGGCATTATTCGCAGTGATTAAGACGTCGATTGTGTATTTATTCGTAATATTAGGAGGGTCATTCACCTCTTACGTTAAATGGAATCGATAAACTGAGAGAAAGATCAGCCACAAGAACTGTAGATTGCAGTAAAATAAAACACATTCATTTTATTAAGTCCCGTATAATGTGAAGAACTTACATAATTCCATTTAAAAAGGTACTCGTATATTATAATAGTATTGTACTAATCGCTCTTTATAAAAGGCAATAAAATTATTAAAGAACAGTTTATTTATCTTCTTCAAGCATTCGGTATAAAAATGTTTCAGTGTTCTATATTATTTTTGGCTTATTGTTATTTTCTTCACTATCAATAAGATGAAATAGTAATGTTTAGACAAGTCTGTATGTACCAAAATCATAGAAAATGAACAGAATGTTCAATAACTCAGATATTATGCAACTATTGAAAGTATAGGTTCATATTTACAAATTACCTATTGTACATGCTAGATTTCCTTAATTTAAGATGCATAGGTAATAGTATAAAAATATAAAATAAGAGTAAGACCTACAATGAATACCTTGTCTTTTGACAGTAAGACGATGTCTTAACTAATAGAGCGAGAAACTGTAGTGGACAGACTTTAGTCATTTTACACAAGCTGAAAGTTTATCAACCCATGCTCCTAAAGCCGATAGACATGTGGAATTTAGACCATCGAGGCACTATAGGAAACAAATGTATATAGATACTTTAGATCGTACAAGTACAAAGCGTATTTTTTTTACATTTTCTTTGGAATAATATGAGAAAACATGTCCTCAGTTGCCATACACATAGCTTTGCTAAAAAAATACGTTTTATATTTCACATTAAAAAATGCGTTTTATTTTGTTTTGACTCTTGTAACAAGGTTTAACAAACTTCCAGATGACAGAGAAAATGACTGAGGTCTAGTC
Source organism: Mycalesis mineus (assembly GCA_034621355.1). Lineage (NCBI taxonomy): Eukaryota > Metazoa > Arthropoda > Insecta > Lepidoptera > Nymphalidae > Mycalesis > Mycalesis mineus. The sequence goes on along the minus strand of CM067887.1, from coordinate 6,951,892 downwards.
ACCACAAGCTCTTAGACCACAAACACTTAATAAATATGTATCACGGCCTTAAATGGACAACACTGCTGTCGATTTTTAGCTGGAAAGGACTGACTACAATACAGAAATCATTAGAAAATATATTACATAAATTTACAAACTGGAATTCCCATTCTCATTATCTTTACACGGACTAAAAGATAAAATTCTGATAAAATCATGTAAAATGTTTAATTAGTATAATATTTTAATAAGTTTCACACTTTTTTATGTGCTTTATTCAACTATCGCAATTTTAATTTGTGAGGTCATCTATATTGTAGTCAGTGTACACAATCCCAGCACTGTAATAGCCTTGTATTATTCTACTATACATCTAACACTTTTTAACTAATTGAGCTTTTGAGATTCACTTTTGTACTTTGTCCGTCATTTACAATTGACACGTACACTTAGATTCTCGAGTTCATTCACCCCAACCATGGCACACGTTAATCTAAGCCCCCTCTCTTTACATCGGCAGATGTCATCTGTCGACGCGTCTGCCGATGTGTAGACGGGGGTATTTGGATGTCCGTGGTAGGTATTTCACCAAGTCTGCCACCAAGCCCTGTTTTCTGTTGTCTGTTTTTGATCACTGTGAGGCCACCGCTCCTGCCATCCTCTGTCGGACATCGCCTAACGCTGATCCGTTGCCGAATCCGTTGAGGATGGACAGCTTCCTCTCTTTGGGCTCAACCTTCGACGATTCCACTTCAACTTTTTCTTTCATCTTCATGCTCTGTTGAAAAAAATATTAATGAATAATTATTCAAGATTTTTCGAGAAAGTAAAAAACTAAAGGATTTAAAAGTAGTGCCAGGTCGAAACTTTTTGTTAGCAAGTAATTACGTTATTAAATATCTAATTCAAATTGTCAATATGCCAACAATTTATTGTTAATTACCGAAAAAAATCTTGCTCGATTATCTGTATCTACTATTCAAATTATTTATTCAAGTACCAAAATTATCATACAAAAGGTATACGAAAATTCAAAAAAATTACTAAAGGTATAATATAACATGTTTAATATATTCCTGGTTTGCTTTGTTATGGTCAAACAACATCCTTTGACAAAATATTAAAAAAAAAATAGCAATTATTACATTATAATATGTTAAATTCCGAACATAGTAAAAAAAGCTTTGATATCCAAATGAATCAATCAATCAAAAAGTACAAAAATTAAACGACCTTATTACGTTGTATGATTTAGAAAAAAATTGTAACTGAAGTTTGGTTATATTTATACTATGATGTATTTACCTTTGCCTTCTTGATATAGGCTTGTTTGTAGAAGTCTGAGAACAGGTAGTAGAAGAGCACTGCATGCATGCCGATCCACCAGACGAAGGCACGGGGATAGTCGCAGTCGATGAACAGAAGTTGGAACGCGTGGAAGAATACTAATACAAATTGTACCTGTGAACAATTCGGTGAATGAGACGTCATCATCACTAGCAGCATCACAAGCAGCCGGAGTAGCGCAAGACCAACAGTGGACACAATTTCAAAACTAGTCTTAAGAATGCGCAAAAGAGGCCTATGCTTCTTTAAGGACTTTCTAAAACTACATGGTCTGACCTTCCCTGCAAACATTGCCTTGTAAACAGTATAGTATAATATCATTGGTCTACTCAGTGGTGGATCGAGCATGTGTGGCAATTCCACCACCTTAGGAGCCCTATGTATTAGCTCTTTGAACATTGTATTGTAGCACTTTTAGCTTTAAAGCTAAAAGGACTAACATGCATATTATGCATGTTAATATGTCAGCCAGTGAGTTATACTTTTATATTATATATCATATACCTAACTTTAAATTATAGTTTGCTCGAAAGATCTCTATTAACAAGGATGAATCATTATGGCGCAGTTTCCTTTTTATTAAGTGTTTACGTCTTCACTAAGGTATTGACCTTAGACTGCACGAAACGTCCCAGATACTTGCTTTTCTACAAAAACTCTTAACCTAATTTTAACCTTTAAAGAGATGGAAAATTCTTGAATCATGCATTCATTTTTACTGTCAATATTTATTGAAAAACAAAGTGCTTTCATACAAACTGAAATCCACTATTTAACGACATAGATGGATTTTTAAAATTCTTCAAAAGAAATATGTCCTATATTTTTTAAACTGTGTGCAAATTTTCATCATTATTACTTTAAAAATGATATATATATTTGAAAAATAATATGGTTTGCTCGAAACATTGCTACTAACAAGGATGACTCATCGTCTTGTAGCTTCCTTTTTATTAAGTGTTTACGCGTAGGCTATGGTATTGACCTTAGACTGCGGGAAACGTCCCTTTTACTCGCGCTGATGCAACCAACAATTACTAGCCTTGATGTTACACTTAATTAAAACCGGCCTTAGAAATGCTTTTGCATGCAATGCCTACCGCAGACATTGAAAATCTAACCACAAAAGCCTACAAAAAAATCAACACTTGAAATGTAAATAAAATAAAAAGAACAGGTTATTTTTAGTACCAGAAGATCCTTTTTTACGTATGTAAACAAGAGTTATTAAATTACATTTAATAAAATTTGATTTATGCCACCATTAAATTATAATAGTGGCAATATTTTATAAACAGATTCGTTAGTATTGGCTGCTTTGGTAACCTTCGGGGTAGTTCGGTACTTACCATTTGTAAAGCTGTGAGGTATTTCTTCCACCAGAGATACTTTTGCACTTTAGGCCCAAGAGCGGCAAGTAGGTAGTAAGAGTACATCACTATGTGGACGAAGGTGTTCAGCATGCCGAAGAAAGTTGAGTGACCACCTAGACATGAACAATACAATATTAGAACCAAACAAAATTATTATAATCGTTATCATCAATATCAGCATATTTTAAACAAGGCTTCCCTCATATAAGGTCGGAATACGAAGGACGCTTCTCCCATGCAGGTTGGGTTGCTTGACATAGTATAAGATATTTTTTATAATATTTTGTAGTCTTATAACGATCAGTAGGATAGAGATCATACATGGAGGGAGACCTGGCGTTGCAGTGAGCCGTTAAAGGACTGATAACGATGAATGTTCCGGTCGTTATCATTAAAATATGATAGTGATACATTTTAATAATAACGATCGGGATTCCCGGGAGTGTAACAATACAAAATTCAGCCTGACAATTTTGAAAAAAAAGTATATAGCCATTTTATTTCGAGCAAAATAACACAAAAAATATACTTATCAGTGCAATATTATTTTTAAAGATACTCCACTATCCGTCTGTCAGTCTGTCAAAAGACTGTATCTCATAAACCGTGATAGTGACAATTAAAATTGTTGTGAACAGTTGTTGTAGAAAATTACTGTTTGCTTCGCGCCGCGTTGCCGGAACAAGCAAGCTCATGACTAAGGACCCCGAATGGATTCGAAACTAGTCGGGCATACTCCGACAACCGTGACGTGAGTTTCAGCTGTTTATATTTTAATAATTAATAATATCATTGTTGATATTTGTACCGCTATCAACTGTGTTTTTTAAATGCCGTTTTTATACGAAAACATTTTTTAATTTGTTATTGTTGGTATATATTGACGTAAGTATAATAATTAATAATTAATAAGTTATACTATGACGTAATTTTTCTTACAAAGTTAAGGTAAACTACTCTACGCAATATTAAAATTTTAAAAAATAAAACAATACAATTACAAAACAGGAAATATTACTTTAACATTATGTAATAAAAAAATGAATGAAAATAAGTATATGTAAATACTTACGGCTATGTTTTGCCACAGATGTATGATATGTATGAGATTAGCATGGCGTACCTAGGTGAATTTTGTTAAAATTCTATTCACCTTTTTACACGTACGTAGATAAAGTGAATAATTAAATTAAATTATCATCTAGTATTATAAATAGTACCCTATTTTTAAAATGTTAACGTGTATATTTTTGCCTTTTTACGGCTTACGGGGCAAGTTCTTCCTCCATATAATGGGAATTGAAGCTTAGACGTAACTCGGCACTCTAATGCAGATTGACAGGCTTAGGATGATGTTTGATCACCCTTCGAATATTAAGACGTGCTCTCGGAGTGCGTATAGCACTTCTAAACTCCAGGCTACTACTGAGAACTTCCTCGAAAATCTAATAGCCAGAAAATTTCATAGATGACTCATAATCGGAAGCCACATGTAGACAAACCAACGAGACAGTAAAAAAAACATTTTCGCAAATAAATTAAACGTAGCTTTAAGCATAAAAATCTTTAGTTCAGGCAAAAAGTTTTGCGCGTGATAAAAATGTTTGACTTCGCATTTTTACAATACTTAGTAACTTTACATTTGCCTTTCTTCTTCTTAAATTGTATCTTCTAACAAATGTGACAACACAATATGACTTTTATGTGGCGACGTTACAATTATAGCCACCTAAATAACAGTGTGTTGCGAGTGATTTATGTTATTTAAAAATAGGTATTCTAATTGTGGATTTTTCCATATTATAAAAAACAAATGGAATATTACGCGCGTTGTTATTTAATAGCCTTAGATCGAGAACGAACGTAATTATTCTTTATTTGTTTATATTGTTGCTTCCGATTTGGCGTAGGTTCTGGACCAGTTCTCTATACGAGAGTAGATTAAGTTTACGTCATTATTGCACTTTGTCGTCATACAGTTAATCAGGATTTAGAAAGTTGATAAAATATGCATTTATAATGGTTTACATTACATTTATTCCTTATTATGTACCTTATTCGCTATCGTATCGCTATACGATAGCGAAGTTGGCTACCGATAGAAGCCGGTGGAAAAAATGGACCCGTTCGAAGTTGGGATCTTACCAGGACCACGATATTCAGTAATGAATGAACGACTGCAGAGAGAGAGTACGTAAGATGTACCTTATTGGCCCAGTTGTTAGGCTGTCCGGCTACGGATGGTAATAGGTGTTCGAGTCCTCATTCTTACTAAAGGTGTAAAATATTGTTTATATTACATAATTATTTATACACTATTTTTACACCACAAAACAAGGAACCAAACAAAAATGCAGTAAATTAGTACAGAAAAAGTAGAACTACCAAAATTAACCATATAGCGTGGTAGAGATTTTTCCAAGCAAACTAAGAATTAGGAAAATGCGAGGACAAGAAACTACAAGTGCAAGGCTCTTTTTTAATTTAATGTTTCAATAAATTGCGTTGTTCAAGAATGTTCACTTATTCCTTGAATGTTAACAGCAACGTCTTAATAGAGTCGAACTCAGGACCTACGTCATATAAATCCACCACATAACACTGTGCCACGGAGGCCATCATAATATGAATGAGATTATTAATCTACAAAGATCATGTTGGTAGGTATCTACCTACCAATATAACTGTATATCGACGATTCGTAGAAGCTTTTAATTAACAAAACGAATTATGATTAGGCGGGTATATGTGTTCGAGTTTTTACTAAGCTTGTCAACAGTGAAGATTTGATTTGTGGTTATGGTAAAAAATATGTATTGAACGTCAAATAATAATTACAAATATATACCTAATATTCTTGTATCTTCGTCATTATTTTAACCGGAATAATGTATCGTTTAAATTGGGGTTTTTTGCATCCTTGGGTTCAAAATAAAGTTACTTTTTATTTATTACCCACGTAGGAATAACAAACGCAAAAACAGATTGTAATAACATTTTTTTTTGGATTTATCTCAATTAAGCTTCGAATCCAATAAATTTTTCATAAACATTTTTACTACCTGAACCTTATAATTTCACTCGCTTAGATCCTGAAAGAGTGTGAGAACATTAGGATAAAAATATAGATAAGTTATGGGCTACTCCAGACTATAGTCTAGCTTGACTTTTCAAAAGTGCTTATAATAATTATATGCCTAATTGAAATAAACGATTTGTGTCTAATTCCTTCAACTTCCTTAAAAAATATAATTTTGTACAGATTACTCCGAATATTAATACTTACTGACACGATCTCATTAAAGCTTGTGAACATGTGAAATAATAAAAGTTGCATAATGTAATGAAAACGATGGTCGTTAGTCTAGAAAATACATACGCCATCCTTATGTGTTTATCCAATTACTGGGGATATGCAATTCAAATATGTACAACTTACTGCTGCAGTACAAGTTTACTCTGCCAAATGAGTAAATACTAATGTTATATTTATATACATGTTTAGGGTGCGTTTATGTAGAAAGGACGATGGAATCTAAGACAGAAGCGGGCACATTTGTTAAGTGTACGATGAAGTCCACACTCCTACACGACATCGTACCGGAACACTAATTTGATTGGCGGCACGTCTTTATCGGCCCAGCCCGAATTCGAACCTCCCAATTTATAAATCCACCGCACACGGAGTCAGTAAAAAATCTGAGTATTTATAATTTTATTTCCTATCTCCGCAATACACACACTAATGCTATCATTTTTAATCTAAATTCCAACCTTAATTCCTTTTTTTATTATTAAAATTATAATGTATATAGATTCTGCGTGCTCTTGCCGACTTTTTTGAGCATTTAATTCCTTTTCTCACTTGTGTCTATTCAATTACAAAACATATTCACACAGCCTCTATTGCTACTATACCTCTTTAGGGCGAAATAAACGCCTTAGCAGTGAAATACCGCTCACGTCTTCGTTTCTATATGAAATAAGTACTAAGCATTAAATAATATTTTGCCAATTACATTTCCATCTCCTTATACCACTAAAAGCGCAACATGCGAAAATTTTAATTCAGTTTATGAAAATTACAATTTGTTAAAGGAACATTTCCTTCCAAATTGCTTGCTTCATTATAAATTACTTTATTGTAAGCACCTATATAAAAATATTTACCTAGATTTTTCGAATGCTTGCAAGGTTTTCTATACAATTAATTAGCCAAAAATATGTGGAGGTCAAAATTCTCTTTATATCCGAGTGAACATACTTGAATTATTTTTTTTAGGATATAAAATATTCTAACAAAGGATGCGGTGAGCGAGATCATCAGATGTAAATCATAATAAAGGCACAGAGCGGAATGTGTGCGTATCGTGACTGGCGTACTAACGCCTTTATATTTTTCTTTTTAAAAGACAATAAAGGCTACTCCTTAGGGTGCGTTTTCACTATGTCGTGGCGGTAAATTTATCGTTGGACGACAGTCGCCTTTTGGTATTACCTTTGTAAAAACTTTTATCGTCATGATGTCGCCGAATTTTTTTTTACAGTTGAATGACTGTCGGTTTAAAGCAACCTATATTGATTTATAGAAGAATAATGTCTTTGAAATATGGAATGGTCAGTTCGGCGCATGCGCGAGCAAGCTGGGCAAAGACTATCATCATTCAAATTCAAACAAACTGTGGTCCTACTCAAAAGTTTTTTAAAACCGAATGTATATTTTTGTTGTATCAAGTAGGTACATATAAATTTTAAGTCTTATGTGGTTTTACTGATTGTAGAAATTCAACCAAGAAGCCTTTAAGACAGACGTGGATAGGGGCTCTCATTGAATCGTGATCGTGACGGTATTTTATATCATCTCGTGACATATGTATACATCCATTTACTTCGTCGGTCTATCGTTTGGGTTTTCTGGACGATTTTTTTTACAATTTTATGACTGTTCTATCATAATAATTTCCATTTAAATATAGATGTCATGACAATTCAAACTGCATAGTAATTTGTCACCACGACATAGTTGGACCGCGCCCTTATTGTCCATAAGTACTAACGTATAATACACCATAAAATTACAAAGAACATGTCCTTAGATAAGTTATTATGTGTCTACGGCATTAGTTGGGTACTTGTTAATTACATACGGTCTTGTAATTATTATGAAACTTCCATCATAAAACTGACAACAACTCATATCAGAATTACTTAACAAACGTAATGTTCATTTCGAGCATTTATGAGTGATCATAACGCTTTTTGTATACCTTTAAAATATAAAGAATCCTTAGTCGTTTCTAATGCGTGCTCTATTATTAAATCTAAATAAATAAGTATTCAGTGATTTTTTATTTCAAATATTTGTAGTGTGAGATAAGATTTTAAGGTCTGATCTGATGTTTAATATAATATCTATAGGTTTCATTATTTGTTCATATACCAAACATCATCTAAGTACAAGAACCCTACAAGAAAAAAAAAACTTAACTAAATTGAAATAACTAATTTAATTAACAAACTTTGTATCTATAAGTATAGTTAGTGCAGATTTAATGCTATATCATCTTTAGAATGTTAAATTACTGATAGAAGATAGAATTGATGTGTATAAATAATTATTATTTACATTTTTTTTGTCGATTTGAAGAGAGCAAACCAGCATGCGTGTTGCCTGATGTTAAGAGATTACCGCGAGCCCTTAAACACCAGGGGCACTGCTTATGCCTTGCCAACCTTTGAGGATAGTGCTAATTCGCCCCCTAAATACCTCCATGTTAAAATTTACAGCGGAATTAAATGAAACGATTCTAGAGAAAGCACCTATAGACCAGTACGAGCACTATGTTAATGTCTCTCAAAACTCTACTAAGTTCGAAAGCGCTTCAACAATTCAATACTTACTACCTTCGTGCCAGTAGGATATATCAAAAAATATATTTTCATATTTAATATCATTGCTTTTTAAGCAGAACGCGTCGAAGATCTAAACAAATTGTGCGCAACTCCGATTTTACCATGTATTCCATATCTATGCAGGTAGATATAAGCACAGCATGATAGTATCCTGAAAGCTCTTCAACACTTACTCACCTCGTGCCAGCTGGAGTATATTTCCATATTTAAATCATTGCTCTTCAAACAGAACGCGTTGAAGACAATTTCTAAAGCAAATTGTGCGCAGGCGTCGCATAGTTGTTGACTGTTGACATTGTCCACGAGTACACTCGCGTACACATCAAATATTTACAAGAGGCTCGGTTAAATCATTACCTGGCGTGAACTTGACTCCGAACCACACGGACATCGGCATAATGCCATGGTGAATGACGTGCAACTTCGACACGTGGTCAAACTTCTTCCGCATTACGAAGAAGATCTGGAATGATTAGAACATGTCAATAAATATACTACAATTCCTAATATTAGTACAGCCACAGAATAATATGTAGTGCAAATACATAAAATACAAAAATCCAAATTTTTTTTATTTAATTTATGTTACTTTTTTAATTTTTTTTATAATATTGGACAAATCTTTTCTAAATTACTAATATTATATTTTTCCTCCAGCAGTTAATCTTTAATTGGAGTTCAAAGGAATATGCCTCAAAAAATGATATAAAAACTGGATGAATATAGAAATTATTTATATACTATACACATATCAGGGTCACAAAATATTAATTTAATGATGATATTTAACAAAAAATAATACTAACATATACCTAGTAGCAGTAGTTTGTTTACGACTGAGCAGGTTAAAAAAAGATGAATTGTTTTTTGTAATAAGCTCAAATCCATAATTAAATAATAATAATTCTAAAAATAGATTATAAGTATAAAAAAACTAATTCGGCATTGACGTAAATTTATTGATGTTACTGAAGGTTATTAAACTTAAATTACAGGGTACGCCAATGCTATGTAATTGATTTAAAAAAAACTGGTTTTCCCCTAACTGTTTTGTTGCAAAAGTATGGAGTAAAAAATATAGTTATTTTAATGATCCTGAACAGAATATGGAATGAGTCACTTGAGATAATGCTTCACTTGGTGGAATTTTTTCGAAAGAGCTTATGGAGAGTTCATACGAGGTTAGTTCATGTGCGTAAAGAATTTTTTATTTGATGTTTATACGTACTATTATTTAGTTTGTAACGGTTAAACATTAGAAACTCTTTGTTTTTTTTTGTAAATATGACATTTTTGACGTTTGTTCCAATTAATTAAAGTCAACAAATTCAACCCAGAATTACTTAGTAAGGCATAAAACATGTAGGGAGCTTATTATATATAACGAACGATGACCAATTTGAAAAATTATATTATAGCTACTATTCTTAAGTATTTCTATATTTATTTTTACACGTAGTAGAAATAAATATAGAAATTCTTAGGTGAAAAACTTACTGTGTCGAAGAATTCCGTAAACTTTGAAAAATAGTACCACCAGCAGCCACTCGCTATCTGTAAAAGAAAGTTCCTTTAGAAATGGTTCTTTAGCCCATTATTTATTTATTAAATTATTTTTTAGGCTAGTTATGTATATAGAAGAGAGAAAATAGTTTTAATGGCATTTGTATTCGGTTATTATTTTATTAAGCTTACACTACATTTAAGTGAACAAATCTCTACATTAAGCATTGGAGATGATATTTTAACATTTAGAATCAAGTTCAAGTTTTATAGCGACTCTATCATATTTATGTTTATACTTGTACTGGTAACTATCTGTATAATTCTGAACAGGTGATATATTCATGATATTTCAAGTAAAATATTATACCAATCAGATCGTGTAAGCCAGAAGCTAAAGTTACATTACTGCCCTTATAAATTCTAATTTACAAATCCTCAACTTGAATTACACTCTTGCAATACGTCCTTAGAAAATATTACGATAAAGTTAAAATGAAAACCTAATCCAAGATTATAAGCTAGTCGTTAAATAAACTGCGTTGCGTCCAAATTCCTCATACTGGTTATCATTTACCCTTGAAATTACTTTCGTTGATATTCAAGCTCTGGCCATATGATTATGTTAATACACCTTATGATAAAACCTTGATCGAAATTTTGTCGGCCTCCGAACACATTGCAAAACTTTGTATATAAATCCCAAATTAGATTATAATAACAAAACGGAAGTATGTGTAAATTTAAATAAAGCGACGGTTACGGACACAAAAATTATAATATTATAAAAAAAATGACTAATAAAATTAGCGTTTCCGGGTGTATGAGACACATTAGAGGAAACTGTTGGAAAACCTGAAGTAAAAACGTATAAATATGTACATAAAATTCGAAGGCGAACTAGCTTTGATATGACGGTGCGGCTAACCATAATTGATCCGAGTTAATCACCGGTTACGTTGTTTGCAATTCTTATAGCACAAGTATTCTAAATACGAGGAACTAATCCAATAAATAATTTGATTTAAATTCTACCACATGTCTTAATAAAACATGAAAAATAATAAATTCATATTATTGAATGGTGTTTGAAAAATAATCTGTTTTAAGTTATGGTGTACAAAGTACAATTAATATCAGACAGACAAGTTTCTTTCGAGATTTTTCCTTATTTTAACCACGCCTTTAAATCAATTGAAAAATATTTTTCCGGTCCGGAAAACTTTTCGAGTATTAGTGTGACGAATTCTATAATACAAATGCCTATTAATATTTACTTAATCGAAAAAAGCTTATTTTGGTAGAAGAAATACATATACATATATATGAACATAAATCAAATTTGAACATAAATCAAATTTTCAATAGTTTCGATCAGTAATCAAATGTTTTAGTCTAATGTGTTGCTAGTAAATAAAATGGTAACTTACCCGCATAGCATGTGGACTTCTTGAGTAGTCAACAGGTTGGCATCTAAAACTGTATGTGGTGAACCAGCCGCTGTTAATGCTCTGTGGAAAAATACTATATGTATAAACAATGTAATACCATTCTTATAATATAAAATAATTATACATAATATATAAAGGCCACTATTTCCTAAACAACCTTGTTGTTAGTTGTTGTAAGTCATTGGGCTATGCACGAGAACTTTAGTACTCGTAAGGAAATAAGTTACGATCATCTTCTGTTTTGAATGAATGACTTATCACAGAGTTCCTTCCTCTTCGTATAAGAGATGGGATTTGCAGTTCTGACCCACCAAGATACTCTAATGCTGGTTGGCGATTTTGGGGTGATAATGACATGAATAAACTCTACAACTTCTATCGCTTAAGTTGTTAATGAAAATGACTGAACAGATTCAAATTAATCCTTGACTTCGGGGCTCAAGGGTGTAACACTATTGATTTTTTAACTCCCGATTTCAACTCAGAATGATCATCCGAGAGGAAAGAAAAATATTAAATCCGAACCAAGCCCGACTCGAAACCCAGAATTGAATGTTATGAGCAGCTTATCCATTAAGCGGACTGTTGTTTCAACTCTAGCGCTATGCACGGTCCCATCGCAACTATATTGAAATAATATTAAGACATGTATTCAAATTCAAATTCACTGTACCAGCGATTCGGGAGGCAGATTCTGCCCAGAATAGGAATGAATCTAGATATGTATTGTAAATGTGTGCAAAGGCTTAGTTTCAATGAAACCGAAGAATAACTGTCCACATTTAGGAAATAGAATTTTCTAAAATCAAAATGTAACAATAAATTAAATATTTACATACACAAGATGGAGCCCTGTATAACGTCAAACTATTTTTTCATCAGTACATATGAATGCAGCAAAGATTACTATTAAAATATTATAAAATATGAAGCGAAGCATCAAGTTAATAACATAAAAATTATAATAGCTGTATTTTAAAATCGTTGAGGTTCAAAGTTGTATTATTCAAATACGGAAAGGTCAAAAATAAAGCGAAGCGCGTTTACGCTTGATTCCATTTTTGTATAATACAACTTTAGTGATGATAAAATAGAGATGAATTTGCTATTATTAAAATGATTACGCGTCGCTTCGATTCTCCTCTGCGCCAGTCTAAGTTAAGCCTTAGAATTGCTATAGGTAAATGTTATATGTAAGAATAATTGCATTTTTTTAATGTGTTTAACATTACTTTACTTCAATTACGGTAATGTTGAACATGATTTTACAACAAAAAAGCTGTAGCAGAATAATACTTGCATAAATTACGTAATCTCGCGGCAAGGACGCAAAGGTGGGGTAAAGTAAACAATAATAACATGACGTTAAACATTTACCTCATGAAAGAGCCAGCAGCTAAATATAACTTGGAACAAGTTGTACCATATAAGTACGTTCTTTAGTTCGAATGGTTTTCTGTTTTCCATGAGCTTGGGACCCAAAACCTGCAAACAAAAGGAAAAAATATTTAAATAATAAACACATTAATCGAAATTGCTGTAAAATACGAAATAAATATAAAATCAAATCAAAATATTTCTTAATTAATGCCCACGATTTCATCAGCAGGAAGTAAAAAATTTCACTATACCACGAAAGATTTTTATTTTTCCAAGATATAAAGCGGTTTGTGTTTTCATCTAGTGTATAATCTATGAGTAAGTATATCCCTTTTGGTCAAATCAGTTCAATAATTGCATTCTGGTGGACTAACAAACACACGCTTTAATGCACACACAAAGTTTCGTCTATATTGTTATTGTAATCTATCTCTCACGCCAAGTCTGAATCTAGTATATCTATCTCGTCTCCAAATTTCAGCTCAATTAGTTTAGTAGTTTCTGCGTGATGGAGTTACAAATACAATTTATACACACACAAATTTTCATCTATAATATTAGTGTGATTTGTCTCTTGTGGTAGACCTTTACCTACATTTAAAATTGATGAAACGCTGTCAGTATGATTGATAAGGCTATAAATTATTAAAACTGACTAACCAACAACTTTATAAGCCTTTAACAGTTATTTACTAATAGCCCCTATAAGTAATCTGTGATTAACATACTATAACAGCATTCTTATAATAGGAATAACGTTATTGTAACTGATAAATACAATAAATATAAACTAGAAGCATTCATAAATCACTATTGGGTAAATATAAGTAGGTATCTTGAAGTAATTGCGTGTCTCGTGGGAAATTAAAAAAAAACCACTCTATTTGACTTAAGTAATTATATTACCTTGCTGGGTAAATGGGTTTCCTTTATGGAAACAATACAAATTATACTCAAGAGTAAAGCGTGTTTTCCAGTGCAAGGTGCGTGGAATTTGAATTGAATAAGAAATCGCGTTCGTTGAAAACTTTAACGAAATCTTAAAATGTAAATCATTTAAAAAAACATTAAAAAGTAATAATAATAAAAAAGTAAAATTAATTTTAAGAAATATCATTTTTACATTATCTTTTATAACTTTAAAATGATTTATCAACCCATCAATGATAGTATTAGAAGGTAGGTGTTCAGAAAACACAAAATAATTATACTTATTATAACTCAAAATGACATTCTGTTATCTTAAAAGGATATATTTGAATACATTTTAGACATATTGTCTTAAATTTACACACATATATTGTTATAGTGTTTGTTATTGAATTGCTGTAAAACGGCTTGACCGATATTTATAAATTTTTGGGTACTTTTTTTACACTGTTAACTGATAAAATTTAAATAAACGAAACGAAGTCTAGGATCATGTAAAAAATTCTGCTTAAAATTCCTCATGAAATTAATGCTGTCAAGGATTGTTAAATTGGCATTTATCAATAATATATAAATAAATAGGGCAAGAAAGACAATATCTATAGAAATTAAAATGTCTGTTTGTAATTTCAAAATTAACAGTTTGTTTAATCCGGCTAGTCTGAAACATTCGTTCGGATCGTAAAAAATATTTTTGTATATAATAGTGACTCATGAAGAGTGACATAAGCTAATTTGTATATGAATATTCCCACGGGAATGGGAGCTACGCGGGCGGAACCTTGGGTGTTAATAATATAATCTCTATCATTGACAAAGTAGTGAATATGTAGATACGGGAGGAATATAATATACCTACCTAACATTTTCTGAAGTGTTAATCAGTTCACGAGAGGCTCTTCATTTATCGCTTCAACTATAAGTGCCTTGTCAACAATTCCCCTCCCAGTTAGTATAGTACTGTTAATTATTCGTAACCAGTACGAGAATAATCGTATTATGTTCAATATGTCTTGTGCCGATCCGATTTTATGCGTATGTGTTATACATAAATTAATTGTAAATTAACAAATGTTCTGTGTAAAATTAAATGAATTAATTAAACGAGCAAAATTCTTTAGATATAATTTATAAATGAATTGTCGATGCGCGTGGATCCCGTTCCCGTAGGAATATTAGAATACAAATTAGCCTATGTCCCTCCTCATGAGTATTGATATCATAGACAAAAATATTTTTACAATACGACTGGTAGTTTCAGAGATTAGCTGGAACAAACAACAGAGAATAAAAAATATTTTTGTTGTAAGTGTCGTGTATTCCTTTATAGTCACTTAGTAAAAAGCTGTTTATTTATAATTAAAAACAGACACTTCTATTTTATTTATTTTTATAGAATTATAGTAATTTTTGTACTTACTTTAACTCCGAAAACATATGTGAGGCAGATGACAAGCGTAGGAAGCGGTGAGGACATTAGGAACCAGTCCTTTGTCCTGGGATCACTCTGATTGTCCATCAGATCGTGGTACCCGTCCACTATCCTATTTATGACCTCCATTTTCACTGTAACAAAAACAAAAACTATTAAATTTTCAAAATCACATTCCTAGACGATCTATTCAACGCATTCGACTATAGGATTCAATCGTTTATAGTGTTGTAGAACACGATGCTTGGAGTAGATAAATACCGTAATCAAAGGCGTTCGTAATATTATGCGCGTGCGTGGATACAATACAGCGTTCGTGAAATAAGTGGCAGCTATGCTGCAATTTGGTCAATTTCCCAAGAGCCGAGCGTCAAGTTTACCGAATGTCAGGGTGGACCGGCCCCCTCTACGAACACAAATCACCCGGCGAACGTATCATTCAAATCAGTATAGTGTATCCTTGTTAATTTTCGCTCGCTCTTTAAATAATTTTATCAGACAGATATTAGACTTGATTTGACGACGGCCGGCGGTTTTGATGCAAGGAGACTGTTCTGCCGCAGATGAGGGTTTCGCTCCGATAAGACCTATCAATAACTATGAGTTCTACAAATAAAAAAATACATATACAAATAACAAAAGGATCGTTCTCACGAAATTCTGTTTTGTTTATGTGACCATTTTGACCTTTCTATAGAAACTAGCTTGGAACAATACGGTTGGATAATTTCAAACTCTGGTCGGACATAGATATTTTCTTCATTTATTAATTTAGGTATCTATATTTTTACAAGTTTAAAAGCTATTTTCAACGGCCACTCGTGTCGCCATAACATGCATTTTTTTTAACCTTTATCCTTTCTAAAGCACTCTTTCCATAACATTTAAATTTTTCTCTTTTATTTCTAAGCTTTCGTTCATTCAATAAATGTTTTATTTAAAAAAATCCCTCATACGTCAAGTAATCATCAATCTTCATCGTATTATTAAAATCCTCTTTTACACACTGCAAGGATTTCTTGGTCTTTGTATTTTTCGATTGCCTAAATAAATAAAGATTATACAAGGATGTTATATACAAATTACAAGAGACCAATCAGCCAAAGTGTCGAAATTACTAATAGGCTGTGCTGTTTCTTGAATTCCGTTCTCAACCTTGTCACAATTTGGAATTGTATCGCCGTGCGAATCAATGAACTCTACTAAAAATTCAATGACTATAAAAAATATTTATAAATCTCGTCAATCTTTCGCCATCCCGTTATGTATAATTATTGCCAATAAATCTTTGAATATATATTATGTCTTATTAAAATTTATGTTAAGCCGCGGCGGTCTTTTAAGGTAACACCTGGTAAAATTACAATTACAGTTACACGTTGAGACATTTTTTGCAATTTTCTTGACAAAAAGTTACACAGTTAAGTATATAATAGATACATTAATTGCCTCGTTATTGAAGTTTAGATACATTAATTGCCTCGTTATTGCGATTTTAGATCACGAGGTCTTGGATTTAAACCCTTGATCGGAGGAATTATACTTTTTTATGTAATCTTAATAAATACTTAAATATAATTGAAATGTGTGTTTGTAATTTTAAATGCTATATTTCACCAAATGCATAATTGTGCAAGTATATGTACAAGTAAATTTTAGTGTGTTTTTGTTCAAACTAATCTCTGAAACGGCTGGACCAATTCTGACGGGACATTCACTCGCAGATAGCTAATGATAGAAGGAGTAACTTAGGCTATTTTTATTTAAAAATTTTGACGCTGACGCTTTCCCGGGGTTTTGCTATTATGCTAATAAAATATAATAGACTTAATATCATATAACTAGGTAGTAACGATTTTCCCGCTGCAATAAGTATGTGGCTTTCAATTACGCCGTAGGTAACACATAAGCAATATAAAATTAATTATTATTTAATTTATATACCTACTAACATTATTATTTTGTAAAAAAATTACAAGTTATTATAGAAATATGTATTACAATTAGAAATAGGTATTATATTTAAAAAAATACTAATTTGTTTTGAAATCTACCCCTGACAAAACACGAAGATAAATGTTCTAAAAAAGGTCGTTAAGCATCGTATAAATGCCAATTTTCACATTTTGACATTTAGATTGAAATCACAGACAGGCATTGAAGTGTTATTAATTGGTATAAAAAGTGATTGGGAATCTACCAGCAGCGGTTAGTGTATGGTAAAAATGCGGTAATTTATACGACGACCTTGCCAATTCGAACGCTTTAATTGATACAAACCATGCGTCTTTTAGCTAATTGGTTTTTTAAAATATTTTTTGCACTACTCATACAATAGTGCATAATCTGTGGCTCGTTTTGTTTAATGTGGAGCAATTAAAATGTTCTAGTACCTACTATATCGTTAACTTCATGATCTTTAATTTATGTTTATTTAATGGGCAATGGGTAAAATCTGATATTTTCCGGGTATCTCGCATAGTGCTAGTTACTGGCGGAATGTAATTAAAAAAAATCAAATTGAATAAAAAGTCAACTACCTATATAATAAAACTCTGCCTCGTTGGTCTAGTGGTAAGGTTCCTCGATCACTCGATCAGGTCCTGGGTTCGAATCCTGGGTCGGGTCAGAATAATTCTGAGTTTTTCATTCTTCCATGAAATTCTCAGTACATTTCAAGCCCGAAGTCGGGAAGTTGGTGGTGTTACACCCCCGTGCCTCGGAGATCACATTAAGCCGTCGGTCCCGTTCACTGTCGTCAACATCTGATAGTGACCGTTCATAAATGAAACATTATCACCCTAAGCCCGCCAACCCGCATTGGAGCAGCGTGGTGGGTCTACGCTCCATATCCCCTCTCCTATGAGGAGGGTGGCCTGGCCCTGTAGTTGCTCGTTAATAGGCTGATAATGATGATGATGATATAATAAAGACTAACAGCTTCGCAACTCCAGTCTGATGGTTCTATGTAAGTATATTCTATATCTATAAGTTCTATATTTGACAGCGCAACCGAAGACTAGAACCTAAAGTCTCACGATCGAAAGCCACAGGCTAACCACCAGACCAACGAGGCAAACGGCACAACACCACTTCGTTTACAAGGTCTATGCGAAATAAAGACCTTAGACAGTTAAATAATAATTGTAACGTTAAGTACTGTAGTTTCCTCTTTGGCTCGCGGCATAGTTTATAAAGGACAAGTTTGTAATCACTGTTTATGATAGGTATAAATTATAGAATTAGACATGTAATACATTTTTATTTATTACCTGGCGAGCACAATAAGGTACTCTCCATCTCACAGATTAAAGACTACTAGATAGAGCCCATAGCGTGTCCACTCGTGAGACAGCAAATCAGCCTTATTGACATGACATGTCAACATTTAAAGTACATCATAAAACGTTATGTTTTAAAATATCGTAAAATACGAAATATTACTTTATATAATATAGTTTAGTAAACGCTTAATACATGAAATTTGCTGTTGCAGCCGAAAATATTACAACCCACCATAGCACGATAACGTTTAAATTAATATAGTAACCGCAAAGTTATATTATTTATCAGCAAATTTAATAAAAAGCTAATAATTGCTCAGATATGTCCCTTGTCTGTCACAAATTCCACTCATGACAAATAATAAAAACGAACACGCTGAAAGGGACAAAAAATATTCTTGTATCACTTTCTAATAAAGGCCGAATGAAATAAGTCTGTCACGCTCTTGAACCTACAGCCGCGTTATGACTCCATCTAGTAGTCTTTAATCTATGCTCCATCTTCTAATTGGTTCAGAGGTTAGTCTATGTAGCTTAAGATGTTGAGGTCCTGGGTTTGAGTCCTGGTTCTGGCCGTCAACACTGAGCTTATTATCTCTCAAGAATTTCGCAGTGGCAGCCTGGACTTGGGTAATTATTGGCTTTACACTCGTTTACTCTAAAGACCACGGTAAAAGCGTTATTTTTTTATTTTTTAAAGACAATAATATGAAATTCATGTTCTCAGTCAATCAGAAAACCAATCGAAGGGCAACCGTTTGGCCTAGCCTCTATACGCTGGCTAAGCGACTACGAGCTATTACACTAAATGTACCTATTTATGTTTGCTGGACCTAGTTACTAAATGTAACTAATTTAGATTAACCTCTTTTACTTAGATGACAATTAGAAATTCATTTATAAATGAATGATTAGACGTTTCATTTATAAATGAATACAACAAGCTGCCGTTACATTTCACAGATAATATCATTCGACTGCGATGTATTAAGTCGAGCGTGAATGTAGCAGTCCAATATTTTACAAATCACGCCGATTCATGATCCTTTTAAGTAGAGCGAGAACCTGTGATAGATAGATAGACTATATATATGATAGACTATATATTGACGACCTCGCATGCGCAGCGGATTTATAAGACGGAGGTCCTGGGTTCGATTCCCGGCGGGACAGATTGAGATTTTTCTTAATTTGTCTTGGTCTGGCTGGTGGGAGGCTTTCGCCGTGGCTAGTTACCACCCTACCGACAAAGACGTACCGCCAAGCAATTTAGCGTCTCGGTACGATGTCGTGTAGAAACCGAAAGGGGTGTGAATTTCGGTTTTTCTTTCTACACATAAGATGGAATAACCAAAATTGTAAATTATAAAATACCAATTGTAATATTGCTTTTTCAAAAGAGCTTGTACAGCTAACTTAAAATAAATGATTTTGAGTTTTAAATTTTGAAATTTTGACAATGTCGACTTTGAACCGATTGTAGAGTCGCTGAGTCGCTATCAAACGTCACGTTCAAAAAATTTTTAACAAAAAATAGAACCGACTCAAAACGCACTAAAAAGTAAAAAATAACTGTCGCTTAGTTGCTTTAATTTACTTAAGCATATCTATGAAGTCGGTGCCAGCCAAGTTTAATGAACATTTTTTACGTAATAAAGCAGTTTGTGGGTTCTAGGTAATGTCCTTAAAGTAGAAACCTTGGCTGGCACCGACTCCTAGATATGCTTAAGCAAATTAAAGCAACTAAATGACACAGTTATTTTTTACTTTTTAGTACGTTTTGAGTCGGTTCTATTTTTTGTTAAAAAATTTTATTACTTATTTTTTAGTGATTTATCGCCACGTAACGTATTCGTACTATACTGTCATAGTATATTATACGGCACTAGTAGCCAAAAAGCTACCGATACCGAGACAAAAACCGAAATCGCGTGCCTCCAAAATTTGAAGAGTTCCTTCAATTTCCCCAGGATATCATCATCAGATCCTAACGTGATGACAACGGGACCACCTTGGAAGTATGCCCTTTCTAATAAAAAAAATAAATTATCAAAATCGGTCAACTCCGTAAAAAGTTATGCGGGGTCTTACATAAAAAAAAAATACGTTTCGAATTGAAAACCTCCTCCGTTTTTTTTTTTCGTCAGTCAAAAAGTGTTTGTTAACTTAGCCTGAAAAAATCATTTTGAATCAATTGACGGCCGTCACTAAGAGATCTCTTTTAAACCTACACCTGTGTCACAAGTCTCGGGCTCTGTTCGAAGTTATTCTCTCAGCCACGTTCGGAGTTATTCTGTTTTTCTCAATTTGAATATGATTCCAGTCTTTGTACCTGCGTCGGAAAGATGTCGCCGCCATCCGTCAAGCTTGAATGGCTTTGGTAAAAAATAAAAATTAAATCCCAAATTAACATCGTTTTCCGCCGTCTGTGCGCTAAGATCATATAAATTTAAGCGAAGGTGTTAATGCGGTTTTTATCAATAGATTGGTTCAAGGACGGTTATTTAATATTACATATAGTTTTTTAAATATTTCATAATTCAGGGTTATCCGCTGGATTTCAAAAACTTTATTTAAAGTTTAGTCATTTTATGTTATAATCTTAATATTAAATTATTAAAAGATAGATAGACGCAATTTGGTCTTTCGTAATCTACATCTACATACTCGATTACAACCTTTTTCTTCGCGTGGGCTTGTATATCTACGAATCTAAATGTTCGTAGTTAATCAAAACCATTAAATTGGTAGCCAGATGGCACGATATTGCACTATCGGCATTGAACTTCAAAATCGGTGCCACGGTCCGCCGGTTACCTAACACCCTAACAGTTATAATCGCGCAGTTATGTAGGAACTCGTTATAGAACTCAACTTGAAGTAAGCTAAGCGTGGATTGTTGTTAAGTTTTGACTTGATAATCATCACCATTATTATCAGTCTATTAATGGCCAACTACGGGAAATGGATATAGAGCGTAGATCCACCAAGTTGCTCCAATGCGGGTTGGCGGCCTTAGGGTGATAATGTCTCAATTTTATGTTGCCGACGGGTTGGAACGTACTGAAAATTTCATAGAAGAATGAAAAATTTTTTCGTGACCTGACCCAGGATTCGAACCCAGGACCTTGTGATGTAAGCTACATAGATGACGAACGAGGCAGTCTTTGATACTTGATAATATGTCTTTAAAATCCGTTCGAAAATGGGACGATACAAGAGTATTAGTAACAAGTTATATACCTACTCGTACCTTTTCGTCTATATTTACTACAAGTGTGTATCTAATTAAGATTGATACAGTGGTTAAGGCGAATACAATTAAACAGAATTATATTTATTAACCACAGCTTACTGATTTGACACTCGTGATATAAAAAGTTTATTAGATATTTATTATATCTACCTGTAAAACAATTTGAATCACATATTTTGGACTAATGTTTTTAATCTAAAACCTATTAACATGGCCTCAATAATTTTATTAAATGTAAAAAAAATAAAAAAGACAAAGAGCTAATAATTTCATTAATTAATCTTTTACAGGGAATGACATTTTTGTGCAACTTTTGCCGCAATTACGAAACTTTAGTAGACACCGATATGCTAATGAGAAACGATACTAACAGAAATCGTATTAAAATTCCTCTAATACCTACTTAGAATAACATATTTTTTATATCGTATTTATTCCTAACGATCATATTTCGGAATAGCGGAATAAGTTGGAGGTTTCGCAAATATTTGGCGGTGGCCGTGAATGTCCGGTAATGCTATGCGAGCTGGAAGTGGTTGATCGTTGTATTGAAATTATTTGTCACGTTTGCTTTGGAAACCTATCACACTGAAGCAGGATATGTCTTCATCATTGTCAACTTGCCTACCTCTCACTACAGGGTCTTGCCTCCCGATATAAGGATATAGGGGAGGGGATATGGAGCTGACACCCACCAGGCGGCTCCAACGGAAGTTGCCGGGCTTAGGGTGCTGTTTGATTAATTATTTAACGATCACTATCAGAGGCTGATGATGACCGGACCGGAATCGATGGCTTTTTTTTTATTCATTATAATTAGCTATTGACTGCAATCACATCGGATAGTAAGTGATGATGCAATCTAAGATGGAAGCGTAATAGCTTGCCAGGAGTAGTATAATATTAAGATATATTGTGCTTTCCTAGGCACAGAAGATAGAATCATGTTAAGCTTTCGGCCATAGTAATTGTTGCAAGAGTTTCTAGGCCCACCAAGCCACATTGAGGCAACGCGGTGGCTCTAAGGTATTAATAGCACAGAAAAGAGACCGGTAAAATAGGCTAGTAATAATAAGGGTACAAAAAATAAATAATGAAATTCGACTTCGATAAAGCTAAAAATTTAAAAATAAGTCTCCGGGCATTTTCACATCGATAACTTCGTAATTCAATACAATTGCCGTGGACTTCAACTAAAAAAAATGAAGATTGTCCAACTAAGGAAGTGAAAACTACGTGTACACCTCAGAAAGAGGTTAACTAGGTCTAGTTTGTGTTAATTCATATTATTGGACATCGAAAATGATACTGTAATTATTTTAATAAGAAGAATAAATTTATTTTTATTCTGATTTATAAATAGAATTGTTTGTATTTAAAGTACTACTAGGGCTGTCGATCAGGCGTTGTCCGTTTAACAATAATAAAACTTAATTGGTATTCATTGTTTCAATACATTTCGCTATTAAAATGGTCTCAAAACAAACCCGTATTTCCTTTGTCGGTCCGCAACTGACAAAGAATTACATGCAGTGAAGAAAAAGTAAATTTCAGATATTTTAACGACTATTCCAGAATATTTATAACTTAATCACGACTTTTATTTTTTTCTTTTATTTTTCTCCTGATATTAGATAAATAAATAAATATTGTAGGACAATTACACAGATCGCTATATAGCCCCAAAGTAAGCGTACTCGTAAGTAACTTGTGTTGTGGGTGCTATTATATAATATATATATTATACATTAATATTTGTAATATATAGATAAACACCCAGACCCTGGAAAACATCCATGATCATCACAGAAACATTTTCCAGATGTGGGAATCGAACCCGCAGCCTACGACGCAGAAGCAGGGTCTACAGCGCCACTCGGCTGTCAAAATTGATATTCCCATATGAATGGGATTAACCGTGAGGCACACTGATTAAAGATATTTTATTGCTCTGGATGAAATTTAATAAGCTTTATTAAATAAATATTATCACACTATATTATGTATATATGGTCTCGTGCGTAGTTCCCGTGGGATTATCAGGATAAAACCTAGCGTATTAAATATCTCTATTCCAAATTTCCGCCTAATCGGGTTAATATTCTGGCGGGAAGTCGTAACAAAGATACACACACACGCACAATTCGAAATAGTGTCATATGTGTCATAACACCGTGAAGTGCCAGCCCTCGTTCAACGCAGTGGGTTTATTGCGCATTGACAAGAAGAGGTAGCGCGAACACCGCATACACACGACGCAAGATTAGTTACTATAACGACCCTGAGCGCGGCCCTGCTCCACCCTACCATTGTATGACCGTGACTCTACGCACAATATCAGCTGTGTCCACGTAACTAGTGTAATCTACGAGATTTTACTAGAAACATCACAAGTAAGATTTTTGATGTAAATGGCGATATCGCATCACCATAGAAATACCTACACACGACGCAAGATTAGGTGCTAGAACATCCCTAAAGCGAGGCTCTACTCTACTCTTCATTGTATGGCCGTGACTCTACGCACAATATCAGCTGTGTCCACGTAACTAGTGTAATCTAGGAGATTCTACTTGAAACATCACAATTAAGAAATTTGATGTAAATGGCGAAATCGCATCACCATAGAAATACCTTCACAAGATGCAAAATTAGGTGCTAGAACATCCCCAAAGCGAGGCTCTACTCTACTCTTCATTTTATGGCCGTGACTCTACGCACAATAACAGTTGTGTCCACATAACTAGTGTAAT
This sequence comes from Mycalesis mineus, assembly GCA_034621355.1. NCBI lineage: Eukaryota > Metazoa > Arthropoda > Insecta > Lepidoptera > Nymphalidae > Mycalesis > Mycalesis mineus. The sequence continues at coordinate 6,927,288 of CM067887.1, read as the reverse complement.
TAATCTACGAGATTTTACTAGAAACATAACGAGTACTAAATCTGACGCAGATGGCGATATCATATCGTTGTAGAAATACAAACGACGCAAGATTAGTTCCTATAACGACGTTGAGCACGGCCATGCTTCATCCTACGATTGTATGGCCGTGTCTCTACGGACAATATCAGCTGTTTCCAAGTAACTAGTGTAATTAATCTACACCCAACCCAAGGCCAAATATCTTGGGGTAACCTTTGATAACCGTATGAGCTTCTCAGCACATATTCAGAAGGTCAGAAAAAGAGCAGCATATGTGTTCGGTCGTTTCTATTACCTAATTTGCCCTAAAAGCAAATTATCCCTTAGACTCAAGGTCACACTCTACAAGACCTGCATCCGTCCCATCATGACCTACGCTAGCGTAGTGTTCGCCCACCGTCCAAAGAGCGCATTACAGCGCTTGCAAAGAATCCAAAATAGATTCATGCGCCTTGCCACGGGCTGCCCGTGGTTTGTTCGCAATAATGACCTCCATAGAGACCTGGATCTACCTACAATTTCACACTACATGAAAAAGCTTTCGAAAAATTACTTTTCGAAAGCCGCCACACATCCCAACCCTCTAGTGGTTGAATCGTGCTCTTACGCGCCCGAGTTAGACGCCGCTGTGGTCCCTTATGGAGCCTACGGCAACTACACAATCAGAAAAAAAAAACGACGAACAATATCAGCTGTGTACAGATAAGTAATGTACTCACCGTAATTTATTAGGAAAGCAAAAATTAACGTCATTAAAATAGAATATACTTGAAGTAGCTTTGCTATTTCGTTCGATAAACTTTCCTTAAACTTGGATGACACCGATGTTATAGATATGCTTCAGTAAATTAAAGCAACTAAATAACGCAAGCATTTTTTACTTTTTAGCGCGTTTTGAAGTTAGTTTTATGACCTCTTTAGAGATTTATCGACAACAAAATAAGTAACGTAAAACCTACTCGAACTGCACTATGAGTACCATTATACGCCAGTGGCTGGCGTATAATGAAAAATACCGGAATCGCTGCAAGTGTGCCTACTAAACTTGAGTTTCTTCGATTTTCCCAGGATCTCATCATCAGATCTTAACTATTAAGTTAAGATCTGATGATACAAACTACTCATCAGAGTATGGAACCGTTTTGACGTATATACTTTCTAATAAAAAAGAATTATCAAAATTGTCGGTTGAAAAACAATGATTTCTATTTGAAATAGCGTTGCCTTCATTATTCAAGAGTATCGAACAAAATATGATTAATTACCTGCATGCTCATAAAATAATACATTATTCATTATCAAACGCCCTCCAGGTAAAATAACTATACATTTTACGCTGTCGCTATAATATTTTATGGTTGTTAATTTAGGATCAAAGATCGATGGCAATAACAAGTTCGACACATGTTAATGCTTAGGTTTTATCATAAAACGCATCATATTAAAAATATACGTACATATACCTAATGTTCCTTAGGTATATTGGTAGGGTTTTGACGGTCTCCGTACCCCAGTGGTTTGCGCGGTGGATTTACAAGACGGGTGCCCCGGCGGGGCAGATTGAGATTTTTCTTAATTAGTCTTGGTATGGCTGGTGGAAGGCTTTCACTGAGGCTAGCTACCTCCCTATCGACAAAGACGTACCGCCAAGTGATTTTGCGTTCCGGTACGATGTTGTGTAGATACCGAAAGGAGTGTAGTATGTTGTCAGTTTTTCAAAAATATTTCATTTGTTTTTTTGGTTTCGATGGCTCAACTATAGATAGCTATCGGCAAAAGTAATGGCATTCTTCTAAGCAAGATTCATCGAACGATTTAATTTATAAAAAAAAACTTGATTTGCATATAAACATTAGCGTAAAATTAAACCTGTTTTCTAACAAATATGCTGTCCTATTTATGCTCTATCATTAATATTACTAAAGATCTCTACAATTTGAACTCGTTTGAACAGTTAAACTAGAGTCAATATATCATTCAGATATTATTTCAAGATAATATTTCACGTCAGAAATCTAAAGTAACAGTGTTTAACTCTCCCGTCTTAAGTTTAATTTTAATAATTCTAAAGTCCTTGGACTTGTGAAATTTATTATTATCCTAGATACGAAGTCCTACATTACAAAATTTTAATAATTGCTATGTAAGCTAAGTGTCTAATAAGAAATTAAAAGGAATAGTTCCTACCTACATGATTAAAATTCAATTATTTCAAGTAAAGTAAGTTCTGAAAAGTCAAGTCAATGCATAATTACTATATCAAAACGTAATATTGTGTTTAATTTAACTCAATCATCACTCTAAACGAAGTTTGGCGGTCATTACGCGAAAAGCTTTCCTAGTTTCTACAACTTTCTTTAGTTGCGGGTAATTGAGTCCGGTCCACTCTCTTATGTCGTCCGACCATTTTGACCACCTTTGACGACCAGGTGCTCTCTTGCCCTGTAGCTTTCCTTCCAAAATAAACCTTGGAAAGGAAAACTGAGCTCCTCTTGAAGGTGTCCAGAGAAACTTAGCTTTCTATCTTGCATGATAGTGGACATGTGTTTTCTCTTTTTATTTATCTTTTCCAGTACCCTGTTAATTTAATTCAATACAATATTATAATGCAGTAGGTACAACTATAACAATAACGGAAAAACTCTCCTTGTTTAGTAGACAACTTAATTTCTTAATTACGTACTATAATCTTCAATCATAATCTTTTTGGAGATGTTGTCGGGTAATTATAAAAGAAGGAAAAAAGTTACGTACGTAAACTTACAAATTAATATTATTTTTATTAAAAATTAAATAACAGTAGGTACCTATATCAAAATAAATGCAATTCAATTAAAAAATGGAATTTCCCAGTTTCGAATAAATATTAATGAAGGTATTTAGGACAGTATTTTAAGTGCTAAATAGTTAGTTGCGTCATCAAATTCAGTTTAGTAAAATCTAACACGCGTGATAATTTGCTTAAAATAAAGTTCCGGAATAATTTTATTCCGTTTGTAACAGGCATCTGTAATATTTATTTATTTATCTATGAATTCTCAAGAGATTTAAACAACAGGAAAGACAAGACTGCGTCTCACTACATTACGTATGGCGACGGAAAAAAATCTTCGACCATAACCGACTTAGACTTTATTAAATTTTTGGAAAACTAAATCCTACTTATAATTACCAGTAACGTAGATAAAACGAAATTAATTTACCGTAAATATACTTGAAAATTTTCAATTTTGCTTTAATAGCACTATTTTTTTTAAAGGTTTCAATAACGATTGCGGAATATTAAGATGGAAAATCCTAATTAGATCTGATCGTTCTACGCCGCTGATCTTTATAAAATCGACATAAACATAAAATGAAAAAAAATAAACGCAAACTGGTATAAATATAAAGTAATCGGAAAGTCCCTACAGCCTACGCACGAAGCGGTTTTTAACATGACCACAGACGTTTTTCTTTTTTGCTTTTAATAACTCTGGAGCATTGGTTACACTCATACTCTTAAGAAATAAATAACTTCATATTAGTCAGTAAAGAATTAAAAAATCGCATAATCTTCAAAAGGTATTGTGTTCGTGTTTAGCAGGTCAGACTACTGGATTATAATGCTATCTGTCTACCTATCTGTTTTTTGATAAAACTAATATTCAATGAATGTTGGTGAAGTATGCAATGGATAAGTGATAGATTCAAGGATATAGGGTTGTTGTTATTATAGGGTTTAAAAAAAATTGAAAATTTGTCTGCAACGTGCGTTATTTAGTTTCTTTAATTTACGTAACCATAACTCATAAAAGATCTAAGGATTGAAAATTAGCAATAAATGCCTGCAATCAAATTTTGTTTTATTTTTAGCTCCAGTCAGCCTTAAGATTACCAGGTAAATGTAAATAGGTACATTATTGTTAATTATTTACAGCTGGCAACCACTTTTTTCTTCCGGGCTACATTTAATTTTTGAACAGAATTCAAATCTTTTATTTTTGCACATGTTTTTGAAGCGTTTACACATTGATGCGCTTGCGGCCACTAATTATACGCTCCTTCTCAATGTTAATAAATGATGAATTAATTTTTAATATCTACCATATTTTTTGCGCGCATTTTTGTTTTCTTCTTTTATTTTCTTGTTTTTATGACGATTTTTTTTATAGTAAAGCCAAGTAGTACATCTATTATATTATCTATAGATAAGTAGGTATATCAATGTACGAATACATATTTTTCTTGTTGCTTACTTGTTTAATTGACTTTTTGCTAGAAATGTTATTATATATACCTTACCTTCATATATTACAATGAGATAAGCTACAATTAAAAAATAATAATCCTGATGGAATCTTGTTGACGATTTTGTTTTGTTTAGTTAAATAATTTTCGTTATGTAATGAAAATATGTAAAATTTTATTATTTCATGATGGAATTTTTAAAAGTTAACGCACACTCATATCAAATACCTATCGAATATGTTTAACGAGATTCACCTGCATGTATAAGTCTAAACATTCCTTACATCTTAAGTGGTCTTATAATTAATTAGTTATCAAACATCAATTATATGCACTTAACATTATAACATATTTGAGATATCTGCAATTAAAAAACCGCACTTGCAAATTCAGAAGAAAGGAATTCAAATACCTACGTGGATAATTATTTACTCCAGTTAAAAGGAAACTGTTTTATTGAAATATTAATTATAATTAGCAGGAAAACTCGACTAGACCTTCAAATATCGATACAAGAAATTATACAGATACTCGTAGACGCACGCAACTCTGCCCGCGAGGAAAATTATGAATTGCAACCTTCCAAGAACATATAAAAACGAACTATGCTTAACAGATAGACGCATGCCATTGCGAAATTTTTTGGAGTCCTAATAAAGAGGAACAATTCTTCAAAACATTGTTTTGTTATGTCTTAAAGGACTTAGACAGCGTTTGCAATAACAACTCCGAGCCGGAGCGACATTTACACAAAACCTTAACTGTATTAATTTTTCTACTGATCAAGCAAGAAAATCCTATCAGTAGTCTTTGAGTTTATCGTATATATTATGGCAAACAAACAGACAAACGCAGCTGTGGAATTTGTTTTATAATATGTAGTGATAATTATAACGATTACAGTATATAATAATAAATATTTGTAAAGGACAGATGAATTAGGTACAGCTAAGGTTTATTGTATAACCCTGCATATACTTAGTTGCAGCGTCGCACTTTGAAAAAGCTATGATTTATGATTCAAAGGCACGCTTTTAGTGCCGTTTAATAGTAAAGTTAAGTGTTCACCTCGCATCATAATATCATTGTCAGTTAAATCGCTATAAATACTTTTATGACATACTTTTTGTTTTTATTCGCCGAACACTAATTTTGTCTCTAACCTTTAGCTGGTGGGATTAAAGTGATAAAAGTTAAATCTTATAATTGTAATAAGAGAATCATGGCATTACGGTGTTGAAAATGACCTAGACGAACTAGTCTATTGGGGGTTTAACACTTACCTACGTTTTTTTTACTATAATATAACTTGGGCGAATAAGACTATAACAGTCTTGTTATATTAGCATAAATCGTCATGCAATACCGTGCTGACTCAGAACTTAAGAGGAGAGAAGAGATCTCCTCAGGGAAAATAAATATTAGCATAAATAAAACAAAAAGTAAGTAGACACTACTGTAACAGCGAGGCTGTTACGCTGGTCCAGTGATTTACCTTTATGGTTTTGAAATCCTGGAGGTGTTACACACTCGTGCATAAGAGAGCACATTAAGTCGTTGGTCGCTATCATCAACATCTGACCTAACCATATTGGAGCAGCGTGGTGGGTCTCATTTCCATTTCAACAAGGAGGAGGATACTGATGATAAAGGAGGTAGGATTTTTTTAAACTACAGTAGATAAAAGTTAGAATTTCGATCTCTTGACAGAATATTGAATGTTTAAATTCTTGTTGCCTTGAACAGTAGATTTCATCACACATTATTAATTCATTCAATTTACAAACATTTACAAATAATAATTCAATAAATCAAAATGTTTCCAAACTATTTCGAGCATGAAAAGTTTCAAAAGCCATATTTTGGATTTGATAGAGTCGATTCATTAAGTAAGCATTAAAAATAAACAGTTTTGAATAACAAAGATTATTTCGAAACTAGTGTCTGCACATGTCGTTGTCTATTTGGATTTACCATTAAAATTATTATCGTGTGATTAAAGTGCACTTATTAAATAAATGTGTTCATACTTCACTTAGTCTGTTTGCATTAAATACATACTTCCTCGTAATAATAATAACAGAAAACTATAGGTTCTTGCTACACGTGTACGACCCAACGTCACTGACAGGTAGGTATAACGTAGCGAATAGAGTTGATATAGTGGTAGTCAGTACGTCATCATTATTTTTTGACTTAGGTATTAACCGGCATGTAGAATGTTGAGCCAACGATTATTGTCCCAAAATTTTTTTTAGTTATTAGGAAAAGCTTTCACTTGCCTGTTGAATTAAGGGTAGGATACAGAAAGCAGTAAACCTTAAAACGATGGAGCCTTACCGCCAGTTTCTTGAGCATTCAAGTGCCCGGCAGGATATTTTTTATAATTTTTAATAGTATTTTAATAGTATAAAATTTTCATTTAGGTATAATATAATTGTGAATTAAAAAAAATGTAAATAAATAAATGTAAGAGAAAATTAACATTTTTTCGTCTGGGTTTAAAATTTTTAGTATGGATACGAGTTCAATATAACAAATCTAATATGTATATAAAACCCTGTCACAATGTTAGTTACCGTACTCCTCCGAAACGGCTTTACCGACTTTTACCAAATTTTGTATGCGTATTCAGCAGGTCTGAGAATCGGCTGCTATCTAATTTTCATCTAAATTTTTTTTTTCATTTTAATGCAAAACAACGTTTGCTGGGTCAGTTAGCAATAATATAATCAGTCTTAGTGGAAGAAAACTGTAAACGTAGAGCCTTCTTGATTGTGTAAATGAATAGGACCAAAGCAGTTAGCAGACATAGTAAACTTGTTCAAAACGGATGCTCACGGAAGATTCGTCCAATAGGCCATCAAATTTGCATGTGCCGAAGCTTAGGCGTAATGGTTTCCTTACACTTCGCAAGGCCAATGTGAAACAAACCAGTATTGGTAATTGGAGTTTGTTACGGGCAGGCCACATTCCGCCCACGGACGCGCCAGACGGAAATTCCTACTCGATATGCACATAAATGTATAAATAATATTTATGTGTACAAAAATATTTAGGTGTTAATAAAAAAATCTGAAGTAAAAGTAAATAAAAGGACTAAGCTAACTAAAAAATAGACTTATTGTGTGCAATCATGTTGGTTGACCCGAACTCCTACAGTAATTCTATTAAGTATTTCTTCTTTGTTTATGGTATTACACCTATGTGAATAGAAGACACTCATGCTCAATCAGTAATCGTTAAAACGTTATCACAAGCTACCCGTACTAGTGCGACGCGTGAGGTTGAACTTCGTATCCTCTCTTTAAATAGGAGGTCTGACTCTGTATATAATATAATATAATAGCGTTTCTAATATAATAGCTCATAATATATAATGTCTTTTTTGAGGTTACATAAAAGGTAAGTGTTTTTAAAAATAAGTACCTAACGGTAAAAAGGCGCCTATTTGGAACTATGAGCAATTTCCTGGTTAAATTTTTAAACGTCCACCGTGTTATTACGATAATTTTGTAACTGGAAACCAAAATTAACAGCGAAGCACCTCTCCGTTTAAATCTCATTCGGGAGAGCGTTTACATTGCAAAACTGTGTAATAACTGCGGCGTATTGCAACAGTTGACTCAACGCCGCAAAATGCGTGCGCTTCCAAACGTATTCGAGAAGCAATGAACGGAAGTTCAATGTCACCAATCACAAAAGAACGGCGTTGTTTACGTTTGACGTACGGCACTATCACTACGTAATCGCTGAATGAAAGTGTTATAATGTTTTTTTTATTTATAAAAAGTTAGCCCTTGACTGCAACCACACCTGGTGATAAATTATGATGCAATTTAAGACGGAAGCAAACTAACTTGTTAATCCATATCTCTTTCGGTTTCTGCACGATATCGCACCGTAACGCTTTCGTCTTTGGCGGCAGGGTGGTAGCTAATCACAGGCGAAGCCTCCCACTATGAAGACCAATTTAAAAAATCTCAACTAGCCCAACCGGGAGTGGGTTCAACCCATAACCCCCGTCTTTCAATTTCGTTGCGCTTACGCCGCGGAAGCTGACAAATATAATATATTACACGAATATATAGCAGCTACCACTTTTCGGTTCTATGAATACCTATGCACTACTTAAGATCGTTACCCAAAAGTGAATGAAAAGCAATGAACGGAAGTTCAATGTCACCAATCACAAAAGAACGGCGTTGTTTACGTTTGACGTACGGCACTATCACTACGTAATCGCCGAATGACTTAATGAGAGTGTTCTATAATCTGAGTATTTAAAAAGATATAAGTAATAAAAGGCGTTTTTCACTTCTATAAAAACCTATGTATGACTTAAGGATATTGACAACGTTTAAACTCCAAAACGGCTGAACCGATTTTTGTGATTTTAAATTTAAAACAATGGGAAAAATTATATAGAAATCTATCTAATAATAGACTTGGATCAATTAACAAAATCTCAATCAGCTTAGCTCAGTCGGATGTTGAACCCAGGGCCTCCGTTTATATATCCACAGGGCGAACGGCTAAAATACGAAAATATCTATTGGCTAGTATTTGCATAGAAAAATAGAGGACTACTCACGATTTACCAACTTTAAGTTCATACATTAACCTTTAGGTATGTCGCTCCCCTAACCAGACCAAGGCTGCTCAAAAAGTTGTTTTCCCTTAGCTTTTGAAATACTTACCATAATTGGTACTCACAAAGCGCAAGAGTGCCTACTTAACTTTTAATTAACTATATCTGCATACTGAATATTTCAATATTACGAGAAAAAGTAAACGTCATCATCATGATCAGCCTATTAACGGCCCACTACAGGGCCAGGCCTCCCTCCTTACAGGAGAGAGGATATGGAGCGTACACCCACCATGTCGCTCCAATTGTTGGGTTGGCGGGCTTAGGGTGATAATCTGATAGTGATCATTTATTAATGATCACTATCAGATGTTGATGATAGCGACCGGGACCGACGGCTTAGCGTGCTCTCCGAGGCACGGAGGTGTAACACCACCAACTTCCAGACTAAGCGTAAGCGTAGTTAGTAGTTTTTGCTATATCCCTTTAACACCAACGGATACAAGCGACAAAGTCACCCAGATCTGACAAAAAACTCTTATGTAGGTACGCTTCATTTGGAAGCCAGAACAACGTACGTGATAGACTTTTGTTAAATCTGGGTGACTTTGTCGCGAAAATTCGTCGGTTGTAAGCGGAAAATAACTAATTGAAAAAAACCCTTAATGATGTTGAACCGCAAAGTAACACCTGCTTCTATCCAATATTTAACATTGTAAGCATTGAATTCAAACAGTTTATACTTTAAGTATTACAAGCTTTGTGCACTTAAAACTTAAACGGTTAAAAAAAGATTTGCTTGTAAGTAAGCCTATTTAAAATGAACTCAAAATTGACCTTAATACTGAGTTAGTAATGAATACATACACGTTTTACATGACCAATAAAATCTTTAATCTCCCAATATGTATTTAATATTCTCGTTAAAATATTTAATTGACTCATATTTATTTAGAATAGTATCGTATATTTGTATTTTAATTCATTCAAATTGTTTGCAATAATGAATCTGATTGCAATGTATCCACCTACTCAATCTGTGATCCATATATATTTGCATACATAATTGAAGTCGATGCTCTTAATACCAATATTACAAACACGTTGCATATATTATCTGTTCGTAGTTTTTATAACTAGTCTAGAGCATTATGATCAATTAGTATTTCAACATTATTTAAATGTTTTACAATGTAGATAAATGTCATCGTATGATCAATATACGAGTGCGTATACTTATTACCTCGAGACTGCCTCATTGGTCTAGTGGTTAGCCTATATGGCCCTGATCACGAGGTCCTGGGTTCGAATCCTGGGTCGGGTCACGGAATAATTTTGAGTTTTTCGTTCTTCTATGAAATTCTCAGTAAATTCCAAGCCCGGAGTCGGGAAGTGTTTTTACACCCCCGTGCCTCGGAGAGCAAGTTAAGTTGTCGGTCCCGGTCACTGTCATCAACATCTGATAGTGACCGTTAATAAATGAAACATTATCACCCTAAGCCCGCCAATCCGCATTGGAGCAGCGTGGTAAGTCTACGCTCCATATCCCCTCTCCTATAAGGAGGGAGGCCTGACCCTGTAGTAGGCCGTTAATAGGCTGATAATGATGATGATGATATTTATTACCTACGCTACATATCTATCTATAAATGTTAATAAAATAATAACTAAAGTACCTATTAAAATACTTGGACCTTGCTCACGAGATTACCGCCATGAGAAATGTTGAGTCTACAATATTGTCCCGATAGTTGTTTCAGTAAGTGGTCTTATAGCGAAAAGCGTCGACAACAGATACAGAAAACAGAGAGAGACAAAAAAACACGTGTGAAACTCGAAGACTGCCGCGGTAAAGCTATTGCATAGCATTTTTTATCAACTTATGCAATTATAATTATATATTTATTTTATTTAAGCAGTATTTTTTTCTTTGTTTTTTTTTATAAGTTCTGGTATTTATCGATAAGTGGAAAAACTAAAAAGTATCACCGCTGTGCCGGTCGGAGTGGAAGCTATGCAATAGCTTAAAATTGAAACGAAATTAATTCTACGTATTATTATTTTTTTTAATTTGTAAGTGTTCTTTTTTTATAAACACTGATTTTAAATTTCGTCTGTTTGTTTGTTCAGTCAATTCAAAATCCATTGGAGCTATTGTCGCGGTAAAAATAACTTAGTTTGCAGCAGGATTTATTAGACTTTGTTTTATTGAGTTCGGACTTAAGGAAAAACTATTATACCAAAAAAATAATTTCGTCACGCGCAATTTTCATTAAAAATTATTTTTTTCAGATGTAATAAGCCAAAACCTTCATGAATTAGATAATTCTAACTCAAATGCCTAACTCATTCTCTGAATTTGTTGACCGTAACTAGTCATAAATTATGTGAATAATTTGTAATGGCCGGGGGTAGAAACCTTGTCTTGAAATAAAATATATTTAATAACTAGAAGTCGCCCGCGACTTCGTTCGCGTGAAAACCTCTTGGGTACCCTTCTTATTTTAAAGACAGACTTTCATGTAAAGTGTGCTCATTCCCCGCTCCCCCTCTCAATTTATTTTTTTTATAGTTTCCCGTCAAGCAATATCTCCTTCCCGTGTAGTAAAGATCTACATTTTTGTTAAGCATGGAATCTCTTAGATATCCGCCCTGCCGACAAAGACGTACCGCTTAGCGATTTAGCGCTCCGGTACGAAGTCGTATAAACAGTAAAGGGGGTAGATTTCATCCTAAACTATAAAATCAGCCCGCTTCTATCATAGATTCGATTAATCTTACCAGTCAAGGGCTAAGCAAACTTAGTTAAAAAGCTACGATTAATCACATGCTGAGAACAGCTAACTTATAGACGATATACCTACCGTTTTGGATAATTTTCTTTTTATTTTTATATCACATGAAATTAAATATAATATGTAAGAAGGAGTATTCAAAATGCAAGCTTACCGCTGTATAAGGTTTTGTTACCTAAATAATTAAAGTATACATTACCATAGGCCACAACAAAAATTCAATTTACACATACGATTAAAAGTATACACAAAAATTTTTAAGAATTATAAAATTTAATTATTGTGTTTATACCTATAGAATTGCGAAGCTTACAACATTTGCATCACAACAGCGGTGTTAATTAATGTAATTATATTTCTTTAGATAAAATGACGTTTTATTATTAGGTATTACAAGAAAAAACGTGCTAAAGTTCATTTTTTAACCGGCGAAAAATAACGGAGATGCCAGCCAAGGTTTCTACTTTAAGGACGTTACCTAGAACCCCCAAAATGCTTTACTACGTTAAACAAATGTTCCTTAAACTTGGTTGGCACCGTCTACCTCGTAGTAGTAATGCTTAAGTAAATTTAATTTAATTAAGACATCTTTCAGCTACAGCCCAAACAACCTAACAACCCCGTACCATAAGGTCCCTATTCCACCAGCGTTTTGTGAGCGACAGCGTTGCTTCAACGTCTGCGCATAGTCGACGTCGCGTTTATTGACAACAAGTGCATTCTCGTACATTTTTTAACAACCTGTATGTAACAAATTTGAATGTATTCTTTTTCTTACCTCAATGTTATTAACAAGACTCTCTTATTTTTTATCTGATTGTAGGCGAAAACGCAACGCTGCTCAGATGTTGGAGGAACGCTGAAACTCGCAAAACGCTGGTGGAATAGGGGCCTAAAGGGTCAGAGTAGTGATCATTATAAGCTAAACGAGCCCAATCTTGATAGGGTTGTGTCGTTTTATTGCGGAGTTCCTACCACCACCTACCTCCCTACTCTAGCAAGAGATCAGCTCCATATTATCTTAATGCATTGTCACGATATATGTATGCATTGAAATATTATAAAGCAGAAAAAAAAAGTTGAGAGGTGTCAAGGGACACCCGGATGGAACGAAGTTCCTTTCGATTAATTAGTGAAGGAATTGTAATAAAATTTTATTTTTTTTAAGTAATAATAATATTTTTTTTATTATTAACAAATATAATGTTATATAAACTTAAACGCGTACCAGACACGCATTTGTTTTTGTACACCGAAACACCAGAGGGCGCTACGAGAGTGCGAGACAGCATACAGCGCGGGCGCCCCCCGCCGCTCACGCGCACACACATCAAAGGCGGCGGCAAGATCCTTTAATCAAAAAGTGTCGTGACAACTTTTCGTACCAATTTTTTCCGTCTAGCCCCCTTTCACAACGCGCGATAAGGAACTTCGTTCCAATAACTTGCAAGAATTCATTACATATACCGGGACAGATGAAACTAAATAAAAGTTTGTATTAAGTAATTTTATTTACCGATTACTGACCAAGTGTCCAACTCCAATATGATCAATATATTGAGGAACCTAAAAAGGCTTGTCTTAACAAACTTTTGAGGTTGGACTTTATACCCGAATTCGGTTAGCGAGACAAATCTTTTTTTTTTTTTTATCGAATACAAGTTGGCCCTTGACTGCTATCACACCTGATGTTAAGTGATGATGCAATCTAAGATGGAAGCGGGCTAACTTGTTAGGAGTAGGATGAAATCCGAACCCCTATCCGTTTCTACACGACATCGTACCGGAACGCTATATCGCTTGGCGATACGTCTTTGTCGGTAGGGTGGTAACCAGCCACGGCAAAAGCCTCCCACCAGCCAGACCAAGCCAAATTAAGAAAAATCTCAATCTGCCCCACCGGGAATCGAACCCAGGACCTCCGTCTTATAAATCCACCGCGCATACCACTGCGTCACGGAGGTCGTCATATCAAATCTAACCATTTCCTAAATATATAAATCAGTTTAGCGGTTTGGAAGATATGAGATTATAAATAGTATTAAATGCATGTATGCATACATGTGATATTCGGGCGAAAAATATTAGCATTTAAAGTCTTGGCAGTCGAAGAAAAACTGAAGATGGAAGTCGCGGGCGCTACCACGTGTCCACGGCTGAGGAGACAACTACAATATAAGGATCTCTTGGATTTCTGTAGCCTTGTTTTGGAGATGTTTGTTTGTTAATCATTAGATTATCAAAGTTACTTATTGTCTATATCCATCTTACAGCGGAACGTATATTTCTATAAGAACCTTGTGCCGAATTAGCTTGTGTGAGAATAATAAATATATTATTTTAGGTATGCAATTTGGTCAATGACTTTTGTAAAAGTATCAGAGCATTAAAGCCTTCATTTGTTGCGAAATGCCGACCATAAAACACTTTTCGCTATGAACTTTATTACTGCATGGATGAATCTATTGATAAGATTATGTGATATCATATTTTTAATAGTTTCGTAGGTTCTTTATTCATAACATTAAATGCCATGGCCAGCAACACGTCCGTTAATACTTCTGTCATGAAAGATTATGTATTAAAAATAGCAATTTAATTTTATTATCTTACGTAGTAGGTAAATATCTAGCCACATTACCATATAATAGGTTGAATACGAAACGAATAAGTTGCGAATGATTTGCTGTCCATTGAGAAGAATATTCTTATCTTCACATTTGATTAATGAGTAAATCAGATAAAAAATCTCATGCAATTAAATAATACTTTTTAAAATTGTTATGAATATTTTCTGCGTATATTATTATTATTTGTATATTATTAAAATCGAAAAACGGCTGAAAAGTTCATAGTATGCCCAAATATTCAAATTACAGTTTCTTTTTTGTTTGTATAGCGCTGCATAAACAAGATTATAAGTAAGGGCCCCGTATTTGTTCTATACCAGTCGTTGTCCAGGAAGTTAGATATTTTACAGAATATTTAAAGAGAGATGGAAGGAAAGAAAAAACTTTTATTTCTGAAAAACATCACTAAAAACAATATAAAATAAAATAACTCGCTACGCTAATTATAGTGATATGACCCCAAAAAAGGTTCTCTGCATTATGCTGTTGCTGCTGTGTTCGTTCAGGATACCGCAATGGTCTTCCGTGAAGCCCATAAACCCGCTTTAAATTATCTAGATAAACCTAATTAGCCAATCGTTAATGTTAAATATTAATGTAATATTAATAAAATTAGCGTTCTTGTTAAGCTGAAGCCTTTGCGCATTAATAAACTAATCATTACCAACTAATAGTTACGCTTTCAAGCGCGTTTTAATAGTTTTAAAGGTATTAAAACAAAGCAAGAAACGGCGTTTTTTCTTACGCAATATTTTTTATGAGTGAGAGATGATTAATACAGTTTTTTGTGTATCTAAGTCGAATAGGATCATCTATTTTATCCTTTTAATTATCTCACAAGGTTAATCGTAACACATGTTGTGAAACATTTATTTTTTTGATTGCAGATGTACTCGAATATTTTGATTTTCATTTGCTGTTTGTTTGTTTCATTGAAATAAATAAATGTTATTCATCTAAGCATATAAATAAAAATTAAGGCTTATCTTTTGTAAAATCTCAAATCGCTCAACCTATTTGAATGAAACTCTGGTGAATTACACGACACAAACCTGCAACAATTCTTATCCCAACGCGTTTTTGGGTTATAGAATAGGTTAATAACTACATATACAGGATTAAGCTATAAAATTAAGGATTATTTACAAGGACACTACTTAAGGAAGTTGTGTTCCCAGTTCATTTCCATCACCAAACAGGTTTTCTAATTTTAATTTTAAAAATAACTGTGAGAAGCATGAATGCCAATCTTTTATTTGTCATTCTCGAAGCCTGTCACAAATGAAAACTACCGTTCAAATAAGTTGCTACCTTTAGCAGTTTCTTTATTAACAGTTACTTTAGCAGAGTCTTTATGTTGATTATTAATCCATTCAGTCAACCGTTCCCAATCTTTAAAAAGGTCCTTGTCCACATACTAGGTAGATAAATATCAAATTGATCTGACAGAAGGGTAGAGATCCTTCTGTCAGATCATTAATACCTATTTTTAAACAAGGAGACGTCCATGATTTTGTCCATGTGGAACGAAAATAAATAAAATGTGTAAAACAAAAGTAACATAAGTTACTGCTTATAACATTAATGAAAGTCCCGTCAAAATAGATTGAGCCGTTTTCAGATATTAGTCAGTACAAACAGACTGACAGATAGACAAAAATTTTAAATATTGATTTTTTTATTTATATTTTTACTAAGTTTTAGTAGTGATTATTTTGAATCTAGGTACTAAATTGATATTGCAACTGCGTATGAATTTACTAATATTTACATGATTTGCTAGTGTATGCACCGGTTCAAAGTATATCGAGCTTGCTGTACGGTTGAGGGGTTTTTGAGGACTAGTCAGATGTGTTATCTTTATTTTTATTCCCTTTTTTGTTTATCCTTGCGTTCAAGACGTAAATAACTTCTGACCGTGGCGCCGCCATTATAAAATCCGAGTTATGTAGGTACATACGTCTATTTCTATTCCAGCTTCACCACTCGACGTCCTATTAAACGTGTTTTAGCACAGTTGAGAGTAGTTAATCATTTATTTATGATGCTATTGTCCGCGTGCAAAGTCATCGTGAACCGGCAGAAAAATCTCTTTGAAACCTGAGCATCCGACGTTCAATTGCTAAGTAATTGTAGATTTAAGCCATTGTAGAGTCAACAATCAACATTTCCTAAGGTTGCTTCAGTTTCAGGGTGAGAGGGAAAGAGATTTTTCTCAATGAACATTTCACCCTGAAACCGAAGCAATCTTGGGAAATGTTGATTGTTGACTCTATAATGGTTTAAATCTACAATTACTTGATTGTTGACTCTACAAGGTTTTCTGTTGAATCTTCGCGGGAAATAACAAGATAAATATAATTAACTATTAAAATTTGTAATTAAGTAACTGCCTGTTTTAACCTAGTCAAGACCGCTTTGCTTTATAATACAAATTCATTTATTTTTAGTAGGTTATTATTATTATACAAGCTCTTTACGTGACTCTACCCTCCGTTCAGAAAGCAGATTTTGTCGAGAAGAGTAATCTTTTAAAATCAATGTTACTTTGTGATTTACAATTCAAGCTATCCTGACACATGTGCTAAAGAAAGCAGAACCGATTGCTTTTAAGATTTTTATTAATGTTTTGGGCACATTTGACATAATCGAAGGTTCTGAGACTCACACTAGGATTGAAGCGGTTTTTTTTATTTATATAAATTCGATACATACTTTGAATAGCCTGCCTAGTATATTTTTAAAATATAGTACATATTTGTAAGACAAAATATAAACACCTTTAAACAAATAAAAGATCTTAACAATCGTCTTACAAGAAACGAACATAAAAGTGCATAAATCTCTCTTAATGTAGGGTATACCTTTTTATATCAAGATCCCCAAAACCATTACCAATGCGTGAATAAAAAAATTGAAACAGGATAACGACTTTCGGATCTGCTAATTAAAAACTTAATAAATATCCCTAAATATATAATATATACGTATTTCAATACGCAGAAAGGCGTGGCCTATACTTTAAGCAAAGTGACTACCTTTCTACCCAGTGTTTCAACCTTACAAGTAAAGCAAGATGTAGTAACGTTTTAGGTAGACCAAGAAAATTACGCGGTCCATAGCCAAGCGACCCATATACTCGTACCTAAACTTTCACATACATCATTTTAGATTCGCCACGTTTTCCTTTGTATGTCCAATATATCTACATCAAATGCATGACATCCGGGTCAAGAAAATCATTTTATGGCCTAAGAGCCTGCGACAGCCAGACCTACATTATTTCAAACTGAAACAGCTTTAATTAAATTGCGACATATGACTCTCGTTTTACTTTTGTGATAGCTATGTAAGTACCAAATTGAGTTTTTATTTTTTTTAATCCAATTTTTAGGCATGCTCGAGCCTGATCATGCCAAGAATCTCGAACTAAACAACATATCTTTTGAATAAATTCCCCTCGCAACTGGGGCAAAAAAACGAATAATTAAAATATGTATTTGATTTCTTTTTTTATCTTCTACAAACTCTCAATAAATAGTAGTAAATTATTCCCTATAAATAGTAGCTAGTCCAGTGCCAAAAAGTGATTAACTGTAGAATAGGTTTCTGTTATAATTAGGTATGTAAGACCTTTTTTGGAATCGAAATGATCCTATACATACGAAATATAAATGATATTGCAATTAGTTAAGTTCACACAAGTTGATTTCTTGTTAAAATCAGATTAACTTTTAGCCGGATTTCAATTACAACTCGAAACGACTTTATGAGTATCATTAAAATCATGTTTAACGATCCTTAAGTGCCTTTTTTGTGATTAATCTAAAAAAATACTACTACTTATATTATTTCGAAGAAAAAATGTGTTTTATTTTTTTAACTGTTTAAAATTTTCTTAATGAAATAGTAAGGTTTTTATAAATTCTACTACATTCACACTTGAAACTTAGTCACTAATTTTGTATATAGATTTTTTGGAAAATTTAAATTTTCCATTGTCTATATCTGGAGTACCTGTTTATATTCTACCTAGTATTGTATCCACAACGCAATTAAACTAATAATATTTAAGAAACTCACCTGGAATTCCACCGCAGCACAAATAAAAATTCACTGAAATTCACTATAAAACTTTTCGTTTCAAGGGCTGATCGGTTTCGATAGCTTCTTTCGTAATTTTACCGGCAGTGTGCGGGTCACTCGCGGATAAACTTGCAATGTGCGCGCGCGCCGCTATCAGCCGCCTATATATCTTGATCATTGTGACGTCATACATACTACGATAACCAACATTAAGGCACCCAAAACGTGCTATATCTATTTTCCTGTGTATACCGGTCCCATATATTTTTTTCTATAATACTGTCCTTATTAAATGATAAGTAATTATGACATATTATTTTATTTTTTACTCACCAATTATGGCAGTACTCGGTAAAGTTTCTTTGATGAAGCATTACCGCCATTCATATATAAGACAAACATAATTGCTGTGTTCTCATCTTACATCTTGATCGTTGTGACGTCATACGCACACCGACAACCAACATTAAGGCACCCAAAACGTGATATAGTCTATGTGTATCTAGTTTTCTGTATGTATGTCCCAAATATTTTTTTCTACAATAAATAATAATTCATTTCAAACATTGTTAAAATTTTAAAAAGGAATTGTAAATAAGTAAATTATAGGAAAAATAATTCATTTAGTTAGTAACATTTAGTTATTTCTATGTTAATCAATTATTGTTTAAACCTAATATTTGTTTGTTAAAATTATTATTTATAATCTATGTTAGAAACTAAAAACCTATGGTACATTACGAGAATAGGCACAACAGTAGTTCATGTTTTACAAACTACTTTGTCCTTACTATATGATGTACGAATTGTAGTAGAAGAATACCTGCTACATAATTCTTTCATGGAAGTATCACCGCCTTATTTCTACCAGCAAACGAATCAATGTGTTTCGATCTTATATCGTCATAACGTCACACGTACTGATAGTTCAATTCACTAAGACGCGCCCCACTATTTTTCGCGAGGGGAAACCGAAGGGTGCGGGGAGCACAGTTCAAACATCAGTCTCGAGTCGACCACGGCTCGGTGTACACGGGCTATTGTAGGTTGTATCGCTGCGTGTCATGACCCAACGGAATGATGCTCTACTTAATT
The DNA here is from genome assembly GCA_034621355.1 of Mycalesis mineus. Taxonomy (NCBI): domain Eukaryota; kingdom Metazoa; phylum Arthropoda; class Insecta; order Lepidoptera; family Nymphalidae; genus Mycalesis; species Mycalesis mineus. Next base: position 6,907,840 of record CM067887.1, on the reverse strand, counting down.
TTTTTACCAATATTATATTTATAATGTCAAAAAAACGTATCGTATGATGATAAACTACACATTTAAATGTGACTTAGCCAGAAGATTCGTTCCGTTGCCCATTCCTTCAGGTTGACCGACTCGACTTTAATTTTTCTACAAAGGTCACTTGATTGGTTTGTTACTGCCAATATAGATTTTCCAAATTAGCTTAGCAAAATAGCTTTGGTATTTGTACTATATATGCATTGGTACTATCCTACTAAAAAGACGTACCGTCAAGCGATTTAGCGTTCCGGTACGGTCGCGTGTAGAAACTAAAGGAATGTAGATTTCATGCTACTCCTAACAAGTTAGCCCGCTTCCATCTTAGTTTACATAAACTAACTTGTAATGAATCAAAATAATAATAGATATCATGGGTTCACGCTTTACAAAAACGCTAGGGGTATGGTAGACAAAACAGCGTGGAGTTGAGCTCAATCATTAAACTGTTTAAACAAAAGAAAAATAGATATACTAGGTACCTATCTGAGATGATTGTGGGGATGTGTGTTTTTAAGATATTTTAAATGGGTTAATATATATGTTGAAGGAGTTAGACTAGAGACTTAGAATAGATTGTTGTAATATCGTAATAGACGTCATTGTTTATGGAAATGTTACTGTCTGTGGATGTAATTATTTTTGGTATGTCACGAGTTTTGACATGACAACGTCTTGTAATTCGATAGAGCCGTCTGCACGCACGAAAAAACATGACCTTAGCGTCGTTACCTCGCTTTGAGGCGTTCCATGTAAGGCTTGAAGTGCAAGCGAGAGCGCGGAACTAGCGACAAAGAAGGACAATCGGCCTTTGCGTTCGGCAGCGTTCAACATCCGTCTATTAAATATAATTATTAAATATATTTTAAATTATTAATTATTAATTAAAAATATAATTTTAAATTAAAAATTAATATATTTATTATAAATTTAAAATATAAATTTATAAAATCAAAATCAATTATTTTATTAATTTAAATTAATATTTATAAAAATATAAAAATTTTAATAACCAATTAAATGCTACCATTCCATCAGTATTTTCTTAAGACATTGTCACGTTCAACTATCGACAATTTTTTTTTATGAAAGTAATCGAAATAGAACTAATTGTTAATCATTTAATGAGAGATATGAGATAGGTGCTTACTTGAAACTTTAACACAAAGTTAAATTCAATTTGATTTGATAAATGAATGAATGATTGATTTGTTTTAATACTCCAACCAATAAAAGAGTCGGGCGCCAAAGTCCTAGTAGAGTATTTACACCATCTAGGAGTTGGGTAGTTAGTTTGTGTCTGGAGTGCGGAGAGGATATACTTTTACACTGGTCGAGTTGGACCAGTGTAAAAGTGTTCTTAAGAAGTAAATTAAATTAGGAAGTAAAGTAAGATGGGTGTAAATAAACTACTGTTCTGAATCTTTATAATACGTCAGGAATTATAAAAATCTATTTCATGTATCAAAACATAGTGAACTTGCAATATATCTGTTCGTGAAGACAAAGTCTTTGTAACCCTAGAAAACGCCCAAGAGATTAAGAACCACTAAAGATGATGTCAAGAAGAATGGTGATACTCCGATATATATATTAATCTATATCACAATATAATTTTGCTGTGCAGGACCAACACGACATATTCATTTTTAAAAAATGAGTTAAAATGAAGTAGAGCATACTGCTAGTCAAACATGACATTCTTGTTGACATAATTAACTTGACACTTTGTGTGAGTGTGCACACATTGCTACTCGTTACGTAGTAATAGAACTCACATTCTTGCAGTTTTTATTGCACACTTGCACTGTAAGCGTTTGAAAAACAAAACACTACGAGCCATCGTGGATTGACCAAGCTATACTACGCTAACCAACATTGAGGCATCATATACGTGCCATATCTATTGCCCTGATCCTATTTGTTATTTTCTATATGATTATTAAACGATTTTTACTTATTAACATAACTATTTCGAGTACCAATTTTAGTAAAAGAACATTGCGACAGAGATTGTCTAGGGATTTTGGGACTTGACTATCTCCATAGTATATATTTTTGCCGTCAATAAGCATCGCTGTGTCTTTTAATACTTTGAACATTGTGACGTTTTAAGTACTACGATACCATCATTAAGGCACTAATAACGTGTTATATCTATTTTCCTGTGCGTATACCGGTGCTATATATTTTTTCTATGATATTATCCTTATTAATATTTTGTAACTATTACATTGTGTAAATCGGTTTCTGACAAAGCTCATCTGTCAATGTTTAGTAGGAGCTCTGGGGCCATCAATTACTTCTGTCAAAAAGCAGCATTGCTACATTCTCAATATGAAAAACTGTTTTTCCTTGTGCCATCTCGTTGGTCTAATTTAGACAGAAAACTGATGGCCTTCCGAGCCACTACAAAAAAAATGAATTTCAGGTTATAAAATGCTTGTAAAGTAACCTACTTGAAACCGAGAATTTAACCCCGAGCCTCCGTCTTATAAATCCTCAAAAACCTAAAATAAAAAAAACATCAATTAATAGAGTAATGTCTAATCTGGTATGTTGTTGCTGGCAAGTTGGAATAATGAACAAGGAGGCTACATTGCCAAAATATTATAATGAAATCTTATTCAAATCCTAACCAAACAGATATAAGGAGGAAATAAAAAACCACTAACAACAGTAAGAAATAGGTGAAAATTTGTGGGTGTCTGATACGTCTTTTCATTTTCGTAAACGTATAAATAAAATCTAAAATATATGTAGATGTTTATACCTACTACCAGAGCTGCTCGTTGAATAAATAGTATCATAGTACAAAATATTTGTTGATATTACTACAATAAGCATTTAAAAGCCTGGTGTGAAGTGGGCCTTTCGTATAACAATGAAATAATTAGGTAAGCATGAAACGTAATTTGTGACAGAGAACCAACCCATTTTTTTGTAATCACACCGTACCGATCCTTAATGTGCGCATTTGGAAAAAATTAAAGAATACTCGAATCGAATCAAAAGCGCAAATCAAAACTACATTTGCTTTTTGTGCTTTCGCCAAATTCAATTTGAATTTTACCCAACTACTGATGGATTTTAGGAGGGTTATGTTTATCAAGATATTAAGAGGAACAGGTTTAGTTACTTCACAATTGGACTTTTTAGAGTCAAAATCTCCTGCGGATGCTTTCATTTTGGAGAGAAATGGACGTATAAGGTTTTTAGTCGAATCTGGGTAAGTTTTTCGCTCGAATTCAGCGTTTCGAGCGAAGATTTTCGCGAAAAATAACAAAATAAATAAGATATTAACTAAAAACAGGCTTATAAAAGCCATAGTATAATTTTTTATTTTGTTATTTATAATCCAGTTTCTTCTTTATGCAGATACATCTTATTTCCTTGTTGTGAGTTCACTTTTTTAGTTTACTTTTTACGCAGTCGGGTTTCTGATTTTATATTTTTGTTTTTAGATCTCTGAGTTGTTATTACCATATATGAATTCGATGCTGCCCTATATCTGGACACAACACTTCTCTCTCTTGGAGAATGGACGCTTCGCTTCAACATGTAGGTCCACATTAACCTTGCACGTAGAAATTTTTTAAGCATTTTCTAATTTCGTAAAATAAGCAAATTCGATATACAAAAGTTTATTATATCCTTCAGCGTGCAAAGTGAATCCGAATTTAAAAGTAATAAAATAAATTGTATTATTTTTTTTAATTGTAAAAATTACAACGTTATTTAATAAAATAAAAGAAAATTGCTGAACCACTGGTCAAATAAATACTTAATTGAATGTTACGCGAGCGAGTGCGAATAGTTACGAAAATAAATAAAGGGGAAGATTTTCAGGATCGGTGGTGGCCTATAAATTTTCATTTTGATTTTTTTAATACAATCGCAAATTGAGACCTTCAAAAATCAATAAAGTATAAATGACCATAAATAAAATAAACGAATTAGCGTTTTAAAACGTAGTTTCAGCATTTATTTATATCATTAAGTTTTTACATTTATTTATAAACTAAATGTAAAAACTTGTGGAATACTACAGCTGATTGTTTATGAGCTTAGCTTGTTTATTTTGCGTACTTTCACAGTGCGATGTTTATGGTATTTTGTTGTAGGGCAAGGATGCAGATGTTAATATTATATTTATACTTCAGAAAAGAGCAATTAAATCATATAAATTAAAATCACTGGATGATTGCATTTTATTCCATTATTTTTATTTGATCGATAAAATATTATGCATTGTACATTTCTGACAATTCTTCTATCATACTTGTGGTTTGTAGTAAATGCAGCTAAACCAATTACAGGGTTTTTATCCTCATTACCGACAGGTTTCCGAGGCCGGAAATAAACTTGTAATTACAATAATGATTAATCGATTGAACAGAATGTCATCATATTTGTTAGTCTCAGATAAAAAGCCGTTATAAATCAAAATACCTATAGGTAGTGTATCCTACGTTTTCAAGAATAATAGGAGTCATTTTGTCAGAGCTGTGACGGGGAAGTACTACCGCAAATCTTAACAAGCAGCGACAAAATGTTAATACAATTAGGTAACTACCGTTTAAAGTTAAGGGCGCAGGCAGTACGTCAGTGGCAGGGCAAAACAAAAATTGCATTCGTTCGTTACTTATGGGTTCTTCTACTGGAAGAACTGGTAAGAAAAGGAGCTGTAAAAAAACATTTAGAAATGTCAATAACTTTTAATGTAGCAAATAAAATAAAGAATTGCAATATTGTGGCGGAGATTAAAAGAAATACCTACCGCAAGTAAAAAATTATTAACAATTATTCTTCCCGTTGTTCGGAGCATGATACCCTTTCAGCTTTTAGGCTGCAGATGACCACATCACTAAGCGCCCACGCCAAGCGACCACGAGATCAAGCATCAATGTCCCTCCGCATCATTTTATATAAGTTTAAATCACTGTCTCATGATGATATACGACAAATAAAGGAGAAGTTTTTGTTACGTCAAATTACAATACTTCTCTACCTAAATCTAAAGAGAAGCTGAATAATACATCTGCAGTTACATCAATGGTAAGTATTCATTGAAGATAGTTAATAGGTAGGTACTTATAGGCGTAATAAAGCAAACGAGGGTCTGCAGATTGTATAAAATTAACTCAAACAATATCTGCTGCAACTATAAAAAAAATAAGTTATATCGTTCTGTCTGTCATTCTGTTAAGTCGCTGAAAGTACTTAACGAATTTTCATACGGTTTTAATAAATAAAAGTAAATAAATTACTGAATGTCCACTAACAAAATCGCAAATCACTGATACCTATAAAGAAAATAACCTTGGATACTTAGTTTAAATTAAAAAAAAAACTAATTTGTAATTCTAAAATGAAATGCTAAAATTGTAATCGCCATCCCACAAACACACATTCAAATTATATTTGCCACTTTAATTAAATTTAAATGTATTAAAATTAATCCGGCAACGGACCTAATCGTTTACGTCAACAATGGAAATAAATAAGTTATTCAATAGGCATAAGGTAGGTAGGTATATCAATGACCATAATTGGATATAATAAATTAGTAGTAGGCTCTAAAAGGTATTAAGGACAAATAATACCAGTATCTTTTTGATCTACGAGTATACTATGAGTAACATTAACATTTTACCTGTACGGGAATTTCTGTTCGTTTTTTATGCTTTCAGAAGATTATATTTTTTTTTTATTTCTGTCTGTTCACGCTAATTAACAGAAGTAATGAACGCTAAGTTAAACTTGGAGCGATAAGTATAAACTTAATGGATCTTGTAAGCTAACATGTCGTTTCTACATCGATAAAGTATCCACCTGTAAAGCATTTAGAAACGAGATTGCAAAACTGTTTTTGCTCAAAATCACTGATTAAGACACCACAATCAGATATAAATTTTGATTTATCTAACAAATAGGTACTCTGTCAAAACATTGTTGGCTTAATGGTTCACCAAATTTAAACTTTGAGATACCCGTAGATACCGTAACTGAGGCATGAATTATATTCGTGTATTAAATAAAATGTTCAAATGAATTACAACTGCTTATTCAATCTTTTCATACATTAATACATACAAGCCATCACGCCTCATTCCTATAGGAATAGGCAGAGGCCACGTCCTTCCACATTAAAATAAGTAGACGTTTGTTAGTTTTGCTAAAGTCCGGACTCTATATTTTTTGCACTTTTGTTTGGAAAATGTCGCCAGTTTTAATTAGGTGGTACGAAGTTCATCGGGTCAACTTATTTTTATTCACCACGGAGGGGCGATTTCGCGTGCGCGCGCGACGTTATTTTTTATACAGAATGAAAATATGCGTCGCGACTTCAGTCTTATTCCTGTGGGAATGTAACACACACACAAACACCTTGACACTGGTTTTCTATGTATAGGTGTCTGAAGAGGTGGAGATGAAAATTTGTATGGGAAAAAAATATTTGCAAAATTTCAAATTCAATAGAAGTAAGGAGACTGGAATAACATTTATTGTAATAAATTTCATTCCGGTAAGCGAAGTTTCCACTGCGTAGGTACCTAAATTTTTAAAAAAAACAAATCTTTCCTGGATAAAAATATCGATGTATCGATACAGATACCATAACTTTTGTTTAAAGCCTGTAGTAAAATTATTATTGGATAAACAGAAACTCGACTGCTTAAAAGTAAATAACTGAAAAGAAAAAAACAAGGATCACTATATCTATATTTAATAGTATATATCCTTATCTGTAATATATGTATACTTGTAATTCTATGTATGTATACCAATAGTTTGTTAAACAAAACAAAACCACTTTTGTATTCATTAATTTCTAAACGTATGACGGTTGCCTGGAAGAGATTACTTTCAGTAATGAAGCGGCCGTTACACTGATGATTTACTTATTTTTGTATCCTCATTTTGGTGCAATAAAGAGTTTTTATTATTATTATATTATAGCATGCAATATTCGCTTATTGGTTTTTTTAAAACCATTTAATAATTTAATATTTCAATCTTTGTTCTAAAGAGCACGTTCTAAATAGGAACAAATTAACCTTAAGGAATTTAATTTCGTTCTCGGTAAGTATAATTAATCAATTTATTAACGATGTTACGTGGGTATTGTATGTCATAAAAATCCATAATTGAAGAAATAATATTTATGCCGCAATCATGTTTTATACAAATCGAAGCCTATAGTATCCGTATAGAGCAGGAATGATATTATGATAATGTTTTCGTCAATAAAGTTGGACTTTGACTTTAAGACACCTGCCTCGTTTGGCATAAACATTTTCATTTAATTCGGATTCGTACACATAATTACCATAAAAGTTGTTTTAATATTGACCGATTACGTCAGAAAGGTGAAAACTCGTTCGTAATAAAAAACGCGTCATCTCATATGGAATTCAGAGTCAGTAAATAAAGCGTATCCTTTAGTGAGTGAAATAAGCTGTAAGCACCTACTTCTTGTTAATTGAAGCATAGGATGACCAAGGCCGGGCCCTTCCCTAGCGAAATGCGAACGTTTTACAATAGGGTATTAAATAACAAGAAATTAGCGCCACGAATACTGCCTACACGTTAAAAGCTTGTACGACAAATTACAAGACGTAATACATATTCCAAAATATTATTGTGTAGGTAGTGTAGGGATATAATGTAAGCCTACACCAGATGTCACAAGTTTCAGACTCTGTTCGGAGTATCTCTCTCTGCGACACAATGAACCCGACACCCGCACGGTGAATCCATTGAATGCTAAGATGTTTGCCTTTGTAGAGGTGTTAAACTATCTAACGTGATTAGTTAACTATTTAACAAATTCACTCGAGCTCAAAATATTTAAAATAGGATTAAAATGTTTAGATAAATAACGAAAAGCGATTGGGTAGATGATAAAAATCAATAAAGTACGAAGGTATTATGGCAAGGCTATAAATCTTTAGTAAAGGAAAAAGAATAATTTGGCTCATCCATCGTGACCATAAATACTCGTATTAATTCAAATAGGAGTATGTTTATACTTATTTAGATCGCGGAAATAATATCGAGATCAAACATCATTTTGTTTATGTGGGCTACAGTTTGTTTTGATTAGCTTTTGTCGTTTGTGTACCTTGACTGATTTAGTAGACAAAAACGATATCAGTAGTGTTATTCTCTAAAGATGTTTTTATGACGTGATAGTGTCAGTTTCAAAAAAAGCTAGATAGAAAAAGATTGAGACGTAACATCTCAGTACAGATTTTTCGTTCATTTATCATTATCAGTCTAATTTAGCGGTCCACTACTGGGTCAGACCTTATAAAAAAAAATGGAACATAGTGATAGACCCATCATCAAATGATGACAATGACGAAGAACGACAGATTAACGTGCTCTTCGAGGAGCAAAACTCCTGGCCAAGATTTTGTATTGAACATTCCTCGGAAGAAAGAGTCAATACTTCAAAGCGCGACCTAAAATTGGAACCCTTGCTCCGAAGCCAAAAATACTAACGACTGGACCAAAGACGCAGTTTCCAAAATCATAAGATTTTGGTAATATGAGACTGAGATATATATACCCATCTGTATCTAATGCAGCAAGTTATGGGTCTTCTTTCAGGCTCGCCAACCGGTCTCAAACCAGACTGTCGGATTCAAATGGTTTTATTGCTCGCTGTGGATATCCCCACATAACCGGATTTCAAAATTGTGCGATTACGATTTCTTGTTATACATATATCAGGACGAATGTTTTTTTCGTTTATGGGTAGGTGCTATGTGATGCCGTTAATCCATGCCAGCATTCTTTATTGTCTGTACAAATATATTAAATTAAAGTGTCTGCGTGTTATTTCAAATTAACAGCTTCTCACTAAATGCAGTAAGTGTGTAGATACTTACATAAGTCAATTAGTATCTTACTAGATAATTAAGTTTGAAGTGGCTAACATCAAAAAATCAATTTAAAAAAAATGTCTATTTGTCTGTTTGTTTTGAATGGATGGAACATGTGGACGTAATGGGAAGTGACAACAATTTACTATTATTTAACTTTTATGGGCGTATAATTATAATATTTTAGAAAAATTAAGGATTATTTTTTTGATGTTTGTTACTCAATCACATACACTTTCAATTTTCAGAAATAGATTATAGTCTGGTAAAATGTAGGTATAGCATATGGGCTACATTTAACACGATATTCCCATAGGACTGCTATTTATGTAAGCGTTACGATGGGACTACTACAAAAGTCGTAGTATTAATGGTAGTAGAGCCTTTTTAAACGTTAGGGCATAGATTTTTGACAAAATAGGTACCTACTGTAATGCGAACAAAGCTGCGGACAAAAGCCAGTGGTAAATTAAAATGATCGATACTGAAGTATATTATTTAGGAAGTATTTAATTATTAACGATTGAAGATGTTTTTATATAACCTTTTTAATTAAAGATTTCATACTAATAATAAACTCTAAGGTTATGTATTAGAAAGATTACAAATGTTTATTATTTTTAAAATGTATTGATGGTTCTATAGTCGATATGACTTGAGATTTAGAGGTCATCTAACTTTTAATCGATTCTTATATGTAGCTTGGTCCAGCGGGGTCACCAGCGTAGATCTCGTTCCGTTGAGAGTATCGAGAAATCCGTTCTTAGTTAAGTGTGTTGATCGCCAAAGGAGTAAATGCTTAAGTGGCGGACGCCCACGACCACGTCTGCGAAGATTTCTGTTTTGTGATAGTTCAATAAAAAATAGCTGTAGTAATTTGACTACCTCCGTGGCGCAGTGGTATGCGCGGTGGCTTTCTAAAACGGAGGTCCTGGGTCCGATTCCTGGCGGGGCAGATTGAGATTTTTCTTAATTTGTCTTGGTCTGGCTGGCGAAAGGCTTTCGCCGTGGCTAGTTACCACCCTACCAACAAAGACGTACCGCCAAGCGATTTAGCGTTCCGGTACGATGTCGTATAGAAACCGAAAGGGGTGGATTTCGCCCTACTCCTAATAAGCTAGCCCGCATCCATCTTTTTGATTTTTTTTTTTGCATCATCACTTAACATCAGGTACGATAGCAGTCAAGGGCCAACTTGTAGTTGATAAAAAAAAAAAGAAAAGCCTAGGTCCTTTCTCCTGCTATAGACTATCTCTGTAACAAATTTCAATTAAATCGCTTCTGTACTTTAGTCGTGATTTAGTAACAAAAAAACAGGGTTACGTTCTCATTTAAAATATTAGTATAGATTTCAAGTTAATCGAGTGTATACTTGTAGAGATCTCGTGATGTGTCAGTTAATGGCATTTCGCTTATGTAACGTAGATAAATAAAGATAAAAATTTATTTTAAAATTATACATGAAAAATAACACTAATTAGCAAGAACTTTTTATCAATAGTGGACAAAAAGTGCTTATTATATATAAATCAAAAAATAAATGCAAATATTGGTTTTTCTTTGTTTAAATACATTATAAATTACAATTATATATATGTATAACAAGGTTTGTAAACTGAGTCATAATATAAAGTATAAATTAATTAAATAAATTCGTCATGTTTGTTCGTAACTACTTACTTGTGCTCTACGTACGTTCTCATACGAAAAAAGGAGCATATTGAGTTGCGAGTATGTATATCAGACTATAATCTATCTCTAGTCAAATAATATGCAGATTCCTTCAGCTTTTGAGTTGAAAATAAATGAGAATCATTGAGTAAACTTTTATGATTTTTTACAATTTTCTGCCCAATTTTTTATATTTTTTTATGTATGTCTGATCTTCTGTATGTCTGTTTGTCTGTTCGCGCATCATTTAAAAACCAGAGGACCGATTTGCATATGGTTTTCACAGGTCTATTTAGCTTAGCTCAGAGCAGGTGTTAGGCTTTGTTTCATTGAGATTTAACGTACGAAAAAAAAATTATGATAAACAATCGAATTTCACTAAAGACGAAATTACGATGGAAGTACTAAACTAATACAAATAAAACTTAGCACGATTCTTGGAGGATTGCAATACGTTATTTTCTTGGAGAGCGAAGTCGCGGGCGTCTACTAGTATTTAATAAAACATCATTGTTCTGGAAAACTAAAGCTTTTCTACGGGATTGTGAATATTTCTAAGTTCACGCAGACAATCTTGGGCGCATCATCAAAAGTTACTGCTATACTTAAACAACAGTTAATTAAACATCAACAATCATTTTTAATTTTTTGTTTACCCACTTAATGTAAAAATAAACATAAAATGAAAAAAGCTGTATTCGTACGATACCCTTTACTTTTTGCAAGAAGTTTTTAACCCTTGCTTTTTTATTCGTAGATGCCTATACATATTAAAAAGTGATGACTACATATTATAAAACAAAGTTCTACGCCGCTTATGTATATTAATACAAGTATATGTTGTACTTATTTAAGTTAGCCCGTGACTGTAATAATCACCTGATGGAAAATGAACATAAACTAAGATCAAATTGACAGCCCTTTCAGTTTCTACACGACATCGTACCGCCAAGCGATTATTATTATTCCGTGATATTAAAGAAAACGTGGAACGCAGAACATAACACAGCACATGTTTTCTATCTTCACGGGCACTTAGTTGTAGCTTAGATTAAAATACAGGTTGCGTTTTCTAGGCAAAAGTAAGTGAGCTGAAAGTCATGCTCGCGAGCTTTTTGGTACAAGAAATGTGTAGCAATAAGCTGAGCGGAGATTTTCTAGGTTAGGTATGTTACATATTGGTCAATTTTAGTGATTCTGCTACTTGATAATATTGTTGAAAGTACTAACGCTCTTGTATCCACCTCTAAAGTCAAAACTGGAGAAGGCAACCAGGTGACATTTTCTTATTTATTTCACACACACATGCCGTGTGAACAAATGACATGAAGTGTTTGGCACAAAAGCTAATAAGCTGTTTTATACTCGACCAAGTACAATAAAGGACATTTAAGCAAGAGCAATATATGTACCAATAAAATTAGTTCTGTTTGTAATTTGAACCTTGCAGTTTTACACTAAATCCATATTATATAAAATACTGTTCACATATACGAAACTTAGGACATAAACAAGTATTAAAGGAGACTGACAATTTTGGGCCCAATACGTTACAACAATAAAATGTATGTTCGAAAATTCTTTATTTTTTTATAAATCAAAGTCACTAAAAATAATTAGAATTCACAATTGCAAATTCATTTAAAAACATGTTGTAGATTTTAGGATTTTCTTTTGCAAATAATGACATAGTAGTGGGTCCGGCATAATAGAAACTGGCAACACTGGTAATCGTTCTATTTCCATTACTTAATGTAATTATCATGTCATCAATTTAATTGTAAGCTTAGCTTTCAATCGAATTGAATTGAATCAATTCAATTTGACCAATAAATCTTTAAGTCTCTATTCTGAGATTATAATATAATGAAAACGTATTGAAATTCAATTATTCGTCAGATTCTGACTATAAAAATAGGTTGATAGTTTTAAAGTCGTACATATATGTCAAATAACCCACATAACCTAACTTGTGTATTTGTGCTGATACCTTGATTATGCAATTGTTTATTAAACTGAAATTAAACATGTTTAAAATTGATATTATTATTTACCGAATGACACTTATTTGGACATTGTAACGGTTTATCAAATTTTGGGCCCAGCGATGTATGAAAAATGGTCAGTGTCCTTTTTGTAAAATAATCTTTTTGTATTACATTAGTCGAGAATCTAGCTAAAGCTTTGATAAGCAGTACGTAATAGAGGTTAATTTGTATCCTAATACTCCCACGAGAACAGTAACTGAGGGTGTCCGCTAGTTCATAATAAATACTCCTATACATTGTTAAAAATTAAAAAAAAAATGTTAATAAAAATAAATAAGAAAAAAACCAAAACTATTATATAATTGAACTAAATGTTTTGAAGTACCTTTACTCACCAGATGACATACCTTATGGTCTTATTTTAATTGATATTGATTAATTAAGATGCACGAAGGAATAATAAATGAAGCAGATCTTGGACATTTATCATTATCGATGTGATTTACGAGTATTATAGTTGTGTATCACAATTGTATTAACATTTGTTCTCTAACATACCTTTGTATTATATATGGCAAATAAACATATTGTAATAAATTAGTAAGTTGATAGGATATAAGCAGACGTTACTTCCCGTTAATTTTAAGTAGATAGTAGATTGTTTTATAAGGGGTTAAAAAGAACCATTAAAATAAATACGAGGTATTTATAGCGTTCAAGCTTCTAGGCGATTCCACTGACAAGAACACGGATCATATTTTAACTTCGTGCTTACGAAAGATTTTAAATATGGATGGATGAATGTTTAGTAGTCTTTCACAAAAAAAACTACTGAATGAATTTTGATGAAACTTCATAAAAATATAGCTTACATATCAAAATAACACATTGGAACGAGAACTACGCAAGTGAAACCGCGGGCGTCCTCTAGTCTGAATAATAATAATTTTAACAGATTTAGGTTTATATTACCTCGTAAAACAATCTGTTTACATAGGTAGATTTATCAATTATGGTTCAACAATAAAATAAATCACACGATAATGACACTTTAATTTAACTGAGCATATTAATTTTAAAGTTAGTGACGTAGATTTACGAATTTTTTAAATATTTAAAAGTTAATTTGCATGTGGTTGCTTAGTTACATTATATTTTTGTAGGCTTTACGTCATTAAACTATTGTATACATATTCTAATTAATATTATGCAAATTAATGTATCTAGTTAATACAGCCTTCTTGCTTCATTGATTCATAATAGCCGCTGTCGCGTAGTATCTTATGTGTTTACTACTTGGCAGCAAGTCGGCAGCTTTTGTAGGCAAATCTTTCCTCAGATTATTGATATGAATTTTCCTTTATTACCCCTAAATTTGGATTGCCTCGTAGATCTAGTGTAGTTGGGTTAAATAACGAGGTCCTGATTTGAATGCTCGATCGGGTAGTGAAATAAGTTTGAGTTTTTCTTTTACAAAATTTCAGGAAATTCGAAGCCCAGAGTTCGTGGTATTGCATACCAGTGCCTCGGGCAGCAAGCGTCGGTCTCGGTCACTATCGTCAACATTTGATAGTGATGGTTAATACATTATCATTCTCAGCCCGCTAACCTAAGGGTCGCAGCAGCGTGTTAGGTACACATTACATATCACGTCTCCTACATGGAAGGAGGCCCTGAATTGGGTCGTAAATAAGTTGAAAACGATGGATGACCCCCCAAAAAAATGATATTTTACCTTCTGATATACATATTAAATGACAGCTCGGTTTTTAAAACAAGAAATTAAATATGACATTATATATTACAAATAGTATAACGTGTATATATATACCTATTTCATTTATTGCAACGTTTAATTTAAGCGATTCTTACTAAATAGAACTAGCAGACACCCATGATTTCGTCCACAAGAAAAGCTGTCTTCCAACACCAAAAATAAAATTGTAAGACGATTGGACAGGCTATATAATAGTAGGGTTTTCTTAAAAGACGTGCAATCACGGACTTTTAGCAGTAATTTAAAGGAACAACCTACCATACATTGTTTTGTCTCAAGTAAGCTTTTCGAATTGAAGCTTTTCCGACACTCCCAACAATTCTTATCATATTTCAGCCATTCAACATTAAACTTGGCAAATTATACCTGCTACTTAAGACCTTCCTCAGGAATCACAATCACAAAATCACAAAATTTTGGCCAAAATTTTAGAATTCCTTGAGTTTATCGCATCCAGATACCAACAGGCAGACACGCGGCGGGGGACATTTTCTAACAGGTAGGTAATAAAATAACAAAAAAATAGATAATACTGATAAGTGATAATTTAATTTGGTTTGAAAATACTACTTGTACTTGAGCGTCATAAAATCAAAGGTCAGAAGAAATTTAAAAGTATACAAACGCACTACCAACCTTTATAGGATCTCTTGAACTATCTTTTAAAGGAGATTACAAGCAACAAATACCAACATTCTTTACAGTTTTTAATAAAAATATTTCCCCTTCCCCTCCAATTAGTCGGAATAAACATATGTACGTATATTCCAACATTCGCTTACTGGGGCTCAAATTCACCTTTGGGTGTTCCTGTTCAGTCTGGCATTAATCGTGTAGCTATTGAAATGTGTATTATTTTATTAGATAATCTATATGTCTATTAACCTGAGTGGCTAGAATGGAGGTTATGAAATAAAGATATAATATTGTTCCAAGATCTCTATCATAATAATTAATCAGTACGTGGCGATAACAAAATGATAAGCATAATAACACATCTCGTATTCACGTCTTTGATTTATACTCGTCTGTACGTGCCGTATCGATAATTCCTCTTGAAAGATTGCACATAGGGTACCAATAAGGTCAATATTCAAAACGCAGAACAGCTCTTGAACTTTGTATAGCCCGTTTAAGGTACAAAAAGAGGCATTACAATAACATGTGAAACGGAATCTTTATTGGATCACTTTTTTATAGTGACCAACCAGACATATGGCCTTTCTCCTAAAAAAAAATAGCTATACGCAAGGCATGCAAAGAACACATCCTTTAAACTTAAAGCTTCGGTCTTTTAATTTAAGATCTGTCATAAAAAGCTCTATCTTTTAATTAAGTTGATCCATGTTTTTGGAAGACCAAGGCGAACGTTCCTGGATCAAATCCAGGACATTTTAATTAAAGGCTAGATAAAAAGTACTCTAAACCGACGAACTTATATGAAATGTTTAACAAAATTGGAAGAAGCGTGAGAGATAGGTATGTAAGGATGTGGCAAGTGGAAGGAAGTTATCCTTACCTACTCCTATGGAAATGAGACATGATGATTTATGTATGTATGTATGTGCTTTTGCGAGGCAGTTAAAAGAAATTCAGTCATAATACGACTTTTGTATGATTGCGCGAACATTATTCAATGCAGCGACTTTCTACAATCCTCTAGAAGTCCCTAGAAGAAGTCAATGTCTAGCATTGGAGTCTAGCGGCTGATAATGATGATAAATGGGGATATACCTGCTTCTTACTAGCGTCGCGGGGACCTATTACGTTTGGTTGGTTACTACTAAGTATGATGAGATGAAAGTACACTTAAACTTATAATAATTATAAACTACCATATTGATAATATAATCCAGTTAATGGATGTTTTATTATTATTTGCCAAGCTTTACAGATTAAGCAATTTTTAATAGTTTGATCAAGGTTAAAAACTATAAGGTAGTCGTTTGTACGATCTCTCGCGAATGAATCAATATTATTATATTACCTACTGACTGAGTTATCTTTGTAACTCTACGGAATGTTTTAATCTTGATGTTATGTAGTTCCTATTTAGCTCATAGGTATTATTCTGATAATAAGATAGCATAGGAACTAAATTATCAGATATAGCTCAACGTGTCGCAAAGCTGAAATGGCGATGGACGCCCCACATACTCCGAAGAGCTGATGGACATTAGGATCCCGATATATTGGAACGGCGATGCAATGGAATATGCAGTGTTTGTTGACACCCTCCTAGTTAGATCAACGAAATCAGGCGGTATGCAAGGAACCACTGGATATAGGCGGTTTAAGATCGTAGTGTTAATAAGTCCTTGTGGGAAGCAAATCAATATGTCCATCGAATCATCATCAATATCACTTAATTATGGTAATATTTTTCCTCTCTATATGAACTACAAAAAGGGGAACTTACAAAAAAAATATCTATCTATACTTTATACCTTCGGGTAGGTAAGTAATAAATTCCACTATTTTTTTAATGCCTTTCGAATAAAAACTATTTATCTACCCGTCTATCTTGTAAACAGCTTCATCTTTTTCAACGCCACGACGTACGCCATTATTTTTTTATTTAACGAAGAATAATCAA
The DNA here is from genome assembly GCA_034621355.1 of Mycalesis mineus. NCBI lineage: Eukaryota > Metazoa > Arthropoda > Insecta > Lepidoptera > Nymphalidae > Mycalesis > Mycalesis mineus. The sequence continues at coordinate 6,890,890 of CM067887.1, read as the reverse complement.
GTCTATTGAATTAACCACTAAAATAAGTTCCATTACGATTTTTTTATAATACACATTCGTTTCATCAACCGATAAAAAACATTATAATCTCTTTTATATCTATTGAACCATAACGAAGAACTTTTTGAAGATGTTTTTGACTGAACTCCGTTCAAAGTCCAAACCAAACAAACAACGTAACTATAAAGGCAGCAAGGTAATTTATTATTAGCCTACACAGTACAGGGTCACCTTAGACCTCCAAACCTTACTTTTTCCTTACTTCATCAAATCATTTTTATAGGAAACCCTTCAAATAACTCTCTTGCTTTTAGGAAAGGGAATATAGACTACAAACTCACTACGCTGTCTCTCAGAGTCCTGTGTGATAACGTTTTACTCCTGTATGATCACTATCAGACGTTAATGATAATAATTAATGAAACCTATGGCTTAACGTACTCTCCGAAGCTCAAGGATTTCTTACAACCAACTACATGCTGAAAACTCTTACTGAATTTTATAGAATATAAGCTCGTTATATTAAAAATGAATATAAATAAATATATTGTAGCCAATAGACCTGATATAGTGATAATTGATCGATTAACGCGCCGTTTAATGATTGTTGATATTACTGTTCCACATGATGATAATCTGGTGAAAGCTGAAAAGGAAAAAGTATCAAAATACTTGGACCTTGCTCATGAGATTACCGTTATGTGGAATGTAGATTCAACAATGATTGTTCCTATAGTCGTTCCAGTCAACGGTCTTATAGCGAAATGCTTTGACGAACATCTTAAAAAGCTTTCGCTTAATTGTTGGATCAAGAGTCGGATACAGAAATCAGTAATTCTTGAAACAGCGCGTATTGTGAGGAGGTTCCTCACTCTGGAGCTCTGACCAACCGGTTGCTTGGACCCCCAGGCCCCGCAGCAGGCGGAATGGATTTTTTTATAAATTTTTAATAACGTTTTTTTTTATAATTTTATAAGCATTGTTAAAAATTTTAAAAATAATTGTAAATAAATAAATGAGTGTAATATAATGAATGAAACCTATGGCTTAACGTACTCTCCGAAGCTCAAGGATTTTTTAAAACCAACTCCATGCTGAAATCTCTTACCTACTAAAAATTTTTTAGAATATATTAAAATAAATAGAATATATTAAAATAAATAAATATTTTTGACGACCACCGTGGCGCAGTAGTATGCGCGGTGGATTTATAAGACGGAGGTTCTGGGTTCGATTCCCGGCGGGGCAGATAGAGATTTTTCTTAATTTGTCTTGGTCTGGCTGATGGAAGGCTTTCGCCGTGGCTAGTTACCACCCTACCGACAAAGACGTACCGCCAAGCGATTTAGTGTTTCGGTACAATGTTGTGTAGAAACCGAAAGGAGTCTGGATTTCATCCAACTCCTAACATGTTAGCCCGCTTCCATCTTAGATTGCATCATCACTTAACATCAGGTGTGATAGTCGTCAAGGGCTTACTTGTAGTCGATATAAAAAAAAATATATAAATAATAATATTGTAAAATAGCCGAAATAGCCATTAGCCCGACCCAGGTCTCGAACCCAGGACATCGAGATCCGAAGCCACATTTAACTAACCACTGGTCCAACGAAGCAAAGGAAAAAAACAGATCTTCCTTATTATTATTAGGAAAGAGGTGGGTCTTATAGATGTTCTTACAAAAATTTTTGGTTAAATACGAAGACAATAATAAACGCCTGTTTATGCATTCGTTGATCTGCCTTAGTTTTTTTAAACATTCAACCCTGCTGGTATTTTTATAGCAATTGTCAATTAATGTAAATTGCAATCGTTCCAATGTCTTATATTGTAAGTAGGTAGGTAAGTAAATGAATAAGTAGATTAAGTTTGCACACGCCCTAAGTCTACTCAAATAAATGATCAATAAAATAAATGTTTATTTATTTTTGTATTCTATTCCCACTTTCTAGCGTTTACATCTTCCCAAGAATCTAATCTAGTGCTTAGACTATATTTATGAGGCTTCGAATCATAAGAAACTACCTATTAATATTTTTTTTATTTATTTTATTAATAGATCAAAACATAGTCTTAAAACGTCAATAATGAGCAATCGCTCTAATCGTAAAGTGCTTGAACATGACTATTTTTAACTAATTTATATTTATAATGTGTCATGGAAAATAATAGTTGATTTCCTATAAAAAAGATGTTTTTAGTAAAAAAAGGCCCGAAAAATTGTAATTAATACGTAATAAAACACATGTTTTTCAACGGTGGTTATAATTATTTAATTAAATCATTATTTTTTTTTGTTAGCCCTTGACTGCAATCACACCTGACTAAGAGATGATGCAATCTAAGATGGAAGCACACTATTTAGGAGTAGGATTCACACCCTTTCGATTTCTACACATCGTACAACGCTAAATTAAGCGTTTATGGTACGTCTTTGTGATTACGGCCGAAACTTGGACAAATTTAGAAAATATTAATCGGCCCAGTTGGAAATCGAACCCAGAACCTCTGTCTTAAAAATCCACTGCGTATGTTGCGACACAGAGCCCGTTAGAATTTATTCATTATTGTTTCATAAAAATTATTTTTGTCAAATTAGTTATTTATTACGACTAGTGACATCTATGGACGAGTAGCAAAGCTATATTAAAAAAGTAAGTAATTTTTAAAATGCTCGGTAGATGACGCTAGTTACATTTAGTTTAACATTTTTTTTAAATTCCTTACCATTATATTTTATTTATGTATATGAAAACTTTATTTATTTAATATAAAGTTTAGAAAAATCGTATATTATAGTACGAATAATAATAAAATCTACACGAAATAGTTTAACATCTTACAATAGCAACAACTGGCAACTCTAAAAAATTAAAAAAATATTTCATTCAGGGAACTTGGGAGCAAGTTGGGAGTTTGCTGAGGTTGCCTAGTTCAGGACTTTTGGGATTAGGAGTGAAATCTGTGTTAGTGTAATAAAAATGAATCTTTAGTGTTAGAAAAATAATTTTAACAAAATGTTTGGTGGTGTTTAATAATGTTATTGAATATTCAGTCGTTATTAAGGATAATTAAAGATTTAAGTATTTAGTTGACAGCTATTTTTATAACCTAAATTAGTCATCATTATAATAGTAATAAATGAATAGATGACGAACGTCTGGAATTGTAATAAATTAAATAGTAAAAATGTTACAACGCTGTGATGAACAACATTAGTGATATTATCAGCAAATCTATTTGGTAAGTGAATCATAAAGCCGCTTAAATTTAAGGAATTTGTTCACGCCCACTATACTGTCATAAATAAAAACTATGCATCGGTTTACGTTTCTGGATACATTACAGTTGAGATATATCCTCATAACAAGGCACAATATAATTGTTAAATATTAATAAGTAATATGTGGAACACTAAACTTTCACTCTTACATAAATCAACCTCTTTTGCTAGCATAATTACCAACCTGTATTTTTCATCTCATAAATCATACACAGCTAATAATGAAGTCATTTATTCTTGAAATAAATGAAAAGAATTAACCTTCATATATCAGGTTAAAAGTAAGTACTTACATGGGGTAAATAATTATGATTCTTAATTAGAAAATATGTGTTTGCCTACTAGAGCTGTTGAGTTGTATAGAAGAGTGTCTAAAACTTTTTTTTTAATTCTATATTATTACTGAAATGTGTAATTTTTGCTATGAGTCAGTATAAAAATATTTGTATCTTAAATTTGTCATACCTAAGTTACAGTAAAATGATACCTAATAATATTTTATAATTGGATATGAATCCTTGTTTTGAATATTTAGCTTTTCTTCCAAAGAATTCTCAGCATGAGCTCAGAGCCAGTAATGTTGCTCGTGCCACTACTGGTCACTGGAAAGCATGTTAAGCAGTCAGTCCCAGTTACTATCATTAATATGTAATAGAATTAGTTAAAGACTCAAACACCACCCTAAACCTGCTGATTCGTACATGGGCAGTATGGTGGACTTCTCAATAGAGCCTGGCCCTGAAATGGTTCATTCAAATGCAAAGAATAAATTTTTATTCAGATCATGTACATAATACACAAAACAAAAGAATTTTACTAACGTAGTCTTCAAGCAAGCAATGGATTAGGGTGATTAATATCTACTTATGGGTTAGTGACACTAATCTGGTATTTGAATGTATTGCATGTAAAATAGTCTAGGAGCTTCTGCTCATGTTTCACTCAACTTTCCTGCTCTAAATTGGTACACTTTCATTGGTTTAAAAACTAAAACACGTTCAACAACACCTTGTGTATATTTACCATAGTTAAAAGTAACTATTACCAATAGCCCAAGGTTTTACCTGCATACTACGGGTGAAATACTCCAATGCAATTTGAGGGGTTTGGGATAGCCCAAGGTTTTACCTGCATACTACGGGTGGAATACTCCAATGCAATTTGAGGGGTTTGGGATAGCCCAAGGTTTTACCTGCACATTACAGGTGGAATACTCCAATGCAATTTGAGGGGTTTGGGATAGCCCAAGGTTTTACCTGCACACTACAGGTGGAATACTACAATGCAAGTTGAGGGGTTTGGGATAGCCCAAGGTTTTACCTGCACACTACAGGTGGAATACTACAATGCAAGTTGAGGGGTTTGGAATAGCCCAAGGTTTTATCTGTATACTACAGGTGGAATATTCCAATGCAAGTTGAGGGTTTTGAGGACTAATTACATTTATACAGCAGCAACATAGGAATTTGGCTGAACAAATTAGTCACACTGTCCTCATTTCATATATGGGTCATTCTCATTTAAGAGGGACTTTCGATGGCAAGGACAAAAAAATGCCTTCTTTTTATACTTATTTCCTTAATAACCTATTTATTGCTTAAAACTAAATGTTTTCTACATGGTCACTCAAATATATTACAGTAATGTAAGTGGTTTAGTCACAATAAGTTCCAATATAAGAAAAAAGTCTCTCCCCTGGTCTGTCCCTAAGCCGACTTTATTTGTAAACCAGTTGTTATCAATGTATTAAAATTTAATAATTACATTATCATCTTTAAATATATACAGAACAATAACTTAGTCACAGTGTCTTATAAGTAAAACTACTTATATTACAATTTTTCATAAATAATATCAACGCCGAAATTTGTCCTTCGTATTTCGAGTCTCGTCCCCTGGTTTTTTGTTTTCGTTTAAAAATCAGTTTTGTTTTGCTAGTTTGTGGAAGTTGTAACTTTGAATGCATAGGAATTAACCTGAAGCTAACAGCAAGCGGCGCATGTGCAGCCATTTTAACGGCCATTGTGGTCACGCCGCTCGCTGGGTGTTGAAAAGTTCAGTGAATGGAGTCTTTCCTCTGGTAAGTTTTATTTAGCAATTGTTTGTTAAAGTACTAATATTAAATTCAATATTCACTATGAATAGTGCATACATTGTTAGATTTGGTTGTGAATTGCGTGTGAGAAATACTTTTGCAGATATTTTAGATATCAATCGAAAATGTATCTCCCCTGGCATATTTCCCCTGGCTATTTTAATGGCAGGGGAGACTCTTGACGCCCAGGGGAGATACATTTGTATGCGTTTTCATGAATACTTCTATATTTTTATCTAAACCTTTACTTGTCATTATGTATATCTTAACTTTACAATTTAATATGACGTTTTTACAGAAAAAATGGCACCTAGAGAAGAACGGCTCGAAAAGTAAAGGATATGGCTACGATACCAAAGAATTAAAGAAAGAAGTGACCAAGAGAAGTACGCTCAACAAAAAGTTAAGGAAAGGGAAAAATCTAAAAAGAAGAAAGAAAAAGGAGTTATCAAAACAGTCAAGCAAATGGCTCCCAGATAGCAGCGGAAAGCTAGAAAAGTATGGAGGGAAAAAGCAAAAATTCGTAGACGTCGTTTAGCACTCCAAGAAATGCTCCTGAAACACCACCATGTACGGATAATGAAGACCCACCGCATTCTCAAAATATAAACATACGAGCACAGGTAGCACATCAAAAGTCAGTTCGAGCAAGAAAAGCAGAATAGTTGCTAGTGGCACTGATATTTCGTCAATAGATGGCTAAGTTAGAGAAAACCTGCCCGAATTTTGAAATTTTTACCATAGATTATGCATCTGACATCTGACATCTGAAAAAGCAGCAAAATTTGATTCTTTTGAAGGTATAAAGACTTTTTTAGGTACACTAAAGGTGCACCAAGTTACCGGGTTGCGTTTTTATACCAAATTCCTTGATATTGAAAAGTTTGAGCTGTTTCTGTGACACAGAGTTATGTAGTCAATTTTCTATTGGCTAGCTTGGATTATTCACAAACACTTCCTAAATTTCGTCTATGTGTTGATGATACATACGGAGCTAGCGACTCCGAAGATGAACCACTAATCAACCTTGCATCTCAAGGGCACCAGAAGAAGCCTCAAGAAATACTACAGCATTCTATACATACCAGTTTTACAACCAAACTACACAAAGATGATTCTAAGCCCTCAATATCTGGAAAGGAAAAATTCGGCAGCGGGGACTTTGTGCGAGTTAAACTTCAAGATGCAAAAAGAGAATACCGTTATGTTGCAATGTGCACAGGTATTGATGATGATAGTGAACTTCAAGTTACATTTTGTAAAATCTGTAATGGAACTGGAAAACAGTTCAGAATTAATGATGACGTTATTTCTTTCAGAAATAAAAAGTCTTGTTATAAATAATACATAATTAAAATTTAAAATAAATAAATAAAGTTGATTCTTAAAAATAACCCTGTTTTAATATGTCTATTTCTATTTCCTGTCTATAAAGTATCTACCGTATGCATCTTGTCTCTACCCTGTACTGAGTATCTACCCTGGTCGCTTATAAAACGAGAAAAAACCAAAAAATTGTCTGGCCACTTTGTAAAAGTTTTGAACTTAAAAGTTTCCATATGAAAAATGTAAACTTAAGTAAAAATGCAAAAAAAAATGTCGTGCCGTCACTTCCATACATCAGGTTACCTCTTAAATGAGAATGACCCATATATATGTTTGTTATGAAAGCTGAATATATGCAGACAGCTGAACAAATCTCCATAAAAATCTTTGTTTTCTATTTTACTGAAAATTTCTTGGATAAAAGAAAAACTCAGTATTATTTCATAGCCCTAACAATGAATAGGTTAGGATCAATGAGGCAGATTTCAATACAGCATAAGCTGTACATTTTAAAGTCTATCATCCACTCCGGGTCAGGCCTCCCTCTGTATAGGAGAGTGGATTTGGAGTGTACACCCACCATGCTGCTCCAATGCAGGTTGGCAGGCTTAGTGTGATAATGTTTCATTTATTAACAATCACTATCAGATGTTGATGACAGTGATCTGGACCTATAGCTTAAAGTGCTCTCTGAGGCACAGGGGTTTAACACCACCAACTTCCTAACTCTGGGCTTGGAATGTACTGAGAATTTCATAGAAGAATGAAAAACATAGAATTATTCCGTGATCCGACCCAGGATTTGAACCCAGGATCTCGTGATTGAAACCAGATAACTTAACCTAACCTAACCAAACCACTAGACCAATGAGGCATTCTTGTTTTAATAGTGAAGAATTTTTATACTACAGTATTCATTTTTAAGATTTGTTACAGTGCATTAATATGTCCATCATATTCAAATACACACATATGCAAGTTGAATTACTTGTAATTTCTGAGAACTGTTATCCTCATTCACATAGCAATTATTGTCATCTGACCTTGTCATCCATTAAGTATGGCCTGGTAAGACAATGTAACTTTGAACCATCCTGATGCTAATAATAATTTTAATTTATTTTCTTATAATACTACAGTAATAAGTTAAGTGAAGTTTTTTATTGTCAATTTGTGATGATTTCAGTCTGCAATGTAGTACTTAAGTACTTAGTTATAAAAAGCTATAATAAAAAATATTTTAATAAAGTTTTTAATGTATTTGTAAATGTTAACTGGTTGGTACTGTAAATTTATCCTCTTAAATTTGTTTACTGTTGTGCTGCAGTGAATGAAAAAGCCCAAAGAGATGTGCAGTGCATATAAAGAAAAAAGCTTAAATACCTACGCCATAATGTGAAACTAAATACGATTGCTTCAGTTTATTATCCAGGGCGAGATAAATGGTAAACGAAGGCCCGGTCGTAGATGCATATCCTGCCTCAAAAACGCCAATGGCCTCCAGATCACTATTTCTAGCAGTGGCCAATAAAATTAAAATAGCCAACATCATCATCATTATCAGCCTATTAACGGTCCACTACAGGGCCAGGCCGCCCTCTTTATATAAGAGGGGATATGGAGCATAGACCCATTACGCTGCTCCAATACGGGTTGGCGGGCTTAGGGTGATAATGTTTCATTTATTAACAATCACTACCAGATGTTGATGACAGTGACCGGGACCAGGAATTTTATAGAAGAATGAAAAACTTAAAATTAGTCAGTGACCCAACCCAGGATTTAATTCAGTACCTCATGATTGAAGCTATATAGACTAACCACTAGACCAACGAGGCAGTCAAAATAGCTATAATGATCGCTAACCTGTTATAGGAGATGGCACTAAAAGACGAAGAAGAAGAAATCTGGTTAGAGTTAGGCAAAGTTTCACACTAAGGGATTAATAAATATGTTAAGCAATTTTTGTATTGTTCCATAGTATAATCTATCTATGTGCTAACCCATATCCAGATTATAGCTTCTATTTATAACTTTCGTTAAATGAAAAAGCCTTGACTCAATGAAAATTTACAGTTTAATGTTAAAGATACAATCAGATTAGATATATTTTGTGTTATTAAACAAAATATATCTAATTTATTTTTGACTATTTAATATAGTTTTCATATATCTAATCTGTAAATGCATGATTAATTGTTTATCTTTGAGTAATTAATTTATATTGATGACAAATTAATTGATTGTTTATATGTAAACAGTATTAGTTGACAAAATACATGATTCATGATGAATGAAGTCATTAATTATAACTAACTGTAAATCGTTACTTAACTGTACTGCTGACCTTTATATAAACTGGTATTTTCTGTAGAATAACTATAACAGTTAAGGACATTAATTTAATCTGTTCCCTCAGCCATGGTTTCTGATTCATTAGATCAATTATAAAACCATATTTTATGTAAAACCAGCATTGATTAATTTTACTTGTACTGTTACTGTTAGTTTTGTCATTTATTATATATTTTTATTATAAAAGTAAAATAAGATGAATGTTTCATTTATAATTTAACATAAACTCTATTAATGTATTTAGAATCATATCATTCTATACATACATACATACATAACATCACGCCTTGTTCCCATAAGGGTAGGCAGAGACCATATCCCTCCATTTGCCACGGTCCTTGCATACTTCCTTACCACTCATCATTCTATTCATTATATAATTCTTTAAAATCATCTCAGTTCATGTGGTCAGCTTTTAAACAAAAAAAACTGAATCATAATTAGGGAATTTTCTTAAAACTGTTGATGCCACATCAAACCTATAACACCTATTTTTCTTTAAGTCACTGGCAAAAACCAAACTTAAAATTTTGTTTGTATGATCATCATAGCTAAAATCTAAAGTATGTAATAATTTAAAAAAAATTATCTACTCTTAAATAATCATAAAACCTCAAAAACTATTTTAAAATACATTTAAAATGTTTCAATACTTAGAATTAAAGATGTGAAACAACACACAATTTGGTTTCAATATTCTTGTTTAGCTATTTGAATTAAAAATGCTATTAAGTTTTAAAAATCAATATCAATGTCATTGATTTATCAGTGTTATTATATAAATATATTAAAATTTTACATATAAGGCAGGTAAAATAACATCTAGTCTGGTAAAAGGAAAAACCAATTGAATTCTGTAACTTAATCAGTACTGGGTACTACTATTAAATTTAAGTGGAATATTCATACATATAATTAGTTAGTCAGTAATTACAATCATTACTACTGAGTACTGACACGAGTAAGTAACACTTCCAGATCTTCAATCAATAAATTAAAATTGATATTTTAACTTTACTAACACATATTCTTAAATAACTCCTTTAGTCTTAATTAAACCTAGAAATCCACATTGCAAGTAGAAGGATATTTTTATTAAGTTATCAATTCAAGCACAGTCTTTATTAGGGAACTAACAAAGCATTCATTTTCATTTATGTATACAAATAAATTTACTTTTTAAACCATTGGATTATACCTATATGAGTTAAAGTGGCCAAAAAAGACGGACTTTAAATTTCGATGAATTTAAATTCAAAAAAAATTAATTCAGAATCAACTTATATACATTGTATATTACAACAGTGATCTAGAAATGTCGGTCAGGTTTCTACGCCATAAATAATGAGCAACTCTTATGAATTCTGTTATCTGACAACCCTACTGACAATTTGATTGTGAATGCACAATAATTAATGAAGCGTTCTGTCTTCTACTTTCTTAAGCATACATGTTAAATAATTACTACAGTCTCAGACTTTCTTTGTGTACTCACTAAATATAATAGGACATTCTGAAATATAAAATAATTAGCTATGTTTTACTTAAGTAAATTCCTACGGGAATATTGACTTTCAAGGTCAAGTCATTGCCAATTAAGGTACAAGTAGTACATTAATTGGCAATGAAGGGTGTTGACCCCACGAATGTATATACATAGGTAAGAGAGAGATGGATAGTAGTTTGTTTAGTCACTTGCTCTCCTAGCGACTTCCAGGTGTTCAACTCCTTTATTGCCAATCTACATGGTTCCGAATATAGTCCAAAATTTAATATATCTCTGTGCCAAAGGACATTGCCAAAAATTGTATAGAAGTGTACCCCAGGCTGCCCAGTAATGATATATATGTCATTAAATAGTGCAGATTTTCTATTTACAGAAAAACAAAGTTGTATGTAGCTATGCAGTCGCAGGAAAAGTTATGAAGGTTGAAAAAATTGACTTTTCATACTACTACGACGGTCACGTGATTCACACACATACACAAAAAATCGATTGAAATTTTTATTTTTTTTGATATATTTTCAAGTGATTGCTATGAAACATGGGTAATTGTTTAAAATTCATTGTGTATTTAAATAAAACAGTTAAATATGAGCATAAGTTTGGGCAGCCTGGGGCAAATTTTGGCAATGTCCTTTTATCTAGATAGAGTCGTAGAACTAGTCGTACTGGTTTGATTAAATAATAACTACCCGTCCATTTGTTGTCATTTGTTGCCAGTTTGCCTTGAGGTCCTGGAGTCGAATGGTGGGGCTGAGGGGGGTGAGGGCCTGGATGGGGCTGTGAATAAATACTTAGATTTTCTTTCTTTCATGGAATTTTCCATATCTTGATCCTTAATTTTATATCAATAATATTTATAAATTATTATAGTTAATTAATATAATATGTTTCTGTTACAGATATCAACTTGTTCCAAGTAGAACTGTCGCTACTGTGATACCAAATCAATTGGTGAGTAAGTGCCTGTTTGTATATTCACGTGTCGAAAATCTATTCTTGGACTTGGAAATTCCTAAACAAACAACTAGCTATAATGGTAGTTAGAGATAATAAACCAACTTTAAAGTACTTAAATCATCATTTGAGATCTAGGACTGCTTTGCTGCCAATCTAGTTTGGTCACAACATCTATATAACAATGTTATGACACAATATCCTGTATAACAATGTTATAAGTATAACACAATATCCTGTATAACAATGTTATATAGGATCTTGTGTTATCTTCTAGGTACACATAAACGGAAATCGAACAATTCAAAATAAATAGCTCTAATGTTTAACTCGGATAGAAAACGAGACGAAACGAAGCGTCAGGTATATCTACTACGAATTATAACTATTTTCAAACCGTTAAGGTGTACCTTACCAACTCTGTAGAGTGTATTATTAAAATATGGAAAATTCAAAAATGAGCGACGCGCGATTCTATTTTAGTATCATACAACTTTGTACTTTAGTGATGGGAAAATAGAGATGAATTTGTTATAGGCTAAAATGGTGAACCATCACTTCGATTTGCCTCTGCGCCAGTCTTGAATTTGAAGAAAATAATTAAATAAATATTTGGATAATATGTATCGTTTGTAACTAGTTTCTATAGGGACCACTTTTTATCCGATATCTAAAAATTATAAAAACATATATGTATTTATAATAATCAGATATATCTGATTGGTATTACATTACGTAGATAAAATGATAATATATAATATAAATAATTAATGAGTATTACACAGTATTTGCAAAGGTACGAATAATTAGTGACTCATTTTCCCAAAAAAAAATTTGCAAACAAACAAATATGACTCACATGATTTATGATAATTTTGTCATAATTCACTAATACTCTATGTATTTTTACTTTGTCTGTAAACCATTGTTTTATTATCAAACGAAATAAATTCGGTTCTTTTAATTTGCGCAAGTTTTATATTGCAAGACTTATTATTCACTTCAATTATAAGTACACGTATTATTCACTTTTAACTCATTCTACTAAGAATTATAGCTGTATTTTTTAGAAGTAGTGGGGAATGAGGAAAAATTAGTGTAACAACGTCCTAATACGTCCCCGTTAGAGCCACGATTTTAAACGGCCTGTTGACGCGCTTTATCCGCTAAGAAAACGCAAGCTAATAGTCAATTTTATTTTTCTTTCTATGGTGAGGAATAAATCGTTACGATCATAGAATTCTCTCCCCATAACTTCTCGGTACCCCCTTGCATTACTTCGTGCTGGCCTCGCTGTTATTATTTCTCCTGCGCATTCCTTTATTTCACTCGTCGATCGTAGTCGTCCATTTGCAATTTGTACCTATAATCCGTTCAAGGAGAAGCGAGACCAGACGTAAACAAGCCGACTGCGAGTTCATTCGATTATGCAGAATGTAACCTTTTTTACTTATACTAATTTAGAATTCAGAGATTTAGGATTCACAGAATATTTATAATCAATACGGAAAAAAATTTAATAGGTATAATACGGTATATTTAATAGGTATAATACGGTACTGGAATTATTCCAGGCAACCTACCGTATTATACCTATTAAATTTTTTTCCGTGTAAGTACGTCATTTTTTTTAACCCATTTTATAACCAAGTAATAAAAAAATGATGAAAGTACGACCCCTCTCATGAACAGTTTTGACCCCGAGTTTTTAAAGCCGTGAGCAGTGCGGCAGATAGCAAGCAGATAGAAAGAGATAGACATATTTTGCTTGTTCCGTCGTCGCTAAGAACAGTCGTATTTACGTCTAGTATCTGAAGATATTGAACAGACTTTCTAATACGCGTTCATTAAAAAACGCGCGGCGACAACTCGTTTAAAAATCGTTGTGTGGATAGTCCCTTAATGTCATACTTATTCCTGCTGCCAACAACAGTGTTGTGTTCCGGTCTGAAGATAACACATTAGGTTAACAACTGTTACATGATTCTAATTGCTTAAAATGTTGGTATAGTTGGACTTTGAATAATTTTTCACTGTCAGAGAAAGGGTTAAGTATAACACCAAAATATTCCATGACGTTACAATTTCAACATTCTTCATGAAATACCAAGATTCCTTTTCCCATATTTAAAAAATTAAAAGTAAAAAAATATTAGACGACCAACTATTTTTTAATTTTTGGTACTAAATAGTAATCAATTAAGACAAATTAACGCAGATCTGGCAAAAATCCTCGACGTACGTTTCACTATGAACATTTGCAGAATTTTACCTGCTTCTATTCAATACTGTCTGGTAGCTAACTGATATTGCAGTAAAATATGTTGATGTTGTTTTTTTTTTTTATTCACTACAAGTTAGCCCTTAACTTCGAACGCACCTGATGGTAGGTAATGATGCAATCTAAGATGGAAGCTAGCAATTTTTTATAAGTAGGATGATCCACATGCCTTTACATCCATCGATGGTTTCTACACGGCATCGTACACGTTAAATCGTTTGGCCGTACATCTTTGCCAGTAGAGTGGTGACTAGCCACGGCCGAAGTTTCCACCAGCCAGAGCTGGAAAAAATATGTAAATCTCAATCGGGATCGATACGCGGAACCACCGTCTTAGAAATCCATCGCGGCCCCACGGAGGCCGTCAAAAATTGTTTAGTTAGAATTGAGACTTAACTTTAAAATCATGATATAACCAAACGATGACGAGTAAGTAGGTGAAGGTTTTAGTGACTTAACTTTCTTTGTTGAAGCATAATAGCTGGCGTGAATCTCTTTCAAACTGAATAAAGCGCAACCCAAATAAAGTAACAAGTTGGATTGTTTCATTGTTCTAGAGCGATCCTACTCAAAGTATTCTATATCTGCGTCCCAGTACTGTGACCTGCAAGGGGTCCACGTCAGAGCAATAATGAAATGGAATCCCAATTTCATTGTTTCATGTGGCAAAATTTACGACGACTATATTCTTACTGAAACGTGATCGAAGACGAATTTTTTTATATTTACGGGCATTTCCAATTTTCCATATACAAAAAGTTTGTTGTTTTTGTTAACAACGAAATTATTTATTATTAATTAGCGAGAAGGCATTTATTTAAATCTTTGATTATACATCTATTTAAATAAATTATAGTTTCTACATTTTTTCTCAGCGTTAATTTTAATTGTTTTTATTCACGGCGCAAGTAAATGTGCAAAAAAGATGAAATACTGCGCGTTATTTATAACTTTATACGCTTTTATTGGCTTATGAATGTATGAATGTGAAAACTTCAAAGTCAACTACTTACTTGTAGATCGCCGAATAGTCATACCTAACGTATTAGCAGTATTTAATTTTAAAGTATTGATTACATTTGTACATTATTCTGGCTAATTCTTTTTACTCGATATAAATATTTTATCGAGAATCAAGAATTTATAATATTTCGTTTTCTTATGAATGCTTCAGGAATAAGAAGGGAGGCTTATTGATAATCCTAAACAGTTTTTGTGCTTTTCCGGCGCTTATTAATTCATAATTTGTCGATATCTTTCCCTGGAGTGATTTAGTGTGATTTTACTCAAACGCAACATCCCGTCACTCCCCTAATCTCACATGAGATTCAGACAGTTTAAGAGAGTTTACCAGATACTTATTTTAGAAGAAAAACATTTCTTGTTTAATTTGAGCTCACGAAACAGTGCAAAATCGTGAGAAAACGTATATTTATCAAGTCGCATTCGGTATTGAGTCTGATTGCGCCGTAAGAAGAGCTTGCCTCGTCAATACCCCTCGACTATACATTTAATCTGTTCCGAAAAGTCCGTTTGGCTTTGTATGTAGTTATAGAGTGTACAGACAGGTTCGACAACTAAACTGAAGGATTTAGTTTAAACGGAAGAAACGTGCTGTGTTTACGTTTATTTACGTCGGCGCCAGACATGGTCTCAACACTTGAATGAATTGAGATTTTGGAACTTTTCGAATAAGTGTACAAAGAAATGCACTTTACCTTCATGTTTGTAGTTAGTCCACGCACTAAAGATGCGTTTGCACAGCAAATTGCTTCAATAATTGTACAAACAAATGTACAAAGTCCATCATTTAAACGTTCAAGTATTTGAAACTAGGTGAGGCACAGACATTCCACTAGTGCCGGCGCCAGATAGAGGTTCAAACATTTGAACACATGAATGAAGCTATGTCAAGCACGGACCTAACACATACCAGTACATATAAAATATAGTGGTGTCAAAATATTGAAAATCAAACTGTCTCCCAATAACAGATACAGTAGTGTACAGTAGTGTACAGTGTTCCTTTTCGCTAAATCCAGTTATACAGATGACGTCTGATGACGCAAGCAAGTGATTGTGGTAACTATGTTTGTCGATCAACGCTGGCGCTTTGCACCTCAGTCACAGCCGGCCGCGCCACGGTTGGACATCGCATGCCACTGGCGTTTGCCGCACGACGCGCTCGCTGCATACCACCACACGCGAAAGTTTGTACGCGTATTTTATTTTGTATTCCGTCGTACGCATCCTATATCGGTTTTGTAAACGTTACCCCGGTGTCCCTTCCGTTCCTGATTCGGATAACGTCTATATTATGTAAGTAATTACTTAATTGTAGTTAAGTTTTTATTTGTTTATTTTATTATTAAAGGAATGTGCGGTGTCCAAATAAACTCTATTAGAGTTTAAGGACGCTACCCGTTCTATTCGTGTAACGTCTTTAAGTAATTAATTATCTAGCTTGAATATGGTTTAGTTTTGTTTTTTTACTATTAGTTTATTTTATTATAGTGGTATTATTAGTTTATTTTAATGCAATGTGCGGTGTCCAAATAAACTCGTAATTATTTATCAATGTATAAAATCTAGACGATTTTGGGAAAATAGTTAAATAATAAGTAATTTGAAAATAAATGCGGGTTACGATTATTAATTAAGTTTAATTTATATGTTAATATTTTTTGGGGGAAATAGTATTTTGTTGGTTACTTTAGTTCTTTGACGAATCACTTCGTTCGCGGATTCCTTTAAAGACATTCCAAGCATAGCTATTTCTATCGCTCGCTGAGTAATTTGAAGTCTGTAGACTTGCCTCACTACCTATTTTATATTAAGAAAAAACAAGAACGCACTTTTAAGTTATTTTTAAGTCAGTTATTCTTTCAAACGGATTGGGGCAAATCTTTGTACATTAACTGTATAAATCGAAGTCAATATCAACATTTTTAGTACTTGTTCAGTAATATATGTATCCCATATACAGTTAAAGTTGTAAAATTTACCTAATTAGTGTACTGACCCCTTTATTTCAATTTGTCATTATTATACGTCAGGATACGTAAATTAAATAATTTAAAACGGTTAAAGATTACGATTAATTTCATTATGCATTGTTTGTTTTATTACGATTAATTTTGTTAATTTGGTATGCATTGAAGTTAAATCCTACATATTTTATGTAATATGCATTTATTAATATTAATAATGTTATAATACTTATTCTTGGGGAAAATATTTAACATAAAATGACAATAAGGTTTAATTGTATCATCATCATCATTATCAGCCTATTAAAGGCCCACTACAGGGCCAGGCCTCCCTCCTTATAGGAGAGGGGATGTGGAGCGTAGACCCACTACGCTGCTCCAATAGGGGTTGGTGGGCTTAGGGTGATAATGCTTCATTTATGAACGATCACTAACAGATGTTAATGACAATGACTGGCACGGGGGTGTAACACCACCAACTTCCCGACTCCGGGCATGGAATGTACTGAGAATTTCATTGATGAATGAAAAACTCAGAATTATGCCATGACTGGACCCAGGATTTGAACCCAGGACCTCGTAATCGAAGCCAGAAAGGCCAACCACTAGACCAACGAGGCGAGCATAATGTATATACTTATTACTTATTAAATGGTGAACTTTGGTCATTACAATGTTCCTAGAGTGACGAACTTTCCATTTATTCGCAATTATTAAAAAAAAGTAGTTTTAAATTCTTAGTAGGTAATTTGTGTGAAAACACCAAAAAGTCACGTCCATGTTTATAACCTCGGAAGTCAGTTGAATACGTCATCATATTTTTAGATTTTTATTAAAGTGTATTCATGCCTCTAGAATCTAGATTAAATACGTAAATACCCAAACCAGTTCTTAATCCGGAGTTCCATATGAAGCAGGTTGTACGTGAATATTTTTCCTATTATCACAATTTCCGCAAGTGGGATTTCCGGACATTAAAAAATGTCTAGCGCAAGAGGACCTCTTGGTTCATACTGTACAGAACATGATAGGTAGTTGTTAACCTTCTAGTAATTTTAAAAATTGTTTTTTCTAATAGAAACATATAAAGTGCGAGACGGATTCTACCGAGGTTTCTGTAATACGAACAAAGAACGTACTCGTACATATTATCGATGATTGATTAAGTGTTTAAAAAGACTCCAAAAAAATCGCGTTTGCTCTATAGGATAAATTTTTGGGTGCATCCAAGTAGTACCCCCTAATTTTAGTTCTATAGAACTGTTGATACACCATATTAGTACCATTAGTTCTATATAGAACTAATGCGCTTTTGTCGCAAGGGACATTTTTTTGTTAAAAACAAAATGAAATATAAATTAAAATAATATAATTTATGCTATAAGTAAAGTCAAGAGCAAAAACTATACTACAGTACTATATAGAACTATTGGGATATAATTTGACAGCCCGGAAAATGTTCCAACAGTTCTATAGAACTACGGTATGGGGTACTAATGGGATGCACCCAAATTTTTAGTAAGTATATATGTTGTATAGCGGCACCAACGATCTATTCATCGTGTGTGAAGATATCAACCATCTATTACGGCTACAGATATAGCCCGTAACCGGCAGAAAGACAGACGGAGAAGTCTTAGTTAACAATGTATAGGGTATGGCTGCTAAAAGTGGAACCACAGCATGGATATAACCCTGATAATAGTATCATTACCTTAGGAGCTTGATAATATTTATATATTCGAACTCACTATAGATAGATTTTTTTAAAGCTCCAATCATTCCTCTGAAATGATGTATGTTTTTATATCACCTGAAAAAAAACCAATCTTCGTGTCGTGAAACTACTATGAGAAGTAAAATCTTTTCCGCCAGCACAAGTAAATTTCTTTTCAAACTATATTTAAGTATTTTTAATGAAACAACTCTAAGGACGTCATCAGAGTTATTATCATCGAGCCATATACCTAACTTTAGTATCAATTCCTTTTGCCGTGGAGACCCTTGGGCCATGGTCGCAGTGCCAAAAAATTCTTTCGTAACATTTCACCGCGCCTGATTGCCTCAACTGGTGACCGAAGGGCTGGCTCATTTTTTGCTCAAAGGATTAGCCTGACTATCCAACGCGGAAATGCAGCCAGTATTCTTGCCACCATTCCACGTGGGCATGACTTGTATAGTTATTAGGATAATTTAGCTTAAGTTCCTTATTGTAGTCTTACTCAATTAAAAAAAAATTAAAACTTAAGAATAACTTAAGTAGTATGTATCAATCATTATTTTGATACATGTTAAATAATTATCGCGCCCATTTTGCAATGAACTTTATTATAACCAAGCCACAAAAAACGCACTAATAGCTAATTTAATTTGTTATTTCGTGCAAAAAATACATTTATTTATTTTTGTTATGGTTAATGGAAATATACTGGTCCAGAAACCTCTTATGAATGTATTTTTTTTGTTAATTATGCCTAAGATATATCTCCGTACTTCAAACAAAAAATACCTATCTCTTTGTTTTGTTTTTACAGTATTAGCTTCCTTAATGCATAGATTGCCACTAATTTGAAATTGATGAATTTAACTAACAAGTTATATTTTTGTTAATGTAAATAAATAAATAATTTACGCATTAACAATCCGAAAATTACGATTAATGACTCAACTGATTACAACTGTAAGCGGAAATCAATCGCACACATCACTTTATAATGCAAGGAGCACGTACAAAATAATACAAAAAATACCTACGTCCACCAACCCGTGGCGTAGCTTTTAACACTTCAACTCTCTTGTATGCCTGTAGTTACAACCGGAGACCATGACTCAAGACCATGCTCTTTAGACCGGAACACTTCTGTGCTGTTTACTTTCTCGGAGTACTCTATCTCAAAAAGTGTGACCGAGTCGTTCGAGTAATCTCTTTATACTAAAACAGATATGATTACTTACAGATGCCCGCGATTTCGTCCCCATGGTAAATAGTGGCTCCTGTCAATAACACTGAAAGTAGAAAAAAAACGAAGAACTCAAGTAAACAAATAGATAAAGCAGCTTTTAACACACATCGATTAAAACACAGTCATATTTCATCCATAAAAGCTTCTTTACGAACCGTTCTATTTATTGGTGAAAACCGCGTGACTGCCCGTTCAGTAGTCTTTAAGTTTATCGCGAATAGACAGACAGAGACGGCGGGGGATTTTGTTTATAATATGTAAGGATGGATGGACTTAAAGCTAGATAAAGTGATAACTCCCCCCGTCTCTACGAGTAAGCATGCCCCGAAGATTAGTGCTAAACTAATCCCCATTAAAGGATTACGGTTTCGGTTATTATAAGATCTATTAAAACAGGCTTTTCAGACTTGAAAGCTAAACTAGAACCACGACATTCGATTGTTCTAATATTCCTTATAATTGCTTATCTTCGGTGAATGTGTAGATCACCGTATTATCGATAGATAATTATCACTAGGAACTGATCGGATGATTGAGTCGGAAGGTAGCCACAGAAACTACTCAATTAAGACCAATCCGATTTGGACTCTTCTATTATAGTTTGTGGTCTTCTGTGTAGGTAATATATGCTTTAAAGCTTGTACTAAAGCTTGTTTTTAAAATATGCTTTTAAAAACTAATTTATTTATACTATGGATTATTCCTAATGACGCGAGAATGTTTAAATGATTTTAGTTGTCGCCAAACAACTCTCTTGACGTCAGACATATCTAAAATAGACACGGTTAGATTTATTGTCATTAATAGTATAGTTGTAAAAATTTACAATTATTATTAGTGATACATAATAAAAATCCAATAATGGTAGCAGTGCCTCCGCGGTGTATAGTATTACATGATTCAGCGAATATTATAAAGGGATTCACATTACTACTGTTCTCGAATACCTGGAACATATTATGAATACCTCGGTGCAGTGATTAAGCTATGTGGCTTCAGATAACAAGGACTTGGCATCGGGCTAAAGAATAATACTGCGGTTTTCTTCTAAAAAAATTCAGTCAATTCTAAGCCCGTAGTCTATGATTTTATACCCCCGTGCCTTGGAGACCAGTGGAGACATTAAGCCGTCGGTGCCGATCACTATCATTTGTTGATGTTAAAAGAATTCAACGTGAGCACCTACGCAGTATAAGCTTCATAACCCATCCTAAAAGGAGGGAGACCTGGCCCTGGATTCTTAAGTAGGCTAATAATGATGAAAAAAATAAAAATCATACTCACATCAAATTGAAATACATCCTTCCATTTGCCACGGTCCTTGCATACTTCCTTAGCTTCTTCCAAATTGAAATATTCGTAATATAAATTAACGTGGTCTCTGCCTACCCCTATGGGACCAAGGCGTGATGCTATGTATATAATTATGTAATATCTAAAGTATTTTTGTAATCCCGACATTTTCCGTAAATACAAAAAACACTAAAATGTGTAATGTAAAATATCTAGATTCTAGACTTATCATTTAGAATTTTGCTATGCGGAGAGATATATTTTTCTGCATACCTATTCTCAATTCCTCAAACCATATTTTCTTTAATTACTTCGTTCATTTCTTTATGTAATTAGCTGGTTTCTTCAATGATATTAGATATAATATTAGGTAATTATTTCAAAATTATTTATTACATGATGAACATTTTGTAAATTCCCCGATAGTCATCATCATCATCATTCACCATTATCAGCCTATTAAAGGCCCACTACAGGGCCAGGCCTTATAGGAGAAGGGATATGGAGCGTACACCCACCACGCAGCTCCCATGCAGGTTGGCGGGCTTAGGGTGTTAATGTTTCATTTATTGACGATCACTATCAGATGTTGATAACAGTGACCGGGACCGACGGCTTAACGTGCTATCCGAGGCACGAGGGAGTAACACCACACCACCAACTTCCCGACTCCGGGCTTGGAATGTAATGAGAATTTCATAGAAGAATGAAAAAGTCTGAATTATTCCGTAACCCGACCCAGGAGTCGAACTCAGGATTCCAATTCACGTATATCACTATCCCCGATATACGTAAATTCATAGTCAGGAATAATTTTCATTGTAATACAAAAACGCTGGATATCTTTGGTAGTCAAACAAAAAAGGCACTAAATCAGTCCATCCTTTAGAAGCTACGACGCCACTCACAGACACAGATATACAGACAATACGCGTCTAAGTTATAACTAGCATTACTTTTTATGCTATTGTACGCGGTTATAACATACTTAAACCGATTCAATAAATCCACATACTGTCTCATTCTAAATCAAGATAAGTTATAAAGTCATACTACTATTATGAAGGCGAAAATGTGTGAGTGTGTATGTTTGTTACTTCTTCACGACTAAACGGCTGGAGCGATTTTAATAATATTTAGTATGGCTGGTGGGAGGCTTACGCCGTAGCTAGTTACCACCCTACCGACAAAGACGTACCGCCAAGCGATTTAGCGTTGCGGTACGATGTCGTTTAGAAACCGAAATGGTTGTGGATTTCATCCTGCTCGTAACAAAATTTTCATTCCCGTTTCCATCATAGATTGCATCATCACTTAACATCAAATGCGATAGTCAAGGGCCAACTTGTAGATAAAAAAAAGTTAGGGGGCACCCTGGTTTAATATAGGCTACGTTTATCCCACGGAAAAGAGAACTACGCTGGTAAAACCGTGGGCATCCTCTAGTTAATAACTTATGTTTGAAGGTGTACGTTTCACATAAATGTTGAACCTGTCAGCTATTACACAAGACGCAGAAGCGCGGAGTTACCTTAATTGATCTTCGTCGCATATTGATGCTCGGACTGTTCTCGATTGAGTAACCGATAGTTTCAATTGTCACGATTACTTAGGTGCTATGCACACGCCGCAGTTTTTAAACGCGGGCGGCGGTTATATAAACTGCAGAAAGTCTTTATAAGCCAAGTCAACGCAACCGTATGACCGTCTTAAGCCACATACATGCGACCAGCAAAAGTGCTACTTATGTCATGAATCGCTCTCTATCCCATGATTTGCCTTACAGCAAAAAGCCCCTATAATACTCTATAATACCTGTATCAGCCCCATAATGACTTACACTAGCATAGTGCTTGCCCACCGTCCCAAGTCACCTCTCCAAGCTCCAAGAGCTTCCAGATATTACATTGAATTAATTTGTTTTGCCTGCAGAAATTACTTTAATAGAGACTAATAGTAGAATAGTTCAGCCTAACGAGCAGCTTTAATACGCTAAAGAACTGTATTTCTATCAATGTAATGTAAAAAGTAGAAAAATCACTTCTCGTTTATTTAGATACGAGTACAACTGGATGCAGCAAAAACGCATTTTTACCGCCTAAATATTATTTACATGGCGAAGTAATAAAATTAAAAATTAATTAAATCTTTTATGTTCTCTCGGCGATTATCGTGCTAATTAGTTTTTTACTTTATTTTATCGCTAGCAATACCTATAACAGTTCGACAGTAACAAATGCGCGCCTCGCCAGATATATACCTACCATCCTTTACGAGATTCGTAAAAACGCGTCGTCTGCAAGTACGAAATACTGTGCGTGCATAATAGACTCCAGTTAAACATTTGTGTATACTGTTTTACTATAGAGGCCCACGCATACGCAATAATATTGTAAATATTATTGATGTTTTGTAAAATCGCTCCGAACGGAGTACGTGTGCATACAAGTGGTGTGACTTTAGGCAACCTTAACCTGCATATCTATATTTATAATAATTGTCAATAATATTGGCAATACTCAGCGATTAGACATTTGTTGCACTCCTGTCAGCGGCAGCAAGATCATTAATGTAAGACGACGTTATTGAGCTGCAGATAACTTAACAGACACTTGACTTGAAAAATGTTTTGACGACCTCCGTGACGCAGTGGTATGCGCGGTGGATTTATAAGACGGAGGTCTTGGATTCAATTCCCGGCGGGGCAGATTGAGATTTTTCTTAATTTATCTTGGTCTGGCTGGTGGGAGGCTTTCGCCGTGGCTAGCCCTACCGACAAAGACGTATCGTCAAGCAATTTAGCGTTCCGGTACGATGTCGTGTAGAAACCGAAAGGTGTGTGGATTTTCGTCCCACTCCTAACAAGTTAGCCCGCTTCCATCTTAGACTGCATCACCACTTAACATCAGGTGTGATAGCAGTCAAGGGCCAACTTGTAGTCGATAAAAAAAATGTCTAGGTATACATCGTGCTGTCTCAAAGTTTAATTGTTCAGGATATGCAAAATAAAGTAAATGCACTAAGAGTTTTTTTTATTCCTTTCCGTATGTATAATACAGCAATGTTGTATTAAATTCCCGGAAATAATTCTTGACTTTGTTAAAATTGCAGAACACTGGTCACGGCTTGTACAAACTTGATCTCCAACTTCTATTCAAGCCTTTGTACTCCATCTCATAATTTATTTTGAGAGTCTTTTCATAAAAGCTGGCGGTACGGTTCAGAGTTTTCAGCGGACTTATAATTTTACAATGACACTATTGTCGCGACAGCAATAAGTTGCGACCCAGCGCGACAAAGACTTTTGTTTGTCAACATGACAGTATGTTAAGAACTTTACGATTAAAAATATGGAATTCAGATTAAATCGAGCTACGGCGAATATTATTCGTCTAGAATTATCATTGCCAACTGTAGATCCAAAAAAGTCTTTAAGATTAAAATTCAACTATGTAGAGTTAACATCTCCTCAGATTGTACCGACGTCGGTTTGATTATCGGATCTTGTTGACTGTCGCTTGGGTTTTTCCAAATAAATATAAAATAATATTATTTAACTATTTATAATTAACGTATGATAGGAACATGGGCTGTTAAACTTTCAGCTTTTATGAAATTCGGCATTTCATAAAAGCCGAAAGTTTGTCTGGTCATAGACCATTAGATATCATCATCATTCAGCCAATGGATGCCCACTGCTAGACATTGGCCTTTTTAAGGCCTTTGCCCATATACAATCCTGAGCCGCTGCTGCTGGAGATATGTTTAATGTTGTCAGTCTATCTAGTTAGGTACTTAGGCCTGTGTGCACCAAGATTTCGGTTATCATAACCAACGGTTAACATAACCAGTTAAGGACGAAAACCGGGTGGTTATCTTAATCGAGCTTACGTCTTTAACCGGTGTACGGGTTGTCGTGAACAGTAAATTTTACGTTTAGCTTAAGTTAACCGTTGGTTATGATCACCGAAATCTTGGTGCACACAGGCCTTAGTTTACTAACACAGCGCTTTTACCGGGTATCTCAGCACCTTATTGCCCAAACATCCATTTTTTAGGTACTTTAAGGTATGCATAAAATTTTAAACCAGTAGTTATATTTTATTAGGAGGTAGGTAATATTCTTTAGCCGTGGCGTTATCTAACACTGTCGAGTGTGCGGAAAAATATTACACTTAACATATTTTCATAAATAAAAAAATTACAGCCATTTCCTTGTTGAAACATCAACAAATTAATATTAAAAAAATGTTAACAAAAACACGTTTCGCACCTACTATAACTAGCGATCATAAATAATGCTAATTATAATTAAAAGTATATGATAAAATAACTATAAACTTAGTAGGTTATTACAGAACGCACAGAAGTGTATAAGTTCAACTTGTATAGGGTGGGCCACAAGACAATACGTCTCAAGCAATCAGTATTAATTTATTACTATTTAAACTTTTGAAGACTAAATTAGAATAACTTTCTGACATCGATGCATATCACCATGATATTGTTGAACGGTGTTGAAGGATGGGAGTTGGAAGTGAGGCGTAGGAATTAGGAACTCCTAAACTAAACTAAAGCCATCGAATTTAGGCTCATTTGTCTTGCTAAAAAAGACAAATGAACCTAAGACCAGAAAAGACATTTTTATATAAAATCTTTTTAAAATATTAATCTATTATGGTCACACCTACTTCGTATAATATGTATCATTCTACCAACAATATCTAGGAATATTTCTGATTCATAAAAACGCAAGTCACCGCACATTTTCCTTTTACAAAATGTTTAGGTAATTGCAACACGAACCGTTGCATAGCAAATTGCAACATTTCCAGAATGAATATTACAATAATTATGAGAGAGAATATTTATTCTGGAAATTTCAGTTGACGAAACATTCTTTCAGGCGCATAAAGTTTGATGCTCTGGTTGGTTCACCTTCGGCGGTAATTAGCTGGATTCAAGGATAACGCGTTAGTTATTCAAGTTATGTATACATCGTAATATATCGCAATGTTTGAGAACGTTCTATGGGATGTCTGGGTAGTGGGGCGGCGGCGGGCTCTCTGTGGCAGTAGGTCAGTGGTTCCGCAGGGCGCAAACGCCGAGGCTCGACTCTGGCGCAATCCTTACGTAAAGCCGAGGCTTAGCGCCCGCGCGGCGTAGCGGTGAAAGTTGCGGCTTCGCAGCCGACTCGAATACTGTCACCTGTTCTTTACCGGAGTTCTGTTTAAGAAAAATGACGCGAACCACTCGACCTCGTTAATGTGTAAACGATTGCGTTCTTCGATTGTAATTGACGATCAATGAGCGTTTAATATGTAATAGAGCTAAAACAAATGCAATTGTAATAAAAGTATTACATATATAGAAGGTAAACGTCCGCAGTTTTGCGTACAAAAAAAGTTTTACATTGACGTTTTTTTTTCTTAAATCTAATCCGATAATTGCGTACCTAAACAAATAACCTACAGGTAATGTTGTATGTTTGCTAACTTGCTTGAAAATCGCTAGAAAACCTATTCTACAGTTCCGCGAGTTAGTATGAAATTGTGAATAAACTGACAGGCTAAAATTTGTTAAATGTTTCCCGTTTCCTTCGCCCTCATTTAGTTTTTGGATATTCAATGTAAAAAGTTACAATATTATATTTTACATGCTTATTAAACAAATTAAACCTATGATAGAGCGATTCTCGTATAGGGAAAAGTTTTTAATAGACCCATATCTGTCCATATAGTTGAAATAATAGAGATTACGAAGGAAGTAAAGTCAAGAAATTGAGTTACGGTATTGACAATAATGTTGACAATATTAATGCGCATGCGCGGGCAACCATAGGCTTGTCAATGAATAGCAGATAACGCCCGTAGTAAAACAGTAATACCTACTCGTCCAATTTAAAATAAGTGGGAGTGAGTTTTAGGTCAGGGTCGCATAACAGTCGATTGTATAAGACTCGACTCTCGGCCACTCGCAACGTGATGTCATACTTTTTTTGTTAATGTGCTTTTTTTTTGGAAGTTGTAAATATTGTAAATACTAGCGATCAACCGCAACTCCGTCTTTTTTTTTATAAACTACAAATTGGCCCTTGACTGCTATCACACCTGATATTAAGTGATGATGCAATCTAAGATGGAAGCAGGCTAACTTGTTAGGAGTAGGACGAAATCCACACCTCTTTCGGTTTCTAGACGACATCGTACCGGAACGCTAAATCGCTTGGCAGTACGTTTTTGTCGGTAGGGTGGTAACTAGCCACAGCGAAAGCCTCCCACCAGCCAGACCAAGACAAATTAAGAAAAATGTCAATCTGCTCTGCCGGGAATCGAACCCAGGTCCTCCGTCTTATAAGTCCACCGCGCATACCACTGCACCACGGAGGTCGTCCGTTTGCGAAAAATTAGCTTTTTCCCTAGGTGACATATTTCATGGCTATGTTCTTTTCCAAGGTTACACTTATCCCTGTACATAAATCAATCAAAATCAATTCAGTGGTTTAATCGTGAAAATATTCAGATGTGTTATCGCAGTAATAATTATGAATTGGTTAATAATTTAATTGGTTGGTTCAACAGTTTTTACTTTGTATTTCTTGTGGTCATAATTCCATTATAGTTATTTGTAGATTATCTTTTTATTTAATCGGTTTTACTTTTTTATGAGACTTTATTTTACCTACATAGTACATGATTTTTTGGTCAGTAGGATTTAGTTTTTTAATTTTATGTTCGTATAAATGCAGTTGTCGTTTTATAACTGGTTTCAAATTCCGACACAAATTACTGTTTGTCTGCCTGCAGACAATAATTAAAATAAGATTTCAATCGCACGTTTATTTTTTCCCATGGGACCAATTAAAACATAAAAACAAACTGCACCAAAACTAATGTGGCCCAGTGGTTCATTAAATTTTGTAGACGCGCACCAAAATGAATGCACTGCTTCTGTTATTCTTGCTTTGACAATTGCCAAAACCAGAATTCGTGTACGGGTTATTCCTTTTGACTGTAGATAATATTTGGCAAAGCAAGCAAAAAGCCAACCAGATGTTAAATATATAACTATGATTCTATTTCAAGATAAGGCGTTACATGAAAGCGAAACGTCCTAAAATGCGTTGCCCTCATGTGGCTGTAATTATAACAGGACAAGCTTTAGACTAGAAGAGAGCAGCTAGTTACCACCCTGCCGATAAAGAAGTACCGCCTTGCGATTCAGCGTTCCGATACGATGTGCAGAAACTGATAAGGGGCTGTGGATTTCATCCTACTTTTAACAAGTTAGCCCGCTTCCATCTTAGATTGCATAATCACTCACCACCAGGTGAGATTGCATTCAAGGGGGCTAATTTGCTGTCAATAAAAATCTTTCTATGTCAATAAAATATTATATCTCAAAGAGATATAGAATACACTTACATGCCTTTACCGTTACAATGTAAGGTAGCCTACCATAGTCCAAGCTCGCCAGTTATCGTAACATGTCATTAACAAACTCTGTTTACAATAAACATACCGTTCCTAGAGCTGAGAACTATCCATCGTAAAGGCGATTAATATTTCCCAGCTATTTGTGTACATAGTACAATATCCAGTATAAACATAGTGTAAGTTTGACGGCGTTAGGCGAGTTGTTGGCGCTGTATTCGGCGAACGTGACAATGGCACGAAAGCGTTTTGTAACAATCGTGCAGGCATGCGTGCGGATGAGATGAACGTTACCTTGCTGGATGACGCATTTCTATTCGATACCACATTCCTGACAAACTGGTGGATTTTGTCTTGTTCTTGTTCTTGTTTTATCCTATTATACAAGTGTCGTCTTCATCGATAACAGCTTATTAATGGATCACTACAGGGCCAGACCTCACTTCTTGTAAGAAAGGGCTTATGGAGCTTAAAACCACCATTCTGCTTCAATGTGGGGATAAGCGGGCTATATGTACCATCATCTTTAGCCGATTTTTACTGGCTCAGCTTGTAGGACGGGGATTTGCAAACACCAGGCTGATAATTTTTGACTCCTGTGTAAAACTCTTTCTAACTCTAGGACTGCTATTAATAACTTATTTATAATTGCTGCAATATTTCAAAGCCACAACATGATCCGAATCTGTATAGGTGATTATTGTTACAACGAGATTTAGGTTAAGTAGTATAATTATGAATAAAAATTTTCAAAGTCACGACGAATCCGAGCACAAAGTTTAAATAATTTTTCAATTGATTAAAACCGGCGAGACATTGCTCAGGCAGTCGCAACTTGTAGCGGTATACGAAATCGATATTATATAATAGATACGTTAAACATCATCGCACAATTTCCATAAAAAATGTGTTTAGCTGAGAAGTAGGCTCGCCCCCGTTTCTCTACTATTGCTGTGTATTGTGACGCAACTGCAGGAAATTCTTTTTAATTACTCATTCCGTATGCGAAACCTACGAACAGCCAGTTTTTAAGGACGGTGAACGCTTCCGTCATACCAGTAGGTACCAGGCTTCTGATGCGAAAACAACAGGATTAATTAAATTAAATATATTAAATTAATTATTATTAAAAAAACAACTTTTAATATGATAGTAAAACATATCGGACCAGAATATTTCAAGCTACGTTCAAGACAAGCGAGCTCAAATTCGATGGTTCATATTTAGCTTAGAACTTCATTTCGACTCTCATTTCATGATCTTAGCTTATCCTAATTTATATTGATTAGCTTACCTACATCACAAATCTCTTCTTGTTGAGTCGGTTCTTCAGCTTGAAGGGCCGAGGCGCCCCAAGGGCAAATCTTTTTTTTTTAACACCTGATGTTAAGTGATGATGCAATCTAAGATGTAAGCGGGCTAACTTAATAGGAGTAGATTGAAATCCACACCCCTTACGGTTTCTACACGACATCGTACCGGAACGCTAAATTGCTTGGCGGTACGTCTTTGTCGGTAGGGTGGTAACTAGCCACGGGGAAAGCCAACAGCCCACCAGCCAGACCAAGACAAATTAAGAAAAATCTCAATCTACCCCGCCGGGAATCGAACCCAGGACCTCCGTCTTCTCTCTAAATCCACCGCGCATACTACTGCACCACGGAGGTCGTCAAAGGTGTTCCGCCATTTCTTTTGCGGCATTTGAGATGAGCGCGCTACTGCCGCCTTTACTTGATCGGTCCATCGTCTTGGGCTGCGTCCGCGAAGTCTCTATCCCTCGAACTTTCCAGGCACCACTCGTACTAACAGAGAAAATAAATAAAAGAACGTACTATAAGAAATTCGTTTTAATAAAAACCTTACAGCTTTTAGATAATGACGATCTGACAATCATAAAATAGTAAAGTGGGTGGCTATCAATTGACATTAGTGTCAATGCAATAATCTTACATAATAACGACTTGACATGTTAACAACTTTAATATGTTTATGAAACATTTAATATAGCAATTACATTATTTATCGCGCTACTAGCGCAGAAATCAATTATATTATTTGCTGTTATTTTTAATTTAATTTAATCTTGATTATAAACAATTCTGCATCAGTGGAAATTACTATTTTATATACAAATGAATAATCTGTTTGATTGTTTCGGATAATTTCTGTATAGTCTCGACAAATTCAGTCGAGACTTCACTCGCAGATAATTATTGTTGTAGGGAGTAACTTAAGGTACTTTAATTGTATAAGTTTTATTTATTTTAATATTAATTCAACGCGGACGAAGTCGCTGTCGCTAGTACTATTACTAATAATTCTAGTAGGGAAAAGAAATTAATGAGTATTTAAAAATACATTAATATTGCTAAGTTGCTAACCCGGCGCAATTGCTTCCTCTCTTATACCACGAAACGATCTTTTGCGGTTTCTAATATAACAACATAGAACATAAGCCACGATAACAGATACGTTAAACGAATGATCTAATGCATACTCCGATTACGCTAACTATCCTAAATATTAACATAATGATTTATTGACGTATCTTGGAAGTTATTGTGTTTATTTACCGTATATTTTCAACCGACTATACCTGTCCGCTAATGAGAAGGATAATTTTAATATTGATTTACTATAAATAGGCGACCCAGGTGTGCTCGGTGTTTGTTTTTTAATTTTTGCTTGGAAAATTAGCCACATCCATATTAAAAACTTTTTTAACATTTACTGCATACAATGTCATCTCTTATTAAGTACTCGGTTTATTATATCAGTTTTGAGAATTTAAAAATATCATCATCTGTAATAACTGTTTAGAAGAATTGAAATATAACATGGTCATATAAAATAGTAATTTTTTTTATCAACTACAAGTTGGCACTTGACTGCTATCACACCTGATGTACTGATCATTATTTAATAATTTTGAAAGAGTTAATTTATATTGAGTTTCTTGCTAGCTCTTTTCAATAGAATATAAAAGTTCTTGTAAATTAAGCTTCAATTGTTTTGCTATTTTCTGCGAAAAACCGACGAATCCTAGCAAAAAGTCATCTACATTCAACAAAAAAATGAAACATACGTTCCACTTTAAATTCGAACGTCCTCAGGAAATTTTGACCCTAAAATGTTCAATTGAGAAGAATTCACTTCAAAATTTTCGCGGAAAATAGCAAAACAAGTAAATTAACTGTCATGTAATTAAACTGCCGCAAAGTAACGCCTGCTTCAATCCAACATCATACTGTTTCTATGCAATATAGTAATATCGTTATAATCGATAGTGTAAAGTCAGCAGGCCCGCAAAATGTCTAATTATCACAATTCCATGGCGGTTCTAAAACGCCACTTAGTCACGAACAGCACTCCACAGGGCCCACCACGCCTATACATCAACTGACCTAATTATTACCAAATCCCCCTTCGCACGTAAAACGAAACTCGTTATAATGTGTATTTTGTTTTTGTTACAGATAATATTAGTCGGTAGGAAAACAATCCAAAGATGGACAGCTTCTACAATTGGTACAAGGACTTAATAGACAATCGGAGCGGTGAGTTTCTGACTACTTTGTTACTTCTGTTGTACAACTTATGGGTTTTAGCATTATCAGTATATTTTGAATAAATTTCTACTGGGTTCAGGCACCGTCTCTCCTAAAAGTTAATACTAAGAATTTCTTGCAAGTAGGTAATAAATTATTTTTTAACAACGCACTACTAAAATTATAATAAAACCTAAGTGTTTCTAACTATAGTGTTTTTACCCCCTAAAAAGTTTCGCAAGTGCCTAAAGTGCTTAAGATAATAATGTGGAACTAGTGATTAAAAAACCGCCCGGTTGACGTCCTTAACATCACTAGTTCCATTATGGAACTGTTAATGGTTATTAGTGGCAACCGGCCTAACCATAAAATAATTTAACATTAGTTCCATTGTCTTCGTATTCCTTTTAAAATGGAACTAGTGATAACAAAAATTATCACTAGTTCCATCATGGAAGTGTTAATGGTACTAGTGGCAACGAACCTCGTTTTTGTGTTCTTTTCAACTCAAATCACAATTTAGTTTTACCCTGCAAAAAATATATATGTATGTATATGTAGTGGGTAGCTACGATCGTATTGCACCTAATATTCGTAGTTAGTTTGTTGCATTTGCACGGTCTTACACTGCTTAGATTATATCAGCTCATTCCTTTTAACTATTTCGTTTATTACACTTTCGAAGCAATGTTAAATAACCGTAGCTTCTCGATTTTTCCGTAGGTAATGATATTAATTAACATTCTCAAGTTCTTAATAAATGCTTCCTGTCTTGGTTTCTTAAGGTTTAATAGGTAGTTGATATTTTACTGATGTCGTAAAATCTAAAAGTAATGGCAATACATACATTATCGGGATCGACAAAAAATTTTGACACATTGTATAATGAAACAAATCAAATTCATTTAATTTCTAAATTTATATATTTAAATTTATAAATTTATATACTTAATATTATTAAAAGAAATACTTGATTGAATAAGGCTCCGATTTCCGTTGAATCGATTACATAGCAGAGAATAATTCGAATAGAATGCTTAATTTCGATCGATTTTACTAGTAGTTAATAATTTATTTATTTTGCTATTTTCTCGCCACAAACTGACGACCACAGATTCCAAACGATAAAGTTATTCAAATCTAACAAAACCCTCCTTTTCGTGCGTTTCACTCCGAAATCGTCGGTGAAATTATAGGATGTGACATCGACGTTTTCTGAAAACTTTAAATTCACTATGTTTAATACCTAATCTCACATACTTTACGAGTAGGTACTTGTACCATTATTATTAAAAGCCATCTCGTTTGAAGCATTATCAAAAAGATACTCGCACGAGATTACAGGTTACATGTTATTAATGCACATAGTAATTCAAAAGTAATTATTTCATCAAAAAACTTCCGTATTCCGATATGCACTACACTAATGTTAAACAAGCTGTATTTTACTGTGGAATCTAACTGAAATTCATTTATAAATGAAAACTATTTCCTATGATTTAGTTTCGTGTGGTATTGGAAGGAGAACATTAGTCTGTTTAAACTTAGCTAGGCTCAATAATTCTACCAGTCATTATCAATTATAAACAGCCTCCTACAGGACCAGGCCTCCCTTCTTACAGTAGAGGCAATAAAGAGTATAGTCCCACCGCGCTGCTCTAATATAGGTAGGCGGGCGTAGGGTTTCGAGGCACAGGGGTGTAACATCACGAATATCGAGACTCCGGGAATTTCATATTTTTCAGAATATATAATTTAAGACAAAAAAGCGCAATATATAGCGATGTGTGAAATTGTCCTATAATATTTATTATTTATTTATTTATTTATACCCGGACCTACGATTATTCACACCCGAACCTAGATACCTCGTGATCGAAATCATATAGGCTGACAACTAAACCTATGACCTAAAGGTATGATTGATACATTAATAATTGCTCAGCTGTCCACTATTTATTCGGTTTTTCGTTTCGTAAACACAGTGGATTACGTTCGATCGTCACCGATTATGAGCAATTGTATATACCATAACGCTCTCTATTATACGCTCGGGATCACTTATCATGGTCGATGACGTAGAGGAGCCATTAGATTGCATCGTCATTTAACATCATGTCAGATGGCAGTCAAGCGTTAACTTCTCGTTGAATAAATAAAAATAGAATGAAAGAATAACAATTAGAGGGTTGGAACTTAAAGGAGACGGTTTATAGACGGCATGTCGCATCGACACTAACAATTTCAATGTATTTATATCAAAACTACGTGTCGTCGGTTACGAAAAGTATTTCATAAAAACGTATACAGACCACGACATAATATCGCTGCTACACGTCTGTGCGGTCTACATTTTTGCACATTTCCTGATCGTGAAAATGGAAAAGAATATCAGCGTAGTCGTATGTAAATTAAAGTAATGGTTAGGCACCCTTGGCTTTCCGTGCAGTGATCGATAAACATCACCTCCGGGGTCGGTAACCTGATTTAATTCCACGTATTTTTTGTAGCTCTACCGGTCATTGAATTGTTCGTGAATTTTAGTGGATTAAAGGTAAACTACTGTATCGACCCAGACGCAAATAAATAATTTAATTATTCAATGAGGTCGTTGTACTGTTTCCACGTAAACGATAGCGTTGACCTCATCAACGCCTAATGAGCTATAGCAACCCTATGGCATTTTCATAAATCAAGCATTAGGACTTAATAATTATTATTTGACACGATACTACAAGCTAAGAATATTGATGTCTATTCTTTGCGTGTTTGAATGAATGTTGGACTTGAATTGGATTTACAATTTGTGGGTTTGTATGTCATCACTTTCTACAATACTAAACTCGAATCATAAGAAACATTCATTCATTATACCAATAAAATGGTAAATTAAGTAAAAAAAGTAATTGAATTTTAGGCTACCTTCCCTTTTGTAAGAGGACGATAATAATTAATTTCTATTCGTGAAGGTGTATCATGGTGTGAGTATTTGGATAGGTCTTTAAAAATGTTAAGTGTGTATGAACATCATTTAATGATTCCATGATTTGTTTGTAAAATCTTTTAAAGTGCTAATTGGCTTGACACGCACTTGATCAGGTTTTTAAAGTCCATTAAAGATTTTCCTAAAAGTTATCGTAGTATTATGACAACTCATCCCTAAACATTATTAACAAACTTGATTAAATATTATTTATGAGCCATTAACCTAGCATTATGTTTACTGTGACTGTCCAGAGATGTCATAAATAATGAAATATGACATCGATTAGTTTAATAAATTTGAATAGTCAGATTTGATTAGCATTCGCGACACCCATGGTCATGCAGATTTATCGAAATTCAATACTGTTGTAAACTTTAATTACATTCGTATAATTTATGACTTTATGTTTGCAGTAATCTTAATCGATAAAGAGGTTATCTTTCTATTAAAAATGTATAAACATACACAAACAAACAAACACTACTATAACACACAGAAGAATTTCGTTATAATTCCTTCAATTATTATTTAATTAACCAGTTAACTATGACATCGTATATCGTGTAAATCAGCATCTCTGTCTAATGCAACATCCACGAATATTCGTATGTTTAAATTGACCAAATGGAAAGACCAACATAGATGAAAATTAACTCAGACATACTGTCAAACTAAATTTACCGGTAGATAACTCAAGAATTTTATTATAACTCCTTCAGTTATGTATTAGTCAAAATGAACCAGTTAACTGCGACATCGTGTGAGTATGTCGTAGAGCAAATGAGCATCTACCTAATGCAACGCTCATGAGTAGGTACTCATACGTTTGAAGTGGCTTAAACCGGCAATAAACTGCCTCTCAGTAGGTGTCTGCTTCACTATATTACGTAAAATGTTCCAGATGTGCTAGGTCACAGTCGCGTAGAGTTCACTACGAATATATGTATAGAGTTACCAGGTTTTACATGCATGCCAATAACAAATTTGTCTTCACTTTTTTTTTCAAAGTTACACTTAAGTTATCTTACCTCAAGTAACGATAAAATCCTAGACAGGAAACATTTATCGCGATCATCAACAGACTATTCTTTATTACTCACCAAACAGGGCGCCACCCCTAAATCTCCTTTAAGGGGAATTCTGAAGCTTAGACTTACTACACTGCTACTAACTACTACGATTTCAATAAGTATAATAATAATAATTGGACACAACGAGGCTGTATTATATTATTATTATTATTCATTTTTATTATGATTTCTTACGATCTTTGGACTATATAAAAGATTTTGACTCACAAAAGTATAAACTTTAGGTCAATAGCAATGAATCTATCTAGATTGTTTAAATGCATGCAAGAACCCATGCGATGCTTAGGTGAATAGTAGGTATTTGAAGTGGTAACCATCATCAAATCAATGGGTATGTTTGGGTTCATTCAAAAAAGTTTTCCGATCGTAATAACAGCTTAATTATTCATTTGGTTCGTCGACGTATAACAAAACTTTTCCATCAAACAACTGGTTAATATAATTATTACATATAGAATACATCCAGAAGGTTTACTGGTCGTTATATAGTTTAATGCTCACAAATTATACAGTAATTTTGTATTATTGCTGTTTGTTTTGAAGTAGGTATTATCTGTCTTGTTGATCCGGTGGTTAGAATTTGCTGCTGCGGATCGTGAGTTATAAAATGTTGGGGATTTCTCGTCCCAAAAATTCTCTTTAACTTCCTGAAGTTCGGAAGTGCCTCAGAGAGCACTTCAGTTTTCAGTCGTTACTGATAATCGTACTAAATCAAACATTAACACCCTAAATAAGTTATTAAGCTTTAAGCTCCGAATCACGCCTTTTTTGTTTTGCACGACATAGGAACCTGCATTTGATGACCAGTGTAGATGGGTTGACGTTATATTAATCAGCGCAGGCGTGACAGAAATGTACGTAAAAGCGGCACCCGGCTGCCCCCTGCGCCTTGACCGGTAAAAAGTTGTACTGGCCTTTTGTCTCTCTGGTTACACCGGTAGCGAGTCTCTTACACGAGTATAACAAAGGTAGAACTCGTGTAAACAATTTCTAGTTTTCATAATTAATTGCACTATAAAAGTTACAACAAATGACAATGTAATAAATCCTCCGCCAAAACAAGTATTTCTAAACAAAACGGTTTATCCCTGACTGGTTCTTACTCGACAAGGATTTCTTTTTAACCTGAACCAATTTAGAAATTATTTTCGTCGTCTTTGATCCAACAGTTTATCGACCTGTTGTTAAGTGTTAGTTCCTTATAAAGTGAACTGCGCAAGTGGTCGTCAATAATTCAAAGTCACTCCGCTGGCTCTACAGTGGAGTGACTTTGCATTATGTTGTCATGATAATTGAACATATCAATATAGGAACACATGACGCAAGTTTAGCACTTCAAATCTCCATTTACCGGGAAATACTAATATTTGCTTGAACTCAGTTTTTACGTTGTAAATCATTGCTTTTGGCCAAAGTCCGAGTTTGATGCAATCTGCGGCTATTGGGAACATTAAGCGTTGCCACAATGCCAATAAAATTTGTATTCTTTTTTAGTTTTCATAAACAGTTCTATTTCGACGTTTATATTCATGGACAACATAACGCTTGGACATTTTTGGTTGATGTATACAGATGAATAAATACTACGTGACATAGACGTGAATTGACTTCTTTTGAGGAGTAGTTTGTGCAATATATAAACTATCAAGACAAACCATTTAAATAATATATATAGAGTTTGTAGAAGGGCTAATTGGTAGAGATAGTATTCTATTTTTGTTATAAATGTAGTACAGTCAAGGACATATTCTGGACTTGGAATAGGCCCCGTGGGCTACGTAGCAGGGGCTTGGTTTTACTCATTTTTTACAGTGAAAGCAATATTAACTTGTGAGTGTTGTTAGCCAAATATAATTTTGTAATGTTAGTGGTGGAAAGTTGTCGGTTGAGAGTTAAAGATACAGTATAAATTTTGTCGACTTCTAGCAAACACTATTCGTGTAGTACTTACTTTTTTGCAAATCTGTCTAGTTCCGGTAAGTTAGTGCTTACTTAAGCGTACGTACCTATGCCGATCTTGTGTTATGTCTTGCGCATCTACACTAATAAGTATTTGCGTGTAATATTTTTGTTTGTATTGATATTCGCATGTGGATACTTAAGTACACTGTACATTTAACGAGCAGCGAGTAAATATTTTTTACATGCAAACGTATTGATAGATGACATTTTTTCAACGGACACACGTTTAGCTACTCATGTCAATCACCCGTACGTACCTATCATACTAAAAACCTTAATTATGACATTTATTGAGAATCCAAGGGTACGTTTACGATTCTTACGAACTTGCAAAGGTTACGCAGATGATTTCCGCAGAAGAGCGTGGCATTGAACTCTTTTTGGTTTTAATACTCGCAAATTATATATCCCTCATACGGTTATAGTTATTTTATAATATACGAGAGGCGGTTGGCCTCACTCATCTCGCCTTCAGCGCATCTTGACCTATTAAATAGATCGCAAAACAATCAATATCATTTTGGCATTGGCAGTGAGAAGTCCTCTATAGCCACATTTGCATAATTTTAATGGATTGCTATTGAGATTTACGACAACCAGATGTAAACTTCAGCCCATGTGTGGTCTTCGTTCAATTTAATTAAATGATTTAATGTAGGATCATTCATAGGCTGAGTCTGAGTAAATGGTAAAGGGCTAGATGGAATTATGGGATCTAGCCGAACGCATTAGAGACACTTTGTACGTTATTGAGATATCTATCAAAGATGACCCTCTCTCCAACTTTCCTAGGTTATGCTCAAATCATCAGATTCAATCTGACGTGGTTGCGACATCGTCGATCATCAGATACTAGCGAGTATTTACTGACGATCGTCATTTTTTTCTGGCGACAGTGATGTCTGTGTATGTATTTTTCTGTATCTACCCCCTGTACACATTTAGATACGAAAACTTTTATTGCGTTGACTAAAAGCGACACAAAAAACCCACGTTTACATTTCAGCGTCAAAGACTATACTACAGATTTGTTACGTTTTCGCGGAAAATGACAAAGACGCTATATGTGAGGTACCTACTTAGTTCGTATTACAAAATCACGAACTTCCGCTAAGTAACATTGTATAATATTCAGTATTAAAAAAATATAGACTAGCTTTATTGTGATATATTATACCTACTTTGACTAAAAATGCAAATGTAAATTTTTAAGTTCATTTTCCTTTATACCCTAGTAGGACTTGTTGATTTAAATATTCAAGAATTAATTGTTTTTAAACCGGAACGCTTGTCCAGTTAATTTGTATAGAACAATATTAATTTAACATCCTTGGTAATAGTGATATATTTTTAACTTTAACTGGACAGATATTTAATAGGTATCTTCCGCATATTTTATGTTTTATTGATTTCTGTTGTTCAAAATTATTATACTAAAATTTCAATATAGGTACATTTATACATTACAAATATACTTTACTATACTAAAGCCAAACTCGATTGAGAATGCTTGTCAACAAACAAATTAGAAAATGAAGGTAGAAATCACTAATCATTTTACACTCATTTTTTTAATTAACCAGTTAATGACGAATTTATGATAATAAATTAGATTAATAAGCTTTAAAGTAATTAATATATTCAATATCTTTTAAATAAGATTTTTTAAAATAACAAAACATAATTTTAAATTTATTAGGCATAAAATGTATTTCACTTTCTACCTTCATTTTAAATTTGGTTTTTGACAAGCATTCTCAATCGAGTTTGGCTTTAGTATAGTAAAGTATATTTGTAATGTATAAATGTAATGTGAAATTTTCCCTATACTTCTTTTCACTTAAATTACTCAATGCAATTTTTGTTGTATTTCATATCATAAATCGTTAATTAATTAAAAAAGTAAATTATCCTTCTAAGGAGTTTCTAAGAAAGGTAATTTACGACCATTTATCTTTTATTAGCGGACTCTCGCGGTTTGAGCAACAGAATGACCAGAAGATGAATGGCATTTATATAAATATATATTTTAATATCATCATAATCAGTCTATTTTAAAGTTACTAATTCTAATTAATGTGTCTTTTTGTTCCAGATCCCAGAGTAAAGGATTGGCCAATGATGTCATCGCCATGGCCAACATTGGCTGCGTGTATATGCTACGCGGTGTGCGCGAGAAAGATTGGCCCAACACTGATGGCCAATCGGAAACCCTTCGAACTTAGAAATGTACTAGTAGTCTATAACATGGCTCAAACCATTTTCAGTGCGTGGATATTTTATGAGGTGAGACAATTTTTTTTTATTCTCTCGTAGATAGATTTCTTTCCTGTGGCCTGTGGGAATATCGGAATAAAATATGCCTATAAGCTGTGCTAGTCTGTAATATATGTTAATTCATATCCTGGATGAATGTGAATTTAAATTGAGATTATTTTAATTCACATCCGCCGAAGAAATTGCCGAGATTAAGTATTTAGGCCTGTGTGCACCAAGATTTCGGTATCATAACCAACGGTTAATTTAAAGCTAATTATAAATTTACTGTTCACGACAACCCGTACGCCGGTTAAGGACATATACCGGGCGGTTATCTTAACCGAGCTTACGTCCTTAACTGGCGTACGAGTTGTGAGAGGACGTAAACCGGGCGGTTATCTTAACCGAGCTTACGTTCTTAACTGGCGTACGAGTTGTCATGAACAGTGAATTTATAGTTAGCTTTATGTTAACCGTTGGTTATGATAACCGAAATCTTGGTGCACACAAGTCTAAATATGTATCCATAAATAAAAAAATTTTATTTTTTGTTAAAAAATTTTTATTTCATACTTTTTAGTGCTTTATCAACAACGAACATACTAATAAACCTACTGGAACTAAACCATAAGTACCAATATTCACTAGCTACTTATAAGATTCCGACGTCCCTGCAAAAGTGCATATAAAGTTAGTCCTTAGAGCTGATCTTGAATCATGACATAGTAAACATTAAACTAACTGGAAACTCTAACCTTTTCCAACTTCTCTTTAACATATTATTCGAGCCCAATTACAAAATAGCTACTGTAAACCGTTAAAGAGCTCAACAGACACAACCCTTATAAAGATTTAGGTAGCTACTGAAATGACTGTCACAGCCCAGCTAAATGTAAAGTTCTCATTGAGACAAATTAATCGAGCCCAAACACAAGGTAGCTACTGTAAAACGTTATTATATAGATCGGCTCCATCATCAGATCGACTCCAGACCTTCATCAAATTGTAGTGCTTTTAAATACTTACCGGAAAAATTAACAAACGTACTTGTTGTCGACGAAACTAATTAACAAACGACGAAGTTATGCGCGAACACACATAAAAAATATATATATATATATATATATACGGTCGAATTGAGAAACTCCTTTTTTTTGAAGTCGTTTAAATAGTCATTAAGATATTTAAATTTTCTAAATTTCCGCAACTTTCTATCCAATAACAAACACAACAATCATTTTTGTCGCATTCAAAATCGCACAAAGATGACGTTATAATGCTAAATATCACTATTTTAACTGTACTTACTAGTTTTCGTTTAGATAAAACAGATATAAAGTAGAACTAAAATAAATAGTAGTAATATCACAGCGGAACCGTTTCTTATGTACAATGTTTACATATGATAATATAATTCATACATCGCCGTAATCAAATAAATCGTGTTATTTCAATGTTTATAATTTATATAATAATAAAGAATGTAAAAAAGAA
Source organism: Mycalesis mineus (assembly GCA_034621355.1). Taxonomy (NCBI): domain Eukaryota; kingdom Metazoa; phylum Arthropoda; class Insecta; order Lepidoptera; family Nymphalidae; genus Mycalesis; species Mycalesis mineus. The sequence goes on along the minus strand of CM067887.1, from coordinate 6,849,069 downwards.
TTTTAAACGAGAAACTTCTAGCAGCGAATAATGTTTTTGTCGTTTCGCTAAAACGGCCACACTACGCCAAATATGAAGATATAATTATTGCATCCGTCGTAGTAAAATCTACGCCAAATCAACCATAATGCATATAATTAAAAAATAACGTGTAAGTATATAGTACATAATTAAAGATTATAAACTTATATTTAAACATATAATATTTATAATTAAGTAGAAGTTTTTACTATTTTTTATTTATATATATTATTTTATCGATGTTATTGTTCTATAATATTCTGTTTGTATCTGTTATTTCTCTGAACACGGAAGCATATCTTGTGCATTGTGTTTTTGGAAAACAAGTGACAAAAGTGTTTTTGCTTTGCGATTTTTATGAAACGAGGAAGAGAATACATGGACATAAGTTATGTTGTTGATATTATAATTCTTAAAAACATACAAAACAACTAAATAATCGCAGACTTTATCTTATGCAAGATTTATTTTTCTGCCATGCAAGCACAAAAATCAATTTCTAGATACTCCCTTGAATTTTTTGTATATTTATTTTTAAAAGTAACTGTCAAATATCTCTATAGATAGAGAGGGTTGAATCCCGCTACCCGCTACCATCTTAGACAGTATCATCACTTTACATTAGATGAGATCAAAGGTTGGCTAGGCTTACTTGACGTTAAATAATCCAACAACGGTAGGAAAAATATAAATTTCATCCCACTCCTAACAAATTAGCCCGCTTCCATCTTAGATTGATCATCAACACTTAACATCAGGTGTGATAGCAGTCAAGGGCTAACTTGTAGTCGATAAAAAAAAAAGTTTAAAAACTATAATCCAACTACGGCAGAAAAAATAGGTACGAGGTGTTCCTGGCACCTACATAATCATAGTAGGTATACAGCAAGTGCGACCACTGCTCTACTTTAACTATTTTTATATACACACATACATACATACATACATACATACATACATACATAGACTGCCAAAATCATTACCCTTCGTCGTAGTCGGGTAAAAAATCCACCACCGACAATGCCCTCACAGAGAGCCTAATTAAGTATTTATCCGTCGGTGAACAATCTGGAAAATATGAGGTCCTAAATTCCAAACTGGAAAACAATCTCTGAATAGTTTTTTGTAAACCTAGGAATTAAAAGAGAAGAAACTAGAAGTCGTGTAAACTGACTTACGAGTTGTGACAACATCATATTAGTGTCAACATCATTACATCAAATGTAATATATTCTTCACGTGGCTAATATTAAAATGCTTGAGTTGTACTATACATTGCAATATACCAACATTAATATTAAGTGCAATTTTTGCTTACGTTAAGACGGTAGGTAGATTTTTGCATGGCACAGTAGTGAACCTGCCTTCTACATTTCAAGGCCGTGTTTTCGATTCCCACGTTTAAAAAATATCATTCTATATTTATCTATATATCGTAAAATTTTAATTTATTCATTAGTTATCTTTTTACATTAAACAAGTTAAGTTTTAATGGCGATGTGTGTATTGTCCAATAATATTTGTTTATTTACAAACACAAATAAGCTTTCAAGCGCACTGTGTAAATTGTGTTAAAAAATTACAATTTATCTACCGACATAAAAGTTATATTGTTAAGAACTTTTTTCATAATGCAGTTTTAAATTAACGTTGCAGGACTATTGTTATTGTAAAGTAATAATTTAAATATAATTATAGTACTTACCTCCTAAACAATTAATAGATATGTAAATTTTAATTTCCTTTGAATATAAATTTTTAAATAGATATTTTAAATAAATACTAATTACTAAGTATATTTAAATATTGTACATCCTAACATCAAAATAAACTTTAATAATCTGTATAAAGATTATATATTTTTAAATATAAATATAAAATCATTTGCATATAACTAATATCAATATCTGTGGCATTGCAATAAAAATCTTATGAATATATTTTAAATTAGACATTGAAATTTACTCGGTACTATTGAATACTATACTTAAGTCATAAATAATACAGTTATTATAATAGTTATAACCTTACAGATATTTCAACTTATTTCCGTTGCACATGTTACTGCAGTTGAATTAATCGTTACAAATATGTTACAAATTATGCAAATAGTAACATTTAAAAAATTACATTATAGCTCTATATTTTAATATGACTCTGAAATATTCTCCTTTCCCCTTATTTTTATTTACATTTCTTTTAAAATTTTCAAAAATGTTATCTGATACAAAAACACGATTAAAAATTTATAAAATAGAAATTATATACAAATCCAGAAATGCATATAAAACATCGAGTATTGTTATTAAATTTTGTACTACATACGGGCTACTGGCTTAGTATATGATAACGTGTTTCAAGAAATTTAAAATTCCAAACCATGGGATTAAATAGGGTTTTTTTTTAATTTGAAATTTTACATACAAGTAATGGGGTCAAAAAGGGGATGAAAGTTTATATAAAAGAAAGATGTTCATAGCAGAGCTTATTTTTCAATTTTTAGTTAATGGAATGTTTACTTGTTTACAGCTCATTTGTTTGTTGACAGTATATGGCGAGCGGCTGGTGGGGTCACTACGACTTCAGGTGTCAACTCGTCGACTACTCGCGCAGCCCAAAAGCTATGAGGGTTAGTATTTTTTATCACTAGCTTTTTGCTCGTGGTCCAAGTCAAATAATAGTTACCCCTACGTGGCTTCGAATCATGAAATCCAGTAGGACTATATAAGGAAGAAACATATCGATATACTTGCGAATTCATTACTCGACACATGTAATATGTTTTTCGTAGGTATATGTGGCCTACTTGGTTGACCTAAAAAATTTCTAATATTACAGCTTTTCACTATATGCACATGAAAGTATACGGTACTTACATCAAAAAGCTTTTTTTATTTAATTATTAAAATACTACTTACACATCTATCTATACGCGGGTGAAACCTCGGGCATCCACTAGTTCGTAATAATTCAATAATGAGGTTCTGCTATGCCTTTACGTTTCTTTTTGGTTAACGGGTTTTTATGTCAGACGCCTTCCTCTATATCTATCATCATCATCATCATGACTGCCTCGTTGGTCTAGTGGCTAGCCTATGTGGCTTCGATCACGAGGTCCTGAGTTCGATTCCTGGGTCGGGCCACGGAATAATTCTGAGTTTTTTATTCTTCTATGAAATCTTCAGTTCATTTCCCCGGTCACTATCATCAACATCTTATAGTGATCGTTAATAAATGAAACATTATCTATATCTATACGACTATACAAATAAATGAAATTGAAATGCCTGTTTGTAATTTCTAATATTACAGCTTTTCACTATATGCACATGAAAGTATACGGTACTTACATCAAAAAGCTTTTTTTATTTAATTATTAAAATACTACTTACACATAGGCTATATCCTGATTATTCTATTTTCTAGATCCTATTCCCACAGGAATGGGAAAAACGCAGGTGAAACCTCGGACAGCCACTAGTTCGTAATAATTCAATAATGAGGTTCTGCTATGCCTTTACGTTTCTTTATTATACACACACAAACGTGTTTATGCCCTTTAGCCTACTACATCCAAAGCTAAATCATCTTTCGTAAATATAATAACTATACCAGGCGAGGTTCTAACCAGGACCGGATTTCGATTCCTTAACTGTGGTTCTATTGAGACTTCCGTTACAAAAATAAAGTATAAAGTTACGTCATTATCGTGCTATTCGATTTTTAAGGTCCCATTGCCAAAATGTGCGACGGGATCCTTTTGCGCGTCTGTCCATCTGTCGAGCAGTTTTTCACATGAATGTGTTTGTAAACTCCCCCTTAAGTAATAGTGATAAAAATTACATTTTTATTTTATTAAAAAGGTTTAAAATTTTTAAATCACGATGTATGTCTATTGTCTCTTTAACAAAAATAAGACAAAGTTAAAAGTTTTGATGATTTTCACAAAGATATTTTTCTCGTACATAGGATTCAATCGGAAAAGATAATACGGAATCCATCGTCTCCGAAACCGACTTACACTCAGCAAGCTTCTAATCCCCTAGCAACAATAATTTCTACGTTTTACTAACCGGTTTCTAAAAGCAGGTTCTCAAAATAGATATACGCATGTGTTTAGACAGCGATTCCGATCGGAATGCCTGATTCTTCTTCATTCATTAGAGATAGACAGTATCACTTACTTTTTTGTGTTATCACAATATACTCTACTAACTAGCCCTAAAGTAAGCATAGTTTGTTTGATAAGTATATTTAAACACTACATAATCAAACACTGGAAAATATCCATCTTCTTTAAACATAGTTTTTAGTTACGGGACAGCACCGATTTTCCTTAAATTTCCTTTTCCTTAAATCTGTATATAAATGTAATTAATTAATAGATAATTTTATTCTGGAGTAACCTAACGATCGTATTCAATTTTATTAAGATTTTTCAACTTTTCGTGAATTAAAAGATATTCTTGTTAATTACGATTTCATTTCATGAGTTAATTTAATAGAAATATTCAATTAAGCTCGTTGCCTGCATTTCAGGCGCCTGCCAACGTAAATAAGTTTAATTACATTTATTTCAATTTAAACAAGCCTTATTTAACATACGTAATATTCCTGTCAACCCGGATTTAACCAGAGAGCGTCTAAACATCCAAAAGGAGCTAAGACTATACAGCCAGCCATTATATCTTGACTGATAATAAAAATATTCTTTTACTATAATAAATAGCTGTAGACATTAAAGATTAGATTAGTAGACGACACATAGGTGAATAATTTATATTTTATTCAAATAAGTGATGTTAATATTTCTTTATTTTGTAATATTTGTTCGTTAATGCTTGATTATACTGGTAATTGCTTATTGTCATTTGTCAATGATGTCTTTATGTGCTGTCAGTTTTAATGTGTACAGTTGAATATAAACTTGCTATATAAATTATAATTAGCATGTTTCTTATTTCAACATTTTTTTGTATTTACTAATATTAGACAAATCAAGCAGGTAATAGTCTACCTGAAGTAAAGTCAAAAATTTACAACCTATAAAACTGGTCCTACAATAGTATGCAATGTACCAGTAGGTGTTAGCGTCATGTGCCTGTATTTAATAATTTAGACTTAATAGTTCCAAGGTGAAACTAGCTATTGACCGCTGCCATTTTTAATAAAAAAAATAGCCCTTTAAACTAATGCAGACTACCAGACCCCACCTGCTTGGTAAATAGTGTATTACAACCTTCCAAAAAAACCAAATGTAAAGAAAAATTATCGTAACTTTTTTTGCCATTGCCAAATATTGTATGGAAGTGTACCCCAGGCTGCCCAGTAATGACATATATGTCATTAAATAGTGCAGATTTTCTATTTACAGAAAAACAAAGTTGTATGTAGCTAGCTATACAGTGGCAAGAAAAAGTAAGTTATGAAGGTTGAAAAAATTGACTTTTCGTACTACGACGACGGTCACGTGATTCAGAATACAAAAAATCGATTGAAATTTTTATTTTTTTGATATATTTTCAAGTGATTGCTATGAAACATGGGTAGTTGTTTAAAATTCATTGTGTATTTAAATAAAACAGTTAAATATGAGCATAAGATTGGACAGCCTGGTGCAAATTTTGGCAATGTCCTTTATCCTCATAGATAGATATTTATCGCTATCGCGGACTTTTTTGTAGTTCTAATTAAGAGAAATAATTATTCCATTATTTTATTATATCTCAAAGCAGAAACGTTTTCGATAAAAGCAGCCTGGCACTGCTTAAATATCTCCGACGTTTCCAACAACTAACGTCATATTTTAAAGAATTATATACTAAAAACTTTCTCAGGAACCACTCTATCTATTGGTGATATGATAGTCCATTCAGAGGTATTGAGTTTCGCGAACAGACAGACGTGGCGGGGGACTTTGTTTTGTTATATGTAAGGATGATGATGATGATAATTTGATAACAGATGGCGAACACCTGCTGGTGGTACTACTTCAGCAAGTTCACGGAGTTCTTCGACACGCTGTTCTTTGTGCTGCGCAAGAAGAACGAGCACGTGTCGACGCTGCACGTCATCCACCACGGCATCATGCCCATGTCAGTCTGGTTCGGGCTTAAATTCGCGCCGGGTATGTACATTTGTTTTTTTTTTATTAGCGAAAGTTGACTTGCTGCTGAGACCTGCTTGGTTTAGTGATTGTAGTTCGTTCGCTTTAAGAATGCAGTGAGTCATCATTGTTCACCCGCCTATTCCTGCCCACTAACCAATCAAATCGCTCGTCGCGTTCGAAGCTATGCCATCAACTGGTCACTGTTAACTTATCCATTTAATTTGAAAAGTACTTGATTGGTTATGGTCTGGGGTTAGCCGGTGCTCACTGCATTCTTAACGCGAACGAACTATAATCTGTTTTACTTTTAAGACCTTTGTCAAAAACACGACGAACAAACCGACATCGGTCATATGAAGCGCTGTTCTGTCAAGATGTTTTTTTAACTATACAGTATATTTCGAATTCATCTCTATCTCTTTCTATCTGGCACGTAGTAAGAAAAATAAACACGATTTCGAAACTCACATTGTTTACTTAACTTAAACATCGCCATAGAATAGCGCTACTGCTCTAGTTCAAAAGTACGAGTTCATTAATTAAAAAATAATAAAAGATTTGGTATGCCGTATGCAACATAATTATGAGTACGTTTATGATACTATATATTAAATCTTAGCTATTATATGTATGTTATATACATATATCTGTATTCGTAGTACTTAATACAAAGGGCAAGGTCAATCAGGCAATAATCTGTCAAGTATAAGGAAGATATTAAAACATAAGGGCTCATTGACAAAACTAGTAGGTAACTGACTGCTGTATAATAAGTATTGGTTTTTAAACTAAAACAGTTATATAACACTTAAGTATATGCTCCTGACGCACAATTTTTTCAATTTATGCCAATTTTCGGCTTACAACGGCTTACTTTTAATTACAATATAATTACAGTTGTTTTTTGTACTGATCAGAAATGTATAAATGGTTTACGCGCGGCTTGTTTCAAAATCACGCCAAGTCAAGCTGATGGTCAAGAAGTCATTATGTTATTAAGGGTCATAGCTCATTTGACCTACCTGACACCCTATCAGATCGTTGCTCGCTATCAACTCGGTGTTGACAACAAGTTAGTTCAAGTATGGGTCAACCAGTAAACATCACAACAGAGTGCCTAGTGTCAATTTGTTACCGTGCTACTATGTAAAAACGTAACGCAAATTTATAATTAAGAAACGCTTTTTTTCTATATAATTTGACTTTACGAGTGATTAACTTGCACTTGCCCCACAGGTTGTCCATGGCATAAAGCCGCCTTGTTACCAGTAAACGTTGCGTGGTCACCGTCTGTAGTACTAACGTATACTTGAGCAATCGAAACGACTGAAAACAAATAAATCCTTCTCGAAAATCTGAAAACACCTTTGCTTACGAGAGATAAGCAGAGAGATAGTGATCGACCGCTTTTACACACCAATTTCTTTGTTGACGTTTATTCTTTTAATAAAATAGCCAAATGTTTGTAACGTGAAACACATACTTCGGGATTTAATTGTGAGCCACGCAAGGCAAACATGCGAGCGCGGGTGTACGCCGAGTGGCTCACTTGCCGTCTGAATGTTGCCTATCTATTTCCTTGTTGATGCACTCCGGAGTTGATGTAGTGAGTGTGATGTTATGCCTATTTGAATAATAACCGCTCGAGGCGAAGCAGCGCTGATTGGCTCCAATGAGCTATGATCTTTAGTTTGATATTCGCGGCCAGTATGTAAATTTTTATAATAAATGTTGATAACTAGATTCTTTGTCCGTTCTCGAGACGATGTGAAATTATGTCGATGTAGTTACGCAAGTTAAACGCGCGCAAAGACATTGTAATGTTAATAATTTCCCCATTGGATCTAAAAAAGAACAGAGTAATTAACGACTTAATTACATATTGTGTATTTCCGCTAAGTAATAGATCAGCTTCCAACTCCTGTTATTAAATCTTACTTTTAGTTATATTCGGAGATTTGAATTTAGGACAGATTTCGGCTTTACTAGTTTAATTTCTTCGCCGTGGCTTCAGTGGTTATCCTACGTGACTGCCTATGCCAAGATTGACTCTACAATGTTAAACCTTGCCCCGGTATATTCGGAATTTGAAAATTTCAGCTTTACTAATTTAATTTCTTCGCCGTGGCTTCAGTGGTTATCCTACGTGACTGACTAACTTTGTCGCTAGTATAAATATTTATACTGAACTTTATACTGAACTTCCACCTTCACGTCTATTACTTGAATATTTTATTGTGATATGTGTAGATGTTCATTAAAATTACCATTTCGTCTCTCACAGGTGGTCACAGTACATTCTTCGCTCTGTTGAACACGTTCGTGCACATCGTGATGTACTTCTACTACATGGTGTCAGCCATGGGCCCCAAGTACCAGAAGTACATCTGGTGGAAGAAATACCTCACCGCCTTCCAGATGGTGAGTACTGGTGTAACAGTTTATGCTACTTGATTGATTGTTGTAATAAATACTAAGTACGCTTGCTATTTCCTCCTTCCGTAAACGAGTTGACTGGTGTAGACTCTGTCTACGTGCTGTTAGACAATCATTTTATACAACCGTGTCCGCTAACATCTGTGACTTCGCCCGCGAAATAATTGCTTTAAACTTTTATTCCCTAATATAACCTTTAGGATATAATTTTCAAAGCTTTATATTACAGATGCAAAAGTTGGGTGAAATGAATATCTTTTAAACATTTACAAGTATATAAGGAGGTGGAAATAAATAAATTCTTTGTGTTTTGTTTTTAAACGTAAATTTATGTAAAAGCTTTCATAAACTAAACTTAAAAACATTTCATATAACTTTCATATAAAATTTAAATCGATGTTTCACTCCATTCTGTCATAATTTTCGCGACAAAATATAACCTACGAGTATGTTCTGTTCCAAGTTCCTATTCATAATTTAAATCTAAAGTAAAATTTATAAAAATCAATCTGGTTTAGTCGGTACAAGGTTACAGGCAGACAGACAGACTTACGTAAACATTTTTTGAGTAACATGGCTGCCTTGTATATGGTGAGCATTTTGCTATGGTGTAATAGATTATGATACTCGATTAATTAGTACTCGGTTCATGGTAACAAAGTACAATTGCCATTTCCTCCTTCCGTAAATAAGCCAATAAATGTAAACTCTGATGATGTGTTTTTATAGACCACTGATTTTTATATATGTTTTCAATTAAGTTATAAATATTTTTGCTGTACTTTTTGGTAGTCTTCGCATACCATAGATAGTTCAAGGAGATAAAATTATGGCCTCTTCTTTATATCAGGGCCTTGAATAAATCCTTACTATACTAAAGCCAAACTCGATTAAGAATGCTTGTCAGCAAACAAATTAAAAATGAAAGTAGAAATCACTAGTCATTTTACACCTATTTTTTATAATTAACTAGTTAATGAGGAATTCATGACAATAAATTAGATTAGTAAGCTTAAATCTAATAAATATATTCAATGTCTTATAAATAAGATTTTTTAAAATAACAAAACATAATTTTAAATTTATTAGTCATAAAATGTGTTGTATTTTCTACCTTCATTTTAAATTTGTTTGTTGACAAGCATTCTCAATCGAGTTTGGCTTTAGTATAGTTCTTCGTACGATACAAAAACTTTTTTTAAAGTATAGGGTAAAATAACATATCATTCAAAGTATTTCCCATAAATAAATAAAAAGTACCTACTGTTTTTCATCTCTCGATGTCTTTTGACTTCAACTCATATGGCACAAAATTTCTTAACACTGGAGCAATCTTAATGTTTTTGAACGTTTTCAGACTGTTGAATCACCTACTTGTTATGAATTTCTAGCATCAAACTTTGGTCTCGATCATGCAAATCAGCTATTTTTTTATAATTTTATGAAACCTCATGTTTAAAATCATTAATTCTGACGGGTCGAACCTCTTTACGAGTTGTGTCTGACAAATCATTTTCCTCTTAAGTATCTACAAAAACAAAATTACAGGTTTAGTTAATTAGTAGCTAGTTAGTAGTTATATAGTGCAATTTTGTTCAACGCAAATGCATTTTATTTGCCATAAAACATTTTAGATCTCATAAAAACCACACTATATCAAACTAAAATACACTGTAGCTCATGGTGGCATACGAGACCAGCCAAACATCTATATTTCCATGCACCAAGCCCTGGTAGTGACATCTTTTAGGAAACAGCTAAGAACTTATTCAAGCTCCATAGTAATAACAAAAAAAAGTATTGAACTATTTTTGATTTTTTACATTGAAGAATTTACATTTATTTCAGTAAAATTAATATTTATTATTTGTAACAAATGCAACACTAATATTAGTTTATCTCGGTAACCAGGCCAAACATATTTGGGTTTTACGCAAGTAAACCCGCGTGCCATAGCTGGCACTTACCACTTAAGCTATCAAGGTGCAAGGGGCCGCCGGATGGCGCCTTCTTTACATTTCAGTCACGACTGCCCGATCACGGACTACTATGATGTTCCGTCACAAAAAACTATTTCTACTAATTATCTTACTTTTATCAATTAATGATATAATTAACAAGATAATAATCTAATATTAATAACATAATCATTGGGGACTATAAAAAATGTATTACGGGAGACAAAAACTTGTATCTCATTCGATGTAATTTTCATTTAATCATTTATTGTTTCCTCATATTACGTCAATAATAAACAAGTGTGCGTGACATTGTGTCAAGTTTAAATAGATTTGAGGCGACACATTAAACATTGCTTAGTTAATAACAATTCGCTATTCCACAGCGTGACCTTGACATAAAGTTCACATTTTGCAATTATTCTTGGATCATGATTGCATAAGTTATAAAATTAATAATTATATGTAATTATGCTATGTGTTATTACAAATTTATATGTAATGTATGTAAATGTAATGTCATAATTGTTGGGGACTTCATTATGAATGCAAACGAGTTTAATAAAACTGAATGAAATTTTAGCTTCAATTTTGGGTCTTACATTTATTTTGGTGTATTAGTTAGTATTTAACACATACATTGCATTTAAAATGGTATCTTCGCGTATTCATAGACAACACTATCCAATGTGTGAATGTGTGGTCGGGCCAGTTTAAATAAGAGAGATGAATATCTTAGCATTCCATGGATTCACCGTGCGGGTGCCGGGTCCATCGCGTGGCTGAGAGAAAAACTCCGAACAGAGTCCGAGACTTGTGACACGGGTGTAGGTTTAAAAGAGTACTCTTAGTGATGGCCGTCAACACTCACCTCCTCTGTTCAAGTTATTCTCCCTGCCCAGCCAAATTCGGGAGGACCCTACTAGAGCAGTATGGTGCTTACTGCACTTCTAGTAAAAGGTCAAGGTCTTTTAGCAGGTTATAGAGAGACTTCGCTGGTATACCTCTCGCACCCACTTCTACCGCGTATAAACTAACCACATAGCCATTTTTAGTTAGTTCATTGGTAAGGTCATAATACTAATCACTTTGAATACATGGTCTTTAGGGATGTTTGTTTCTCACGGCAATGTAAGCTCAACAAGTACTATACATTTGATTTGTTTGGAAATACGTATTAAACGTAAATTCGTAGAACTATAATTACAGTAGATTCGATAATTGGTTAATATAGTCAAATGCAGACAACTGACGAAATATCTTCATGGGTGATAAAGATTTACTTATCTTATTAGCACCTATAGATGGCTTGTCTGGTGAGATCATATTATTTTAGTATGCGTTTAGGGTATGACGTGATAGTTATTAAATATATATTTTAACAGACAATCTGAGATAATCTATTTTTATTGGTCGGGAGTCGGGACTAAGAGCCTTGTGCACGCCACAGGAACAAGCCAATCATTGACCAATGACTCATATTGCCTATCATAAAACCTAGACCTAGACCTAGGTGTCATTTAACACAACTTAAATCCAGTATCAATACAATACATACAACTTGATATCCTTTACGCAGTAACCATGACACAAATAAACTCAGTTCCTTGCTTGTTTAAATAATTTCTAAGGCAAGTGTTATTCGCCACGTGCCAGACCACTTTACCTTCGTCGAAAACCTTGTTAGTTAATTAATGAAGACTAGATATTAGACGCAAAAAAAATATTTTTAAATGCCATTGACTTTTACGCGTGACCTGGACCTATACGTTCTTTTATATTTGATAACGAGTTTGTCTGTATTACATTCTGTGAAATCTTTGCTTATTGTGTCTGTATATTAATAATGCCAAGGCCGCGAGGGACTAGAAGCCAGAGCCATGAAGACAGTTAAAAAATAATGTCCTTACTTACCAAACTATGGAGGGTAGAGGAAAGGAGAGTCTTCAAAAATACATGCCCTAGTGGATGCACCAATCGTAGATGAATTGAAGTATGCTGTCATTATCGACTAAAGTAGTTAATTATTGAGAACTTCAACAATTTACGTTGTACAAAATATTGTGGTAAATATAACCTTACAGAATTATAACCAAACGTGCGTTTAGAGTGATTTTAGTTCGTAAACAGTAAATAGTACGGTTATTAATATACAAACATTTAATTTTATGAAAAAGTGAGTGAATAACAGAACAGTTATGGGTAAAATTTGTGTTGTGAAAAGTTGTCCAAGTGGACGTCTCAAAACAAAAAAAATATACTCTAACAATATTTGGCGCTTCTTTTGAGAGTTACAAGAAAACCCTGAAGAAATTATATCTCTCTATCTATTTTAGCATGACAAAAAAATTATATCTCTCTTTCATTTAGCTTGACAAAAAAATCCATCATTTATTCAATGGCAAATGATCCCTTGAGTGCTATACCACCAGATACTGTGTAACGATGCAGTCTAAAATAGTAACGGACTAACTATGAACCATACCCACCAAATGATATCTATGTCGTAGCCACATCGTAGGTTCATTTCATGAAATGCTCGAGAATTTCATGAAATGGCCGCGTTTCATGATGTGGCCAACTCAATTGACCAGATCATTAAATCGTCTACGTTTAACGGTTTTGTTATCCACGATTGGCCAAATCATATAAATAGGGGCTATATAATGTTTGCCTAAAGATTATATGCAATTTATAAATGCCATAATAATAATTGAACAGAATATTATATCCGACCCACTTCGCAGGGCTCCTATTTATGGGTGGTTTACAAAAAAAATCACCAGTCGGGGTGTAACTAGTTCGGGGTGTATATGATCAAATAATTTTGACCACTTCATGAAGTTGGCTACATCGAGAAACGTTTTTGTATCATTGATCTGCCCAGACCATATCATTATGTGGCCAATAGACAGGCAAACATTTCATGAAACGCGGCCATTTCATGAACTACTCAAGCATTTCATGAAATGAGCAAATCTACGGTGGCTACGACATCTACACGGCATCATACCGGAACGCTAAATCGCTTAATCCCTCAGGGCAGCAGACGTTGGTAAAATGGAACTGCCCTAAACGAATTTAGAAAATAAAGTCCTTAAATTGATTAATTTAAATTTAAAAAGTCTTAATAACATGGGTTTGTCCACAGGTACAGTTCGTCCTGATCTTCAGTCACCAGCTGCAAGTTCTGTTCCGGCCGACGTGTCAGTACCCGCGTGTCTTCGTCTACTGGATCGCGTTGCACGGATTCCTCTTCTTGTTCCTCTTCAGCGACTTCTACAAAGCGCGCTACAATAAGGCCGGCGGTAAAATACAGAAGAGGACCAACGGCCTCTGTATGGTGAGCATCTACCTTTTATATCACTTATGCATATGAGGCCTGATGTTGAGTGATTACCACAGTCCATAAACATTTGCAATACCAGGCAATACCAGAGGCACTGCTAATGCATTACTACTCCCATATTAATTAAATTAATGCTACCGGTATAAGTGTATACACGTTGTCAAAAGTGTAGGTTTACAGAACTTAAAACAAGAATTCTCAAAGAACACTATACGCTAGGATAAAGTTCAAGTGTTTGGTAAAAGCAGATTTACGAGCCCTCCATGTGAATTGATAATATTTTTACTGTGCAAGGTGCTAGTGTTTTACATTATATTTACACAAATTTTCGTGGTAATATTTTTAGTAGTCTATATTATTATACTGCTTTCGTTACAACAGTAGTGTAAAAACGAATCAACGTAGTAAAAACTTAATATACTTATTCTATTCCTTATTTTTTATGTAATTATTAAAAATGTCCTTAACTATTATATTGTATTGAGCGTAGCAGTCTTCTGTCTTCTTCTACGCTCAATGCAATATAATAATAGCCTATATACAGCGTTCCCAAACTTTTTAAACCCCCTGCGCGTATCCAGATAGGAATACATGAGAGTAATTTGAGAGATAATGGAGACGAGCGGGTTCTTATTAACTTATCACCTCTGCATAAAACTGTTCGTCATCCCGATAACAATGTTTTTACTTAAGCGATCCGGATATACAATATATAAATTATTAACGCCCGCGACTCCGTCCGCGAGAAACTTTTTTGTGATAGTTAAAGAAGACTATATCTTTACCAAACTTCATTTAAATTGGTTCAGTAGTTTAGGTGTAATTGAGTAGGTGACCAACAGAGTTACTACCATTTATAACATTAGTAGATAATCTAGTCATGTTAGATTCAAAATCTAAGATAATACCTAATAAACTTATTCATTCAGACATCTCAATTTAAAATATTTGAGTAAGCTTATTAGATATTCGTAAAGTATATGCACGCAAATTGTAAACTGTAGTCCTAAACAGTTAATGTACTTGCTTAAACCATTTGCAATAAAGCAAAAATGAAGCCTAAGTCCAGATAAATAATAATCACGAACGAGTTTACAAAAATATTTAATTTATAGATAATATAACAAATGTTAACTATAAACATTTGATTATATCGATTATCACAGTTATGTGTACACGATAGGTATTTGGCAAAAAAACTTTATCAACATTCAACAAGTTTGTCGATAACCGTTAACCTTACAAGACTCCGCTTAACTGTTCGTTCGTTGAACTGCTGTCATATATCTTCATCGCCGGTGTTACAAGTTGAATTTATGGCTGCCAAAAAAACTAATTTCTATAACAAAACAAACCAGATTTAATTATTTAATTCGGCAACAAATCTTTAGGCAGAAATAGGTAGGCAATTTTTTGCCACATTTTTTGTTTACTTAACTTTTTATGTATGTGTATTGTGGGCATTTATAATTATATTTTGCTCGATTTTTTTATCCCACCAACGTGCAGCGTAGTGCGTCTTAGATATAAATCTGCAAAGTGTTATGCATCTCATAATAATCAAATCTGATAATTATAAATGTATCGAAAAAAGTAACGCAAATTCTGAGTACGGATTGCACTGCTAAGAATACGTGCTTAACTTTTGGCTGCTATAATATTGATAATATTATGTAGAATTAAGTTGCCATATCGTACCCCGGCAATATGACAGTATTATCTCCTTAGAGAGAAACCTATGACATTGACAATATGTTACTTACTAAAAATACCAAAAAAAATATAGCCTTCTACAGCACGTCACAAATACTACTACATCTCGAGTAAGATAAAACGGTTGACAGGTTGAACCTAAATGGAATGTTGCCCTTGCCAGTAACCAAACTATCCTCTTTGTTGGTTTTTGATTACTACCCCCCTTGTGTTTTCTTTCTCTCTTGACCCAATTATTAACCCGGTAGTAGACAATATGCAAAAACTGACACAGTTTTTTTCACAATGCAAATTAATATTAATTTGTCAATGAACATATTGATGTATGTTAATGTTCTCGAAGTAGTAAGGACATTGACCGCGGTGTGTGCAGGACATTACGATCGTTCAAGGTATATTTAAATAGCAAGAATGAGGATATCCATATATTTGTTGCTAATTAGTTTTATGCCATATTAATTTTCAAGGTACTTCCAGCATATATTTAAATTTTAAGACACTTATAAAACTATATATAACAGATATAATTTGAAAATAATATTGTGTTATTAAAAAGTATTTTTAAAAATAATACATGGACTAATGATATGTTTATCTATTGCTTTGATCTCAATGAAACGGTAGATATTAGTATGTTAGTAGCTTGATCTGCCTAATTATTCATGAAAATTGTGAATATTTTCTGAGATTTTTTATAATGTAGGTTATATATTCTTGTTACAAAAAAATTAAATTATTCCGACATATTAAAAAGCTCTTCCGAAATGATATATTTTAGGAATCCAATTAAATTGAAATGCTAGGATATGTACTCATGAATCATTCAAGGATAGTTATAATTATAATAATTGTTGTTTAATAAAATTACGTTAATTTAGTAAACATTATGTAGACTATAGTTAGAATCGAAACAGGGGTACGTACCTATTATAATGTTGTCCAAACAACCCGGTCGTGGCATAATATTCACATAATATAATCAATAATAAAATGATGTGAACCACACAAGAGTTTTTCGTATTTATTCAAATGAGTGACCGTCACCGATTCCGCCTACATTTCGCAATCGTGAACCAAACTGATTTCAATATATATTATATAATGCTTTAGCAATCGGCCGGGCATGCAACACATGAGAATATTTCGCTGTATATTTTATTGCTTTCTATTACGTAGCACGTGAATTTAGGTGATATATCGTTGCTGTTCGCACATCTACTGCAACTAATTTACACATTGAAGAGTGTAAAAAACCCATACGTTTGAACTGCATATGTCGGCATTCATTCGTATTTTGTTTATACAAAAATGGCTGCCATTTTGTATGAAGAGACTGAAGAATGGGAATCTATGCGTACGAATGTCCCATAGTTGTGTTATCGAAACGACAGAACAGCAAATGAATCATTCTTGAAATTTTACGAAAGATAAGGACAGAGATAATACTCGCCCGCTTTCGCATGCTTTGATTCTTGTAATTGCTATTTTGTGATAGCAAAATATGAATCAGTGTTCATATATATTATATGATTCATTAATCTTCTGTGTATTATCAGAATGACAAAATAGATGACAAATCCTTGGATTATAAACCTTGATAAAAACCTTGCGGTTTTTGTAGCCGAAATTTGGTTGAGAGGACATAATAATTAATAATTGATTAAGGATCATTTTTGTTTTATTTGAACCTATTTTAAAAGGCCCACTACAGGGCCAGGCTTCTTATAGAAGAGGATTAAGCGATTACCACAGGCTTTTTACACGAAGCGATAAGAATTGTCAAATTTAAGAAAAGATCAACATTACCTTAGCCCAACTTTTTAGAAGCTAGCTAAGAATTATAGAATAGCAATATAGCCGACTCAGAACTTAAGAAATAATTAATAGACTTGTTATTACAGCTTGGCCAGGAAGATTAACCTTGTCGGAATATAAAAGAACTAATTTGTTCTACTAGCAGTAGTAATGTGATCCCAAAAAATCCTCAGCATTATAATTTTTATTTCTGGTCAGATTACAAACATACGCTTTGTTTACAGACGGTGATGGACGAGAGCAGTTCCCTGAACGGCAAGAACGGCTACAAACAGGAAGAGGGTTCAACAGTGCCCAACTCGTACGCGTCGTCAGCCGCGGACGCGTTCGTGCGGCGGCGGCCTTTGACGTAGTGCCGCGCGCGAGATAGGGTCTGCACCTGTTGTAGTTACATGTTAACTTACCTTTTGACACGTTGATTGATTGATATTTATTGTGTAATACATAAATCACTCGCCTAAATGCAAAAAAAAATATATTAAAAAAATTTTTTATTTAAAAACTATTAGACCATATTATGTTGGTATTGAGGTTTATTAGTTGATCGATTTGAGTTCAAAAACCACTTAACAATATATGGTGAATATTTATTATTTATTGCAAACATTTTATGGATTTGGGATTTTTTTCATTTTACCAAAATTAATATTCATATTGTTGTATTGATATTTATATGGAAATGTTTATAAAATAAAGGTAGTAGAGTAGATTCGAGTGAAAATTTGTGTATTATAATAGATATTTAAATCAACTGTGCTAAAAGTAAGTTCGTATTTGAGAGTAGAAACAAACCGAACAATTATTATTATTGTGGTCAGTTTTACTTACGGCTGCCATTCGTATGGATTTCACATCATATTTCGCTTAATGTTATTTCAGTAGTACGGTGTTATATTGTTTTCTTAACAATTTATTTATTATTAAACTTTGTTATACTGTCACTATTTTTATACAGTAGACATTCGATAAATCGTTTATTACAAAATTCTTTACGAAACTTATCGTCAACTTTCTTCATAGTAAAATGAACGTAATGTCACATGTAATAAAGACCGAATTCGTATACACAATCACAAGTGGAAATATTGTTAAACTTGTAGTTAGAAATGCGACTTTAATATTATGAGCATAAGGTTTGTTTTACTCTGAATCTAAATAGTGTAATAGGCCCTGGAAAAATCCAGTTAGTAAATGTGAGCGATGGCAGCCCAGCGTAGAAGTGTAATGTTTTCGCAAGGTGTCAAGGGCAATCCAAATATTTTTATTAGGTTACAATTTATTTTCGGGGTAGTAACGATGACCGAGTCATGAGGCGTAGAGAAGGGAATAGCAATTGTTTATGGGATCCACTGAAACCAAAAGAATTAAGTATCTTTTAGTCTATAGACGTTCCCATTTCGTAGCACAAGCTTTACGTTAAAAGAAGAGAGAACAGTCGTGTTTAATATTGTGTTAATTAGTATAACCATCGAAGAGAAATAAAAAAGTATGTAGTATTCCTGTAAACGTTCCCTAATTCTAAGCATTCCCTCTCACCCCTTTGAACATACCGCTAGCTTTAATTAGTGTTGGGGCAGTCTCAACCGCCTTTGCAGACAGTGGTACCGTTTCGGGCCCCTTTAGTCTTAGTGAAATTAAGCGTCTGAAAGTTGTTAGCAGTTGTGACAGTTGTTAGTTAGAACGCGCCCTATAAATATGTACCATTTGACGTTTAGCAACTCGTAACATCCTGCGGGATTATTCTGTAACATTTTAACACAGCAACTCGCAGGTTTAATCTGTCGCGATTCTATACAAAGATGTTCAAATCAAAATGATGTATCCCGGATGAGTTATACAAGCCAAAAATATTCAAAGTCATAGCCAATTTTGGCGTTAGGGTCTTGCGTCCTTTTTATGCAATATGAAAATTTGTATTGAGCTGCTATGGCGTTGCTTAAGTATGACGTCACGCCTTTGTAAGGCCATCTCTTTTTAACTCCTTATATTTAAAGTCACGTAGCTTCTTTATTATTTGATCAGTTTAATTTTTTTCATAATTTATTTGCTATTATTTCAGGTTTTAAAAAAGCATTTAAAACGTCAGTATTTTCTACAAAATTGCTGTTACGATATGCAAGACATTTTTGTATAGATGACAGATCGCGACATATGCACGAGATTCATTCGGTTACAAAAATAATACAGCATAAGCCTTTGATGTTAAATCTCGTGCACACTTAGCGGGTCCCACCGGAACATTTGTACATATTTAACAAAAAAAACACGACTTTCATGAACAATTTATACAGACTCGTGGTAGATCACACCCCGCCTCGACGCGCGCTAGTCATTTGCGTCTCGACGTCTCGAGTTCAGATTGTAGTCTGTTACAATGTTGAGATGTTTCTCGAACTATTTGCTTGTAGTGCAAACGGATTTGATCGATCGACTGCTCGCACTGTATTCCTTCACTTGTCACGTTGTAACGGCCAAGTTTGATCTGTATTATTAAGGTTTTACATCGTAATGCACAACGTCCCATTCGACTTTGAGAATAGTATCATCGAATGCCTTATATTATTTTAAGTACAAACACTAGACTATGAATCGTTGAATTAAAAAGTTATCTTGTAAAATGTTATATTGGTTTCGGAGATAAGTATAATAATATTTTTTCTTTAATGTATAAATAAATATATTAGTTTAGATGGCGGTATGCCATTTAAATATTTTAATGCATATTGTAAATACAATGAATCATGTTCTAGTAATCGTGTTGTTTTACTGCTTTATGTAAAGAATGTCTCTGATTTTATATGTAAATATATTTTTATGGTCAAGTTTATGTGTCTTAATCATCGATGTTACCATAGTTCTTGAAATCCAGTGTCATTTAATAGTTTCGATTTTGTTATTTTTGTACGTGCTCAAGCATTTATTGTTTTTATTTTATTTTTGTACACCGCGTAATAAATAAGTCGAACAAATGATATTAACAGTTTTAAAACATTGTATTCGTGTAAAAATCACTAACATATATTTATATTAGCAATTTTTTATTATAAGAAATCTTAGCACACTAATAAGTTGAGTTGACAAAAACGAAATGCTTATTAGAGAAATTTTAAAAAACTATTTTAGAGAATTGTTGTAGAGATTATTACAATTAAAAAAAAAATAGATCGGTAGCCGTATATTTAAAAATAAACTTTATCAAAAACTGGTTATACAATTACGAAGTTCATGAAATTCAGTAACTAAACAGTAAGTTTTGAAATGGCACGGAGTAAAAGTTTGTTAATATTGTATGAAACTTACTATACAAGACTCACATGTCTCGTTGAAACTCACTGAAGGTTACTGGATTTATAGTATTAGATTGTTAGGATGTCAACTCAACTTATTTTGAAAAAAACGGCATAAAGGGTAAGGGATGAATTATTTAGGAACTTGCACCGTTCTGCCGCCGGAGACGAATCTTCTCAATAACAGTGGCGAAACTTTAGAGCGAAAACAATACATTTATTAATATTATTTATAATATTTAAAAATATTATGTTTTTTTGCATTAAAAATATGTGCAAAAATAATTTAAGATTTTGTAAAGACAGTAAAAATCCTTAAGAAATATCCAGTTTTTATTTCCCAAATTGCCTCCACCATATCAGTAATAGAATAAAATCAGTAAAATCTGTACCGATATTTATAACTACAGTTTTGAATTCGTCTTTTTAACCGACGAAAAAAACGGAGGAGGTTCTCAATTCGACACGTATATTTTTTTTTTATTTTTTTATCTCTATATGTAGTATTGTGTTTGACAGAGAGGTAGAGAGTAGAGACTAACTCGAAATTTAGACTATCAATCTATAAAAACATCGATATAGAGTATCGTTACTTGGTCCTTATCTCGGGACTTAACTGTATGGCTGAGACGAATATATATTTTTTATTTTGTATTTATTGGCTACATGAGCAATCAGATCTGGTAACCTGGCTTGTAACGAATAAAAAAAACTATGTATCGTAGGCTTACTGGTTTCTGTCAAGAAGGTACAGTTTCGCCACTGTGTGTGTTGATCTTGTCAGTTTTGGTGTTAATCGCTTGATGTGTTGTATGAACGGCAAACGGTCGCTTTGGGCGTAAGCAGGCGGAGCACTGCGTCACTATATGCTCAAATATTTGCTGCGAGTTCACTATTTTGCAACCTTTATTTATTATTTTAATAAAGTATTTTACAAAATGTTGTCTTCCGTTATTTTATTCCCTAAATCTAAACAGCAATGCTACAAACCATATAGATTGGCAATAAAGGGCGTTGAACCCTCGAAAGTTGCTTAGTAGTGAAACTATTATCTATAATATCTCTCTTTCTATTTGTACTCTTGTATTTTCAATCCACTGTGTGAATCTCACTCCCAAATGATAAATTTCGTCGATAGGCAATATTAAATAGGTAGTAGTGTGTCACTTCTTTACTTTTTGTGAGCTCAACGCCCTTCATTGCCAATATACATGGTTCGGAGTATATAAGACATAATTATATAATTCCAATACGTCTGAACGGATGTAGACAAAATGAGCCAGAGATAGATGATAGTCTAGGTCAACACGGCTATTTTTCCCCGATTCCTCGAAACAACGTGTTCTGGATTAGACACAAAGTAGATTGATTTGAATGTACCTTGGTCGGCTTGTGATGGCCGAAATTACGTAATTTTATATATTTTGAAACTGAAAACTAAGTCTGTGGAATACCAAATCCTGGTCCTAAATGTAACTAAATACTTTACTGAAAGCCGCTTCGAAATCGATTTAGCCAAGCCCCTATTTAAGTATGTTAAAAACCCCTTTGATCCCAACATTATAGTGACCTATCCTTATCTATGGTCGGTAGCGCTATTTAAATCCCGTATTGGAGCTTACGACACTTAAGTACTTACCTATTCTATCGAAAAAAGCTATTGATTAAGTTTATCGCGATCAAACAATCAAGCACTTGGGGAACTGATTTATAACAATATTAATTTGTAGTGATAAAAGCTTTAAAATTGCCTGTTAAAAAATATAAGCTCTACCCACGATATTCAATATCTAAAAATCATTATACCACTAGTAACGCCATCTATGAAGAGGATATAAAACTTAACCACTACTTAGAGAAAATTACGGACAGGCAGTTACGAGTAAGTTGAACGATCGTTTGTCTTTGGATGTTGTAGGTAGTCAATGAAACTCAAAAGTGAAAAGGCAACACTAACGGACTCGCATTCTAGAAACTGCAAACTAAGTTCACCTTCCAAGGTTGTTTGTGTATGCTAAAACTTTACAATATTTAAGTAGGTAGGCAACCTGCATCGTAACGTCTTCCGTAAACAATTTCTGATTTCCACAACTCACGAGTCTACATTCTCGTATATCTCAAGTTAACAGGTCTATAATATATTCCTTCGCATTGTAGAAAAGGTTTAAGCTTTACCTACCTTCAAAGCCTGCGAAACAAATTCTTCCGTAAACAATGTCTGATTTCTCGTAAGATAAAATTAGTTCAGTTTTCCCTGTGTCACTATGCCCGCCCGTCTCGAAAAAGCAAGTTTCATGCAAAACTTAATGCCAGTTTAGTAGTTCCTGCGGTAGAAGGCCACGAATAGAAGAAAAATATAATTTTAAAGATGTAATTTAAGAGTAAGTAACAAGTATGGATTTTACAAATGCAGGTAGTACCTTCCTATTCAAAGAATTTTGTTGACAGATGAAAGCAAAAAAATTTTTTGAGTTTAAAGAAATATTTATACCTACGTACTGTTACCCCGTGAATTGAAATTGGCTTTTTTAAAAAAAAGATTTATATTTATTAATTGATTATATTGGACAATTACAATAAACTTAACTTATTAAAACTTATTGGTTAGGATAACCGCTCTTTACGATGATCGGTAGTGGACTGGCTGCTAATCCGGTGACGCTATATTAGTAGCCTACAATATGATGACAGGAGCGTTCAGGGATGATGATTAAGCATTAACACTAACATATCGAGAGGCTAACACCTCCCCCTTTAAAATAGAGGCTTTGGGTAAACCTCAAAGGCTCTTTTCAAATTCTGGTCCGGAGCGGGGCGGCGTGACTAATAATTTCGATTTCAGGATCTTGTCTATCTGTCGTATTGATGTTTTCAGGAATTGTTGGGGCTGAGGACTTTTTGGAATACAGCTTAAATCGGAAAGGGCGATTATTATAGGTTTTACATAGTTTCTTAATACTAAAGCTTAGTAAAAGTAAAATGATTATAATAACTATTACAATAGTACAAATTGAATAATGTGTCCCATATTTTAAAATATGTGGTTGGCTTTGAAATTCTATATTGTTTAAATCTTTTAGGATGGATTTTAAATTAATTTTAGTATTAGAATGGAAATCATCTAAATCTATGTTATGTAGATAAACGGGGGACACATCTTCAGTGACATTGTTAAACTTATCTAACTTATCTAAATTACAGCAAGTATCGTTGGTTAAATCGAAATCTGGAATATGGTTGATAGGTGAAGTAACATTTAAAATGTTATACTTGGGCATAAGTGTAGTACTTTTACAATACCCAATACATTTTTTAGGCACATGTAATATACCAGTTCCTAGA
Organism: Mycalesis mineus; assembly: GCA_034621355.1. NCBI lineage: Eukaryota > Metazoa > Arthropoda > Insecta > Lepidoptera > Nymphalidae > Mycalesis > Mycalesis mineus. The sequence continues at coordinate 6,825,039 of CM067887.1, read as the reverse complement.
ATGTTAGTTTCAAACAATTTGGAGTCGAGACAGTCTATAGATATTCTTTGAGGTTCCGATTGTATGTACAACCAATTATTATTTGTTAAAGGTTTCCAAGTGTTTACTTTTCCAAATATAACTCTTGATTCACACTGCGGTGGTTTTTCAGTTATGACTTTGGTTAATAGTTCACTTTCACATATAGGCTTTGCTTCAGTAGAATACACATTTTCAATATCACAGATGAAGTTTCCGGAATCCACGGTTTGACAGATTTTTAAATCGTTAAAGATACAGTATTGAGATTTGTCGATGGTCATTGCAATGTACTTGTTGTCAGGAATAATTAGTGTAAATGAATTCGGTTCTTGATGTTTATGTGGTATTGGAAGAGCTATATTATGGAATAGTACATATTCTTTACTATTGACCAGCGGCACTTGCAAAACAAATACAATCTTATAATTAATATAATAGCAAATTAACTTAGATACACTTAAAATTAGGTGAATAGAGTTAATGTCTAAAGTTACTGGTAATTCCAGTTCACTAGATAGGTGTTTGTAGTTATCGGTAAGTTCTTGGTATAGTTGATCAGGTGTCATTATAGCAGGATGGAGAATATTTTGTCTACCAAACAAGATAGCGTTTGTTACATCTTCCAATTGGGATGACATGGTAAGTATTGATGTTTCTAAGATGTTAAATATCTCGTTAATGTTTACGAGTATTCTCAATCCGTTTGTTTTTTCGTTAATGTTTTGTAAACTGAGTGAGAATTTATCGATGGCTACATTAAGGTTTTCTTCATTTTCTTTTATTTTGAGTAGGGTATCATTATAGTTTCTTAATATGGAGGTAGCGACTAGGATGTTTTCTTTCATAAGTGAGGCCAACTGTTTTTCGTTTTGCTGTAGAGATGATATCGCTTCATCATATTTTATACCGTCATTTTCATCTAAAGAACCAAATATTTGTTTGAGAATTGTTCCTATTCCACCTATCCAGGCACTACGTTTAGCTCTATTGTCAATGAGATGTGAGATGGCAGAAAACTCTTTGCTCAAATCTAGGAATCGCGCTATTAATGGTTGCAATAAGTTATGACATTCTATTTTAATTTCTACAATTTGAGTTTTGTAACACAGATGTTTTAAAGTTTCCAAATTGGTTTCAATATCTTGAATATGTGATTTAAAGTGTGAGATGTCTACTGGAATTAAGATTTGTAATTGAGCGTTATTAATTTTAATGTTTCCCAGGCAATCATAATATAGTCCCGAGCTTGAAGTTATCGGCTGGACAAAATTCTGATGAGGTTCTTCACCAATAGAACTGCAAATAATGATCACAAGCTAAGATGAATAAGTAAACTTAAAATCTATTCTATATCTAGACTTAAAAGATAGGTTTAATTAGGTTAGGCTAGTTAGTTAGTTTGCTCATTAGCTATACTAACATCAGCCGGTTTTATTTGGTCAAAATGATGCGTCACATGACGTCTGTTAATTAGCAAGGTAAGTGTGTTATTACCATTAATTTTAATGACCTTGTAAGGTCCTTTCCAAACAGGTGAGAGTGCTTTACGCATTCTCAAGTGGTTTTTCAAGTATACATAATCTCCTGTTTTGTATCTAGCTGTACGGGTATGATTGTCGTAATAGGATTTCGAAGTCTCTTTAGATTTCCGGATAAGTTCTAGAGCTTTTTCTCGTGAATATTTTAATCTGTTTTGGAGCATGCGGACATAGTCTGGGTAAGTTGCTCCCGGAGCTTCTTCATAAATAGAATTTGGGATTACGGGTTTGCATCCGAACATCAGTTCGTAAGGAGTATAGTGGGTTGTTGAATGGACAGATGTGTTATAAGTGAGCATAGCGGTGTAAACATAACGAGGCCAATTCGATTGATCTTGGTCTACAAAGGACCTTAAATATTCCTTAAGGGTTGAGTGGCTTCGTTCTAGAGCACCTTGAGTCTGCGGGTGATAAGGAGACGCCCAGAGGTTTTTGATTTTCAAGAATTTACAGGTTGTTCTAAATAAGTCTGACGTAAAGTTAGTTCCTTGGTCTGTTAGGATAGTTTTAGGAATACCAAAAATGGAGATGTAATGAAGCAGACACTCGCTTGTCTCTTCAGCTGTTGTACTACGAATCGGATATGCAGAAGAGAACTTGGTAAGATCGTCTTGTATTGTTAATATGTATTTAAGTTTTGCTGTACCTGATTCAGGCAATGGCCCGACAATATCTAAAGAAACTCTTTGAAGAGGTTCGGTTGAGGTACTGGTTATTTGCATAGGGGCACGGTTTATTTGTCTAAGGGCTTTATTAGTTTGGCATTGTGGACATTTCTTTACGAAGTCATCAATATCTCTACGCATATGCTTCCAATAAAATGTTTCCTGGATTCGTCTGAGCATTCTGTCACCACCAAGGTGTCCAGCGATCGGAATATTATGGTTATCCTTCAGTATCTTGGGAATTTCGGAAAGAGATGGATATATGATTTTATCTTTATATATATGTATAGTAATCCCTGAATTATGGAAAAGGAAGAGCAGCATGTTATAAATTTTGACAAAGTGATGCGTGTCGAAAGGGTTTTTAAAATCCGTTATTGCTATATCTGAAGTAATATTATTAGCAAGATCCACGATTAATTCATTTCTGAGAGATTTAAGACTTTTATAGATATCTACGTAAGAGGATTTATCAAAATGGTGAACCTTGAAGAAAAGGAGATAATAAGTTTTATCGTTATAGTCAAATGAAATAAATGAATTAAGGGATCTTTCCTTGTCTATGATTTCAGCGTTATTAGGTATACTATCGAGAATGTTTTGAATAAACGGATTGGATTCGTCAAGATCAATTGAAGTTGGTAATATAATTATTTTATATTTTGATTTGGTTATTTCTTCATTATATTCTAGGATTTTCGTATTGAAGGTTTTATCACCTTTTGTCATTATCTTAAGAAATGATGGGTAATCATCGTCGGGTGCGTTTAGGTTTAGAGATGTATTTGTAGACGGGGTTGAAGCGGGTGTAGATTGATCAATAAGAGGCTGTATTGACTCGGGCGCGTCTTCAGATATGTTAATTAATTCGTTATCGGTTTCTATTAATGTGTCTGGAATATTTGATGGTGAGTTTATTTTAGGTGATTGTATGGCTTCTTCGCCAAGTAAGAGAGGATCAGGAGTAGCAATGACATCATCAGGGTTAAAAGAAGGAGGCGATATGAGTAAATCCATTAAATCGTTGTCTAGATTCTCAATTGGGTTTTCTTCTGCATTAGGATTGAGTTGTGATGAGTTTTCAGGTAGAATTGGATTGATTGGGTATCGTGATAGAGCGTCAGCATTGGTATTGATTTTACCCTTTTTGTATTTAATGTCATATTCGAACTCTTCCAATTTTAAACGCCACCGTATGAGGCGTGAACCTGGATCCTTGCATTTAAATAACCATTCTAAGGGTTTGTGATCTGTCACGACCGTGAAACGATGCCCATAGAGGTAGGGTCTAAAAACTTTGGTGCCAAAGATTACAGCAAGGCATTCCTTTTCTGTGACACTATAATTACACTCGGCTCGATTTAGAGTGCGAGATGCAAAAGCTATAGGACGGTCTTGACCTATAGGACCTTGCGATAATATTGCAGAGATAGCGAAATTAGAAGCGTCACATGTTAGGAGAAAAGGTTGTGTGAAATCTGGATAAGCTAAGATTGGAGCGGAAATAAGTTTGTTTTTGAGAGATTCAAAAGAAAGTTGTTGTTCGTTACGCCATTCGAAAGGGATATCTTTTTTAAGAAGAGTTGTCAATGGTTTAGCAAATTTTGCGAAATCAGGTATGAATCTCCTGTAATATGAGACTAGGCCGAGGAAGGATTTAATGTCTTTAGGAGATTGAGGAATCGGGAACTCGGATACGGCTCTAGTCTTATCGGGATTCGGTCTTACACCGTCTTCACTGATAGTGTGACCTAAATAAACTACCTCTTTTCGTAGAAACTCGCACTTTTCTGGTTGGAGTTTTAGATTGTAATTACGGATTCTATTAAAGACGGCTTCTAGATTGGCGATATGTGAAGTTAGATCATGGGAATAAATGACAATATCATCAAGGTAGACGAAGCAACGAGTGCCTTGGAGGCCAGAAAGGCAAGTATTCATGAGTTTTTGAAACGTGGAAGGGGCATTTTTCAACCCGAATGGCATTCGATTGAATTGATAATGACCTTGAGGGACAGTGAAGGCCGTTTTTGGGGCATCTGTAGAGGAAATAATGATTTGGTGAAAACCAGAGGCAAGGTCTAGAGTAGTAAAATATTTGCTATTACCTAGTTGGTCAAGTATTTCTGAAATTTGTGGGATAGGATAAGTTTCACCTATGGTGACATTGTTTAGTTTTCGATAATCTATGACGATTCGCCACTTACGTTGGCCCTGTGAATTTAATTTTTTAGGTACGACCCAAATTGGCGAGCTCCAGGGAGAGGAGGATGGTTCAATAATTTTCTGATTTAGCATATCGTTAATCTGTTTTTCCACTTCCTTTTTGTGGCATTCTGGAAACCTATACGATTTAGTATGGATGGGGATATCGCTGTTTGTTTTGATGTGATGTTCGATTGCAGGGGTATGAGTTAATTGGTCGTTGGGAAGATGAAAGATATCTGAAAATTTAGAGCAAAGTTCTATGAGGGCTACTCTTTCTTCTTGGTTCAAATGAGTCAAGTTGAGGGAATCAATAACCTTGTTAGTTCTTTCAGATGTCCCTTGGGTTATTACATTTGCCTGATATATGTTAGAATCTAAAGGTTCAATGTTAAGATTTAAATCTCTTTTTACGTTCATAAAAGATTCTGATGTGTTGGCTACCGTTATGTTAACGCGGTTGTTATCCTTTATCTTAACAATACAATTGGATATAAGTAGATTTTCAGAGATATGTTGGTCTAAAATTAAGCCTTCCTGCAAATTGGTTTTTCTTACAGAACATTCAATTACGGCTTCAGTGCGAGGAGGAATTATGAAAAAGGGTTCAGAAAATAATAATTTGATTTCATGTTTTCCTATTTTTAAAATGTCGTTTGTATAATCTATTTTACATCCGAATTTGGTTAAGAAATCTGTACCTATAATTCCATCATAAGGTAGGTTGATATTTTGAACAACGTGAAATTGGAATGACAAGGAATTGCGATTTTTGATTTCCAATTTTAGTTGGAAGTGACCTAAGGTCTCAGTTGGTTCATCACCTGGATCTATTCCTTTGAGTTTGATGGATTCTTTGACTAGTTTTTGGTTGATTCGGATACTGGATTCTTTGATTAGACATATAGCTGAACCTGAGTCAACTAATAAGGACAAAGGAATATCTGATGATTGTGATTGCAGTAATACATGTGGTAAGAGACGTTTCGTTGTGTCTATGTGTATTTCATAAATTTCCTTATTTTCTGAAAGGGTTTTAATGTTATTATCACTCTTGGACGTTGGATCTGCTGCATTTTCTGTTTGGGCTCTTATTTGGGGCTGGTTACCCGAGTGGTCCCTGTTGGACGTTGGATCTGCTGCATTTTCTATTTGGGCTCTTATTTGGGGCTGGTTACCCGAGTGGTCCCTGTTAGTGTGATGTTTGGGTTGCGGTTTTGTGTCGACTTTTACATCTCGTCTCGAGCGACACTGGGGCGAGACTCGTATGTGTTTAAATGATCGAAGGATTGGTCGACTTCGTCATGACCAACTTCCTCGTAAGGTTGTTGGACAAAGTTTACTCGTGGGGGTGGCCTATAAGAGTTTTGTGTTCGTTGGAATCTACTGTTATTGTATTCCCGTCGTTTACAGTCGGATATTTCGTGGCCAGCCGTTTTACAGTAACGGCAGAATAAGTTGTTCATTGGTTTTTGAATCATCACATGAGGAGGTCTTTGGAATGTCGGATTAGGCGATCTTGGAGACAGAGAAGAATTGAGATTTGGCCTTGGGATGTTCGGCCTGAATCGATTATTATTATAATTAATACTAGGTTTTTGATCGACTTGTGGTCGCTTATATAACGTCTGTTGTATACGTTCTTCCGAAATAGCGAAATTAATCGCCTCATTTAGTGTCTTAGGTGATCTACATCTAACAATATTGGAGATACGGGGTTGAAGACCCATCAAAAAGTGGTGAAGAGCGAGGTCTTCCATGGCTGCTGTACGACCAGGAAGTTCTTTAGGTTTTGTAGTTGATAACGATATCTCAGTCAGCAATTTTGAAAGATAAGTTTCTACGCGCAAAGAGTATTGGTTTACGTTTTCTTGTGGGCCTTGTCTGCTCTCTTGGAGTTCAGTGAGGAGATGGGAGTAGTGTTTCCTTTCACTGAATTGCGTTTTTAGGAAATCTTTGAGTTGATCCCAATTTACAAATTCTTTTATGGAGCATGCAATTTCCGCTTTTCCATTTAATTGGGAAAGAATGAATTTAAATAGGATGGGTTTCTGTATTTCTGATGCTAAATCATAGGCGTTGTCGCAATTTACTAGAAAAGAGTTAAGAGTTTCCCTACTGCCATCGTAAGGTTTTACGAATTTGAACAAAATATTTAACTCTAATTCAGACATGGTGAGTGCGGCGGCAGTTCTCCTCGTGACGCGGGGAGAAGATAACGGCGATTTAGATGGATTATTTGTACCTTGTTCAGGTTCGGGAATTTCGATACAAAGTTTACTATCCTCGGTTTTTGGCACTTTTGGCATAGTTACATTCCCGAAATAGGAAAACTATAAGAACAAGTTACAAAATATATGTTAAAATTTTATTTACTATTCCATAAGGTTTTTATATGTATTAAAAGGATCCCTAACTCTTAAATTAAACAATGACCAAAGACTTACAGAGAAATTACACGGGCGAATAGTGATAAGAACGCGACGACAGGCAGGAACATTCCGACGAGATAAAGGTGACGTCCGGATCGAATTACAGTTCGAGAATCTCGGATAGGTATATTTGTTAGGTTTTGCTCGAAGTACTAGTGTCAGGAACTTCACGAAGAATGTCTGGATATTCTTTTCTCGCAGACAGGAGTTCGAAGTAGATCCAGGCTGGATTTGTAATATTTTGAACAAAACAACCCCCTTCTGGGATTTGGAAGTATTTCCTTCAGGAATTATGGGATGTTGCACTTTGAACACACAGTGAACACTGTTACACAATTTATATCACTTTCACTTTCTTTATTACACAGGTTACGGGAAGGAGTCCACAGAGCGTTGACCGGGGCACTGGGGATTTTCGGATCCCACCGCTGCCACCAAATATGTTACCCCGTGAATTGAAATTGGCTTTTTTAAAAAAAAGATTTATATTTATTAATTGATTATATTGGACAATTACAATAAACTTAACTTATTAAAACTTATTGGTTAGGATAACCGCTCTTTACGATGATCGGTAGTGGACTGGCTGCTAATCCGGTGACGCTATATTAGTAGCCTACAATATGATGACAGGAGCGTTCAGGGATGATGATTAAGCATTAACACTAACATATCGAGAGGCTAACAGTACCTAAGCTATATTTTTTAGTGTACGACCGAAAGTTCGGTTTCGAAAACGACACTTAACTTTAACGACACGAAATTTTCAACTACTAAGTATGACTGCAGCTAATATTTGGTTGTTACTTCCATAGAAATCTTAAAAGTAGGTATACATTAACTTACTCTAGTAACGACCACTATTAGTGTATCTAATGGACCGAGGAACGTAGGAGTGGAACTGAAAAATCCTGAAAAAAAGTTCAATATTTCATAGCGTGGCTTCAAATCATGAAGAAGAAGTCCTTTGTCGGGCTTTGAAATAAATCGGAGTTTTCCTTTCTTCTAAGAAATTTTTAGTTAATTGTAAGTCCGGAGTTGAGAAACTGGTGGTGTTATACCCCCTTGACTCGGAGAGCACGTTAAGCCGTCGGTCCCGATCACTACTTATCAACATCTGATAGTAGTCCTAAAAAGTCCAATACCCTTATCCTATCGGCCCGCATTGGAGCAGGGTGGTGGATTTGTACTCCATATTCTCCCTCTCGTATAAGGAGGGAGGCCTGGCTGGCCTGGCGCCGTTGAATAGGCTGATAATAATAAATAATTAGGTAGGGTATATAATAAGTACACAAAAGTAATATTAGTGGTACCTCCGTGGCGCAGTGGTATGCGCGGTAGATTTATAAGACGGAGGTCCTGGGTTCGATTCCCGGCGAGGTAGATTCAGATTTTTCTTAATTTGTCTTGGTCTGGCTGGTGGGAGGATTTCGCCGTGGCTAGTTACCACCCTACCGACAAAGACGTAACGCCAAGCGATTTAGTGTTCCGGTACGATGTCGTGTAGAAACCGAAAGAGGTGTGGATTTTCGCCCCACTCACACTCACATCATCACGTGACATCAGGTGTGATAGCAGTCAAGGGCCAACTTGTTGTCGATAAAAAAAACCTGGGTTTAAACTTACTAAGCATCAATGATACTTACCTACATGCTTTTGTTGGAATTTAAAGCAATGTAACTAAAGTATCTCGAAAATCAAAGTCAATATTTGCGTTAAATTCAACCATCATCGTTTGACGTTTTTACGAGCTCAGGTAAGTAAATAACGATGTAGTTTTTCCTTGTTTTCATTGAACTTCATCATTCGCCGTCATCATATACTGATACAAAAGTATCATTCGATTTTGCTTAAAAAATAATTTAAGAGTACGTACAGAGCTACTTATTTAGCTACTTGGTTAAATAGGTACTTGATAATTGAGTATAAGACAACAAGAACTGCTGAAGTAACTTAGGTTCCTAATTATATAAGTACCTGGACGCATAACTTTTTCAGAAACAGTAAATAAAAAGAACAATTTTGTATTAGTATTTCTTTCACGAAAGGGGAATGTAACTTAACTACTCTCTAAGCCACGGGTGTATCAAACAATCAACTTTTCAACGCCGAGGTTAGCTTGGAAGAAAGCAAAAGTTTAATATTTCATAGCCAGAGCTAGGACTCGCATGCAGAACCTCTTCATCCAACATAGTATTCGGCACTACAAGTCTCCGACAGAAGAACTTGCAGTAAAACATTTCTACTCTGATTATTTTTGCCAAAGGCTCCATACGGGACCTCAACGGCGTCACCGAGGGACCATTACCAGTGACTTGCAAAATATAGTTACTTAAAATAATTATGTATTTCTATAGATACGTTACCTTGTGTAAAGATTCCGTTACCTATGCCTTATTTACAAAATTAAAGGTCTCTAAAGCAGTTTTCTACTTCCCGTTGTAAATAAATTCGCCATATCGAATATCGTAAACTAGTCACTTGGTAAACATGTCGTTTTTATTTCCTACTATATACATGTCTAGACTTTAAAATTATATTTAATTAATATAATAATTAATTTAGTTAATAATACTTTCAGAAAGATTAATCTTGGATAATATCACCGCAGTTACTTTTATAATTATCCGTGTTTTCCCCATTATAAATTACTAGCTGTCGCCCGCGACTTCGTCCGCGTGAAAACTTCTTAGGTACCTACCCTTCCAATTTTAAAGACAAACTTTCATAAAAAGTGTGCTCATTCTCCGCTCTCCCTCTCAATTTAATTTTTTTATAATTTCCCGTGAAGCGATATCCTCCGTCCCGTCCCGTATACTAAAGATCTACATTTTTTTAAACATTATACGACATTACAGTACATTAATATTATATATTTATGGCAAGCTGATATGTATAGCTTGATATTAAATAGTCTATTAGACACTGGGATCTAGCTTTCAAAATAAACAAAACTAATTTTACAATCCGACACGCAGATCTAGAGATTAGCCCGTTTAAACAAACGAACAAACTCTTCCGCTTAATAGTATATATATGGTCTTCTATGGCAAATAAATTAAACAAAGATCGAATTCTCAACTCCATTACCGTAGTATTGTTTCAAACATGAAACAGCTTTCTTACCAAAAATGCTGACGCCTATTCAGTAGGTACCTACTGCGTGTCGCGCTTTTTAGAAATTTTGTATTATCTCCTAAACTATGCTACTAATTTACATACTGTAAAAGGCAAATCTTATCTCTATAATATCCTTGTGATTATTAAATAATTTATTTTGATAAGGATTTGAGTTTAGTTGTATAAATAATGATGTAAACGTAAGCATATGAAATAAATGATTTTTAAAACACAAAATGATCTATATTATATAAGATTTTTCCCATTCCATACCATTGTGGATGGAATTCTAGAACTCTACTTAACAGGTACCTAAGATCCTGTGATACATTACATTTGCCATATCATATATTATCACATAATATGTGATAGCTCGCTTAGATTCATGTTAAGTATCTACCAGTATACACGGCGTATTTAGCACGGCCCATGTCATTACTGACTAAGCACTTAGCGTGAGCAAATAATGTTCACCATATTTACTATTTACTACAATGCAATACAGCGTATATCCCCCACGAACTACCTATGTGTATGCTTACGAAAGCAAGTCAACAAGCCACATGCAGGATATTATAATAATCATATCCAATTATATTAATTAAAGACCCTACCTTTGATAGACCTATCCAAGGACATAAAAACTCTTCAGACTTACTTATGCTAAATATCTTCATATTATAAATGCGAAAGGTAAATAAGATCCTTTACACGGCTCAAGTACTGGCCCAGTGCTGAATTTTGGTACAGAGATAAAATGAACGTGAAGAAAATCTTCGGCTTCTTTTAGTCACGAAAAATGAGTTTTCGTGGAACGAGTCGAAAAGCAAAAATCTGTACAATTTACATAGGATAGGTGTTTTGTTAGGATAAACCTTGAAAAACATAATTATAAGTTTAATGAGAGCTCCGAGGCTCTTTTGGATTTTCCAAATATTCTGTTCGTATCTTCGACTAGATCAGAGGACGTTTACCTATACTTTCAAAGGTTACGGACACGGGGTACAGGTATAAATAACAGAAAACAAAGACAAAATGTCCTCAGGAAAAATATTCAACATCTCTGCCAACTAATAGTAGTAGGGACTAGGATCCATAAAAACAATAAGTTATACACATGGTTAACATTAAACAAAACTAGTTTATGCTAATCGTGAATAAAAACAATGACGCCATCGCAAGTTTTCTTTGCATAAATTGGAAATATACCTTGCTAATTAAAACAGTAGAGTTTTATTAATATCTCACTTGCTTTCTGTCCACACGTGGTCTATCGTGATCGTGATTCTATAAAAGCTGAAAGTTTGTCTTACTCCTACCATTGGTAACTAAGTAACTCGTCTACTGTCATCAGTCCATCTAGTGGAGGGTCGACCACAGCGTTTCTCGGTGCGAGATCCCAACGTCCATCAGCACTTCGAACTATGTGCCCCGTTCATTGCTACTACATGTCTGCGATGTACGTCAGTAACTTTTGGATCTCTTTCGTATTCGATCACACAGAAATAAACCAAGAATAGTTGCTCCACCGCACGCTGAGTAACACTGAGTTATCTTATGGAAAGGTATATAGTAGCTAAGGTTCAAAAGCTCAAAATACTATTAAGTGCAATTATTTTTCAGTTGTCTACTACTCATAGGTACTTACGTAGTTAATTATTTATTGTAGGAGCATGAGCTGATAAACTAACAGGTTTTATAAAATGAACTCAGCCTGGCCATCACAGGCCATGTGGTTAAAAATATAAATAGTATAAAAACTAGTCAATTTAACTTATCCAAATAAATAAAAATAATCCATAGTAAAAAACCCAGACTTCTAGAGATATTTAAACACATATGCGTCAAAACAAAAAATAAACTTGTTAATTTATTTCCCTATCAACAAGCTATTAATCATTTGGCACGGAATAAATTAACCACATCACAATTCACATGTTAACTATAATAATTTAAGAATGGTTGATTTTAAATAGGATTGAATAGCCCTATTATAATCATAATAAAATTATCACCTCCGTGCCATAGAATAACATATAAGCAAGTATGAATTACTTAATAATTTTTTTACGTTGTAAAAACTTAACAATACCGAACAGCGTAGAGTAGGAAAATCTACTTGAGGTAAATGGGTAGACAATTCTATTTCATATACCTACTTTAAGGTAAATTCACATTTAGGCGACTGTTTTTGAGAGATTAAATAAGAAAGTACCTTTTATAAACTATGTTAGTAAATAATAATTATGTTAAAGGAACAGTGAAATTGCCAATTGAATCGTAAATAGAAATCCATTGACCAACTTGAGGAATACTTCGCATAACTTTAGGACGCAAGGACACTATTCAGACCAGAACAACACTGCTTCACCGAACAGCTTGTTGTTGTTGTGTTCTGAACTGAGTGAAGATGAGAACAGACTGAGTATCAGATAAAAACAAAATGGAAATACTTTCCCGGAAGAGCTATAAAGCTGCTACTACGAAAATCGTACCTAGTACCTACTAATCCTAGAAGTGTGATTTTGTAGCCGACTACAGTCAGCTGCAGCATTTTGCAGCGACACTACTTCAAATAAACCAGTATGTCGATTCTTGACAAAAATTCAGTTTGACCGTCAGTCTACTATATAAAACACCATGTTCCAATTTCTGTTAAATGTGCATATTCTATGTATTACAGAGCACTGGCTCACTAGCTCACAGTTAGCAGTTAATATTAATAATTTTTTATTGTCAAGTGTGTTCTTCAGAACGACTGCAATTCATGGTGGATCTCTAATTTTTGTACGTAACAACCTAAAATGTAAAAATCGAAAAGATATAGTTGGTCTTTCTGTTGAACGCATTGTTGAACTATCTTGTGTGGAGTTGGAACAATTTGTTGTAGTGTGCGTGTACCGCCCACCTACTGGGGACTATGATTACTTTGAGGAGACAATGGAGGAGGTGATGAAGCGATTGAGTACTTCTACTAAAAAAATACTGATATGTGGTGATTTTAATGTTGATATTTTACAAGTGAACTCAATGTCTCTAAGGTTTCTTAACTTATTTAAATGTTTTAATTTAAGACACGCTTTTAATGAACCTACTAGAATTACAGCCACTTCAGCTTCTTGTTTAGATAATATATTTTACAATACTGATATAGTTGACAAGGTGATAATTAACAAATTAAGCTCTGATCATTGCGGTCAACTTATCACTATTCTAAACAACAAACCCATAAGCAACCAATGGTTAAACTTCAGGCCAATAACTGAAGGTAAATTAGAGAGATTCAAAAGCGTAATTTGTAGCAAAATTCCAAGTCTATCTTTTGTATGAGTTGTATGATGAAAAACAGTATAATCACAGTCAAAAATTTTCGGAATTTGTTAAAAATTATTCAAAAACATTCAAACGCGTATGTATTAATGCAAAATCCATACACATGAAAGAGTTACTAATTAGAGCTGACAATAAGATACAAACCTCGTGGAACATAATAAATAACGCAACTGGCAAAATTAAACCTCGCCATATGAATTATGAATTAATTGTTGATAATAAAAAAATAAACAATAAAAACGAGGTTGTTAATGCTTTTGAAGACTTCTTCCAAAATGTACCTATCTTATTAACAGATTCGCTAAATTCGTCTCCTACGTCAGCCCAGAGGTTACTAAGAGACAATGTGAAAGAGTGCAACATTCTATTTAAATTTAATTATGTAACTGCTTTTGATATTATAAAAACATTTAAACTACTTAAATCAAAGAGGACTGGCGATCTGTGGGGGATGTCAGTAAAAGTAATATCTAATATTATAAATATCATTGCTCCACACTTAGCTGTTATTTTTAATGAATGTGTGGACTCAGGTACTTTTCCAAACTTAATGAAACATGGAAAACTTATTCCACTTTTTAAATCAGGCGACCAAGCAGATCTCAATAATTACAGACCGGTTTCAATATTGCCAACACTAAGTAAGGTCTTTGAAAAAATAGTTTTAAATCAACTGCTTAGTCATTTTAACTTAAATAACTTACTTCATCCTGACCAATATGGTTTCACAAAAGGTCGCAATACTACTGATGCAGGTGCAAAACTATTAAAACACATCTTTGATGCCTGGGAAAGGTCTAAGAATGCTATTGGCGTATTCTGTGACTTGTCCAAGGCTTTCGATTGTGTTGACCATAAAACTCTTTTGCTTAAGTTAAGCCACTATGGCATTAAAAATGTTGCACTTAATCTCATTGCCTCTTATCTTAGTGATAGAACTCAAACGGTATGCATTAATGATATAAAGTCACGTGGCTCATCTCCTAAAATGGGCGTTCCACAGGGTTCAATTTTGGGTCCTTTTCTATTTTTAGTGTATATCAATGATTTACCATACCATGTTAGCGACATTTGTGAAATTGTACTGTTTGCTGATGACACATCTTTAATTTTTAAAACTGATAGAAATAAAAGTGACTTTGACGATGTAAACCGTGCTGTATCGCATGTGTCGCATTGGTTTACTGCTAATAATTTACTATTAAATGCAAAGAAAACTAAATGTGTTGAGTTTTCTTTACCGAATGTAAAAAAAATAAATAAGTCTTTAATGATAAATGGTGAAACGCTAAGAATGGAGAGTTCTACAGTCTTTCTAGGAGTGACCTTAGACTGTAAACTTCAGTGGAGCGCTCATATAGAGTCACTGACAGCTAAACTTAGCTCAGCAGCATTTGCAGTGAGAAAAATAAGACAGTTTACCGATGTAGAAACAGCTAGACTGGTTTATTTTGCTTACTTCCACAGTGTGATGTCTTATGGCATCTTGTTGTGGGGAAAGGCTGCTGACATAAATTCTGTCTTTATACTTCAGAAACGAGCAATTCGGTCGATTTATAAACTTAAACCACGCGAGTCCCTTCGAGTCAAATTTAAAGAAATAGGAATTCTTACAGTAGCCTGTCAATACATATTCAATAACCTAGTTTATGTTAAACAAAATATAAATATGTATAAACAGAAAAAGGATTTAAACGACCGTCTTCCTAGAAATGGACATAAGTTAGTCATATCAGCTTATCGCCTCCGAAAAGTACAAAAATCTTTCGTAGGATTGGGTGTACTCTTCTACAACAAGATGCCAAATTCAGTTTTAGATCTGCCATTGCATAAGTTTAAACAATGTATTAAAACTCACTTACTGAGTCAGGGTTATTATACTATCGATGAATTTTTAAATGACAAAGATGTTCAAATCCAATTGGATAGGCTTTCAACTTCACACAGGAAGTAAAATAAATAACTTTATGTAACAACACGCTTAATATTGTAAAATTGATAATATTATAAAAAGAGCAACTGTTGAGTTTCTTGCCGGCTCTTCTCAACAGGGCCTGCCTTCCGAGCCGGTGGTAGAGTCACTACAAATAGTCCAATTTGACGTTTCAAAAGTGCTTGTAATAAGCCTACTTGAAATAAATGATTTTGAATTTGAATTTGAATTTGTTACATCCACTTTGCAAACGTTACATCGGCATAAAAACTGACGTGGAACTTAGCTAATTGCTCTACAATCTTAGACTCTATTTTTAATATAAAAACTACTGAAACTCACATTATTGTTGTCAGATTAGTTTCCGATACGGGGCTCTTAGTCTTGAGCTTTTTTTATCGACTACAAGTTGGCCCTTGACTGCTATCACACCTGATAGTAAGTGATGATGCAATCTAAGATGGAAGCGGGCTAACTTGTTAAGAGTAGGATGAAATCGAATAGAAATCCACACCCATGTCGGTTTCTACACGACATCGTACCGGAACGGTAAATCGCTTGGCGGTACGTCTTTGTCGGTAGGGTGGTAACTAGCCACGGCGAAAGCCTCCCACCAGCCAGACCAAGACAAATTAAGAAAAATCTCAATCTGCCCCGCCAGGAATCGAACCCAGGACCTCCGTCCTATAAATCCACCGCACATAGCACTGCGCCACGGAGGTCGTCAAGCTTGCTAGTTCGTGCAACGGGTGTGACGCAAACTGCAACTAATCGGGCATATTCCGACAACAATATTGTTAGTTTCAGCCTTTTCTATTTTAATACTATGAAAAATGCTAGCGATAGTTTAAATTCTAATATTAATACTATGTCTACAGTAGTCTCGCGGCGGCGGCTGTTTCTGTCTGCAGTTGGCAACTCTGCAGTATCCTATCAACTACAAACGGACTTTGTACTCAAACATAACAGACATCTACCTATTCCACAAATATTGTTTCCACAATGTAAACGAATATTTATTAGCTATGAAAACTGTTTATTTATAGGAACTAAAGTCAGTCAGTGAACCGTTGCCTCGGTTCTCTTTGCCTGTACCATAACAGTTTTGAGGTTCTGGGTTCAAGACTCAAGTTACCATTTATCTTGAGTTACGCTATAAAAATGATTATTTTCTTCTTACAAACTCTGTTAGGTGTTATACCCTTTCCTGCCTTTCACCCTTCTCCTTTATTTTCATTATGGTTTCTAAATAGGTTCTTATCGCTTGCCAGTTCTCCTTTGTCTCTAGCATTAAGGTGCTCAGGTGACCATTTTCTTGAGTCGCGCTATAATAAAATTTTTTAACAAAAAATAGAACTAAGCTGTCATTTAGTTGCTTTAATTTACTTAAGCATATCTATGAATGCCAGCAAGTTTAAGAACATTTATTTTACTTAAAGATCTACGTCACATTTAACTTCATCCTATAATTAAAGCAACTAAATGACACAGTTATTTTTTACTTTTTAGTGCGTTTTGAGTCGGTTCTATTTTTTGTTAAAAAATTTTATTTCTTACTTTTTAGTGATATATCGCCACGTAACGTACTCGTACTATACTGTCATAGTATATTATACGGCACTAGTAGCCAAAATGCTGCCGATACCGAGACAAAAACCGAAATCGCTGTAAGCGTGCCTCCAAAATTTGAAGAGTTCCTTCAATTTCCCCAGGATATCGTCATCAGATCCTAACATGCGGACAATGGGACCACCTTGGATGTATGCCCTTTCTAATAAAAAAAGAATTATCAAAATCGGACAACACTGTAAAAAGTTATGCGTGGTCATACATAAAAAAAAAAAATATATACGTGTCGAATTGAGAACCTCCTCTGTTTTTTTTCGTCGGTTAAAAATGATCATTTTCTTTTTACAAACTCTCTTGGGTGTCTTACCTTAAGACCTTGGGGAGCTTTAAGCTTTTGAAACTGTTATAAATTAACATCAATTACCACAATTACCTATGTACTCCGTTGCGCAGTGGTATGCACGGTGGATTTATAAGACGGAGGTACAGGGTTCGATTTCCGGCTGGGTTATTAAGATTTTCTAAATTGACCCAAGTCTGGCTAGTGGGAGTCTTTAGCCGTGACTAGTTACCGTCCTACCGACAAAGATGTACCACCAAGCAATTTATCGTTTCACTAGGAAGTCATATAGAAGCCGAAAGGCACATCCCTTTCGGCTTCTACATGACTTTTTGATTTAATTCTACACCCAGTTAACCCAGTTCCATCTTAGATTTCATCATCACGTACCATCAGGTCTAATTGCAGTCAAGGGCTAGCTTGTAATAAATAAAAAAAATGTTTTCAACACTAAAGATTTAACCTCCTCAAGTCTCTTTGATTTTGATATTAATTTGTTTACTTACGCATTTAATCCGTCTCACGTAGAAACTTTCATTTTTTTCTGATGAAACAATCATGTGTAATAATTATACCTTAAGATAAACTGGATCTTAAACAAATTTTCCTTTTAAAGTAACAACAGCATTTGCATAAATCACAACATTATCGTTTTCAATTATTATTACAAGTGTTGGTACATAGTAGCTGTAAGTATGTAATAATTTATGAGTAGGTACTAAAGTGCTTTGCAACTTAATAGATTTTAGATATTGCTACTAAGCAAATATATAGTTTTTTACAAAAAAGTTTAAACAGTCCGGATGATGGCAAGAGACCTGATGGTTAGATGCAGGTTGTCTGGGAAGTGGGACGGGCCCTGGTGGGGTTAGCACCTTGGCTCCGTGTAATATCAGGGAGACAGAATCAAGACCAGGAGTCACAGCAGAAGGCTGAAACCGGTAAGTGGCACAAGTATGCCTCTTTACATACTTGTTCCTATCATCGTAACAACTACGTAACTCTCTGTCAAAGAGGCATAGAGACCCTAGGGCCATGGAGTGCCAGCAAATTTTTCCGTAATGTTAGCCTAATTGCCTCAACTGGTGACTGAAGGGCTGGCTCGTTTTTATCGCAAAGGCGCCTACCTATACAACGCGCAAATGCAGCCAGTATGCTTGCCACCATCCCACGTGGGTATGATTTGTATACTTATTAGGATAGGTTAACTTAAGTTCCTTATTGTATTCTGTCTGAAAAAAAAACAAGAGGTTTTGATACTGATAAATATAAAATGATATTCATCTTTGCTTAGACTATTTTATTTTAAGAAATTTTACCTTAATAAATTAAACTGCATTATATATTAAATGTGATGAGTAGATACCTCCTTTATATAAAATCAGCGAATAGCGAAAGCGAGTTCGTTTTAATCTGTATAAAGATAAATAAAAAATTTTTGGAGTTACGTTAAAATAACTGAAACCACGTACTAAGTGTTTTTCTTTAAGTGCATGGACAGGCGATCTCTTATAAATAGAAGACCTTCATTGCAAGTTTTCTTTTGTTTGCAATAAAAATAATACAAAAAGCGAAGTAAACACTTCACATGCACAAATAGGTACCTATTAATTTAAAGTTTAAATAACAATTAATCTGAAGAATACCAAAAATTGAATATCATGCTTGCATTATTTGAAATGATATAAAATAATATTATATATAATTATAAGGTTTTTATCCTTTTCTAATAAGAAATAATGTTTTTGAATTAACCATATTCTAAGTCAGCGTCAAATCAACGTTTTTTTGGAGGTAAGTAAATACGAAATGATTATTTGCGAATATATTTTAAAGTAACGTAATAGTTCTTTGACTTGCATAATTGTAATAATCTGATTAAAATAAAACATGCTGGGGTATTGAAAATAATTATCTGTAATTTATTATTCGACTTGTAACTTGAATGTATAACATAATACAATGCTGCATAGACAAGCTCCTGAACAAATGAAGCTTCGACGGCCTCCGTGGTGCAGCAATAAGTGGGGTAATTTTAAAAGACGAAGTCCTGGGTTCTATTCTCGGCTGAGCCAATTGAGACTTTTTTCCAGGTCTGGTTACGAGGCTTCGACATACAACCAAGCCATTTAAAGTGTCGGTAAGATGTAGTGTGCTAAACAAAAGGGGTGTGGATTTCTTCCTAATTCGAACAAGTTAGTCCACCTCGGTTTTAGATGGCATTATCACTTACCAGTGTGATTGCAGTCAAAGGCTAACATAGACAAGCAACTAAACCGATTAAGCCGTTGTACAAGTAGTAGATAATATAGTAATTATCAATTTATCAACACGTGGGTTCAGTGGACAATGTCATTACCTACTTAGGACGTTGACACGGCATTGCATTTGTTCAGCAATTAATTGGCAAGGTGCGGAAGGCCGACTGCCCGCCGCCTTGCCTCACGAAGGTGATCAACAGTCAACGTAGGCCTCATACGCGGAAACGTATCCGCCTCATTTCGATTCATTGAAACAATTTCATCACATATTGCATAATGAATCCGAAAATGTTGGCAAGGGCATATAATAGCACATTTTACATTTTTAGCGAAGGACTACGTCTAATATAGTTGTTATTTACTTCTATACATACGCAGATTACTTGTATGTTATGAGAAATATTACTAGAATGATTTTAAAATAATCTTTTCAGTTCAATAACTACGGTAATAAAATATAAAATATGGTAATAAAATACGGTAATAAAATATAAAGCATTTTAACACAAGTTTTCTTTATTAAATTTCGTCGGTACTGTTTGTACATCACATTTTCAAAGCCAAATTAAAATATTTTATCGTTGAAAATGTACAACAATGTGGTCTTAACTTGAAACTTGAAATGACCGCAGAAGAACCAAAGTAATCGACGGGTCAGCGGGTCGCAGGACTGAAGTGGCAATGGGCAGAGCGATTGGTTCGAAGAGCCGATAAACATTGTGGCCCCAAGGAGTTCGAAACCCCGCACCGGAGAGCGCAATTTGATGACCTCCGTGGCGCAGTGGTATGCGCAGTGGATCTATACGACGGAGGTCCTGGGTTCGATTCCCGGCGGGGCAGATTGAGATTTTTCTTAATTTGTCTTTGTCTGGCTGGTGGAAGGCTTTCGCCGTGGCTAGTTACCACCCTACCGACAAAGACGTACCGCCAAGCGATTTAGCGTTCCGGTACGATGTTGTGTAGAAACCGAAAGAAGTGTGGATTTCATCCTACTCCTAATAAGTTAGTGTGATAGCAGTCAAGGGCCAACTTGTAGTTGATAAAAAAAAAAGTGTTGGTCGACCCCCATAGGCGGCTCAAAATCGTTGTGTTTGGAAGTCCCTGCAAAAGGCCTATGTGCAGCAGTGGATGACTGTTAATGATGATGATGATGATGAACTTGAATGCTATATTTTAACCATCAAGTCAACCGTCAAGCCTTTCATTTTGGCAAATGCTGGAGCTACTTCTATATGTAGGTACATTTTAGTGCATTTCAGTGAAATCTTTTTTTTCCTTTCAGTTTATTCTACTTCTCTTCTCACCTACAGATTATATTAATAAATAGATCAACCACATAAAAAATAGCAGTTAATTAAAAAAGTATCGTGACTATGATCAATAAGAAACAAGGAATTAATTATAAAAAAATTGTACTTTGGATTATATTCTCTAGAAGATAGACGTTAAGGTGATATTTTAACTAAATAATATAGCAAAAACCCAAAGTGCGCACTATTATTAATATTGTAATTAAACAGATAACAGTGAGTACCTATTTTGTTGCAAGGTATTACCTGGTAATGTTCGCCGATATCGTAATATTGCAATTAATACTTGACTTCAATGTCAGCGGTCAATTAACCCGGTAGCACTTTCATAAAATCATAAGAAAAGATAAATACCACTAAAATACATCTTATATCATAAAAACATATTTTTAACCGCGAAAAATTTTGCACCGATTATTAATATATTCGACTAACGACCTTTAAATAGATAGATGAATATGTAAACCCTGACCCCGTGTGCCCAAAAACCCAGTTTCACTGTGACACAAGTTCGAGACATTTTAGAATTTCCCGCTCTTTTATCATACACATGTCATAAGTTTTGTTACAAAACTGTCGTTTGTTTTGCAGTCATAATTAAAAACTAGCTGTGTACCCAGAGGTCTCGCTCGCTTTCCCGTTGAAGTATCTAGACACGTTTTAAGTGAGCGCCGACATAGAGAAATGAGTAACTATGCTGTTTCAAGTCAATAGAGTGTACAGTTCTCGTGATCATGTGATGAGTCAGTCAGTGGTATTTCACTCATGGGTACCTACTCGTTTTTTTATATTGTACTAGCTGACCCGGCAAACGTTGTTTTGCTTAAAAAATTAAAAAAAATTTTAGATGAAAATTAGATAGTAGCCGATCTGTTATTTTCATCAAAATCGGTCAAGCCGTTTCGAGGAGTATGGGACACGAGAATTTTAAATATTAGTGCTTGGCTACATTCACACCTGACAGTAAGCAAAGATGCAGTATTGGCTTGAAGATACCAACATTGTAGAAGGTATAAAAACGATGGCTGAAAGGGCATTCCATAATTTCGCAGTTCGAATCACGAACCAGGAACCAAAACGTTTTGTACGCGTTCATGGGATATCGACTACGTATTGTTGCAGACTACTACGATGCCTTGCAGTTCTATGGTAGAAAGGTGAGGGGGGAACTAGGTCGAAACGTTCTTAACATACTTACTCTCCAAAATATATTTTATAGAAAACTGACAGACAGGCAACTTTCCGGAGATAATCTGGTGTTTGCAATATATAAGTAAGTTACGACTTAAGAGTAATAGGTATTTTATTACTTTCAATAAAAAATACTAAAGGTAAAAACTAAATATGTAAATAAAAATTTAAAACATGACGACATAAAAGTTATTGTAAAATCTGGACAATAATATACCTCTACTATGCCTCTTCCTTATCTTATCAAATGATTTGTAATAATTAACATGAAAGTATATCATAAATAATTGGAAACGTAACTGTCGACGAAAACCAACTTTTGTTAAATAAGCTTAAAGGATAAAGAATGGCTTATGCCACTCAAAATGACTTCAGGTATATAGAAAATACGAGTATACACTCAATTTAATTTACTAATAATGTTATATTTATCAGTATAAAAAATAATAATTCGCGCCATATCCGGGTAACGGGAACTTGATTTTAAAAGCAAGACAACATCACAAAAAATTCTTCTAAACATCTTGTGATTATTGAAATAAATAATTAAAAAATATATATGTTTATACCGTGCTAATGATATTATAGTTAAAATTGTAAATCAGCTTCAAAATGTTTAGTATTGCTCGGTCATACAAAAAACTTACTAAATAGGTAACAAACCAACGTTTTTTTGCCAACCTCGTCTTAAATCTTAGATAAACGTAATATTAAAAAATCGTCTATTTGTACAACATATTAAGTGTTGAGGATACTAGATAGACCGCAAGTAGAAATAATCAGTAATTTTTTTAATTTTCTGGAATGATGTCTACGGAACTGTATTCATGCAAACTCTGGTACTCGCTTTAATCATTTTCCATGTTTTTCCCATAAGTTTCACATCAATTTATGAAGTATTTTGATGGTTTTCCTTACTTTTAATTTATAACACGGATCTTGATGATAATATAATGTAGGACGATTGATAATGATTAATAATGAAATTTAAATAATAGGTGATTCACTATAACTTGGTAATACAAAGTAATAATGTAAATGTTGTTTTTACAAATGTCATTTTAAAAGATATAGAAATAATTGAAAAGCTTTTATAATATACACTTATCAATATATTAAGCAAACAAGCCCAAGCTCTACGTTGTTCTTATGGCCACCTTCTAGGTCCAGAATCAGATCAGCTCTATGTTGTCAAAATATTACATTATCATGCAACATACATACATATAGATACAAAACTTCAGCACACTTGTTAACCGAGATAGGGATGAAATGCAACTTGTTCGATTTGATTACAGAATAAACAAATACTGATGAAACAGATGAAACTAAATAAAAACTTGAAAAAATGCTTAAAAACTTGAATAAAAATCTCAAGCAAAGTTGTTCAAAATGTGTCCCAAACATTTACGGATATTTATTCAGCTACGGCGTAGAGGGTTGGCTACGAATTCCTGATGGGTACTTTTCAACTTGCTCCTTCAGAATATACGTAATTATATTACAAAGTGATATTTATATTGTTGTAAGTGTTGACACCATCATTGCATAACTTGTAATTAACTTTTTAATCAAGTTTTTTTTTCGCAGTAATTGTTCTGATGACAGTGACAAATCATTAACTCTACATTAATGTGTTGACATACCCAATAAGGTAAAGCCATAATATTTAATAAATAATAAGTTTTTTCCTATAAATTATACTTAAATCACAATAGTAATTAATAGGTAATATTTCCCCCACAGATTGGCTATTAAATTAGTATATTAAAATGCAAACATAACATAGCACAGCGTAATAGCTTATCACATAAAATAAATAGAAAATAAAATATAGCATACACTGTGGCGTGTACAAGGTTTAACTAGAGTTGGCACTATAGGTAAAAACTGCACGAAATGGAAAAATCATTCTACTGGTTCCTAATGTGATCTCAGGGTAAGCAGTGCGTTTATGAAGTGCACGCCACTGGACATATATTATCAGAGGTTAAAGTATGAAATTGCCGATTTGTACTAAAAAATAAAAATTCGTTTTTTTTTTAATTTAACATATTTATTTAATCAAAACAATTACCATTATTATCTATACATTGCTGCCATCTAATAGGAAGCTCATTTATGCCTTTGCGATAGAACTCTGGTGATCTAGATTCAACAAACTGTGAAAGCATTTTGAACTGCCTCCTGAGAAGAAAACTTTTTAATACGTAGAAAATTGTCCAAATCACGAAAAAATGGTAGTCCGTTGGAACAATGACTGGCGAATATGGGGGGTGATGAGTGGTTTCTAATTGCAGTTCCTGTAGAGTCAAAACGGTTTCTCGTGCTGTATGAGGTCTCGCTCACACAGGTTCTACACGCGTTTCTTTCTGCAGATCAGTCAAATCATGAGGCACCCATTTTTCATATTTTTTTATTTTATTGATTTGATGCAAATGTGTCAATATTGTTGGTAATGTAACGTTAAACCATGCCGCTAATTCCTGGGTAGTTTGCCTCGGATCGGCTTCCACCATCTCTTTCAAATCATTGTTATTCACCTGTGTGGGCGATAATCCACCTGGTTCGTTCTTCAAATCGAAGTTTCCATCACGAAAGCGTTTAAACCAGAATCGCACAGTCGCGTTCATTAGCAGTCCCCTCTCCAAACGCAACATTAATATTGCGAGCTGTTTCTGCCGCGTTAGTTCCGCGTCACTACTCGCATTCAAAAATCACACGAATTTTCGAAGTATCCATCTTTATAGTCTAAGCTGAATAAAAAAACAACTGAAAGTTGATAATCGAATTTTGCATATTTTTTAAAAGAAGAACTACACAGGTATCGTATGAAAAAAGTTTCACTTTAAAATCTGAAACCATGAAGGTTCCATGTCAATTCGAAGTACCTATTACAATAAAACGGCAATTTCATTCTTTAACCCCTATTATTATATTCTACGAGTATGCCAGTAAGTTAAACATTAAAATAAACACATGCGTCTCGGGACGTCTGACAGAAGTGATATCGCTTTGGAGTGAGAAAGGAAGAGCTTTTCTAACGCTGCCTTATGCGTGAGAGAAAGGAAAACCAGACAGACTGGCGCCATAGAGCTCCCATAAGAAGTATCTGTTCAAAAATTTGAAGGTTAAGGTTCACTATAAGGTGAACTTATTTACTACCTACTATTAGATTTCTATACAAATGATGGACGGAGCCAGCATAGTAGGCCATGGCCGTCAAATGATACGATCATTCGAACCTCGAATTAAGTTGTAACTAGTCAGCGTCTAGAATTTGACACCTATAACAGTTCATAATTATACAAATATTTGGGTTTGGCTGGTCGGAGGCTTCGGCCGTGACAGTTACCAAAGATGTACCGCCGAGCGATTAAACGTTCCGGTGCGATGTTGTGTAGAAACCGAAAGCGGTGTGGATTTCATCCTACTCCCAACAAATAAATCCGCTTTTATCTTAGATTGCATCATCACTTACCATCAGGTGTGATTGCAATCAAAGGCCATGAAAATAAATACAAGTACTGCTTGCAGTTCAAACTACACGTGGAACGGTACTGTCAACGATCTGGTTGGAATCCGGTGCCGATCATACATAATTAATGTATGCGTAATCTCTATTCATTTACACCATAAAGTTATTATATTCATTGATGGTTAATTCCATCGTATACTATTAATACGTGGTGAAAAATTTTATTGACGTCAAAGTGTACTATAATTGAAACTTATAGGTACATATGACGTTTATTCTCATTAAGAAAAAACGCGCCAGGTTAAACCTGTGGGTTATTTGTTTCCCACGGCACTAATATTATAAATGCGACAGTGGAGTTACATTCGCATTTATAATATTCCGATTGTTACTCAATCAGGCCTAAACTAATAAACCGATTTAAATGAAATTTGGCAGAGTGATAGTCTAGAGCCTGGGAAAGGACATAGGTTACTTTTTGTCGAATCACAAAACCGAATTTTTCGCAGACGGAGTAGCCGGCGTCCGCTAATATCCTATAATCACGTAAAAGGTACCATTCCATATTCGCGTCATATTTACTAATTGAGAATACCTTTTTCCATTCGATGAAAAAGGCTTATGAGAGTCATAAATGTTAATTTTGAATGCGGTATTTGCCTTTGAGGAAAATAAAATAAAATTTAACAAAATTCGACGATGATTCCTTCATTAATAAGGAAATGTCGTGAATTATAATTTTTTTTATTTAATTATCTAAATTATTATTTAGGGCCATTTTATACAATTTTGATAGATATATAAAATTTAAATTTTGATAGAATAATTAAAGGGTTCGATTTACAGGAAAATAAAACCGATTAACAGTTGTAAATCAATACATTAAATAAATAAATTATTTTAACATAAAAAAACAAATTCAAGGTCTTTAGGTATTTGTTAGTTCTCATTTCAACCTTCGATCATATTGATGGCAATCTTTAGTAAGTTGATAGATAGTGTTACCTACCACTAAGTACTAACTACGAGTAACTCGCTTTAACAAAGTCATTGTTCTTTCGGAAAATTACTAACTTGCAGTTATACGTATCATTTGATTTAAATAATCACGGTTTTACCGGTCATGCGTCACTTGTAAATTAATGTTTAAGAAAAATCTTCCCCTGATTGCAATCTTCAGTCTTAACCACAGAATAATTTATTAACATTACATTTATGTACGTATTCCTTTTCACAGTTTTGTATGCAGAACTAGATAAGCATCTGCTGTGGTTAATAGGTACTGTTTATTACCATTATTTATTTATTTCAATCTGAATCGTGTCCGGGGTCGAATTGCTTTTGTAGAGTTACCGTCAACTCTAGAATGAAATATAAACTCGTACGTATAAAATACCTGTATCCTGGTAAATAGTATGTCTATTCGCTCTTCCTATCCTATTAATATTATAAATCCTTTTAATTAGAATTTAAACTATCGCGAGTGTTATCCATATTATTAAAATATAAATATATAATTTTGACGGCCGAGTGGCGCAAAGGGTAGTGACCCTGCTTCTGCGTCCTAGGCTGTGGGTTCGATTCCCATATCTGGAAAATGTTTGTGTGATGAGCATGGATGTTTTCCAGTGTCTGGGTGTTTATCTATATATTATAAGTATTTATATATAATATATATAAAATATACATCAGTTATCATAGTACCCATGTCACAAGCTACTTACGCTTACTTTAGGGCTATATAGCGATGTGTGTAATTGTCCTATAATATTTATTTATTTATAACGGCTGAAACTCACGTCAAGAGGACTCTCTACTACTGAACTAGTCGGACATACTCCGACAACGGTGACGTGAGTTTCAGTCGTTATATTTTGATAATCCTTTTAATGTTGGATGGATGGATGTTTGATACTCTTTAACGCAAAAGCTACTGTATGGATTTTAATGAAACTTTACAATAAAAACAACAATAAAATTTCAATTTTAGATCTGCCATTGCGTAAGTTTAGCAATGTATTAAAACTCACTTGCTGAGTCAAGGGTATTATACGATAGATGAATTTTTAAATGACAAAGAGGTTGATAGGCAATTGGATCAGCTTTCAACTTCACACAAGTAGTAAAATAAATAATTTTATGTAACAATACAGTTAATATTGTAAAAATTAATGATTTTAAAAGAGCAACTGTTGAGTTTCTTGTCGGCTCTTCTCAATAGGACCTGCCTTCCGAGCCGGTGGCAGAGTCACTACAAATAGTCTAATTTGACGTTTCAAAAGTGCTTAGAATTGGCCTGCTTGAAATAAATGATTTTGAATTTGAATTTGAAATAATACAGCTTATACATCAGAATAATACATAGGCTACTTTTTATCCCGATTTTTTTACGGGAATGAGAACTACGCCGGTGAAACTGTGAGTGACCTCTAGAGTCACCATAACTCATTAACTCAATTTTATGGATTACCATTTTCTCAATTTGACTTGGAACAATACAAACATAAATTGTCTCTATTAATATAAGTAGGGACTATCCGGGAAAAAACAAGTTTCACTGCTGATGTAATATGTAATCCTTTACGGTAAGTACGTTTGTTTAAAAAGGCTGTTTGTTTTATGTTGACTGTTTGTGTACTATAAAACTGTTGTGTGCTATTTGTGTTGGTTTACTACGTTGTTAGTTGTGTATAGAAGTATAGTAATAGAGTGGAATTATTTTAGACTATAGAAAAACAAAACTGTTCAAGCCAAGGTCCAAGAGACATGTTAGTAGACAGATCGATTCTTGGCTATGAATCTTTAGTGGCCCTTTTCCACCATAATGGTGAAGGCCTCCTTTAACCTCTTTCAATCTCTTTTATTTTGGGCTGCCAGAATCCAATTATTTCCTGCCATCTTGATTAAATCAAATCAAATGAATCGAACTGTAGGCTAATTAATTAGTTATCTGTAGCTTTTTGTTTACGTATTAAAACCTTCTAAGTTATTTACCTTTATGTGTACCGAGTAATTCACTGGACACACTCCGCTTTAAAAACGTGTTTCTCCTCACATACCCTAAGTTTCTGCAAATTTAAGTGAGCTACCACATTTATGCCGGTTTAGTAACCAACAACATCTAATTACATTAATAAGTACAGTTTACTTAATAATGTTATTAGATCTTGTTAGTTGTTAGAGTTATCTGTGGGACAGGCGATTGGATTTATTCGGCCCTGGTTCGATTAAGATTTTCGTCATTGGTTTATTACCACCCCACCGGCAAAGATGTGCCGCCAAATGATTTAACGTTCCGGTATGATGTCTGGTAGATACGAAAAGGGGTGTAGATGACATACTACTCCTAACAAGTTAGCTCGCTTTCATTTTAGATTAGATCATCACTTACCATGCGGTGTTACTGCAGTCAACGGTCTTTTTTTTCTCTACTAGTTAGTACGGAACAAAAAAACTGTAGATTTTAGAGAACTTTAATGTGATTACTACCTCGTACCTATAGTATGTATACGTTAGAACAAAGCGACACACTAGAATCGTCGTATGAATGTAAACTTGTTTCCTTATTTTAATATCAAAGTCCACCTTACATAGTTGAGTATCTGACATTAATTCAAAGAATCTTAGGAAGTGGTCATGTAGTGGTTAGTGTCATAGTAATTGCAGGAAATAAAGAATTATAATGGATATCTAATGTTTTTGTAGTGTATGAATTTTATAATGACATGCAATAGTAAGAATTGACGAATACAAAAAATGGCCAAGTCTCCCTCCTTATAAAAGCAACAATATGGAACTTGGAACCAATAGGCTGCTACAATGTAGGTTGGCGAGCTTAGCGTAATAGTAAAGTAAGTACGACAGTAGTATTTCCAACGGCTTGTCGTGCTCCCTGAGACAAGGAAATCTAACAATTTTTTTTTTATCGACTACAAGTTGGCCCTTGACTGCTATTACACCTGATGTTAAGTGATGATGCAGTCTAAGATGGAAGCGGGCTAACTTGTTGGGAGTGGGACGAAAATCCACACCCCTTTCGGTTTCGTACCGGAATGCTAAATTGCTTGGCGATACGTCTTTGTCGGTAGGGTGGTAACTAGCCACGGCGAAAGCCTCCCACCAGCCAGAACAAGACAAATTAAGAAAAATCCCAATCTGCCCCGCCGGGAATTGAACCCAGGACCTCCGTCTTATAAATCCACCGCGCATACCACTGCGCCACGGAGGTCGTCGTTTTAGTGAGAAGTGCTTAGAATAAAGAAAAGTTCAATATTTCAGAGCCCAGGACTCGAACCCAAGACATATTGTTTCAAAGCCACATACGTTAACCACTGAATGATCAAGACAATAGTGTAGATAGCAGCATATTATGAAAATAAATACTTAATAACTTAGAGCTTTTAACGTCAGTGCGTCATACAATTAGCTTCCACTGTACGTTGGAATTCGGATAACTTTTTCCGTAAATAATTTCAAGATTGTTTCACTGTACTTTCAATTACTTACACTTCCCCAAGGTCAAAACATTGGTTTTTACGTATTTGTAGACCTGACTGTGTAGAACAAACAACGTAAAACAATTTGCAAAAGGGATTTCCAATGGAACAAGCAGCCTGAAGGCACATGATGTAACAGACATACAATGTATCCTGGTTTAAGTAGATAAAATAGTATTAAAATTCTTCAGATTTTCCCAAGATGTAGATTTAAATGGCTTTAATTTTTTTTATTTAAGTTTTAGAAAATTTTAAACCCAAAACTGATTGCCTCGTTGGTCTAGGTCTACATAGGTCATGTGGCTATGATCCGAGATCTTAGGTTGGAATCCTGAGTAAGGTTGTGAAATAATTCCGAGTTTTTTTTTCTTTTAAATAAATTTTTAGTAAATTTAAATATTGTTATACCACCGCAGCTTTCCGCAGAGAGCACGTTAAATTGTCGGTCTCATCTCGGTCAGAACATCTGAAAGACACCGTTAGTGGGCTGACATTTAATATCTAATATATAAAATTCTCGTGTTTCGTAAAAGTCACAGTTTTCGTTGCCATACTCCTCCGAAACGGCTTGACCGATTTTGATGAAATTTTGTATGCGTATTCAGCAGGTCTGAGAATCGGCTACTACCTAATTTTCATCTAAATTTTTTTTAATTTTTTAAGCAAAACAACGTTTGCCGGGTCAGCTAGTAATGATATAAATATTGCTAAGTGACTGTGACTAAACCTAATTAAAAATTAATTGACAGTTCTCTCTAAGTAAATCTATATTAATTATAAACTAAGTATGAATTATTAAACGTAGCGGATAAAACACTAAGGACTGGAAAATTACCTTTTTATTACAGACGCTATAGGAAATTTTATTTTGTTTTTACCCAAGTTTTTGTTGAACGATGATGATCAAAGGATCGTTACTTTGATTTTTTATTGATAATGCGCACGTATTCTGCAAAACCAATTTGATTAATCACTTCTGAGGTAGGTAGTGTGCGATTAATAGGTGATGACGTCGCTCGCTTCCAGCACTTAATGAAGATCCGTTAGATAATTATAAGGATTTCCGGATTGTTTAATATAGATGGGTCAATTTATCTTATCGGCCGTATCCCACTCAAGTACATTATGCGTTTGCTATTTACTCAAACTTACTCCTTTTTCACACATAATTATCATGTTTTCTACCACACTTCAATCATCTCTTCTTTGGCGTTACTCTCCTATTATGTTCTTGTATTGTTACTAGCGGACGCCCGCGACTCCGCCCGCGGGAAATTTTGTTTTTTGTTATTTAAAAAAAAAAACTTATATCCTTTTCGCATGCTCTAGTCTATCTCTCTACCGAATTTCATTTAAATCAATGCAGTAATTTACTTTTGCACTTAAAATATTTTAGACTAAAAATATCGTCTAAGTATTATCTGACCCATTGCCCAAATACATATTACTATATTTATCTCTCAAATCCACCAAAACCATCTTTTTAAAAGTTAAAGTACATACATAACATCACGCCTTGTTCCCATAGCGGTAGGCAGAGACCATATCCCTCCATTTGCCACGGTCCTTGCATACTTCCTTAGCTTCTTCCACTCTCATTAATCCTTTCATACAAGTTCGTCGGTTTAGGGTACTCTTGACCTGGCCATTATTTAAAATGTCCTGAATTTGGTCCAGGAACATTCGCCTAGGTCTTCCCCTTCCAACATTTCCATTCACCCTCGCCTTGTAAATCTCCTTTGTTAATCTTCTTTCATCCATTCTCTCTACATGTCCAAACCATCTAAGCATCCCTTTTGCAATTTTAGTCACTACATCTTCTTTTACACCACACTTTTCTCTTATCATACTATTTCTAACTCTGTCACACAGTTTTAACCCGCACATACTCCTCAATGCTCTCATCTCTACCGCATTTATTTTACTTTTGTGCTTCTTCTGCCATACCCAACTTTCACTACCATACATAAGTGTGGGCACCAACACACCTCTATGCACAGCCAGTCTTAACTTTTGGGACACTTTCTGGCTGTTCATAAATGCATGCAGAGCACCATTCACCAAGTTCCCAGCATTTACTCTTCTTTCAATATCACTCTCACACGTTCCATCTTTTGTAAATTTACTACCCAGGTATACAAACTCTTTTACTTCTTCACTTTTTCTCCATTTATCACAATCTTACAATCTGTCACATATTCATCTCTTTCAAAAACCATCACTTTCGTTTTGCTAACATTCACTTTCATTCCTTTCCTTTTCAGAGCTACATTCATAATAGTTACCATTTTCTGTAACTCATTAGCAGACGATGCAAGTAATACTTAGATCGTCGGCATAGACAAGACATTTGATGAGTAACTCGTTCATTCTTAAACCAAATACACTTTCTTTCAAATCTGTCAAGCAGTTGTCCATGAATAAGTTAAACAGCCATGGCGACCTACACATCCATGTCGTACCCCTCGCTCCACTGGGAACCACTCAGTGTATGCCCCATTTATTCTGACACAAGCACTAGAATTTTCATAAAGATATTTCAGTGCTCGGATCAAACTGCTGCTCACCCCATACGTGGACAATGTTGACCATAGTTCATTCCTCACCACACGGTCATAGGCCTTTTCCAAGTCAATGAAAGCACAATAGACTTTTTGGTGTTTAGCTAAAAATTTTTCAGCTATACACCGTAAGGAAAAGACCTGATCTGTACACCCCATTCCTCTCCTAAATCCTGCTTCCACATCCCACATTTTCCCATCAGTTTCATTTATCAAACTCTCAGTCAACACCTTTGCATACAATTTGCCGACAACACTGAGAAGGCTGATCCCGCGGTAATTTTTGCAATCTTGCTGTGACCCTTTTCCCTTAGGGCTAACGCTAAAACTGGCGCGGTTGCACGCTCGCGGTTGTATAATGAAAAATAGTATGGACAGCGCGACGGAGCGCGGGCGCGGGTGGCGGATTCGCAACCGCGCGGCGGGCGGCGGGTACACGGCGCGGGCGCCCACGCCGGGCACACGCGAGTGTGTTTGTTTCTACAAATCAGTCGAGCGCCGCTAGATGCTACGGTCAAATAAATATTTGTTGATTTTATTGAATAAAATTATACTAGCAGCGCTAACTGAGACGGGCGCACGCGACGGGTGCCCGCGCGCGGTTTTGTGGCCCGCGGCGGTCGCCCGCCGCGGGCGACCGCGAGCGTACAACCGCGTCAGTTTTAGCGTAGGCCCTTATAAATTGGAACAATTACGGCCTTAGTCCAGTCTTCTGGAACTTGCCCTTTCATCCAACATAAGTTGAAAAGGCAGTACAACTGACTTGCAACAATTCCGCGTCCAGCCTTCAGCATTTCGACTGACACTCTGTCATACCCCAGCCTTACCTGATTTCATACATTTCAACGCTTTCATAATCTCTTCCATACTAATCTCACAGATATTGATCTCACTTTCATTATTTTTCGCAGGGGATATGTTAGTCCCTGTTTCATCTCTTTCAAATAAACTTTCGAAATGTTCCTTCCATCTCTTCAACATGCATTCTTCACCTTTTTTATACTACCATCTGAATTTCTGATTTTACTCAGATCCGAGGTAGTGGACCTTCCTCGAGCATACCGTATGGATTTCCAAAAAAATTTAATGTTAGACTGAAAATCATCGGTAAGTCTCCTATCATACATATCTCTACATTCTTCTGTCTTTCTTCTCACAGCTTCCTTAACGCTCATTTTCACTCTTTTGTAGTTCATTCTTGCATTCAAAACATCATAATTTGTTGCTCTTTTCATTCTTTGGTTAGCTTTTGTAGCCAACCAATCTAACCACGCTTTCTTTTTCTCACATACAACTGCCTGTATACTTTTATCCATCCACAAATTCTTTTCTTTTTTACTTTTCCTCCTTCTAGACATCCCGCATGCATCAATGGCAGCACTTACCACTCCATCTTTAAACTTACTCCAAAAACGTTCGACCTCTTTCACTTCATCAACATTCATAACATGATCATTCAGATTTTTAATGTATTTCTCTCTTACATTATCCTCTTGCAATCTATCAACTTTTATCCGTTCTAGGATGCTCGTTTTTTCTTTTGGTCTATGCCGCCACCGATTAAAAAGACCGCTAACTCGGCAAATAACGAGATATAAAAGTTAAAGCCTGGTTTGAAAAACTCTAAAAGCCATACCTCATCACTGTTATCAGCCTATTAATCGCTATCCACAGGGCCAGGCCTCCTTCGATGTATAAGAGGAGATATGGAGCGTAGACCCACCACGCTGCTCTAATGCTGGTTGGCGGAATCTACAAAACAAAAAAATTATTACACTAAATGAATAAAAAAAAATTTAACCGACTTTAAAAAAGGAGCAGGTTTCTAAATTCAACCGTATGTAATGACATTTCCAAGCAGATGGCTAACCTGAGCTAAGTAGAAAAAAATGCCTAAAAAGATAGCAACACTTTGTAAAGCATTCACGAAACACGTCCTAGAAAGCATCGCCGTGATTATTACGAGTATGTACATCAAATTAAGGCGTAGTTAAGCCTTCTGTGCTTGTAATTTGGCATCCTAGCCCTTCAAACTAGAATACAGGCTATGCAGCAGGAGTAGGCTTAGTGTTAGTACTTCCCCGAAAGCCTGCAAAAAAGCTCTACTATATTATGTCTTTGAAGATCAACCCGAGTGAGAATAATGCACGTAGTTTTTGTTACAATCACCAATCTTAACTTTATCTTTATAACAGGCTAAATTGTTATTAACCGCGTGGAACATGATGATGGTTAATGATATAAACGATCGATCCTTATCTGTTTATACAAATGATATATTATCCTTAGGTATTTCTTTTTATTATAATGTTGCTGAATTTTTATTTACTTTTTAGTTTTTGTAAGAACTGCTAAAAGCTATGGACCATTGTACCGATTATTGCTTTCTATTTATCTGAAAATAAGATTTATAACTGATTAGGGATATTTACAAAATACTAACTACCTAAATCAATAAAATTAATATTATGTTTAAGAACTAGAAAATCTCCATAAATATGTACCTAAGCGAAGTTCCACTGACAAACTGACTGACTCGCCACGAGACCTCGAACTTTACACTAAAATTACTTGTGACGCTCAATGAATCGAATGCTCGATGTACTCGAGAGGGAACCGAGTGACGTTTTCTGATCCATTTCACCCAGGCCTCTTGTCTATGGTTTAAAGAACAGAAATCTCTATACTGTTTGAATCTCTCACACACGTAAGTAAGTACCAAAAGGTAGGTACATCAGGAACGGTCATTTCATTCATCTTTAGTGTAGGTAACTTCAATTACGGTCAGTGACGTACTTTTCATTTAATTAATACAATTTTGTTGTGTTAAGCTCCAACAATTCTAGAATTCTAGAATATAGCGTTTGTTTATGAATAAAATATTAATTAAATTGAAACTCTCAACGAAGGAAGATTATTATACTCGTTGTCTGATATACAAATGGAAAATATCTAATATTATACCTATTGTTATTATTTGCTCGTATTATAACGACAGGAATATTTTAAAGTGCGCAAATATTACGTTTCAGAAACTAGATACGAACGTCACCTACATAAATAAAACATTTTTAACGTCCAAAGAGTTGTCAACCGTTTATTATTTAACATGCTATTAAGTACTTAATTGGTAATACACTAATCTGCGTGTATACACTTAAATTGAATATATTATGCGTTAAATATATACAAAAACAGTTTTTTAATTTCCATATTTGCCAATTAAAGCGGGCTTTAACGCACATTTTGACGTCTTGTAAACCAGTTTTTGAACGTCATTTCAGTTAGTTCTAGACTAATATAGACATCTATCTGATTTTATATATCAACCCATTTGTATACAACTTGTTATGATATACGAACTAGATACTCATTTACTCAGCATTATATCCTTAAATATTAAAAACAAAGTCCCCCGCCGCGTCTGGTTGTATGTCTGTTCGCGATAAACTCAGAGTACTGAATGGACTGTCATGCGGTTTCCATCAATAGATAGAGTAGTTCCTGAGGAAGGTTTGAGTATCGGTATGCTAAGTAATGGTTTGGTAGTAAATTTGGTTTGATATCATGATTTACCCCTTACATAGTAAGGGGCAAGCACTTACAGACATTTTAAAATAAAAATAAATCATATAAATAATCTGATCTGTTTCACATATAAAGGTATCTACTATTATATGTGAAACTATTATAAAAAAATATTTGTTTTAGTTTAAACTGAATAAAGAAATTACTAAAAAATAAAACGGTGTTTGAGCATCTACTATTTGCTTTACATTACTATTGCAAAATATGTATAAGAGCAAAAAAGATTAAAAATTTGAGTAGGTAGATACAGGTAACAATTCACATATTTTGCGTCAGTAACAGAGAATAAATATTTGGATATCTTTTAACATTCGACTACAAGCACTTGATGATATCCGCTTTCCATATTATTCAGTTGTTGTAAATATGTATCTTGTTATCTACTAAAAGTTGTGTGTACAAATTAGTCATGGAATCTTGACCTGGGAGGATTTTTTGGCTCCTTAAAAATTCTTAGCCCAGAATTAGGATTATATATTATTTAGTATAGGTTTGATGGTGCTAAGGGATGGGAGGAGGTAGGGCAGCTAAAAAGATGGTTAATTCAACCATCCTGGTTATTATTTACGTCTGAGAGTGATCGTTACAGAGTCAAATAATAGCTATCCCACCAGTCTAAATTTACTTTTCTTCTTAATTATGGCCTTAGCCTGTAATCATCGATGTGTAATGTATGTATCAATGCCTGTCATCATCATCATCATGATTACCAGCCTGTAGACGTCCACTGGTCATAGGGCTTTTTTATGGACTTCCAAACACAACGATCCCGAGCCGCCTGTTGCCAGCGGCTCCCTGCGACACGTTTGATGTCGTCAGTCCACCTAGTTGGGGGTTGACCAACGCTGCGCTTTCCGGTGCGGGGCCACCAATCTACCACCTTGGGCCCCCAACGTCCATCAGATTTTCGAACTACGTGCCCCACCCATTGCCACTTCAGTTCTGCGACTCGCTGAGCTATGTCGCTTACTTTGGTTCTTCTGCGGATCTCCTCATTTCTGATTCGATCACGCAGAGATACTCCGAGCATTGCTCTTTCCATCGCCCGCTGAGTGACTCTGAGCCTTCTTATAATGCCCGCAGTCAGCGACCAAGACTCGGATCCGAAGATCATCACTGGCAACACGCACTGAAGTACGCAAAGAAGACTTTCGTCTTCAGGCACTGAGGAATTTTGGACAAAAAGATGTCACGGAGTTTCCCGAACGCTGCCCAGCCGAGTAGGATTCGGCGGTTCACCTCTTTCTCGAAATTGGACCTACCTAACTGGACCAAATGCCCTAGGTATATATACTCGTCTACAATTTGTGGGTGGAGCGAAACGTGAACGTCAATGCCTGTAATGGACTGTAAATAGCCAGATAATTAAGAGATGGAAGAAAACGTTTTTTAATACTTTTTCAGACTTGTAGCAACTTCGTGTATTACATGCCGTTGATACTTATCATTATCATTTGCAATATATTAATAGCGATTTTTAAATTAAAATAATTGCGTGAACTACCAAAATAGTCAAATGTTGACAACATGTAACCTAATCTGAAGTCAATGACGTCGAAAAGTCGTAAATAGCAATCAGATCTATAACCATTAATCTTGAATAACATAAAAAATACCGAAAGCTTTAAACACTTTCGCATTAACATTAACGGGGGTTTTCCAACTTACGTCACAAGTTATAAATTTAAAATAAGTATAAGTTATTTATAGCACTAGGTACAGTTCATAAATTTGAAGGTCAATAAATCGTATTTGCCTCAGAAATAAAATTAACGGGTACCTTAACTCGCGTTCTAATTAATTCCTAATTATATATTACAAGCAAACGCCCGCGTATCGCCCGCGAGCAATATAGTGTACGAGTATTTAAAATTAATAAAAACAACAAAAAAAAAACACTTAACTGTTTATTTAATAAAAGATTGAGTATGGCGAGCTATCCTTAAAAGATAGATATATATCATCGAGGACATTTCGGTAGATCTAATAAAGAGGACCAATGAGGGATTGGACCAATCCCTCATTGGTCCTCTTTATTAGATCTGCTTACTTACTTACTTATTTTGTTATTTGTCTAGTGGATTAGCTCTCAGGTGCGACTCTTCCAACAATTACTGTCGTCACATTTAAGCCAACTTACACCAAACCTTAGCAAATTATGTACTAAAAGTTTCCTCCCTTGAGTTTATCGTGAACAGACAGTTAGACAGACGTGGCAGGGGACTTTTGCTTATCGTCATGGTGATTATTAATTCCTTCTACAACGTCAAGTAGGTAGATTATTATATAATTAAGCAAAACATTTATACACATTAACTCGTATTTTTGATCGTGATGATAAACATGCAGATAATTATCACAAAACATCAAAACAACATATTACTTGATTTTAAAATACCTTAAATATTAAGAGTCACTAACAGACTTGACGTTTCAAAAGTGCTGCTTAAACAAACGTATTTAATTTTTTTTTGTTTTAACTTTGAGCTTTCAAGAAATTCTCAGTATCAGCCCAGACTTGGAAAGTGGTGTAACAACCCGTACCACGAAGAGCACTTTATGCCGTCCTCCCAACCTTATCATTAGCTTCTAGTACTAATTGTTACCGAGTCATATTTACCACCCTCAAACCCTAGAATTGAGGCAGGGGTGGATCTAAGCTGAAATTTCCTCTCCTATAAGAAAATAGGTTTTTCCATGTAGTACACAGGCTATTCAAAGAGACTAATAATGGTGATAACAATAAGTTATTTTTTTTATGCAAAGATTAAGAAAGTTACCTTCATAATGATACGATTACATCCGGCCTCCGCGGTGCTGCGGTATGCGCGATGGATTTATTGTGGAGGTCCTGGGTTCGATTCCCGCCGAAACCAACAAAGATGTACCACCAAGCGATTTTAGCGTTTCGGTACGATATCGTGTAGAAACCGAACCGAATTCTACTCTTAACAAGTTACCGCCCGCTTCCATCATCAATTACTTTCAGATCTGATTGTAGTCCCTTGACTTGCAAGTTAGTCCTTGCTAACTTGTACTAAATAAAAATGTTTTTTTATAGTTCCTAAAAACAATTTGCAAAATCATGCCGCGCTAGACCAAGAACAGTAATCTTTTCACATAATTGCAATATGTGATTAAATATTAACTCGATCGGTCATTGGCCAGTTACGTAGACGGTAAGTCTTGTTTTCAGACTAACTGAAGGTCAATGGCATACGGTTTGAACTTTATTCTTTCGTAAGTGTAAAAGATCCAGGGTCGATGATTTATCAACTGAGACATTCTCTTTTTTATGTTATGTAGGTATAATATGCGCTAGACAGCTTGAACATATATGATACAGCTTGAAAAATAAGGCTGCTGGGAACAAGCGAAGAGTTATCGAATACAGAGGAAATCCCTGAAAGAGACTAACGCCCGAATACTCAAACTCAAATCAAATTTAAGTACATCTCGACCTCGAGTCGACTTATTTTGACAGATTTCTATTGCAAACTGTCAAAGTAAGTTGGCCCGAGAAATACTTACAATTAATTTGCCTTTGAATATTCGGGGGTAGCTCTTTGATTAGGAACTTGGTACACTGGTAGCGCTATTCTCGATATATGTATAACATAAAGTTTATATATAATGATAGTAAGTTGAATTCAACTCTAAATATATCGGCGCACTCCTTTATCTATATTAATAATTTCGTCAAGGGGTACGGTAGACTCGATCGAAACCTTAGATACATAACAAAATATAAAAAAAATATTGATTTCGAGTCGACAAAATGTATCTGTAAAATTCGGATTAAGGAGAATTTCGTTTGAATCTAATGATACTGACAAACAAACCGTAGTTGCTATCCAAACAAACTGCAGTCGTCATCGTAGATACGCCTCGCCAATCAACTCATAAACATCATGTGTCAAACGAAACGTCTTGCCGGAAATATTGAGTGAATTCAGTGTTGTCAGAAGCAGACATAGAGAGAGCAATAGATAAGATTTGTATGAAAGTCTGTCATAGAAAAATAGAAGGCAAGTGGTTTTCACGCAGACGAAGTCGCGGGCGACTGCTAGTTCCATTATAATTTCACTCTTTTGTTTTGATATAAGAGTACAGAAAATTTAATGTTTGTATTTTGTTGATGTAATTAATATGTTTATGTAGAATTTATAAAGAAATTTTTTTTAACAATTCTAAAACATAAGTATATGTTTACAAGCTATTATACTTATGGGCAATAAACACTACTTCGAATGCTAATGAACTGAAAATCGTCTGGGTCAAAATGGTCTATTAGCCGGAGCCCACTAAACAACAGGCAAGGTCGGCTGGCACTGTAACACGTGGGGTATCTTGCATATGTGTCTAAACAATGTGCGCATTCAGACAAGACGTGTGATTATATCATCAGTAGGTACAATGTTAGTAGCTTTAACCTCTTTGCTTCTTTTTTATTATGCACTACAAGTATGTCTATGTAATAACAACCAAAGCTTTTTAAGAGCGAGGATCTGCAACACTTTGCAGAACTCGCCGTGCGCTGTCCTATGTATAGTTACATCTGTGTCAATAATTCGACCAGCATTCTAGTCGTTTGGCATGGAAATAAATATGGCGCTAGTTCCCTGTTACCGGACTCACCTGGGTTTAATTTCAACAATAAACTTAGAGCTGAGAGATGCTAAGTTTCTAGACAAAAGCTGGTAATGTTACTACAAACTGACTACTAAATACCAGATTACACTTGCTCTGGATACACCAAACACATTATATGTCGATAGGTACCTCCATTAGTTATTAATAGCTATGAATGGTCTTGCTAAGTTATGTAAAATCTATCACTTAAGTACAAGAATTTAATAGAAAGGACAACCCGTTTTTAATTTATTAACTTAAAACAAGTTTCCACTTTTTGTGCCTACGATACATATCACCAACTAACATGATATTATCTATATAAGAATTAAACACTATGTCATATGATTTGCATTTTTATCTGTGTATTATAATGTGCTCCTGACCGAATTTCGGTCATGGCGGCCAATTTCATCGGAGATCACCTAACTGCGTAGAAGATATGTTACATGAGGTCAAGTTAACTAATGCGAGTTAACAAAATTAACAGTTAGTGGCTCGCTTTTCTCTAATTTGTGCTAATAGATATAAAAATATGACGAATAAATAAAAAAAATTAATAAAAAAATAAAACTGACTTCAAAACGCGCTAAAAGTAAAAAATTATTGCGTCATTTAGTTGCTTTAATTTACTTAAGCATATCTATGAAGGATGATAGTTGATTATAGGTAAAGTCCTTGAAATGGAAACCTTTGAGTTCGTTTAACATAAGTAGGCATAGTTTACAAGCACTTTTGCAACGTCATGTCCGAAACTTTTTAGTGAATCTACTGCTGGATTTTACGGCAGATTCTGCTTAGGAGAGCCGACAAGAATCTCTTACCTAAATACATCATCACCAATAAATCGATAAAATTTACCAATGGGAACATCTGAATGCCAATGTCAACTGAGTCCCTAACTTGATACCATCAGCAAAATTGATGGACGGCAATCTGTTTGAAAGATACGAGAACTGGTTTTTTTTTTATTAGAATAATATGTTAAAAGGGACTATAACGGATGCAAAATAAATTTCAAAGTCGAGTTCTTTAACCTGAATTATCAGCATGATTCGATAATATTAGTTTTTTTAAACTCATTCAATAACTCTCAATTCAAGTTACAAAATCGCGATTTGTATTTAAAAAAAAACATGGACAACAGATATACAATTTTTTTTATTTTTATTTCTGAACCATAACAAGTCAAGAGGTACCCGAGGTAGGTAGGTAGGTAAAGAACGAGAAGAAGACGGGTATGGTACCCGTGTAAAGAAAATATTTGAAAGTTCAATAACAATATCGCTCAAAATGTTTTTGGAATTCTGATATTAGATACATGAGTATGAAAAAAAACCTTTGTCCTTTATAGTGCCATTCTTCCACCCATGTTTCAAATATTTTGTTACTACTAAATATAGTAGTCAATGAACTCTTAGTGCCGTAAAACATTTAATTTCTAGCTCAACGTAATAAAACAGTACAACCTTGTACAGCGTATTTTCACAATAAAAGTCCCATTCACTGACTGA
This sequence comes from Mycalesis mineus, assembly GCA_034621355.1. Taxonomy (NCBI): domain Eukaryota; kingdom Metazoa; phylum Arthropoda; class Insecta; order Lepidoptera; family Nymphalidae; genus Mycalesis; species Mycalesis mineus. The sequence continues at coordinate 6,782,852 of CM067887.1, read as the reverse complement.
TCATCAAAACCTAAAGGTTTACTTATACTACCCGATGACCTAGACTCTAGAAAGGCACTATGGCAAATCTTGCTACACAAATGAATAGAAAAATAAGGAAATCAATGATTTAAATCCTCTTGTAATTTATGACTACTAAACAAGCTTGTGTTGGCGGATATTATTGGAATACATAATATATAAATCAGTAATTTTGTTGTATATAAACTATAGGCGCTAAAAGCAATTTACTTTAGTGACATAGAAACGCACTGAAAAGGTATTTAAGCGAAATATACTTAACCATAAAATATTTTTTATGGTTATATTTAAGGCTTTTCGGTTGCCTAGAGAAAATTCCTACTTGGCAATAAGGCGGCTTTTTGTATCCTACCTTCTTTATGAATATTTCTATTGTAATTGCTCTTCTATAATTTACAAATATAGCATAAAAAAAAATAAATAAAATAAACAAAAAATACTGCACCGGAAATCAATATTGATCTAAAATATTGAATGAGTAAGTCCTTCAAAGCCGTCCACGAAAGCGATTTTAAAATCCTTATTGTATTTATAATATGAATATTGTTTTCACAATAATTTGTGTAAGAAATTACCTAAGCCATTATCTTATTTGTTTTTTCACCAGTTACTATTATTGGCATTACTGTGATTCGATAAAGTATACTATAAACTATAAAATATAGTATTACTTAATATGTAAATATATCCAGGAAATAGGGTGTCACAATTACGCTAAAAAGTGTATTAAGCCTTTACTAATTATTTTCGAAAGGAGGAATTACAGAATTGGCCCTTCAAAGTATTCACGCAATCACGTTTAAAATCATTGTTTACTAAACTGTACTAGCTATACTAGCTGTGGCCCGCAGTTTCCCCTGTATAAGCCCCGTTTTTGTAGCGTTATCGGGAAATTTCTATTCTAATAACATATATTTATAACCTTTCAACTATTCTGGTGTAATTGATTATTAGCTTACATCCATTCGTCCAAGCTTTTCTACCTACCCACAAGGACCTGGAGTCGAGATTCAAGCTTTGTAATATATTTTTTTTATTTTTGCCCTTTTTTTATCGACTACAAGTTGACCCTTGACTGCTATCATACCTGATGTTAAGTAAAGATGCAGTCTGAGATGGAAGCGGGCTAACTTGTTAGGAGTAGGATGAAAATCTCCACCCCTTTCGGTTTCTACACGACATCGTACCCGAACGCTAAATCGCTTGGCGGTACGTCTTTGTCGGTAGGGTGGTAACTAGCCAAGGCGGAAGCCTCCCACCAGCCAGACCAAGACAAATTAAGAAAAATCTCAATCTGCCCCGCCGGGCATCGAACCCAGGACCTCCGTCATATAAATCCATCGCGTATACCACTGCGCCACGGAGGCCGTCTAAACGGAGGCCCTTAACTTCAATCACACATAAATGATAAATGACGATGCAATATAAGATGGAACGGGCAAATTGTTAGGAGTAGGATAAAATCCATACTCCTTTCAGTTTTTGACAATGTACTGGATGGAACGCTAATTCGCTTGGCGGTACGTCTTTGTCGGTAGGGTGGTAACTAGCCAAGGCGGAAGCCTCCCACCAGCCAGACATCTTACATGTACATCTTTTTCGTTATTTATATGTAACCACGTAATTACATATACATAAAATATTCATGCGGTTGAAAAATACTAACCAATAATAAGAAAAGATTTTTAATGAATTGTATAGGGTCATCGTATTACCTACAAACTTAGTAATTACAAATTTATTAGACACAAAGAAACCTTATTTATCTTTAACCTAAATAATGTTATTAAACTTCTTTTTGTTTACATTTTTAGTTAAACAGATTCTTGTGAATCAGGCGAATGAACTTAACTAACACTATACATTTTGGAAATACCCTGTAGAAACAAGAAAGAAGAACCGTATTAATTAATGATGGAAAAATACAGCTCAATGATCTTTGTATGATATATATCATTTAAATGTATTTCTATGAGTTCGACTGCCTGTTGCCCTTAATAAAGTAATCAACAGAAAAGTTAAGATATATATTTGAAGTATTAATAACGGATCTGGCGGACGCCCGCGAGAAAATTATTGTAATGCATCCTTCCAATTATACCAAAAAAATGTTTACTAAGATATAATATAGCGAGTTATCCATAAATAGCCATATAATATGCCATCGAAGACATTTTTGAAGGCAAAAAGGAGAAACAATCCTAGCATACATTGATATTTCTATCATAAAGGGATACTTAGAGGCAGCGTGTTCAATGAAAGCTCCAAGGCGACTTGAGTTTTTCCCACACTTCCAACAGTGATTGTCATATTTGTATCAATTCACACATAATCTTGACAAATTATTATTAAGCGAAGTCAAGTTTGACAACCAAAATTAATTATAAAAAGTAGTCATCTATATTTTTAAATTGTTCAGATAAAAGTTGTCGTTGATACCATTTTTGTAATTTCGTATTAAAAAATTAAGACAATCAAATTATAAACCTTCAATAAACTTTTATGACGTGATCTTCTTAAGTAAAAATTATTTAACTAACAATTCTATAACTCTTCTATATTTTCTGTCTCAAGCGGCATTACGCTTTTCGTAAATGCCGCCCAGTGTCATTTTCGGCATTGAATAAAAGCGATAACTAATGGAGGTGCAATTCCAGGAGTTAGGACTTTTTTTTTGTAGATTTCCTCCTCTTTTTTTTCAAAAATTCTTAAATAATTTAATACGGTCTATTATGACTGGAAGTTAGTTAGTTCACACAGCGTACTCGTACTTATATATAATTTTTAATTGTTATTTTTTGTTTACTTTAACAATGCATTTTTTCATTTGTAAATTCCCAAAAAAACAAAGAATTTTATATTATCTATGTTTTACTTACTCATATAATATTTGAAGACATGGTAACTTTTATAAACCGTTAATATATTAAAAAAGATTGTTTGCAGTTTGCACGAGATAATTGCCAAATGTTTGGACGCGAGAATATTCAAACATTTGGCAATTTGGTCATAAACTAGGTATATATAACTCAATTTCCATTGCTAATCAGCATTCACACTTTTAACTTGCACAGGTCAAAGTCTTTACTCCTGACGATCACATATCTTGTGCATGTTTGTACAATATGGACGTCATTCAATTTGTTAATTACGTCAAAAACACGTAAACTTTCATACGTATCTAGATCAATTGGCAAAAAAACGTAGTGTATTAATTGGGACTACAGTCATTTATACCAAACGGTAGTATTGATAGGCAATTAGGTAATTTCAACAAACCTACTTCTGAAAGAACGAGTAATATTTTCTTTCATTTCTTTTTCGTAAGTGCAAGTCTTTCAATTTGCTTGATGACAGCAACTTTTGGAAACAATCAAATCGGTTATTTTTATTTATTTATTTTTTCTTTACAATATATGTTAGTCCTTGACTGCAATGAAACCTTATGATCTAAGATGGTGATTATTATCCTACTCCTAATACCTAACCACACCCCTTCGGTATGTAGACGACATCGTACCGGGATATTAAATTGCGTAATGGTACGTCTTTGTCGTTGGGGTGATAACTAGCCACGGTCTAAACCAATCCAGAAATCTCAAATGGCCCTACGGGGAATCTAACCCAGGACCTTCGTTTTATAAATCCACCGCGCATGCCATTGCGCCACGGAGGCCGTATCTTCATATAAGAAGTACCTACTAAAAAAACAAAAATTTACAGTGCCTACCGAAGCAAATGATGATTTTGAAAAGAAAGGTAAGGCTTTAAGATAATCTGCTTTCAGAAAAATTGCAACCTTGACTTCTTAAAAGCCCTGGTACGAGTAGATAAACAAATTTGAATTAACGTAGGCAACGGTAGGTACTATTTTGGATTTCTGGATTTTTAGGAATTCTTTCAAATCTTCTTTTTAACGTCAACACAACTTAATACAGATACCTAGGTACCTATTGAAAATCATAAACAAGGCTCTATACTATTATATATAGACTTGAATATTACAACGACAATACAATAGTAAAGACACTGCCCGTTCAATAGTAAAGATTAAAAAAGAATCATCGGTCAGAACAAAGTAAACGAAAACGTCCTGATGAACCTCACCACAGGGGAATATTATAAAAATTACGTACACTCAGCTCACGAAGGGACCGTACGTCCAGGACAATAATACTGACTCAACACAGGAACCGGTGTAATACTTCTTGCAACATCTTGGCCGACTGTAATAAAAAGTAATAATAAAAATGTCTTTTGTTTTTATGGTTAATCAGAGAGAACTCTTAGGATTAATAATGTCTTTTATATTCAAATTTTTCCTGATGTATCATTTATATTATGACTTTTTTTTATTAAATTAGTGATATCTATAATTTATTAGGAACCCGATTGTAAAATAACTTAATCCTACATAATCCAATTTTGTTAACATCAGAACTTTGCCCGAAACGGCGTTGAATTCCGCATCCTGTACCGCACGCATAAGGCGCAAGGAGTCAAGTTGAAGGCGCGTGAATACGATGTGATAAAAGACGCCGGAGGAGTCGCGCGGTGCCAGTAGCGAACCCACCTGCCCGTCGTGCGCAGGCGCAGTCACTTGCGTTCCGTTCCGCGAAACTTGCGCGCGATTCGCGCATTCGAAACCACAGCGCCCCACCGTTTCCACGGCATTGGACAATTGCTGTCCACTCTCGGTTAGTGTCTGTGCTCTAAACTGGACAACTGGAAAAGAATCGCGACATTCCGAAACGATCTCTCTCAGGTGAGAACATAACGATATGCCGTAATTATGAAATCAGTTTACGTTCTGAGTAAATCATGTGATTGAGAATGACGAGTTGGATTAAGAATAGTCTATGTACTTCTGAGTACGAGTCTCTGGCGACAATGCTAGATGCTGTTTAATTATTATAAATTAAGGGTTCTTATTTTATATTTCCAAAATAATTTTATTCTTAAATGGAAACCTTGTAAGTATCTAATTTTTCGGAGAATGCATTACATCACACGAGTTGTTGATTCATATTTTTTCGACGCTTCAATAAACTAGTCAAGAATAGTAATAAGCAATAATAACACGCTTATGTAGTGCTAATTTGCTATCTAATACATCATCTGTATTAAAAGATTTTACTTTGAATCTCTAAACTACTATGCAAGCAGTCGTAAGTACAAAATGATGATACTACTTAACCTACTAATTAAGCGATGTCTATTAAAATCATTACACAATAGAATTGACGGTAATAAATAGTAATGTCAAGAATAAGAATGCAAAATTAAAATTGAAATTGTTTTGATCAAAGGTCAACGTGGTGACGATAAAACAAATGAAAAACAATGATTTCATAACGTAGCTTGTAAATGTGAATAAGATACAAAACTAAATAGTGACCTTCAAATATTAAAGCATCAAAATTATGAAACCAAAAATTATAGATATACGTAAATAAAGAACAGTTGTGCGAAGTGTTCACGAGGAAAGTACAAATTGTTGCAAAATTCACCTCACCAGATGAGTACACTGGCTAGGTCAAATAGAGTAGTGTATAAGGTTATAATGAAGACCGTTCATTAAACGCAATAATCTAAGAAAGGAGCTCGGTTTTGAAGCCAAGGATCCATCAAGGCGTTCTGCAGGCGTTAGTATTCTCGGCGCGTGGCGGCGCAAAGCGATGGACATGTGACGTAAGGTCACGTCGTTCGACGCCTGGCCACTGACATGATATGAGATTAACTCCTTACTATCGTCTCTGACACCATTGCGAGACTCATCAATTATTCTATTACAATCAGTTATTAAGTATGATGACCTATCTAGCCTGTGACTCAGATGACGAATCTGTTGAAATGATAAATGGCCTAAAATTAACTAATACGAAGGAACAAAAATTTTAAGTGTCAATAGCACCAATGTTAAGATGCCGTCAACGAGAGGTCATGGGTTTGAACCCAGCTCGTTGGTCTATCGTCGTACGCACTCTTAATACAGTTCTTACGACTAATTGGAGCCTAAAAGGAATATTGGTCTTATGAAAAATAGCGCTAATATTATTGTTACCTATTGACATGTAACTAAAATTAAGTTATGTTTAAATATGATAACAAGTTAAACAAAATAGCTACGAGTACATTTAGAAATGAATAAATGATTAATGAACAGAAAAGGGGAATACATAAGGTCACGTTATCTGCTCTATGAAAAGGTTAAAGCTAAAAAATGATTTTTATCTTGACATACATTTATTGAGCTAGTAAACATTGAGGAATTAATTAAACAAGCGCTTGAAACTTGATTACCTAATATTTTCTAAGCTGCCTCATAATCCAGTGACCCATTGACAACTTGTGCGATAAAAATATTTCGTGAACTTCAATTTTAAATGGTGACTTATTAGATTGCAAGCATTATTATTAAGGCTTAGATTATTATCTACCAAGATTACGAGATTGTTAGTAGATATTTTTAAAACTGCTTGTAAAAACATACAGCGTTAATTATTAACATTTATTAATCATAAAATATAATCTAATTAACTCAGCATAATTTTATATTTATATTGATATTACAACGCTGAAAAGTTTATCTCATGAACTGTTGGTATAAATTAAAAAACATTTTGTGTGCTTAATAGCCCATTAATTGACGAGGCGAGTAAAACCTTAGGGCTTAGCTAGTTAGTCATACAAGTATTTTGAAATAAAATTTAACGTCAAACCATAGTTTAATACTGATAGGAAATTATAGTGGTAAGTACCAAAACAAGAATAAATCCTATAATAGTAAATAGGAAATGGCTGTAGCAGATAGCCATGAAATACCAGAAGAATTAACATGTTATGCAAAATAATAATAAAGGTATCAAACATCTTTAACATCCAGACGCAGTGAGAGTGTCGGATAATTAGTTTTTCTTAGGAAAATAAGTAGAGGTTACAATAAATTTGATGACTTTATTAACGACAAAGATTGGGAAATTCAATTAACATCCACTAAAGCCAACAATAATAGAGAACGCAATTGCTTTATTTTTCCTTTTGATATATTTAGTAGAAACAGATGTCACTTTAGGATAGTTCATTATGAACAAATAGTATCTATATTATGAACAATGAATAACTGATTTATTCTTCTATTGTTGTGTGAAAATTCCACCCAGACACATAAAAAACCTCGAATCACATTTTACGACGAAACTGCAGCAATAATTCAAATATTTTGTAGAGACTGTAGAGCCAACATCTCCTATCACCTTCCACTACCCTACCTTAAAATATTATTTGTATAAAAAACCCTAAAACAGGATCGTCTTGGTTTGTTTATAGTAATAGTTAATGTATACGGTTTCAACTTCATGTAAATCTACTTTCAGTAGTGAAAATTCGGAATTAGTTAGTGATAAACACTACGTGCCTCGAAGAGCGCTTTAATCTGTCGGCCCCGATCGTTATCGTAAACATCTGATAACGATCATTAATTATCACCTCAAGCATGCCAGCTCACACGAAGCAGCCAACTTTGAGCACTGTATAGTCAACATCTTTTGAGGATGCACTGGGTTTTATATCGGATTTGGACGACTGTTGATAGAATTCGTCGGATTTTCGTGGAACAAAGCAAAATAAGTAAATTACTATTTAAAATTTGAATAAGCTTTGGCAAATGTTTAATCACTTCTGGACTGCAAAGGTCATAAAATGTACGAGTGATAAGAAAAACAAATAGTTAATTCTAAATCTAGGTACGCTTTAAAAAACTCATGACAATCTAAGTTATTTCTTTGGAGGTCAACGGAATTTTTTCTCTGTAGCGGTAGGCAAAACAAGTTCATACTAGAGATTTATGCAATACATAATGTAATGTATACTACTTTTAGTTGTATTCATTTTCATAACATATACAATTTTAGCGCTTACGACCGCCACTTTGTCTGCGTGGAAATTCTGCCCCATGACATATTTTATTAAACTACACAAGGAATATAGATATACTCGTATAATGAAATTTGGGTAAAACTCCAAAAAAAAACCAACAAAAATTATTTGTTTTTTTTTTAAAGTTTTAGGTTTTACTCGCGTAGTTCCCGTTTTCGTAAAAATACACATTTGTTATCTCTTATGTATAAGCTGTATTATTATAAAGTTTCACCAAAATCCATTCAGTAGTTTTGGCTGAAACAGCAACAAACATACTAACATCCTCACAAACTTTCGCATTTATAATATTAGTAGGATTATCATAATGTTACATTCGTATTAATTTCTAATGTATTTTAAACGCATGGTGATCATTTAAGGTAAACGTATCCGTAGTTTAAAAGATATTTTAAACGTACAGACGGCGGCAAATGACTTGTATGATATTATAGAGCATTTAATTGCTTAAATTATATTAATTAATTACTGTTTTATTACAATCAACACTATAATAAATTACCCTAATTGTGATGTAGTTAGATTAGACGTATCCAGGATATTAGTATATTACGTTTTAGTTAATATAGAACTAAAATTGAACTATATGGAAATGAACAATAAGAAACTATTTAAATTTTTAACAGTTAAACTAATAAGTGGAAAACGGGAAATTATTACAGGTGGGTAGCGAAAAGTAGAAGTAATTGAAAATATTATTTTTTTAATAATTATGTTTTTACATCAAAACATTTCATAAAATTGATTTTATGCAATGTTTTGATGGGTATATTTTTAACATTTAAAAACTCTGAAGACATAACTTATTATAATATTAAAGGAATTAATAACTGTCTATCTCTATTCCTTTGCTGACAATTTTTATGACTCTATCTTTTTTCATATTAGTTTGTTATATCTTTTCCTCATTGTTAATAATTACAATACATCTGATTGTGTGACTTTAAAAAATACGTGTTAGGTATTTCATTGAGTGTCATTTGTTATTTTTAACAAATAGCTTCTTTAATTTTATCCACTTTGTAGCATGTTTAGGAATAATGGATAATGTTAATTTTACAAATTAATTAAATTGAAGTCTGTTTGTAATTTTAAATTACCAGCTTTTCACTAAAGAATGAATGAAGAACCTATTTGATAAAAATTGATTTTTCGGTGTAAATATACTAATTGGACATCAAAAGGTAATTCTTGTATTATGTGCAATAAAGTTTTTAAAACAAACAAACAAAACAAAAACTCTATTTTTAAATTTTTGTAATTTGATAGCCAGACTCATCAGATGGCCTAAATCATGATATTTCCTCAATAATAGGGAACCATATAGACGTCTCCTAGTTGTACTTATAAATATGTGTAGTAGAAGATTATAATAGGTATAATTGATCTGTTGAAGTTATAAGTACCTAATTTACGTACTACTTTATAGTCATTATTGTAAAGATTGACAGCATAACATAAGAGGTAGTCAAGGGTTCTATGAATATGGCATGTTTGTTTGAAATCCTAGCGTGTTTACATACCTACGAGTACGCCATCGCGACCACACAACAAGAGACTTTAAACATTTATAACATCATTGAAATGTGGACATTACGCGGATAGGTACTCAACTTACATACTCGCGGGTACTAGTTTATTGCAAACACAAAGTTCTCACATTAAAATTATAAAGATAAACTACCTCGATGCTGTAAATCCTTGAATGACCATTATCCAATAGGAAGTACAGTTGTCGCTGTTTAAGATATTTTTAGCGTCCGTGACGAGGTCTTTCGATTCGTACCTGAGACCTGAGATTGTATTTAGTGTCGTAGACAGTCGAAATCAATGATAGCGAAGCAGCGACGTGATGATTGTCGGAGGATTGCTTTACGATGGCGTGGTGTCACGGTACGCGGTGTCTGGAAGCACGTCCGTGTCGGCCTCGGACGTTAGACCGACACCGCCTGTAAATGTTTACATTTGTGCCGGCGACGGCCAGAGTTGTCTACCTGCGGCGCAACGACCAGCGATTAGTTGCAAAATGTTCGTAGCCGAATTGAGTTCAGGGTCGAGCGTGTTGCCTCCGGGTGTTGCGCAAGCTTCTAGCCGCACCACTCGCCCGGCAATAAACTACCGCGGCGCATCGCTCGCTGGTCGCTCTGCTCTTGTGTGCGCACCGCCTTATCCATCGTCGGAGATCAAACAACGGGCTAAGTAAATATAAAAAAGATCATAAAATATTTACAAAGGAATCTAACAAGTTCTGTTTACTATGAATAAATCTTTAGTAAGTGGATGACTAGATACCTGCTTTCACACATCACTGTAAATCACGTAAACAGGCGGCATTGAGTCTAACCTTATAATAATAGGTGGGTAGTAGATACCTATGATATTTTTCAAATCGATCTTGAGTTTACAATATTTTTTATGTCTGGTTAATTTCAGTTCGAACCTAATAGGTATCTACTAAGCTGCAGCTGTAAATTTTTTTTTAAATTTGTAAGTACATAGGTATATTTAAAATAATAATAAATTGATTTGTAGAAAAAAAATATCTATGAACTTGATTTAACATTTCAAAAAAATACGAATATAATTCCCGCGAAATCAGAAATATCACGAGTTTATTATAAAAGTAGTCACGACTGCACAATAATGCAATTACATACAATGTTTATGTAACCTCTTGATGTCAATATTATTATTTATTTAATTTACAGTTTCATTATGTGCATCGTAGTACCTAAACGATAAAAACCTCAGGTTCAACTCTTGTAAGACTTAAGTTGAAATATTGTTTAACAAATGTTTTAGTTTTATTTAGTAAATACAACGTACTTATTTAGATAATAATTATAACTAAATTACTAGTTAGTATGTATACCTTTATATAGAATTAAGTAGGTACCTAACTACTTACTCTAAAATTAAAATAAATACCTTTCATTTTCTCCTTTCAGAAAACTTTTTCAAGGAGAAGAAAATAAAAGTTTTTGAGCAATTTCAAGTCGGTATTTCCGGGCATTGCCGTTACATATTTCTGTTACGCCTTAACCCTCTAAAATAAAACAATGAAAACCTAGCAGAAGCAGTTGCATGGTATCTTTCAAAAGGTTAAAGAAATTCGAACCACTACACAGATTTTTCGTGTTAGGCTAACAAAAATCACCGAACTCGTGACATTGTCACAAAACGCTTTCGGAAGCACGCATGTGCTTTCTCATTTTTCGAGACAGCTGAAGTTGTCACTTCTATCGGAAGTTCCCAAAGACTGCCCCGCATATTTTTATTAATAGGTACCTTTAAATCTACATCAGTGTCACAAGTCTCGGGCTCGGTTCGGAAGTTTCCTCTCCACACAATAAAACTGCATTGGGAATCCGTGGCACGCTGAAATATTCCTCTCATAATTAAATGTGCAGGCAACTGCAGTTTATCTAAAAACAAATAATCTCAATTCTCATCTAAATGTGGAAATGTTGTGACAGGCAACCTAATCGACTGTATTGAGACACGCTCTTGTAATAGATAATAGAAGTATCGTAGTATTTACGAAATATTCAGACATTATAATGATCTATCATCATTCTAGTTTTAATGCTTTAGTGAAGAGAAAAAAAACTAGAATAGACTAGAAAGAAGTAGGCTCTTTTATAGCAGAGAGGAGGCTTGAGATTTAAGTGCGAGAGCTGGGCTTTGAAGTTTAGACTCGCGACACTGCTCCAAAACGGGTTAGCGGATTCTGATCGTTGTCGGATGCTAAAGAACTAGAGAACCAAGACTCTCTCTCTCTCTCAGAAGATTCCAAGACTTAACGTGCAGTACAAAGCTTCCAAACTCAAAATTCCTGTTACAATTACTTAAAGAGCAATAAAGCCAATTTTTTTTTATAGCCCAACCCAAGACCTCAAAATCTTAGCTCAATATTTCATCCACAGGACTAACGAGACAAGTTCAACATTTATACAATACAAGGAGTTTCTTATGACGTCATCTCTATTCCCTTCTTGCTCACACACTACACACACTCGTACGCATGTATAAACTGCAAAATAAAACGCATGCTAACGGTGCAGGCTCAATGAGCCGCTATTTATAGTCCTGCATGGGTAGCATATTGGAACTGTATGTCATCCAACTTGACTGACTTACGAATATTGTGAACGTAACATAGAATAGTTTGTCTCAATCAAACAGATGAACAGATTTGGATGAAATGCACTACAAAAATAGTAAACATAAACTTTACAATTTTCTGAAATTACTAAAAGATTTTCCATTTGATTTTTACAAGTATTATTTATACGTATTATACGGTAGGTACGGTCCTTCTCTAATATTGGTTCGTAAAGTGTCCTCAGAGTAGGCCCTGAGAACACTTAACGAGCCAATATTGAATTTATGTGAATTTATAAACTGCAACGCCACTATCGGTAGGTAGTAGGTACCTACTTTATTATTACATTAATGAACACGTGTAACTTCATTTAATCGTGGATAATTTTTGGGGGTAAATATTTAATTTATGTTATAAAAACAAAGCAACAATTGAACTTACTTTTTGTCGAAGTATGTTAAAAGTTACAATTTATTCAATTAAAAAGTATAATATGATAGATAACAAATTATATCAATCTGTGCGTGCTTATAATTACGTATCTACACGATCTAAGCGAGATAAAAACCGTCGCTCAGTTTAAAACGGTCAGAGCAATCTCAACATTTCTCATGCTTATGTAAAACTAAATCGAACAAGGACGAATTTTATAATAATGTAGGTAACTATGTGTATTTTTTAAAGATTTTAATATGTTTGTTAGCGTAACAAACTGCCGACGCCAAAGGCTGTCATTAATTCAAATGCCAAGTTTAGGTATAGGTATTTACCTAAGGACCAAAACACACTGTATCAATAATTTGCTAAATTTTATAAATATTTATATAATAATAATATAAATATTTATATAAAAATAATAAATACAAATATTATAATAATCAAAAGGCTCAGAGATTCTGTGGAACGATTTAACTCGGAGTGTTTTGAGCTAGTGCCTCCAGTCCTTGGGATATCTGTCATTTATAAAATAATTATTTTTATGACAAAAAGTTTTGTGAAACACTTAGGCTGAACAAAAATAAGTAATAGCAATACGGTATAATACCATTAAAATAGTTTTATAATAAATAAATTTGTTTTTATATATATAATTTTCGTGCCTTTATTGTTAATATATTTCATTTTTTAAGAAAAAAAAAAATTAAAATAGTTTTATAATAATTAAATTTGATTATAAAATATTGTTCAGAGAATCGAAAGCCCAGATTAACCGCCTTTGGTATGTAAATATTTAATTTCATTTTATTCTTTTGGAGAACGAAAAGACCTCAAATGACAGACAGATGCTCATCTTGTTAACGAACGAAATCCTTTAGAACCATCTAAACGTTGAAAATGAGACATCAATCGTCTTGATACAAATTTATTTACACCACCAAAACAGTAGCCGCAGAATCAAGCTACATTGTCTGATTTTGTTTTCATTGATTTTTTGAATTGATCCCATTATGGAAGCAATTGTAAAGAATTACAAAAGTGATTATAACGTGCTACATTGCTGCACAGCCATCCCCCATGAATCACTGTTCAGTCACGCTCCGGTTTACTCAATAACGATTACGTCACAGTTTACTTTCCATCACTTTAGTTTTTCCACATTTACTTACAATTTGTAACGTCTTCAAGCTACATTTATGATGTTACATTTATATTCGCTACTTAGCCGACGAAACGACTGTAAGCAAATTAATGAGACTTGGACAATTAACAACATTTTTGCTTACAAGAAGTAAGGACAGAGATAATACTCGCCATTTTTATTTATTTTTTAACAAAAGTAACAAACTAGAACAAGCTACATTTCAGTCGCGTTGATACCGTAGGAGTAATTTAAAGTCAATTGAATTAGAGTATAATTTTAGAGATATCGTGACGAGTCAGTCAGAGGTAATATTTCGCTTATATTTATATTTTTAAATTAAGATACCCTTAAATATTACAAATAACGTGACTCTATTTTGTTTATTTACTGTCGAATATTTTAGACATGCAAAGTACAAGGTTTTGGCCTGTTTCTAGGCAAATAAAGTCGCACTCAAATTAATGGGTATTAATCACCCGTATTACAAAGACACGCTGAAACCTTAATGTGCATTTAATTAATGTACATTTACAATTAGATTGTAGGCAGAAGGCATTTAATTATAGACACATTTTTCATTAGTGATAACTTACTCGTATGTTACAAGAAAAATGTTAGCAAGTAGAAGGAGAAGATGAAAGTAGTAGAGTGGTTGGAGAGTGTAGGTAAAGTGTGAGTGTCTAACGATTAGGTAAGGATTAGACGCACGAAAGAAGTGAACGAATAAGTTTGACATAGTACCGACTTGAATTTAGAATTAGGACTAGAAGATGATGATGAAAAGAACTCACAATGTTTGAAAAATTGTTGGCTCTTATACCTATAATGTTTTAAAAAATATATTAAAGTCATAATCATTTCACTTTAATATATTTTTTTAAAACATTATATGTGGCCTGATTCAGTTTACAGTGCAGAATTTGTAACGCTCGACCAAAACGACGTATAATTGGCAATTACATCATTTGACCCACAGGTATGTACGTTATAATCACTAGACTGAATTACTATATAGATAAAATTCAGGCATCGCACCACTGTCAGACATATATCTTCTTTTTTTTTAAGTGCCTCTCAAGGTCGGCGGTCAGCATTTTGAACTTCGCCTTGTCTATGGCTACGCGGAATGTTCTTCAACGGCTTCGATCAACAATTACTATCGAATCGAATTTCAACAGTCTTTATGCCATTCAACTCCCTTATGTTTTGCATTATTCGTCTGGCTACTTATTTTTTTCCCGAGATTTTACCCATCATGATGGTCTCAAGTTTTGAAGAACTTTAATAATATATTTACTTTTGAAATAGTTTTTGTAAAAGATTAAAAGCTTTGAAACCTCGAGGTAAAAAAACGACAGGAAAAATTATGACGAGAATCATAACTTTCACGTTTCTGTCTGATTCCAATGATTCTTGCGTGTTGACTTATTCTGAAAAATTGAACCGACTGTGGTGTGAGTTTTTTGTTTAAAAGCTGACATGATCTAATACTTTTTTCAAAAAACTTTTACATCGGCTAATATTACATTTAAATATAGTTATAAATAGTTAAGCGTTCAGAATAATCTGCAAATCTAAAAGCTGTTGTTAGTTGCAATAAATCTTACTCACACGACCTTCAATATAAATAAAACACTTATTAAAAACTGCAATGAAATTACGAATCAAAATTGTATGATGTGAACCAAGCCTAAGATTGCAATTTTCAATGTCTGAGTTCTCATCTTTTCGTAAGGTGGATAATTATAAGCTATTAAAATCCAAGTAGGTCAAGAGCAAGCCGCACGCATGGGTGATATTATAATGACAAATGCGATTAGTATTTATTGAGCAACGTTTACTAGTCAGGCATAGACTTATATCAGCTGTTATTATTGTTCTTTATTATCGTACTTATTATAATAAGTAAAGTATACACGCGATGATAAAGACCTTGAATCTTTTTATTTTTAGTCTAATTTCGGGGTTTTTAAAAAGAACGTGATGGACGTTACGGAAGCTATAGATGATATAGGAATCCGTTCAACCAATATGTGCCGGTTGTAATATCAATGATTTTGAAAATATTTATGGGTTTATCTGAATCCAGTTCAAGTATTGGCTAAGTATTTATTTTTAATTAAAAAAAATATTTGTATTAGTGTATTTAATATGCGATATTCACATTGTAATGCCAGTGATTTTACAGATGTAACCTTGTTAGTATTATTTCGTGTGTCTGATTTGAGTATTTATGTCTTTTTCCTTAAGGACCAATATTCATGTAGTTTTTTTACAAGCTTCACCACAAGCGTAATTATTAGTTTTTTGGCATATTGGTAAACATAGACAAATTGATAAACTGGTATTTTTTATATTATTAGATTACTTAAAAAGTTACTCTGGATTTATTAGTGTCAACTTAATCTTTAAATAGTTTTAATTTGGTAAATGTTTCATTCACTAAGTGCAATTAAATTGCAAAACTAATAACGGCGCCTTGGTGTAGGCGTGATTGACTTTTTAAATATTTGACTGTGACAGTGAACTTTTTGATATAATGTAGTTATGATTACAGGTTTTGACATTTTGATTATTATACTCAGCAAAATATCTATTTCAATAAAACTAAAAAAACCTATAAAGTAATTGTTATGCGGTTATAGTGCGCTCATTTTCTGCTAATATTATTCATGATGGTTGTTGAGAAATTCCTATAAGTTGAACTCACGATGACGGGGCAAAATTCAATCATTAGGGTGTGATAGACTATCACTATAGTATCTAGAAAATGTATTATGTATTAAAGGCAAATTAATCAGTTTTCTACATTAATTGTTACTTTATTTAATAATAAATTTCTTTCAACTCTTATATGGAACTAAGGTATGGTACTAAATAAGTTACATGTAGAACGTAAGTAGAATTTATGTATAGTCATTCATAAAATTATTATATCATAAAAAAACGAACGTAAGGTCTTAATACACATTTTGAAATAAATAATTTTTTTAATAGTGTCATGATTATCCTCTGACAATATCACTCAGCATTGCCTGGGCCTCCTGTCTACACCTGGAAGAAAATAATATAGAGTTTATAATCGCTGCGCTGCTCCTATTCATATTAGCGAATTAATTCGTAACATGATCATATAAGCTTCTATTACCAAGATCAACAAATGAGTTTTTATTACACTAGCATATACCACCCATATTTCACAATCTTTTCAATACAGGGTAGGTAACTAATAAACTAAAAAAATGTACTCTTTGGGCTGAACCAGGGATAAATTTTACGATTCACAGCTACTCTATTACAAAAGAGTCACCTACAATTAAGTAATAAATATTAGGAATTACACTTTAGGTAAAAAGTTTCGGTAATAAATCAGATTTAACATTCAGGTTTTCCTTAAGTATGTAGATAGGTTTATATTTCAGTCAAATACTTGCGGGCTAACTTGTTATGAGTAGGATGAAATCCAAACCCCTATCGGTTTCTACACGACATCGTACCGGAACGCTAAATCGCTTGGCGGTACGTCTTTGTCGGTAGGGTGGTAACTAGCCACGGCGAAAGCCTCCCACCAGCCAGACTAAGACAAATTAAGAAAAATCTGCCCCATCGGGAATCGAACCCAGGACCTCCGTCTTATAAATCCACCGCGCATACCACTGCGCCACGGAGGTCCACAATAATACGTAAATAATAATGTTATTATTTTTTTGATTTTATCTTCAAATTGAACGCAACTGACTGGCAAATCATTGAGATAAGTATCATGTAATTAAGTAGACTTGACCTAACTTTTGATAATATATGTTTTAAAATGCAAAAATAATCATTTTCTTAATAAAGTTACAAATTAAATCGTACATCGGCATGTCTTATGTCGCTTATTGTGATTGTCAGCACTACGCAATCTGAACGGTTTCTGACGCTCCTTTTTATGTGTGTTGGCTCTTAGAGTAAATCAGTTCTTTTAGACCGGCTGCTTATTGTAAGAATTTTAGCCCAACTATGCTGCCGGCCAATCGCGAACTAAACTCAGACTCGACGGGAGGAAAAAGGCGCAAAATGTGATTCGAAGATCTGAAACCTGACAATGGAATAATTTACTTTAGTTGGTCCTAATGAAGTTAGTTACTTCGGTAGTATTCCGAAGTCGTCAATATTAAGACCGGCTGCATACTCTAAGAATTTTTCTGTAAGAAAAATTCTGACGCCCGTCGATAGGTGATAGGCGTGGTATCGACGTCAAATTCTTTATACAAAGACTATTTTAAGATTCGATATTTTTTACGCGTAAACTGTTTATTCTTAATGAACCAAAGAAACTAATTACGTGTCGATAAATTACAAAAATGTAAAAAAAAATATTAAAAAAAATTGAACCTTCTTCAAAACTCACTAATAAGAAAAAATAATTGCATCGTTTAATTGCTTTAATTTACTTAATGAAGTTGGTACCATCCTCCATGATAACCTTTTTTTCTTTTAAGTCGGTTAAATAGCTCAACCATAGAAGACGAGAACAAAATCCTGTACCTTCGTCTTGAATCACTCTGTCTATTAATGAAAACCGCATTTAAATCCGTATCCGTATCCGTTGCGTAGTTCAAACGATCCAAGAGCCAACCGAAGTACCTAGATACCTAAATACTATATTTGTGTAATGTCTAACGAGGTTATTTACGAAATTTATGTTATATTTAATGTGTTATAAAGTTTTCGTTATAAGTTTTTACTTTCGTATCATTACGTTTAAATGTGTTATTTCATTACGCGAGGTCAACTTAACAATGATTTTCACTTCGACCACTATGGCAACTGTAATGTTTGCAACAGTCAGCATGGAAACACTTAACAAATACGACTAAACTCTCTTAGTACGTGGAAAAACTCAAGTTAGAAAATTTTATTCGCAGTATCATTATTCACGGCTAACTCTTTATAGGAAGATGACTCTATAGGGAGATACTCAGAAAACTTCCTCGTTATAGGGGAGGGAGATGGAACTTCGATATCCAATGCTTAAATCCGCAATGCAAGTTGGGAGATTAAAGTTTGATTTTATAAAGATCATTATCAGATTAGATATGGTAAAATCAATATCCAGGACGGACGGCTTATCGTGGTAGGGGAGAGCGGGGCTGAAAGTGCCGATTTTGACAAATCTCAATTTTTTCGGGTAAAACAAATACTGAAAATCTGAAAGTAGTCGTTCATCCTACGTAAAATTTATTCAATAATATGAATTAACCTATACATTTTGCACATGTTTTATAGTTTGTTAGAAAAAGTGATTTTTATATACTGCGGCGGAAAGGCACAACCAACCCCACCTTCGGGGCAAGTTGTGCCATAGCTGAGGTCGGTTGTGCCGGTAATAAAGCTAGGTGTTTTGCATTAATGAAAATTAATTTAAAATGTAAAAGACATTAATTTGGTATTAATATATTTATTTGTTATTATTTCTACTATAAATCAACCTTATTAGTAGATAATAATTATAATACGTTATAATAAAAAAGAACTAAACGCCCTTTATTATATAATCAAAACATAAAACTTTGTTTTAATCGAAAGTTTGTACTTATTTTAATGCGAATATGATAAATTATTAAAAATATCAGTCTTTTAGTACTATTAATAAAAAATAATGATAACATCAGTCTCTTGACTCTTTAACAAATCAAAACTAGTCATTCCCTAGAAGAATGATCAGAACAACAATGAGGACATACACATTCCAGGTTTTCTTGATCTTCAATACATTGCAAATGGGCCCATTCCTTACACTATCTGCATTCAATCCACTTTTCTTTAGGGGCAGAGTTAGAATAGGCATCACAACATATGATGCAGTACCATTCTTGTTCGTTATCAGAACTGTCGTCATCTTACAAAACTCTTCTCTGAGCGGGGATCTTAGTCGGTTTTTTGTTTGTTTACCATTTTCCTTGCCGTTTCCTTAAACCTTTTATATACTTTCACTTTCTTCCTTCTTCTTTTTATTAGCCTGTTCTTCGGCCAAAGCATTTTTCTCTAGAATGTCTGTGTAAGAATAGCTGTCTTTCTTTTCGTGTTCTTTATTACCTGATGGTTCGCTCGTACAATCAACGCTGCAGTCACTTTGCCCACGAACATTAAGCTTTAATAATGATGGTCTTTTTTGGGTTTGCCCACCTAAGATGTTGTACCCCTTTGTGTTTTCGTTTGAAACATACAATTTTGTCGATTTCATTCTGTCAAAGGCAATAAATGCAGTACATCATCATTTATTATGTCAAAAAGTAACTATTTTCTTTCTTTCATAAGTGTTCTCGTAAACATAAGCAATGTATAAAGAATATTGACTGCTTAGGAGTTGGTTATGCCGCGGCACAAATAACCCCGGTTGAACGGCACATTTTACCCCAAATAATAGAGTCTGATATTTTGGCTCATATATAAAAATCACCCTGCTCGAAGCATTCAAATTATACTGCATAGCAAACTAGGATAAATAACAAACATTTTAATAAAACTCTCATATAAATAAAACAAAAAACGCTAGCTTGTGACCAAAACATATTGAAGCGAAAATATTTACTAACGTGACGTTTGAGGTGAAAATATTTTCTAACTTGCACTGCCCCTCGGTCCGCGTCGCTGGCGCAACTAAAATGACAGCCGCGTGTGCTCGTCTGTTAAGCATTACGCAACACAATACGATCGTATTCTATCTCTTACTGTTTTCGAGATATTCGCATCGGCACAATTTACCCCCGGCACTTTCAACCCCGCTCTCCCCTATAGGGTTTAAAAAGATATTTGAGTCTTTGAGTCTAATTCGGAGGAACAAGCTCAACAAATCAAGTCTTTTTCTTCCAAAATTTTAATTTGAAAAACCTAAAATGTATCACAAAAATTACTCGTAAATGATTGAAGTGCATCCGTAGCAAAGTGGATTTATAAGATGTCCTAGGTTCGATTTTGAGATTTTCTAAATTGGTCCTGGTCTGGCTGGTGAGAGGCCTCGGCCGTGGTTAGTTACCATTCTACCGACAAAGACGTACCGCAGTGATTAAGCGTTCCGGTACGATGTCGTGTAGAAACCAAAGGGATGTTGATATTATCCTACTCCTAACAAGTTAACCCGAATCAGTCTGAGATTGCATCATCATTTACCATCAGGTGTGATTGCAGTCAAGGTGTAATAAATAAAAAAAAATTCCTTAATAATTTCCGTGAGTGCTATACGTTTAAACGTAGTATTGTATGTTGTTACCATTAACATTGTTAACATGATCCCAATATCGTAGCGTTACGAAATGTTAACCTCAAACATTCAATGCCTCGCACTGTTTAGGTGAAACCGTGAAATCACACGGTGACTCACAGAGATCATCAAAAAATCACGAATACAGAAACATCGCCATATCAATGTCACCTACATCGACCTTGCTTATTTATAATATAAATTTTTCAAAACGTGTTCCTACTTCCTAGTCACTTTTGTCATCATCACCATCATAATCATCATTATCAGTCTATAAACGGCCCGATAGAGGGCCCGGCCACCCTCCTTATGAAAGAGGCGATATAGAGCGTAGACCCACCACGCACCTTCAATACGGGATAATGTTTCTTTTATCAACGATGACTATCAGCTGATGTTGATAATAATGACCGGGACCAACGCCTTACCTTGTTTTTGTCATCACGTGGTGCCATCCTCTGAACGAAGTCCAGCGGTCATTATGAAAAAAGCTTTCCTATTTTCTACAACTCTCCTTAGTTGTGGGTAATTCAATCCAGTTTACTCTCTTATTTGATATAGATTGTTTATGTTATAGAATGTCCTAAAGGAGATGGCCCACCACCCGTACGGGCACGTCTCAATGAAACATTTACTTTTGGGTTAGTAATCCTATCTAATTTAATAATAAATAGTACATTTGGCCCTAGATAGAGGGATTATTGCCTAATCAGTACCATAAACTCTTACTAAAATACCTGCCTAAAAGGTTGTTTTACTAAAAAATATTTTTATAGGTAATTTAACAAACACAAAGTGAAATAATTGTTTTATTGTCATACTTAACTTATCTTAACTACCGAAAACAAACTGTTATGAAGAAAAGTCATTTCTTTATACATTTTGTATGCGACTGTCGATATCAATTACGACTCAATTGGAATTAAAAATAATACCCTTTTTATAGGTTTATTTTAAAACCCCGCTAATTCTAACTTTTCTATTTATATATTAAAAAATTTTAAAGGTATTTTATTTCTAAGATAGTTTATTTTTTTAGGTCTCTAGGTGTTTTTCATTTTAAACCACCCTGAGGCGTTTCCTTTTACCATTCCCAAGCATAACGATGTCGATAATAGGTATAACTACATCGTATAAACAAGTTATTGGCAGATTTCATATTTTCACAACTCTCTCAATATGAGTATTAAATAAAAATCACCAACCAATTATTAAAAAAAATTATAGGTGTGAAACCATTATTTTAAATTTAGTGATTCGTTCATTAAATATAAAGCATTACAGTGCTAATGTTAATTATATTAGAGTCATGTCCATTAGTGGTTAATATATACAAGACTTTTATGATTGATAATTGATTACTCAGTACGTTTATATTCATAATTATTATTGTCACCATAGTCTCGCCATCAATTAACACATTGACTTTATAACTAAATCACTAAATACTCGAGATCTTTGACATCTTCGCCTAACAATATTTTTTACCCGTCAAAATCCATTAATTTCGTTAAGATCCATTAACAAGGACGAAATTTATTAACACTTATCGACGTATGAATACACAACTCTAACTATGCTAACTACCATATAATTAACCAAAAGGTACGTGTAGTTAAGTTGAGTTGAACCACAGTTTCTCAACAAAGCGCGCGGGTCGGAACGGCGACGTTGCTAGCGCGAGTTATTGAGTTGTAATGTACCTACTATCGAATATATAACATGTCACACTATATTGTACATTGAATATATGTCATGAAGAGCCGTCTCAATCAGGCTAACGTCGTTTTATTACAAGGACTCACGTCACACCAACGTCGCCATGCCATCCTGCCCCGTCCGCTTTGTCTAGCTAAGGTATATTGGTACATTCTAAAAAATATAGTTTCTACATTTCTACATTACCCAAAAATAATTTATAAGAACAAGATTATATTCTTGTTTTAGTTTCAAACTTTTAAAAGTATAATTTAATAGTCATAGTAGGTAGTATATAAAAAGAAAAACGTACTGATCTAAGTACAGTTGCATTTTATAACTACTTTTGAGTGCAAGAAGTGTGTTTAAGAAATTAAGGTTGAAGGGCGCAGGGCAGCGCATTGCAAAGCATGTGCCCTTAAAAGTTATGCTTTGTTATCCGATGTCCCAATATTGCTTATTCTTCCAAGTAATAAAGTAAACAAATTCACTGCACCTCAATCTCAGGTCCAACTTAGTTGCGCAAAATAACAATGGTGTCAATTAGTCGTATACCCTTTTCATCTTTATCTCTTCAATCTCTTTTAATTGTTTTTATGGCTGTCTGTTGAATAACTTAGTTAGTTTGTTATGCGCAAGGTGTGGAGATTAATTTGGGTTATGGCCAGTTTCTTAGCGATTTTTCTCATTTAGGTACCGATATAATGCAATTTATGTAATATGCATATACCAGTTTAATGATTTTCCATCGATATTTTGACAATAAAGTTAATCGATTGCAATAAAGACGACGGAATGTTTCAAAGAAATATTGTTATCCCATAAAAACATTTTCAAGTTAAATGTTGCCAAACTGAGAACATATTATGACTCGCATTTTCAGAGAGCGTCTCAGATCAGATATCATGTACCTAGAGTCAATCTTCTAACTCTACACGTCCTAACTCTACATTCTACAAGGCCTAACTTCACAATCTGTACATGTCAAAACATGTAGCTTGGCCATTCGCTATATTCAGATGGGCGTAAGCTGAAAACATCTACTGTTCATTACTTTTATGTTATACTTCCAAAGAATAGTTCTTGTTACCATTAACGCACGTGCGTTATGAAAAAGATGAAAAATCAAGCTCGTTGCACAGCATCTTACCTACTTAAGATAAATAAGTAGGATATTTAAAAAATAATTTAAAAAATATATATATCTACTTATAATAATCTTTATTTCAGGCATTGTAATAACCCATATACAAAAAATTTGAATTGAAAAACTATTACAAAAGATACAATTAAAATAGCAATAATAATTAATAAGATAATAATATTATTGTAATATAAAATCATTAAATCTACTAAAATTTTAAAATTTAAAACTAGGTAATTAAAGCATTTAAAAGCAAAATTTAAATTACATTTACTTCCGATTCGCACTGCGATGCTGCTTTAACCAGTGCCGGAAGAGATATCTATATATATATAAGAGATTTCCACCTATATATTGACTCATCACGATATGTCTGGAACCATAAGGCGTAGCGACTTGAAATTTGGTAGGAATATTCCTTTCGCGGATTAGAGGTCAGCTAAGAACGGATTTTACGAAATTCCACTCACAAGGGGGGTTGCGGGGGCGTTAATAATATATATAAGAAAGAATTTTAATTTCACGCGGACGAAGTCGTTGGCATCCGCTAGTATATTATAAAATTAGTAACAAATTTATAGAGTTTAGGGTTGTAAAGAAGTTTAATTTTTAGAAGTTTAATAATTAAGCATTTAATACTCGTAATTCGAGGTTGTAAGCAATCGGCTCACGATCAAGACAGAACAATGTGTTGTTCTTATGTTGTAAATTGGTAATATTGTAAAGAAGTTCGAGTTTCTGGAACCAGCATGAATAATAGTAAAGTTGCCTGAAGTTCATTAGAAATTAATGACCGCGACTAGTCTGCATGAATTTAGAATTTTCTTAACGCGAACTGTTTAGTTTTCCGATATAAAAAACTTTATGTGTTAAAAGGGTAAAATATAACCCATTCTTAATTCAAGCCACATCAAAGCGATGAAGTAGTAACGACGTGAAGGTGTAACAAACACACACAAACTGTCGCCAAACTTAATATGCCATAAAAAAGAAAAAAGACAAAGTACTTGTTCAATCATATTTTTGTGAATCGAAGTATTCTTTGGCTGTACTTTCACAGCAGTGCTCCACGCACACACGCGTGGTGCGCGTACGTCTGGCGATCATCGTTACATTGAAAGTTATTTACAATTACAAAACTACATTTTCGTTGTCGAATAGCGTGCAGGCATGCGCTATTCCATTGTCAATGTCGATGCGAACAGTGTGACCGTATTACGATACGAGTTAAGCACGTTACATAGTCCATCTTGCTGTACGGATATTCAAGGTCGCGCTACTGGTATGAAGACATTATGGGTGTATCAAATTCAGTAGCAGCGATTTAACGTTCCGGTACGATGTCGTGTTACTGAAGGAGGTGTGGCTTTTATCCTTCTTCTGAAAATTTTGCCCGCTTTTCTCGTAGATTGCATCATCAGTATTAGGTGTAAAATTGTAATCAAGGGCTAACTTGTAGCGATTGAAAAACAAAGCCTATTCGGGTACTACCTTCCTACCTACCTACCTTCCGTGCTGTCATTAAACAACATTACTGTTATTATGTAATACATGTATTTATGTTATTTTCCCAAGCTAAAATCCTTCAGCTTTAACAATAACTGTAAATTCACAGACAACAATAGTTATCCAGGTATTGTTTTCGGTGAAATTACAGGTACAAGTGGCATAACACGCGAAAACTGGCACAGGGATGCTCGTGTCGATTGCATGCTTATACCTCCAAGTGTTACTCTGTTATAGGCAATGCTTACTGACTATTTACCATAAAATGGGCTTTCAACTCAACGGCACCGTCAATATAGCTAAAAAAATAAATTACAAATAAGGCTGAAAATTTTTGTGCGTAAATGTTTGTAAAAAAAGATGGAAGCGTGTATCTTCAATCTTTGGTTATAAATACTTGTCCTTCAGATATTGCAGTCGATATGATGGAGACAGTAGTTGGTAGGTTTTAACGAGCTTAAATTATTAAACTTACAGAGTCTTTAGTTTCATATCATTCGAATTTCGATGACAGTTCTTCACCTATGGACGTATACGTATTTGTAAAGAATCCAGTTATATACCTATACTGAGCTTTAAAGAGTAAATTTGTTTCGTATTCAGAATTTTTTAGTGGGTCAAGGGTATTTTAAGAAAAATGATAATCATTTAACACTAATGTTATTCTTGTAACACGAACAATAGATATACCTATACTCGGAACATCCACTAGATAGTAGCAAAAAGTACCCACATAATTATTTAACAACTAATGGCTTTAATCAGGCATTTAAATCGACGTTTTTTCTCATATTATGAATCGAAAATGACCTTGACTGGAACGCAAGATCGAATGCAAGCTTGCTTTTGCACGTCGAAAAGCTAATTATTAACAAGTTATTTAATACATTACGAAATTTTTAATAGCGGCCTACTGTTACGTTTTCATAACATGTAACAGTGGAATTTACCGAAAATAAATTTAAATGTACTTAAATTAGTATTAATTATAGTTCTTATTGGGAAGTAAATTGAACCTAATAGACAAGATAGCGCAATTATTACGCTTCATCGCATACTATTTGTGCCAGGTATAAATGAACAACAAATGAAAAATTATAGAAAGTAAAAAAATATTTAAAAATGAAAAAATTATAGAAAAATACGGTGCAATATTTAATTCCATTTTTCCTCTAACTCAGAACGTAATTCTCAAAATATCGTTCAATTTGTCTCAATTCAGTTTAAAAAGAACAGACGAAATCGCAGACATACACTATTAAATTAATTACAATAATAAAATACATTTACCTACACAATTAAAAGAAATATTTTTTAATAAACAGGGAAGTTCGCTGGCTTATTTTTTATTGTCCATATCTGGTTCTAAAACAGGTTAATCTATAACAGAATATGCGGTTTACGGAAAATCGTATAAAGCGTATCAGAAGGTACAATTAAATGTTGTTTTTAATTGTAAGAATCGATATAAAAGGGCCTATCTACTCGTAATTATGCGGAAACTCGTATTAAACGCGACACAAGCAGGTTTTGTTTGTATGGTACAGGTATTTGTGATGTCGCAGATTTGTAAGTATGCTTGTTATACAATCGTTATTGTTCGATCTTTTACTTACATTTTGTTACGCATTTTAGGGATACCGCAGTATACGGGAAGCTTAAGCAGGAAAAATAACGCCACAACAATTGCTATAGCTCTTAAAGATGCCTAAATATGTATGTACTTTGTGGTGCTATAGATTAAATAATGTAATAATTAATAGACCAATACCTACTTGTTCTAAGCTTTAGAGACGCTATGTTGCCTAAGTTTAGAGCTGCAATTTGGTCCGTTAAAAAGTCAAAAAGGTCGATGATGATCATCAACCTTTTTAACAGCCTCCTATAGAACTGGACCTCCATTGTAGAGGAATGGAACTTAAATCCTCCACTCTGTTCAAATGCATTTGGCTGGCGTTATTAAATGTGCAATAGAAATCCAACAAAGAACTAAACTTTTGTAGCTACTTGAAAACCATTTTTCAATTCTACGTAGTAGAGAGTAGACAGATCAAAAACCAGAGGCTTTTCAGATTGTAGGTATCTACTATGAATTAATACTAATTATAACTTATAAATAACTTAAAAATATAAAATAAAATTGTATAAAAACATTAAATAGATAAGTAAATACTGAGTAAAAATTAAATTCATTAGCATTATTTTAGGTACAATTTAATGAGGCAAAAACTCTATTCATATTTTTTATTTCTACTTAATTATATGTAGGTAGGTATTTAATTCGTCTTATTATACAATACATACCTACTTTGTTTAAATCTTACGAGGGATAATTGAACTAACTTTCCTTATCATTAAAATTATTTAAATAATCCAAAGTAACTGCTGGGTTTTCTCCTATAATGACAATAATCTATTTCCAAACAATATCATAAAAACATACCACACTTACACAGAAACTCCTTCAAAAAGTAACTTAAAATTCGTTTAACCATTTTCCCTTTAGTTAACCTATGTGATGAAATACAAGTGTCACTGCACTTTCAATTAAATCAGTGGTATAGACTAGCGAGAATTCTAAAGTATTTAAGATATCGTAAACCTGATCTGAATTCAATATCAGTACCTTTATTTTTATACACAAAGCTTTCCCAATCATTTCAATGTATCTTTTAATGCTTGAATGTCACTGATCTTTCAATGAAATCATCATTCCTTAAGATCCTCGTGTGTAGCCTATTCCAGACATAGATTAACCTGAGCTGCATTTAATATTAGTTGGTACAACTTTGCTTAAACTAATATACCTAAATCACATTAAATAAAAAAATATACGAGATTTTGTATCATGAAATTGTATATTCCATACGGAATAGGAACATACATCTTCACCGCATACCTTTTAAGCGTATTAAATGTATTTTATTATGCTCTATACACTGAGTTACCAGGGACACCATTTGAATGTTAATACAACGGTCTTCCCCATACCATAATAAATTATAACATTTATAAGACATTTATTATTATGAAGAACTAATTTTTAGCCTTCTATGTTTTGGTTTTGTATAAAACCTTCTATTCGTTGCCTGGAATCTGCCTTCTCAACTATTGATAGAGTCACTTAGAACAAAACCTACTTGAAATAAACTAATTTCGAATTTGAATATTGTAAAGGCCTTATAGTGCTCCTCGTTACGGCTGAGTAGTTATATTAAAACAATAATCTGTCATAATGCAATAATCTGTCATAATGCCTAACCACAAAACAAAAAACCTAGGTCCTGCGTGCTTAACTTGCCTCATCTAGCATAAAAAGTATAGAATACAGGTGCCTGTCGTTTGAATAAAATTACAAAAAAATAATTATACTCAGGTCCCTATTCTACTAATATATTAATTATGCATGAAGGGAAAATACAAGTGTTTGATCTTAGACATACTACGGTGCTTCGCTGCAGAAATGCAAAATAATAACACACAAAAATTTACTTATAATTATTATTGACGGCCGAGTGGCGCAGTGGGTAGTGACCCTGCCTCTGCGTCCTAGGCTGTGGGTTCGATTCCCACGTCTGGAAAAATGTTTGTGTGATGAGCATGGATGTTTTCCAGTGTCTGAGTGTTTATCTATATATTATAAGTATTTATGTATAATATATATAAAAAAAAAATATTCATCAGTTATCATAGTACCCATAACACAAGCTACTTACGTGTACGCTTACTTTGGGGCTATATAGCGATGTGTGTAATTGTCCTATATTTATTTATTTATTTATTTATTATCTTTACTGATATGTCTGTTTACGACAAGACCCGAAATTTTACCGTGAAAAACAGATCTTCAGACTTCCCGAACGATTTTCATGAGTGTATAGAATAAACTGATCCTTCAACAATATTTACGGTTATTTTAATTCATTGCGAACCGAAAATATGGGGATAAAAACAGCTGCTCGCCAGGCGTTTGACATCGTATGTACCTACTAGAATCTACTTAATTAAAAAATAAACAAATTCAGAGTTTTATGAAATGTAACCAAAAATGTGTACCTATTGTACCTACGAACGGAAATTTAATAAATAACAAGTTTTTGCTATTACATTAAGTATAACTAAACAAAAAAATATAACACATCAAGTAATTCGTATTATGTCATTATGATATTATAACTGCGAGACCTTGTGTACATCCGGGATGAAAATATTTATAAAAATATTATACCTAATATATAGTGTTATCATTTTTTACTGGCTATCTTCGAAACCATTTTTACACCCATTTTTAGATAAGGCTTAATACCTAATTGACAAGAGAAAATATGAGAATATATACTCGTATCACACATTTTATCAATCAAAATCCCCTGCCGCGCCTGTCTGTCTATCGCTTCTTTTAAAGGATAGACATACAATTTTCCTGTTCTGTATTGTTATTAGGTTGCAATACACTGATATTCTCGCGGACGAAGTCGCGGGCATTCTTTTCTATAAATTTTATGAATTGATGCTAGTTCAACAAGATCGGTGTGGTGAAAATGGGGGTCATTGTCCCTTTTCTATCAAGGTAAATCTTCTCTAGAGATATCCAAGTTCACAGGGGTTGAACTCAGGAAATCAATTCTTCTCACCGCCTAGATGACTTACCGTGCATTGAGAGGCTGCAAGATCTCCAAGACCAGGCCTTCCCTACGCTTCCTAAGCTATATGAAACAACCATTATTAGGTGTTTACCCGACAAAGGGATTTTTTTTATTACAAGGGTGAAACTGCTATTCTGTTAGGGTTGAAAAGTAGTAATAGTGTACCCATATATTATGTCTTATAACTTTAAGTCAAATAAAGACCTCTTAAAATCCCCCTTAGAATACTATGGACACATTAGCTTTGCATGCGTAAATACTTCGCTTGCTTTAAAATTGTTAATCTACCTACTAATCTATGTACTCAGAGAAAAACAGTATACAAGTCTATACATAAAATAAAATTGGTGTATGTTTGTAATATTAAAATAACCGTTATTTTACATGCATGTGAATTTATATGCCTGTTTGTTCCGGCTAATCTCTGAAAGTACCAGTTGGTTTGTAAAAAAACCTTTTGTATATAATAGCTAGACCCATGATGAGTGACACAGGGTAATTCGTATACATGTCAGATTAAAGGATTATGGTTTCATTTGTTTCACAACTCTTTCAAGAATGTTTATAAACGAACGTCTGTGCTTGAGTAACACGTTCTAAGCCTTAATTTGTCAAACGTTAATCGCGTGCATCTATTATATTTATCGCTTATATAATCAAACACCAAACATAAACTAATTTATATAGTAGGTTTGGGTATCGTTTCGACATAGAAATGTAATGTAAAATCATGCCCTTTCGCATTTACCTCATGACGTTACTATGCCAAATCATTCACTTATGTATAAATCAGTCACAAAACAACTTCCGTAGGCATGAGATGTGTCCAAAGAGATAATATCTTGAGTAGACAAAACATATCGGCGCCCAAATCGGAAATATATCTCTTTCGTCTAACTCAACGAAAAAGAAAGCGATTGCGTGCTAGTGAGCGATCGTATGTCTATTTGTCTAGATGATAAACCTCTTAGCGCGCATCTTAGACCTGAAGTGACATATCAAACTGAACATGATTCGGATAAGCAAAGCAAAATATCAAACAACAATGCAACTAAGTGTGTAAATCAATTAACTTACTCGTGCTTACTAACTTAGGTACTAACTACGTTAAACACTAGTTCACACATTAGTTAAGCAAGGTTAAACTTAAGTTCATTGTATAAAAAATACAATAAGAAAAAGCAAGTCATCTAATTTAATAAGGTAGAAACTTTTCACCTGCATTGTGCCCTTTTGCAACAATTACTATTATAATTTTACTAGTGGACGCCTGCGACACCGTCCGCAAAAATTAGTCTTTTTCAGATAAATTTTTCTTTGCAACTAATTTTTCTTAAGGCTAATGTTAAGATGCACTGGAATTATCCGTCCAAATAATTAGCGTGGATAGACAGACAAACAGAAACTAATTTCGAATTTATAGGTTTTAAGTATTCTGATACTCTTCGATGTAGAGACAGATATGATCTTTTTTACAGTACCGATAAACATGTTACCTATAACTACAGAATCTATAACGCCTATGTAACCTGCTTACAGGTTTAATTTTTTATAATTCTAGGTGTGAAAAGTAACAGACAGACAAACCTACTAACACTTATAACATTAAGTATGGCTGTGAAATAACAACTCTATAATAATTATGTATAGGTACCTACTTTGGTATATCATGTGTTTTGGAGGTGAGAGAAATTCAACGAAGTGTGACAACATAATAGGTACCCATGTGAGTAAGCGAAAGACGGCGATGATACATTACTTAATGTAAAATTTGTACTTAAATCTAAACTAAAATATTCATTAAAATCGGTTCAGTGGTTTAGCCGTAAAAAGGGTATCCCTACCCGACAGTCGGACAGGTAAAGATATACTTTCGCATTTATAATAAATAATTTAAATGCAAATTCTTTATGTAAAGGTAGATTCCACGTTTTGGAGAGAAGAGGAACTCAATAAAGTAATTAAATTTAATAAAATTTCAAAGTATCCATTACGCAAACAAGCGAAGAGGGGAAACAAGCGATGAATCCTATACATTACTTGAATTTATATTTGGACTTAAACTAAAGTAACTATATTTGAGCCATAAAAATGAAAGAAGAAGAATAAATCATTCTTGAAAATCTGACACCGTTTTTAGTTACGATAAATAAGGACAAAGATAATACTCATCCGCTTTTACATATCGGTCCTTTGTTTACGTTTATTCTATTGATGCACGTTATTAAAACTCATTCTCTCATTACTCTTAAAGCAGTACGATCTCTAGCTAGAGAAACTAGAGAAAATATTAACCTAGTTGAAAATTAAAATAGCAAAATATTTGGCACCAGTGGTTATATTAAGTTACCTAAGTATGAACACCTGAGTCAAGGCTCGTTTCCATTTTTTGTGTAACATAGTAAGGGCCTTTATAATTTACACCGCCGTTTGTAAATAACTTAACGACAGATATTAAGTTTACAGACGTTACTTATTTACGATTACGTATAGGTACTTATTGCTACAACGTCTGTTCATAGTAAATACTTAATTTAACAAATAGTGACAAATAGTGTTGTTACTGATAAAAAATAAATACCAAGAGTCAAAGTCAGACAGAGAAAGATCAATAAAATAACACTATACTATGATGCGACGAGCCAGATGTACGGAAAAGCCAAGGAGACGACATTTTTCTATGTTTATTCAACAACGAAATAAACTACAAACCTCGATTATAAATTCGGCATTCGTTTTTTATTGCACACTAAAAAAGGAGAACAAACCAGTTAAATTTAGCATAAGAAAACTTATTTTTTAGACAACAAAGAAGTTTAAAATAGTGTATAATTTAAAAAAAATTCTATTTTAACTAAGTTCTATATTTTAATCACATAATACTCAAAAAAAAATATACGTGTCGAATTGAGAACCTCCTCCGTTTTTTTTCGTAGGTTAAAAAAGGGTTTCACTAGATATACTCGACTTAGATAGGTAAAATTTCAATAGTTGTATCTAGAATAGCTTTTTGTACAAGAGCTCGTACGACGAGCTGTATTCTGATTTAAAGGTTATGGGTTCCAGTGTAATTACAACATCCACCACATGATGCTTAACAGGTGAGACCTACACCTCATGATGATGTATACAGGGTATCACTTGTAGGACGCGTTCCAATTCCAGGCGTAAACAGTTACGCTTGCTCTGTTTGTAAGCGATGCTTTTCCATTTACCATCAAGATAGCAAACTGCTTGCTTCGTAAATTATAAGGTACTATAACTTTCATTATAAACCATAGTTGTAATAAAATTAAAAATTTCGGCACTTTTATGGGAAACGTCTTGCAGACGTGAAGATTTCTTTAGAACTTGTAAGTGCCGTACCGTGGTTCGCACCGAATAGGTACGCGGTTCAATATTACGCAACCAGACGTGCAGCCAATGACCCACTTAGAAGATTACTTAGCTAACGATAATAAAAGTATATCAATACAGAACAAATATATACATGGGAACGACCTATTTGCTTTTGTCCTCTAATATTGTTATTGTTTAAACGAATAGTCTTATGAATGTCGCAATTCACGCATTCTCGTTATGTCACAACATTCTCGCAAAACAACCGCGGCAAATGATTTCACTGAGCCATCTGATAACCTACAATCGACTATCGACCCCGCTTACCTAGAAACAAAAATATTATTACATTTTTAACACGCTTTTAATTACTTCATCTGCACATTGTAGGCATGTAATAGGATCCTTGAATTGCCGCCCACTTCTAAACGTCTGATAATTTAGAATTTTACACACGTATCATCAATGTATTTGCTGGACTTTTTGTCGTCGTGGACATCAGCTCTATAAGCTAAAGATTATTGAAAAATTTGCATAATTTGAACAATGTCTTGCGAGGTGAGACTGTTATCTAGAAAGCATTTTTTACTCATTTAATTATTGAAATAAACATTAAGATATCCTTAAGTATGTATCAAACAATGACTGTATCGTGATAGATAATCTATAAGTGAGCTTGTAATTTCCTATCTATCTATTATCTAATCGTATTGTAAGTATTGACCAATGAGTAACAAAAATAAACGAATTATGCTGACAAGTAAGACGTGAATAAATGCTTTTTCCACATTTTATAACGATCGCTCGATGTAGGTGATACTGCACGTAACATTTGATAAAAACGAAGATAGTGATTATGACATTTATTTATGGTTCTAGATAATTCTGCCGCAAGATCGTAAGACATTGATGTCCCAGACGGAGACCTCTTCTCATATTAGCAGAAGGGATCGAGGAAATGCAGAATTCTTGGCACCATTCATGACTTCTGAGTTTCCTAATAAACTACACAGTCACTCTCTATCAGATGCACTGCAGTCAAACTCTCTAATCAAAAATATATCAAAAGCAAAATAAACATTATAACGTGACTAACAAAATAAAATATGTCGGCAATGTAAATATAACAAATTTGTCAAGTAAATTTCAATAAGTACTATCAAAGATAAAATCATCAGTACCTAGATATCGTTGCTTGCTTGATAATTTTTATCGCTGGCATTTATCAGTTTATCTATACGTAGACGCGACAGCATGAAAGTGAGAAAATGTTATCAGGTGCAGTTTAGTGGGTCAATGGAAATCGAAATCATGAAATGGAAGAGTTTAAAGTTACAAATTAACGTGTATTACAGTTTTTTACGTCAAACGTATCATTTGGTACGTTGTATAAAAAGAAAATGTTTACATAATATTAATAAGTCTTTTGTAGGTATATATGATTATTAAAATGTTGGACAGAATTGGATAAAATTTTGTGTGTATTTCTTATAGGCATTTCGATATCGTTTTCATGAAAAAAAAACAGTTATGCTAAAATCAGAAATGGACAAATGACACGTCTGTATGGTTCGCAAATATTATATAGAATTTAATAAGAAAGATTTATCATCTTATAATAAACTCGGCGTTATTATTTCTAAGTGTTTCCACATGAACATTAATATTTAATTAATTTTTCCACTGCGTTCATTAATAGAGTTAGGTAGTTATACAAGCTCATATTCCATTATTATTTCAATAATTATGCAACGTTTTTATATATAAAGATCGTATATCGTTGTATTTACATCTTTTATTCCACGAGATGAATAATATAATATATTCAGAAAATGCACATAAGTTTTTTACATTAATTTTCTCGGTAGATTAGTTTTCCGAACGGATGGTAGGTCTAGTTAGACTTTCATTTATTTATTTACTTTTCTAAATTTTTAACAATGCTTTTAAAAATTATAAAAAAAAATCGAACGGATGTTTCATCATTTTCAAATTACTATCATTTATTTATGTACAATTATTTTTAAAATTTTTAACAATGCTTATAAAATTAAAAAAAAAAACACTATTAAAAATTTATAAAAAAATCCAATCCGCCTGCAGCGGGGCTCGGGGCTCCAAGCAACCGGTGGTCAGGGCTCCAGAGTGAAGAACCTCCTCACAATACGCGCCGTTTCAAGAATTAGTGCCTTCTGTATCCGACCCTTGATCCAACAATTAAGCGAAAGCTTTTTAAGATGTTCGTCAAAGCTTTTCGCTTGTTCGTCAAAGCTTTTCGCTTATCATTATTATTATAAAACCTTTTCGTGTATTTTTTTCATCATTGAGACATAGAGGAAATATCGTGGATAAGATAGGCCAAGTGGCCTCCAGAGGTTATGTCTGTATCATACTGGTTAAACACCTAATTATACACACCAGTCATACTTACCAATAGATAGTATAGCATACGGCTTAATGAATGTAAATCCTAACTAATATTATAAATGCCAAAGTAACTCTGTCTGTCTGTCTGTCTTGCTTTCACTATACAACTACTGAACCGATTTAAATGAAATTTGGTACACAGTAAGACTAGAGCCTGAAAAAGGACATAGGCTACTTTTAATTGCGAAAAAAGGGTTGTAAGGGGTTAAAGGGGGGATGAAATGTTGTATGAAAGTATCGTCATTTTGAAAGCTATTTCTTAGGCAGTTGATTAGATATTAATAAGTATGACATTCAAAGCTTAGAAAAATTAGGCTGCCGTAAAAACTAATTCCACGCGGACGAAGTCGCGGGCAAAAGCTAGTAAGTATTATAAAGTTAAAGAAACTGTTTGGCTGAATGCGCTAATCTCAGGAACTGCTGGTTCAAGTTGAAATATTCAGCAGTTTACAGCAATTGTATGTACCTATATACTTGCTACTATATGCATTATATGGAGCCAAAGCATTACTCTTACTAATCAAAATTTACCGAACAATGTGATATGCCTACCTACCTATTTTGTTATTTGGTTATTCATCCATTTGGCTGTCGGCTCAATTTTATATGTTCTGCCAACAAACACGTGGTGTGTTCAATCTTATCTTATTATTATTTAATACATACTTTGTGACATTATGTACTTAAAACAGGAGGAAATAGAGTTCAATTTCCCACGACCATTATGTTACCTGCCGGATATGATTTAAGTTTTCAGAGGGTTTTAACAATGAACTATTTTAGAACTGACTGTGTATTTCCTTGTACAAAAAGCCCTTATATAGGGACGTATTACATAATGTATGTAAATATTAATTACTATAATATATAGTCTACAAATTGAATACCTATATCTGCATATACAGGACAAAAAACTGATCGTACTTAATATAATAATTAATTCCATTTCAAAAGACTTTTTATGTAGTAAGTTTTAAAACAGAACGATGCGTATCAACCACTCACAGGCAGCACGGAGTCTAGATTTTGCTGGTGTTACACACCGTACCTAAGAAAGGTTGATCACAGTCACTACCATCAACATTATAATTATAGTGATCGTTAAATAATCAAAGCCCGCCAATCCGCATTGAAACAGCATGGTGGGTATAAACACCGTATCCCCTATCCTATATATATAGAAGCCTGTATTTGGCCGTTACTAGACTGATATTGATGATGATGACATCCTATTACTATTATAAAGGCGAAAGTTTGTATGGATGTTTGTTACTCTTTCACGTAAAAACTACTGAATGGATTTGAATGAAACTTTACCACAATATAGCTTATACATCAGAATAACACATAGGCTACATTTTATACCGAAATTCCCACGGGAACGAGAACTACGCGGGTGAAACCGCGGGCGTCCTCTAGTATGACATAAATAGGTAGCACTGGAGATGGTATATACAAGTAAATAGGAATATCCCGTATATGATTTAACTATAAATTGTCATTGGCC
Organism: Mycalesis mineus; assembly: GCA_034621355.1. Taxonomy (NCBI): domain Eukaryota; kingdom Metazoa; phylum Arthropoda; class Insecta; order Lepidoptera; family Nymphalidae; genus Mycalesis; species Mycalesis mineus. The sequence continues at coordinate 6,745,693 of CM067887.1, read as the reverse complement.
ATCGAGATTACACGTAACTGTGAAACAATGATCAACGTCATCAACAATATACATACCTGAGTCTCTACCAGTGTAACAATATAGAATAAAGATCTCAAACTTTATTGTTATGTCTTTGGTAATTTGGTAATACCAAACACATCTATAACACATATTAACGAATTACAAATAGACACTTTTATTTAATAAACGACCCTTCGGAGTTGGAATGTACCTACGAGTATCTCTTAATCTCGTGTAAGTTCCAATATTCTAATGTAAATATATGTAAATAATAAATCAAATCATGTAGCGAACATTATTATAAACTATACAAATACGAAAGTAGTTTTGCAAGTAGATAGATAAGTCACTGATATCATTCAAATAAGTAGATATATTTATACATACTGTTAGTATTCAATGTCTGTTTGTTTTTTTCTGCGGTTGAATAGGTATTTCCAATTCAAGTAAAACTAATAAATAGTCTGCGAGAACTTATATAAAATGACTATTGCTTAGAATTTTTGGCTGGTGGGAGGTTTTCGTCGTGGCTTGTTACCACCGACAAAGACGTATCGCCAAGCGATTTAGCGTTTCGGTACGATGTCGTGTAGAAACCGAAAGGGGTGTGGATTTTCGTCCCACTTAACATCAGGTGTGATAGTAGTCAAGGGTCAACTTGTAGTCGATAAAAAAAAACATTTTGTCTAGCGGTTTCACACGCGTAGTTCCCGTTCCCGCGGGAATAAATTAGTAAATTAGTTTGACGTAATTATTTCCTGTATACTTATTGGTCTCCACTTCACCAGTATTTCCACGAATGCGCGACATTATAAATTAACCTATGTCACTCTTCATGAGTCTGGTTATCAAATAGGTACAAAAGCGTTTTAACAACCCCATTCCAGAAATTAGCTGAAACAAACAGACAAGCAGACAAAATATATTTATTCATATGCATAGCAGAAAGCTTAATATGAAACTACTAACCGATAGTTTAACTTTATTTATGTGTATAGACAACAAACGTGCGAAGCCTGGGCAAGATACTAAGTATTAATCGCTAGTCTACAATAAGTAATTTATATCAGTCAAATGTGTCAAGTACAACGCACGACCTTTACTTACGATATGCAGGTCATTCATCCATTTCCCTGCAAAATAGTAAAGGACGGTAACTGACCTCTGTTTATTTTATACACTGACTCATTGTTGCTACTCTGAATGAATTAACTTCCGATTTAAAATGTTACATGTATATTAATTTATAAATATGTTATAACAGTTCGTCGTCACTCGTCACCATAACACCTAAAACGCCTACTTGGCTATTTCCTAATTCGGTTGCTATGAGTATGTATGTAAAAACTGTCATTCGTCCAGAAATGCCGAGCAAAATGATTCGCCCAGAGTTGAGAAGTTGGTAGTGTTAGGATACAAAAGTAATCACTGCCAATCGTATGCAGCGTGGATAACCGCGGAGGTTGCTTAACACAATGAGCTATACTTACTAATAGGATTCGGCTTAAAGAATTTAAATAAGTATTATAAAGTTAAAGAAAGTGTTTGGCTGAATGCGCTAATTTCAGGAACTCGGTCATTATTTTTAAGCAATTGTATGTATATACTGTTAATGTGGATACAAAAAAATTTACCGAATATGCCTACCTACCTATTTTGTTATTTGGTTAATCAGCGCCTGCCAACTCGTATGCAGCGTGGTAAGTTTCTAAGCTCAATATCCCCTCTCCTGGAAGGAGAACCTGGTCCTGTAGATGCCAAAATAGACGTTAATGCTCTCAACAAAGTCAAACATTTCTATCTCAAACTTGGCAACCCCCTTTAAATAATTGTGGTGAATCTAAACTTTGAATCTCCCTCTCTTATGAGACTAGTACTACAGGTAGAGAGACAGTAGAGCCGCTGTCTTAGAAAGTGACATATCTAATAGGATGATGATTACGAAGTAAATTAAATCGAGTATAAAAACACGTAACTTTATTTATGTACACATAAGTAAAAGAATAACGAACGTCCATCGATTAAATCAATAGATCGTGGGTAGAGCATAACATTCGGTGATTTCCTATTTCGGTACCTACGTAATAAACAGCTGAGAGCTCTACCTGTACATTATCGAGGTCAAGTTTAAATCTGAGTCATGAGACTTTTTCGAAACTATTACATATAACTAGTGTACCTACCTTCCTTACAGTATAGATACAGTGACAATCAGAGGGTAATATTCTTTTTATAAATTATCTGTTGTAGTCCGAGGTATAAATAAATAACTGTCAGGTGGGGGCTAAGCTAACAGCTAGATTATAATTTTATGTACCTACTTATACATTTTTAATTTTATCTTTTCAGATAACTACTTTTATGCTCAACTGTGAAGTGACTAACTGCCTCAAAACGGATAAATAAGGTTAGTAATGAGCTAAATTACTACACACTACAATTTAATCTATAAACACACCTATCGACTTTTGTAAAACCTTCGACTCGAGACGACAAAAGCAGAATATAAAACCCACATATTTTATACTATGACGTCATGTTTACATATTTTTAGGTATTTAATACAGATTCCTATTTTCATCATGTAACACAGTTCATTAATATTAGAATACAGAATATAAGTACCTAAATAAGGTATGCAAAATGCAAAGATACCTTTTTCAGAATGTAGATCCTATGCTAGATGATAAACTTTTGGCAGTTCCAGCTATAAATCAAAATGTATAATTTATTTTTGTTTCTCTTATCAGTCTATGATTCGTAATTCGTAAATAATATTTACATATGACAAAGAAAACAAATCGTTTTATATTTAAGAAAATCTTTTTTTATGCGTAAATAAAACCTTGACCTCATTATCTTATTATGAAATGACCTATTAAGGTCAAGGTTTAATAAGTTGTACAGGAGAATAACGTGGTGCTTAATTGCGCCATCTATCATTAGTTTTTGTTTTACTTACTGTATAAATCGGTCAGTAACACGGTTGACAACATGACTATTTTATCTGTGGGCACGCCGCATATGCCTTAGTATCCAGGGCCGTAAATAAATTTTAAAAAATGAGCCTGCACACTTGACACTTGTATTGACATGAACAGACAGTTGACAAGTGACGTTTAAATCGCGAGGGGTATTTTTACAAGTAGCAGATAAAATTATAATCTAGTCTTCGTTTAAGTAACCTATTTCAAGATTTTATGAAATAAACTAGCATACGTTTTATAAGACGTCGCAAAGTAAAGTGTATTTATCGTAGTTTAAATATGAACTGATAATATTAATAGGTGTGTTTCGTATGTACTTCTTGTCACTGTCCCCTAAACAGGTACCTACCGCGATGTTATCTCATCCCGCCGTGAAGTAATATATATTCCTGTGCCATTGAATCATTAATTTTTATTTATTTTCAGAGAATAAAATGGCACTAATTCTCCAATATATAAATGATATGAACACATTTATGGACAAATATGGAGGTAAGTCCCTACACAACAATATTTGAACAAAACTCTAGTTAGTACTTGGTTTCACATGCAAAAAAAATAAACTGAATACTTTTTAATTTTTCACATTTTGTAAAATTAGGTTATATTGCCCTAACTTGTTATAACATAAAACTGCTTTTCTTAATTTTTATACATAGTATTGATGATGGAAATTCAATTATTCTCTAGGGATAATTTAACATGATTTAAATCATGTTACTTGTTACTTACTTTCCAGAAAAAAATATTTGTTTCATATTATGGTTGGCACCAATAATTATTATTTTACTTTAAAATATATTTTTATAATTATAAACTAGAGTTACCAAAATTATGAACATATTATGAAGAAAAATGTTTCCTTTCAGATCCTCGGACAAATCCATGGCCCCTTATGAGTTCACCTTTACCTACATTATTAATATGTTTAAGTTATATTTATCTAGTCAAGGTAATTATATACTTTTTAAAAATAAAATATTAAAATTAAAAATAAAAATAATTATTTAAATAAAGTTTAAAAAATCTTACTTTGGTTATATTATCTGGACCCTTTGTAATCTGGCACATACTTTGTATTTTCAGTTCAGTGTCAAACTATGGTCGAATTTGTTGAATTATAGAATACTAACTAAGACTTCCTATAATCCAGAATTTAATGCATAAGAGCACCTGATAATCTGGCAAATTATTATAGATCAATAACATTGTTCAATCATCAATTACTTAATTTGTAAAATTAATTTCAAGAAATTTCCCAAAATAATAAATTTTTTGCGCAAAGGATTATTATTAGCCTGGCTATCCAACGCGGAAATGCAGCCAGTATTCTTGCCACCATTCCACGTGGGCATGATTTGTATAGTTATTAAGATAAGTTAGCTTAAGTTCCTTATTGTATTCTTTCTCAGTTTATAAAAATATAATATTTCTAAAAAAAAAAAACTAGTATTTAAAAAAACAAAATAATATCTATGTATTCAAAAGTGTTATGGATGTCAGATTACAAGGGGTACCTGGTTACTAGTTGTTTACTGTATTTTTCAAATAATTTTATCTTATAAGTTTTAAAATAGATTGCATTCTATTTTGGCAAGACACTGTGGCTTTGGAATGTGTCTAAAATTAAGTAAAAGTCAGTACAACAGAAATTGATATTTAAATTACCTGATTACAGTGATGATATAGGGAGAGTATATGACATCAAAACGTATTAAAGTTTCACAGCCCCGAGGGGTCCCCTGGCAACCGTCAGGCAAATAATGACAGCTGTCATTATAGCTCCGTCGCTACCCGGGTAGCCGCGGGCCTCAAAGAAGGTTTGAATGTCAGGCCCACAGGGGTTAAACAACAATTGTATAGTAACCACTCACAGACAGATGATGATACCTTTACAAGCAATAATCATATTTCCGGTCACTGACAGTTTTAATTACACCCACACACACACAAAACTCTTGTTACACCTTATTACTGCAACCAAAGTCACTGTCCTTATACATATTATAAAAAAAGTGTCCCGTTGCATACATCTGTCTGTTCGCAATAATTTGTTATGGTTTTATGTAAATTGGATGAAACATGATGGTAAAGTCTTGTCTGTAGGTGCATCTCACTATTGTAACCAAAGCCACCGTCTTGCCAAAGTATAAAACATCTATACTTGTCTCCAAGCTTAAACGCAGAACTGGGTTATTTTTCTAACTTGGTGGTTATTTTAATAAATAAAAGTACTGAGCCTCTTTGACATTATTATCGTCTGGTATGGCAAAGCATCTTCTGGTTGGTAAAAGCTACCATACATGAGGAGTTTTGCCTTCAGTTTTACCTGATATGATACAAATCTGTACCGTGTATGGATATTCTGACCTGACAATCTGTGAACATATGGCGACCGGAGTGACTGAAGCAATTACAGTGAACAAGAATTAACTGATGTGATCGTATTGTATATGTGCACACAGTCAGGGTGAATTGACTCAAGTTCATCGATTCAGTTTGGCTTATAAAGTATGTTAGCCTTAACAACTATAATTTGTATTATTAAATTTTAATAAATATCTCTACCAGTTTACAGCTATGTATTTGATAGTATGTTTTATTTTTCAGTTTTATGGACCCCGTTTTATGGAATCAAGAAAACCCTATGAATTAAAGAATTTATTAGTAATATACAACTTCTTGCAAGTAGTGTTCAGTGCATGGCTATTCTATGAGGTGAGTTCTCTTTCTTTGACTAAACATCAGTCTATTTTCAGGTCACTGTAAAATGCTCCAGTTTTATGTGACCATATTTTACTGCCCTTTACAATTATTTTATTTTTTCGCTAGACATGGATCTCAAATGTTTTAAAAAAAATATATAATTTGTATTATTTTACAGGATTCAAATATATTTTTTTATTTCGAATTTTTACTGTCAATATTATTTACTAATGTTTATGACATAAAGTATAATTCAATAATTATTAATTGTACCTACAATTAATATTGCATACAAGGCAAGGGCTAATTAGATCAATAGACTTTAGTATTAGGTAAACCAACTGTTGAAATGATTAACTTTTATAATGTATATTATATATGTATAGGTAGAACTCTTTGACAGATCTTAGTTTGCTTCAGTGTCCTACTGGCATTATTGCTCGAATAACAATAAGTTGGTAGGACGTATGTAAGTATATTTGTGTCTCTTTCACGCAAAAATTACTAAGTGGATTTTGATGAAACTTACAATAATACAGCTTATAGAGCAGAATAACACATAGGCTACTTTTTATCTTGAACTTTTAATGGGAACGGGAAACTACGCGAGAAACCACGGGCGTGGTCTAGTAAGGTAAATATATTGGTCGTGGCTTATTTAAAACTACCTCTTAGCCCAGGTCTGAATCTCATAGAAAACGCCTTTACAGGTATAAACCTGCGTTTTCGAGCGCTCGTTCTCGAATTTTTAAAAGACGGCAGACGCTAAAACTCACGATTATGCTGCCGCCATTTCTTTACAAAGCTTTAAAAAGAATTCAAATTCATGTCTGTTAATTTGAATCATTTATTTCAAGTAGTTTTAGTTTGATGTGTCTAGTAGCTCCACTATGATAATTAATTTTTTTTTATTTTTATTAGTACGCTATTTTTGAAGATAAATAGTACTAATGTTAGACTTGAATTGCACGTAAAGGAATGACTTTAAACGTTTGCCTAAAAACACACAGTACTTGCGTCTTGTGCAAGTAATGTGGCCGGTTAACATTTTAAACCTGATTTGACATAAGTTCGGAATATTTTGCAAATCTTACATGCGTACTTGCTTAAGAAAATATTGTTAAATATTTTATGACGACCAGTTTTTAATGGAGCTTCATATGGACAAAAGTCATTAGAAATATTACGAAAGGATTGATATATTGAGCAGTTTTATGTTGGCTGCTATTGCTGTCGGGACAATTTCATATTCTTTCTGGACAGCCGCCAAACAGCTTTGGAAGGCATTTTGGCTTGACGGCTTATACTTACATATCTTGTGAGTTCCGAAATATGCAGATTCCTTTATTAAATGGACGCTTTATCTTTACCAAAGGGCGTGTGATTTGTACATGTCAATTATAGGCTGATTTATGGCCGAGATTCCTTTAGAACCTTTTAGACGCGTCTATTACCAGTATAGTATTTGACGACCTCCGTGGCGCAGTGGTATGCGTGGTGGATTCATAAGACGGAGGTCCTGGGTTCGATTCCGGGTGGGGCAGATTGAGATTTTTCTTAATTTGTCTTGGTCTGGCTGGTGGGAGGCTTACGCCGTGGCTAGTTACCACCCTACCGACAAAGACGTACCGTCAAGCGACTTAGCATTCCGGTACGATGTCGTGTAAAAACCGATAGGAGTGTGGATATCATCGTACTCCTAACAAGTTAGCCCGCTTCCATCTTAGACTGCATCATCACTTAACATCAGGTGTGATAGCAGTCAAGGGCCAACTTGTAGTCGATAAAAAAAAAAAATAGTGAACTTTAGTTATGTGAAAAAACAAATTAGTAATTAACTTTGTTTTAAAACTATTTTCTCTTACGATAAATTGGCTAATTATTACCTACTTAATATGATATAAAAATTATAATATACGTAGATTAATATGCATTGTCCATGCTAATATGTCTAGGGAAATAGCTCGTAGGCTATACGACGTAAGATTTCCGACGAGGTAAGCGGGAAAAAGGAAATAATACCAATGAATACCACTCATGGCTTGTACGTCCGCTTTATTAGTGTCTACGCGTAACACTACTCCATTGCAAACGTCCTTATTAGTTAGTTTAGATGCGTTGAAGGTTTTGAGAAAAAATAAAGCAATTACAGATTTACATGTGTTGTATGTACGTTATTAAAGAAAACTTTGTCTTTTCTATTAATTTATTTGGAAACTGGAGCAATATAATAGATACCTACCATTCGTTATCGCAGCGATACGTTAAACTGATCAAAAGCTACTATAGGACTTTTTTGATCAGTTGAAAGGATGAAATTGATACTGCACTTCAGCCTTTTAAAAGTAGGTATTGGAGCTGTTTCGTAGGCTTGCAAAAAGTCATTAATTAAAAAAAAATATGACTATTTTATTTCTTGTCCGTTATGTATGCGTGCCTACAGTTGTCGATGAAATCACAGTCACGATTATCATGTATGGTTTAGGTTGACGAATGTTTTTGACGGAGTACTAACACGACTAAGATGCGTGACGTATACGTGACGACCAAAAATAGCAAAGTAATTTCTTTCAATTCGATGGAACGAAAGAGGGCAGTAATATGTACTATTTAATTCGTAGGCTGCAGGTGATGGTCTATTAGGATAGCTTATTACCACTTGATATCAAAATTGTATCTATTAATATTAATTAATACTAATAGTACTATAGTAGTATATAATTTTTACATACGAAGAAAATTTGAATTAATGAATTCAATATGGTGAAGAGTTTTAATTTAGCTGTAATAATTGAGCACTTTTATATATAATGTACCCAGAGCTTGATGGGCGGATGGCTGAATCATTACAGTTTACGATGCCAACCCGTGGACTACTCTGACAGTCCTATTGCCAATAGAGTAAGTCGACAATGACACCTGCTCCAACAAAGATCAGACTAACATCACTGTACATAGACATCATTTCTTTCAGGAACGTGTAAATAGATATTTTATAGGGTGAAAGTGGTATTTATACAAATAAGAACCGTTTACATATTAAGTACCTACCAATTAAACTAACTATCGTCAATGCATATGTGTTGTAAAAAAGGTAATTAAGTAAAGGACGATAAGAGCAACCCATTTTACGATAGCGTGATAAATTCACAATTTTGGGTGCAGCTTAGCACTGGATTCGTGTGATAACGTTATCAAACGCATGATCGTATTAAACATTTCGGGGCCTTTGCCCTTCGCGTTTTACACGAGACATATGCATTGACTTAAAAATTTACTATTAAGCATAAACCGTCCACCATAGGATCCTGGCGCAATATGAACTTTTGTCATAGTGACTTTAGCATGCGCCTAATGCTTTTTTTAAAAACGCACTCGTTTTGTTACGAAATTCGCTGAGGAACCAAAAAATCACCCAGTGTGATCTCAGTAGCAATGTACAGATTACGCGAAGATGTATGAATTCTCGCATGCTGTATCGGAGGAATACGAAGAAGTCAGTTTATCCAAATATTGACATACAGTGCATAAGCCATCCTTGTTTGCATTGCGATGTTTTTGTGACTTGGTAGTTTAAGTTTTGACATTGCCTCTATCTCTGTATATCTAAAGTTCCGTGTTAAACCCGTAGATTGATGCGAATTCGAAGTCACACTGTCGTGTTATAAAAACATCGTCACAGAAGAGCTCTAGATGCTAACAAAAAAAGGAGTGAGAGCATTTTCTAATATTAAAAGTGGTTTAACTTGGAGTCAATAAGTCACTATGGCAAAAAATCATATTGAGCAGGGATACGAGTTATCGGTATGTGGTAATTAACCGATAGTACGTGTGCGACGACTTACGGCGCCTCGCTATGCCAGTATACGAGTAACACAGGGCCAGGTGTCGGCATATTGTTTCAGATCGGGGCCGCGGGCTGGTTCACAGGCAGGTATAGCTTTCAGTGTCAACCCGTCGACCACTCGAAAAGTCCACAGACAATGAGGGTGAATTATCAAAACACTTTAATTGAACCCTTGCCGTGTCGTCTACTCACAGTTCTATCGCAAATGTTCACATTCACACACATTGTCACTGACATAAACACTAAAACGTATGCTGTCTATGACTGTTCATTTGATACCGAACACATCTGTTTACGAAATATTTTGTTTAATTACCCTTACGAGAGAACTAGAAATGTCCCATCACTAATGAAATAGATGAACAGTCTTTTGTTTAAATAATAATTAATAAACAATCGTTTTTATCACAGAAGGTCCTCCTACATACTGAATAGTGTGCACCGATCTAGCCCCTGCGATCTAAATAGTTATCACATCTACATTCTAATTACCATTATCATAATTAATTACACATTTTGTCAACAATTACAGAAACCATGATTACAATCGACTCAAATAAATGAACCAAATGTAACAATTTATCATAATTAAAGTAATACCTGTATTGAAACAATAATATGATATGATTTAGTTCATTTATTTGAAAAGCATGTACACATATCAATGAGTAAGTAATTCTGTGTTTTTTTGTAAAATCTATTAACTATATGAAAACGAACTGGTTTATAATTCAAGCCTAAAGTTTAAAATATTAAAGTTTGATAATTATTTGCTATTATATTTAAACTGTAATTAAGCTTACAACTTTGTTAATTGATAAATAAAAACAGGTGAAAGCGAAAGTTCGTTATAACAATTGACTTATTTTATAAAAACAAACGAATCCAAGCGACATTGCGGCCCAGAAATAGAATTATGTTGTTTTTTTGTGTGATAAATAAAGAAATAACTGTAGAGTCCATTGTAGAACCGCTCCGGTTTCGGAGAGGAACCTTTTTTGTCACATTTGAGTATTGTTCGCACTTCGGTTCGTTGATTTTTTCGCAGAGAATACCATAAATTATTGTTGATTTAAAAAAAATGTTTTTTGGATTAAGATACAAATGAAATACTTATTTGTAAGTTGTAGTAGATTTTACAAACACCCACAATCATTCATTTGAACGCAACAAAATTAAAACAAACATGATCATATTTCCAGTTGTAGATATACATATATCATAGCACGAAACCCATACCACAATTCACAACTAGCTATTAGATATACTTGTTTGTTGTTTATATTATGTGGCTTTGCTCGCCGCTTTTCCGCATTATTTATTGTTGCCCCATGAAATGCGGATATTGAAGGAAGAAAAATACCGCATTTTTCATTTTTTTTATATGATTAAAGCTTTATAGTTCAGTAGTTTGCTAGATAATTTAACTTAAAAAGATGTACATAATTTGATAGTTTCAATAATTTTCTCTTGTGTTTAAATACAATTTAAAATTAACATCTTTTTGCTTATTTAATAGAAACTTAACTTCAGTTGCTGATTGGACATGTATTGATACTATTGAAATTTTCAGATGGTTAATGCCTGTTGGTGGTATTACTTCTCAAAGTTTACAGAATTCTTTGATACGGTATGTATTTTAAGATACTATAATTGTAAGTTATAAATATACAGTACTTATAATAGTAAACTACGCTTATCATTGTTTTTATTGACACCTTGAAACATTGACCAATATTGATTGTGTATTACTCGTAACTAGCGTAAAAATTGCAACTGCATACTTTCGAGTGCGTTTTCATTGCAAATATATTATATACTTACCAGTACCTACATTACGGATCAAAGTGCCAAGTAAAAATAATTACACCCAAGTAGGTTTTAATAATTTCGAACAAATATTATTGTTAACAATTTTTAATTTTCAAATTAAAATTAAATTTGCAGCTTTTTATATACATATTATAAAAAGCTGCAAATTTAATTTTAATTTGAAAATTAAAAATTGGTAAGTCAGAATTGACGTCAAATCAGTAATTCACGGTTAAAATAAACAGACACGCCTAGGTGAATTTTAGATATTATAAATTTAGATTTTTAAAATAATAACTCATTTAATTTATATTATAATTTATTTTCATCGTTTTTTCAGCCTCAGTTTAACACACTAGGTAATGATTCGATTCCACAAAAACCCATATATTTATATTGTTTCACTTAAAAATAAAACAATATTTAATTAGGTAAGGTAAATGTACAAATTATACATTTACCTACATTTTCTACTTACTTTGAAGATATTTTTTATGAGAATTAGGAAAATACTAGAAACATTTTTTTTATTCCGTATCACACTGGGACAAAAAATAAATAAATCTATTTTAATTTAGAACATTGTTTTACGTTTTTGCTCTTAATTTATGGAAATAAATGTTATTTTTACGTAATTTTGAAACTAGTTTTTATGTGCATCGAGAGGACATAATGAGTGCCTAACTTTGCATTTAGCACCTTCTTTTTATGATGGTTTGCATTGTAAATGATACCTGCTTTGACTGTTGGGAAATATATCGATCTATATACTTCTTACGGTTTGGAAATCTCTGTAAAGTTTAGCGAAGAACTGCACCTAAGTCACCAGTCAAATGTGCTCAACTTGCATCGATAATGGGTGACCACTATAGTTTAAAAAAATTGACATTTGAATGAATAAAAATTGAAAATTGAATTTGCATCTCGCATGGGACTTTGAATCTTTATTTAGTTAGTGTATAATAAGAAATACACTTTACCATCATGTTTGTGGTTAGTCAACCAACTATGGAAATATTTATTTGCTATGCAGTCTGGCAGGTTGCTTTAATAAGTATACAGAGTTCGTCATTTAAATGTTGAAATGTTGAAGCTATCTGCGGCTTGGACATTACACCTGTAAAATATACAAAAATAGAAATTTTGAATTCGATAAAAAATGACTGCCTCATTGCCTATCCCTAGATCATAGAATTCTGGGTTCATATCCTGGGTCAGATTGTGGAATAATTCTGAGATTTTCGGTATCCCTGAGTATTTTTCGGTAAATTTTAAGCCCGGAGTCGGGAGTTTGTGGTTTTTCAACCTCGTGTCCCGGAAAGTACATTAAGCCGTCGGTCCCGGTCTCTATCATTAACATTTGATAGTGATCGTTAATAAATGAGCGGTTGAGTGAATTGCTATAAGGGACTTGATGCTTAACCGGGCTTGATAATGTTTCATCATCTTGTATCAAGCCCTAAACAGCGTGATGGTGGTGCCCTCTATAGGCCCCTCATTAATAGACTGATAATGATGATGATGAAACTTTATTTTCCAGATCTTCTTTGTGCTAAGAAAGAAATTCGACCACGTATCGACGCTGCACGTGATCCACCACGGCGTGATGCCGATGTCCGTGTGGTTCGGTGTGAAGTTCACGCCGGGCGGACACTCCACGTTCTTCGGCCTGCTCAACACCTTCGTGCACATCATCATGTACACGTACTACATGCTGGCGGCCATGGGCCCCCACATGAGGCCGTACCTGTGGTGGAAGAAGTACCTCACCACTTTGCAAATGGTACGTAAACTTAACTTTTACCCTATTTTTTTATTCAGTACAAGTTAGCCCTTGCAATCATACGTGATGGTAAGGTATGATGCGATCTAGGATGGAAGCGGACTAACTTTTTTGGAGTAGGATGAAAATATCCAAACTCCTTTCGGTTTCTGCACGACATCGTACCAGAACGCTAAATCACTTGGCGGTACGTCTTTGTCGGTAAGGTGGTAACCACGGTCGAAGCTTCCCACCAGCCTGACCCTACCTATTACAGAATATTTTTTGTTTACCCCATAGCTTTACCTGCATTGACACCCTCCCGCTATTCACGTTTTCCTAAGTCTAACACTGGTAGACGTCCGTTTTTAGGGTTCCGTACAAAGGGTAAAAACGAGACCCTATTACATACTAAGATTTCTCGCTGTCTATCCGTCTTTTTGTCACCAAGCATATTGTATCTCAAGAACCGCGATAGCTAGACAATTGAAATTTTCACAAATTATATATATTTTTGTTGCCGCTATAACAACAAACTAAAAACAATAAAATAAATATTTAAGGAAGACTCCCGTACAACAAACGCGATATTTATGCCTCTTTTTTCCTCACAGACACACACTTGTAATTCACAAAATACTCGGTTGTATTTGTACCTAGTACCAAATTAGTTTTGTACCTAGGGGCGCAAACTAGTTACGAAAGTATATGAAAAAGAATAAAGTACTTTGATATAACATACATAAGTGTGCTAAAAAAATATGGACTGAATAAATATTCATAGTATTAATACGTCTTTCCTCATTAACCTTACAATAGTAATAAGCTGTATATTTCCATTGTACAAATGTTAATTCCATGATAATCACGTAATTACAATCATTTATTGTTCTGTCCATTCAATTTGTAGAAAGTTCAGTATTGGTTCAGTAATACATAAATTAGTAAGGTTAGTATTTACATTTCCACCTGTTCATAAAAATGTAAATGTATTACCCGTTTATACGCAATTCGATGCAATATATTCGTAACTTAAATAAAATAGGGCATATTTAAACCAACTTTAATAAAAAGGCGTTATTCGATTATATGCACTTCATATTTTTAGTAACAGTTTAAAAATCACTCTTCTTAACTTGTTAGGGTTTGTAAAGCCTTCTGCTAGTATTAGAAATTATGTAAATTTTTTATTCCTCCGTTAGTCAAACGAAATACTATAACACTTTACATGTTTTATTAGATAATTGAGACACACTCCAAGCATAGCCCGCCCCATCGCCTATAACTAAGCATCTCGGTTTCTTATGAACATTCTCTACTAGTAAAATTTGATTAAGATTGATTTCAAAATGTGTAAACATCTTAGGACCCTTAAAAGAAACCATTTTAGGTTCCAATTGACCTAAATTATAAAATAAATGATTATGTTATGGTGTATATGCCTATTGTTCGTGTTTGTGTGGCAGGTGCAGTTCGTGGGCATCATGGTGCACGCGTTCCAGCTACTGTTCATCGAGTGCGACTACCCGCGCGCGTTCGTGTGGTGGATCGGCATGCACGCCGTCATGTTCTTCTTCCTCTTCAAGGACTTCTACAACCAGTCCTACTCCAAACCCAAGGTACACATCATTTAACATCATCAGTCATTAAGCATCCACTGTTGGACATAGGCATCTTTTAATTAGCGCCTGTCTATTATTGGCTTTTTGCCTCCAGTCGGAGCCAGCCACCCTCCGAAAATGGTCGCTCCACCTACTCTGGGAATGCCCTACACTCCGCTTGCCGAGACGCGGTTTCCTTTCAAGGACCATACGACCATGGGTCGTTCGACAGATATCGACCAGACCACTGCCAGATCAAAGCATTAGCCCTGAAAGCTTTGTCGGTTATTTTAGTTTTTTGGCGATTTTATTTCGTTTTGGACTTTAAACCCTCAAAGACTCCAAGCATAGATCTCTTCATAGCACGTTGAACGACTGATAAAGTGGTTCCTGAGGAAAGTTTTAGAGAGACGAATATCTTAGCATTCCATGGATTCACCGTGCGGGTGCCGGGTCCATCGCGTGGCTGAGAGAACAACTCCGAACAGAGCCCGAGACTTGTGACTCGGGTGTAGGTTTAAGGGTACCCTTTGTGACGCGCGTCAACACTCACCTCCTCTGTTCAAGTTATTCTCCCTGCCCAACCATATTCGGAAGGACCCTACTAGTGCAGCTTTGGACACTCGTTCCAATATGGAGCTTACTGCGCTTCTAGTAAGGCCAAGGTCTTTTAGCAGGTTGTAGAGAGACTTCGCTGGTATACCCCTCGCACCCACTTCTACCGCGTATAAACTAACCACATAGCCATTTTTGGTTAGTTCATTAGTAAGGTCATAGTATTTATTCACTTTGAATACATGGTCTTTAGGGATGTTTGTTTCCCACGGCACTGTAAGCTCGACAAGTACTATACGTTTAATTTGTTTGGAAAAAAGAAAATGAATATATGTTTTTAAGGTTTTATGTAAATTGGATGCAATGTGACGATAATTGTTGGAAAAGTCGGAGAAATTTGGGAGCCTAACCTTGGGAGCTTTTATCGTAAACGCTGCTTTGTATAGAATTTTTTCTCTTTATTAGGACTACAAAAACGTCCGCGGTGGCATATATTTATCTTTTGGGGATAATTTGCTATACCTGTTTTTCCTAAAAAAAAGGTCCCGTACATTTCATTTTTGGTGTTTTTTTGAAGAACACACCATTTACCACGCGGGTGAAGTTGCGGGCGTTCTCAATGATGTTTTTTTTAATAAACTTTAATTTATTCAGGTCCGCGCGAAATCGCCGCAACCCGTGACGACGGAAATCGACGATTTGAAAATGCCATACAAGAACGGATCGCTAAAGAACGGATACAGCAACGGGCACGCGAACGGACTGGTGCGGGCGCGGACCGTGCTGCCCGCGGGGAACTGACCTCTGCACCACGAGCCTTTAGACTACGCGCCGCTAGACCGTGCGTCTCTAGACCGTGCGACTCCAGACCGCGCGCCGCTAGACCGCGCGCCGCTAGACCGTGCGCCGCAACACGATGCGTGGCAAGACCGCGCCCCTCTAGACCACTCGCCCGTAGACCGACATCGCAGAACTTGTTACGTACATTATCAGTGAATTTAACTGGGCTCGGAATACCGAACCTGCGGATAGCTATCACTTTCCTACAATTGTGTTTGATTACATAAAGCTAAAATGTCTTTTATAGTATAAGAGCCAAAGATCGTTTGACCCTTAAAATTTTTAATTTTTTACGTTACTACGTACCATCTAACTACACTACTACACTAAAACGAATAAAATAAAATAAATAATGAGGACTCTCTTATTACACTTTTATTTTTGTACTCTTTGGATCTTTTACTATTAAAACATTGTAATACGTAAATAACATGAAGCTATGATACTATTTCAATTACGTTTGAAAATTAAAGATAGCAAGATTATTAGATAGGTAGTTCTAAGTATAAAATTAAATCCAAATCGGGAAATAATAATGAAAGAAATATTTAGTGGATATAATTAAAGTTATTCTTATTGTCTGGACTCCAAAATTTATTCTATGCTCCGTTAAAACTTTTTTAAGATTACCCAAAATAGCCAAAAACTTAAAGTAAATTTCTCTGCTGGCTTTTATTTAATTTCGTACTTTCTTTCAATAAATATTTTTCTATGTCAGATGTCAGTATATTTTTAATACGGCTCTGGGTTCTAGCCTTTTTATCCTTAAATTTTTTAAATTAAGGAATACGTAATATCAATGCCGCAGTTAAGCAACAACGAAAATGTTTAATTTTTCAATATTTTGAACAATTTATCGTGTTACAGTTTTGCAAGATTCAATTAAAGACTGTCCCGTTGACTGGTAAACTATATATAGAAAAAAGAATGACGCGTATTATTTTTATTAGAAATATTCACACTTTGTGGGAGAGGTATAAATCCTTCTAAACTTCTAGTACGCTTTCAATACGAAGTGACTGCACACTTTTGTACTACTTGTATGTATGTTTTGTAGTACAAAATCAGACTACTTTAGAGTTGTCAACTGTTCTAATTTCCCAGAACATCTCCTAGTTTTTATGTCTGTCTAATTGTAATATTCTGGGCTATCCTGGATAATTTCAATCGCCCTATTTTTTTTTTATTTAAAACCCTAATAAAGTCTTAAGATTCGCGTGGAACTTTTTATGGGCGGCATCAAACACGGCCCCCAAAATAAGATTACTTGAATTTAATTTAACCTTTTTTTACTACATAATAAATTAACTATTACCTCTATCATTGCGTCCTGTTTTTAAACTGAATTTTCGTAGTTTTTCTAACTTTAAGTCCTTGTTTTTAAATTTAGCAACCTCCTGGCATATTGCAACTTCAAAGCGGACTAGTTGTTTAGCGCGTACTATATGAAATTTTGTATGAGAGCATCGTTTATTTTCTCTATCATGGTGTGGGAGTTTTCCCGGACCCGCTTATATTACATTTATCATAGATTGGGTAAAGGGCATTTTTCTATAAAGGCGAATGCCGTTTTTCGTATAAAAGTTCACCTAAACCATTGCACATCAACCAGAATGTTCTCAGAATTATGGAATGACCAAATTACAAGGATATATGATGGGAGTTTGTAATATTCTGACTAATTTTTCTATATATTTTGTAGATAAACTTTTGTAAATCCCTTTTTTAAAACTTGTCCCTTTATAATGCTTAATTAAAAGCAGTAGCAACGCTTTGACCAAATTATAGCGTTTGCGCCTATGGAAAACTTTAAAACCCCTATTAGCATCTAACTAATATTAATTTTGTTCAGAAGTATTATTTATAAAATTATTATACTGAAGGAGACCTTACTATATAAAATTTTAAAGATTTTATGGTGATGCAAGCGGGGACAAAATACTTTATTTTCTGCAGTTAGCAAAACGCTTTGGCCATAAAGTATTTAAAATATTATATAGAGTTTGCGCCTTTGTTTTTATAATAATAACTTTATTTGATTTATGGTATAGAAATGATAAGGTACACTTTCTGCCATTTTTTGTTAAAACGGCTATACAAACATGATATGATATTTATATTTTTGAAAACCTCTATACAGTTTTTTAAAATTTTTTTATTTAACTAACATAATTTTTTTCTGAAGGCGTGCCGTGAAATGGACATATTATTCAAAAGGAGAATTTTAACATAAATGGTTGATGTGCACAATAGGTGACAAAATGGGCAGATTTCGGCATTCTCCTTTTACTTTTTGTATTATAGATGACTGTCTACATATTTGACATAGTGTTTTTGATACAGGCTATTTTGAGCATAACATTGAATATAAAATGTCACATCTCTTTTTAAGTTTTTTACTTAATATAACTTAAATCATAAAAGACATTGAATATTTTATTAGAACGACTAATATTTTTTATGGAATTTTTAGTATAAGAGTTGTTTCCGCGCTATCCGGTATATTAATATTTAACCAAACCACAAAAACCAACAGAAATAACATCACTATTTTTTTAAAAACCAATATAAAATCACTGCTGTGTTGAGAGTGGTTATTTTCATAGACGGATATCGAACCCTAGTCTTTTCAGATTTGAACCTGCCTACCTCTTGGGCTTCTATTTTACTATAAGTTTAGATTGGTGATCATAATGTGTATAGTCCCAGATAGCGTGGAAACATTGTACATTGTAAATGCTACCAATTAGTTTTCCCGCCCGCTCTAATACTAAGTCGGTCTACCAATTTGTGGTCTATATATTTGTGGCTTACAATCCTTACATATAAAACAAAGTCCCTCGCCGCGTTTGTCTGTTCGTCTGTGTCTGTTCACAATAAACTCTTTCAGTTTATGAGCTTTCATCTAAAACGCTGCGTTATCTATTTGAGATAACATATATTATAAAACAATGTATGGAATAATTGTTTCTCTTTAAAAGGACTTCAAAAAGTCCGCGATGGCATATATCTTTTGAGGGTAACTTGTTGCTCCCAATTTCTTACGTATAGTATTTTTTTATTTTTGGTATTTTCGGAAAGTTGCGACACTATTTTCTACACGGGCGAAGTGGCGAGTGGCTATTAGTATACAATATATAGCTCGAGTATAATTTGATGCGGCTGTGCGCCAAAGCTTGTGTATTCATTAATGTATAGTGAATTTTGCGAATGAAACCAATACTTTTAGCTATGGCAATCCCTATTGATTCGATAAAAATAGATTTAGTTATCCCAAATGCCAGCGCCAATTTATACTTGCGCTATATTATCCCTGCCGTTCATACCTCATGTTGAGATCAATGTAGCTCATGTTCGTGTGGGGATAAGACTCTCACTATAGGACTGATCAACCACATACCTTGTGACATACAAATCTGACTGCTCTTGTAACACACTGTGACGTCATTTGGCAGTTCCATGAATGTCAAAATGTACGTATAGTGAGTTTTGCGCGGAGTTTTGATTTTAATGTCAGCAAATCCCTTTATGTGTAAATCATTTTTATCTGTCACCTAAATTAATTTACACATTCTGTTTGAAACATTATATACGAAGAAAAAAATATGACGTCGCTCTAAAAATGATATTTTGGTGTCCTTAACCTTTGTTCGTGTTTTAAAGTGACAGATAAAAATTTACATATACTGCACATATTCGAGGAATAAGAAATCATTATTTACTGTAACCTCAAAACTATGTGTAGGGGGTATCGTTTAATGTGGACTTTCCAGACTAAGGTGTTGGTAAGAGATGCGTTGATCTGTGTCTCCGATCCTTTCGATGTGCTTTATTTAGATCTTTATTTGTAATGTAAGTTAGTAAGGAGGTGACCTGTTATTATATGGAATGGTTGCACTTAAATACACTATATGTACTAAAATGTAATATTTTTCCTTGAAAAAATGTTTTAATATATAAAATCAATGTTAAGTCAATAAAATATTTTAAATATTGAGAAAATACAACCATAGGGATTGTAGATATGCCATGCCTTAATTTGTATCCATCGTGAAAAAGGCGAGTGTATAGATTAGGTATTGTCTCTATAATTATGTAAATGGATTAATATGATCACATTTTGAGATCTAAACAAAGAACATCGTGTAATTAGTGTAAAATGTGATGTCTAGTGTATATACGTTAGGCGGTGTATCAGTGGTGTACATTTTATTTTATTGATACAAAAAATTATAGCTAGATATTGTGATCGCATAGCGTTTTGTACTGGTATTAAATATAGATCGCTTTTAGTTTAGTTTCAATTGGAAGGGCGATTTGTTTTGATTTTTAAGTTTGTATAAAGGTGCTCTGTTGAACAATAATTTCAATTCATGTATGTAACTTATTTTTACCTGTAACCTCAGCATACTCACATAATATCTCTAAAGTGACATTGCAACAAAGTGACTGAAAATAATATTTGTTCATTTATAGACAACTAGTATATTGTGTAAATGTGTTTAGGTGACAGATAAAAATAAATTACATATTATATTTTGGCTGCAGCAACAAATTATATGTATAGACTGTCAATTAAATTACGTTTATATGTGTGCATGTATCATATGTAGTATTTTTAATTTACAAATTGTTGAAAAATAAAGATTCTTTCCAAAGAGCGAAGATTCATAAAAAAACAGGACTACTATGTTTTAGCCCTATATTGTACAGAATAAATAATTAAAAAAAATTAAAGATTCTTAAAAGCACAAAATTTTTAATATTATTTTTTTTTTTTACCTATAACTTTTTAAAGGACAGACGATAAGTAGCGGATCAGAACTTCGCTCTTTGGGATAGCCTTTGTTAACTATTGAAAAATATTTGAAAAGAAGTTTTTCTTTTTTACCTACTATATAAGATTTTTACTAAAATATTATTTTATACTATAAAAAAGACAAGCTTGATATTCCGTTTTGGAAAAAGTTTGTGAACACAAATTGCAGTGCAGTTATGTTATACTTTATACCAAGTAACACTTAGACGGTTGTGTTGGCTATTTATTTTGATTTAATTTTAATTTTATTTATATACCAAATATGTAACGTGGTACTGTTTCGAGGTCGCTGCGAATTCTTTGTATATTATAAATGTATATCATGAAATTTACCATGTTAGGTACAAAATTGTTTAGATAATTATATTGTTACTTAGGATTATTTAAAAATAACATTCGGAGCGACCTCGCCACAGCTAGGGGCTTTATATTAAAATGTTTTATTATGTGTAGTGAGAAATCACATTAACGTAAAAGTTTACAAGTTTACAGTTTATTTTAAACAATAAATTTAAAAAAATGTAACATTTACATGGATCACGGAGCATCTACAGCCAGTAATACAGTTGCTTTATTATTTTTGCAACAATGTGTGCGTAAGAATAGAGCCTTCCTTGCGCTATATAGCATCTTTAATGAGCATCTTACTTCCTTTTCCAGATATTAAACTTGACTAATCGGGTCAAACAATGACGAACGAATAGGAGTACCTAACCAAACCTACCTAAAAGGTTTTTAAAAAGAATTCTATCTAAACCAAAAATTTGTTTTAAAAAGAAGATATAACGAAGGTTTAATGCCTATCTTTCAAAATTCAGATAGTTTAAGTATGTTAAAAAGAAAATAAAAGTTTAGCATTTATATAATTTAACTGGTTGACCGAGCTTCGTTCGGAATTTTTTTAATTGCTCGTTCAATATACGTTTTCTATAAATGAAATCTAGCTAAATCGATTAATTGTCCATTAAATGAATTTTTAATTTGATTTTGACGCGTATCTCTCACTACACGTAATAAAAATTATAACGTTTAAAATAACAACGGGTTGTAGCAATAATGGTGTTTAGACTGAAGCGTCGGAGAGCCATCATGGTTTAGACCTAGCAGAGACATCGTGGCTTTGTGGCTTATTCCCTAACTTAGTGACTTTCAGAAATAGAGGCCGCCGAATTTAATTGTTTTCATAAAACTCGTATTTTATGTTAGTATACAAGTAACAAAATAACCCATTCAGTCCTAACTTTAGTGAGGGACTAAATAGAAACTGAATTATAATGGGTTTCAATATCTGCGCCCCTAATATTTAAAAAAAACTTGGATTACTTTGTTTGTTAATTCTTATTTTTAAGCAAGCGCGTCTCATTTTAAGACAATTAATCACATCAATACTTGCCTTAAGGTATGAGCCACGCGCAAGCCTATTAAAAAAAACAAAGTTGATTGACAGACTGACTTCACGAATCTATTAGGGTTTTTTTTTTCCATTTGGCAATGGAAACCCTAAAAATACTTCAAAAGACTAAGTTAGCGAAAAACCCACAATACGATTCTCTGGGTCGATGCCTACCCATCTCCTATTTAGCGAAAACGCACCTGTGGCGGTTTTAAAGAGGTCGCATATGTTACACATATATGCGACCTATTTATCATATTGAGATAGGAATATTTGTGTACCTTGAATGAATGAATAATCGAATAATGGTCGTAATGGAATGTCCATATTCAAAGTACACAAATACATTTTTTTTTAATTGGTAAATAGATTGCATTTATTTTACATATATGCCACCTCTTTAAACCTCCACACACTCTACAAACCATGGACGTTCATAATTAGTCTTCCGTTATGTTTTGTACTTACCAGATATGGTGCTTTGCATTACTCCATATAGTTCCGCTGTTGTTATCAGTTATAAGCTAAAGCTCGCCATTTTTTGTAAATAAATTTTGTTTCATTAGTGATATTTGAAATCAGGTTATGTAATATTGCAATTTTTATACAAAAATGCAAATAAATTATAAGAATTAAAGTGTTATTTTAGTTTTTATTAATCACCTCTTTTAAAATTTATTTAGATGAGATTGTATACTATATTAACCCATACTAATATTATAAAGACGAAAGTATATATACGGATGGATGATTATGACACTTTTACGCAGAAACACTAAATCGATTTTGATGAAACTTCAAAATAATATTACTTACATAGCAGGCCACATTTTATCTCGAAATTCCCGCGAGAGAACTAATCGGGTGACACCGCGGGCGTCATGTACTAATATTTTAAATGCAGAAGTGACTGTCTTTTTGTTGCTAAATCACTTAACTACTTAACTGATTTCATTAAAATTTGGTACAGAGTTAATCTAGAGCCTGAGAAAGTACATTGGCTATTATTGTCGAAATAACTACGTCCGCTAGTGTATAATAAAAATTCGCAAACTCGCATTTGAACTGCGGCATGGTGAGTCCAAGCTTCATTCCTCTCCTATAAGGAGGGAGGCCTATACATGTAAAATAATAATGATAGATACATATTATAATTTATCAAGTGTCCAATGACTTTATTTGTTTAAAAAATGTGGAGTAGAATGCTTAAATAGGCCTCAGATTCCTAGCTTTCATCAAGAAGGAAATAATATTTTCCGAATAACCAAAATTAGGTGTCATTGTGCGATTTTTTCTGCTAGAACGATGACATTTTAAAAGAGAGAATGAAAACCTATTTAAGTTAAGGCAGTTTAAGGTGTTAATAAAACACAATTAATGTATAAAACACATTATGTATATATATATTTATAAACATGGAAGACTAGACACAATAGTATACGGTAAATACAACCATCAGTAACTTATAACAAATTACTTACAAGTGAGATTTTAACATCCATAAAACAGAGCTAGTTAAGTACTAATGTACATAGAAATTCGTATAAACGTTTTATGATCTATGGACAGACGTTTCAGGCAGTTTTAGCACAGCGGAAACCTAAATTACCAGCGGAACTGTCTTCAGTGTTGTGTGATCTTGCAGAGCATCGGTACCTGTAGCAGTAGGATCTATGGCACAAGTATGAACCACCTTTCTTCACCTTTTCTTTGACCTGAAACCAAAAAATTATATATACCTGCTAAAAGACCTTGGCCTTACTAGAAGTGCAATAAGCTCCATATTGGAACGAGTGTCCAAAGCTGCTCTAGTAGGGTCCTTCCGAATTTGGCTGGGCAGGGAGAATAACTTGAACAGAGGAGGTGAGTGTTGACACGCGTCACTAAGGGTACCCTTAAACCTACACCTGTGTCACAAGTCTCGGGCTCTGTTCGGGGTTTTTCTCTCAGCCACGCGATGGACCCGGCACCCGCACGGTGAATCCATGGAATGCTAAGATATTCGTCTCTCTCTCTATTATATTATATAAAATTATATATTAAATAGAACAGTAGACAGTATAAGCTGTGCCTCATTATGATATAGATCCCCAAAAGTAAAATACATAATTTAAAAACCAAGTGTATTTAAATCTGCTTTAACTGTAACCATTCTGTAGTCACAACATATTATAAAATGAAGTCCCCAGCTGCTACATCTGTCTGTCTGTTTGCGATATACTCAAAGACTACTGGATTGATTTTCATGCAGTTTACACTACTAGATAGAGTGATTCGTGAGAAAGGTTTTAGTATAAAGTTTGTAAAGGTTTTGTGTAAATTGGCTCAAATATACCGATAATTGTCAGACGACTGCCGTGTCACGCGACTGAAAGCTTGCATTAAAAACGCTACCTAAACCCTTTGAAATATAGAAAATAAAGTGTGGAAGGATTGTTTCTCTTTGTTAGGACTACAAAAAAAAGCTTGCTAAACCCATTTTTTTCTTACTAGTTATAAATAATGCAAGTTAGTGGTGTTAAATATTTTCTTCAGAATTTTCTCAATGTCAGACTCTGATATATATTTAAAGTATTCAACTAATTCACAATAGATATCTACATCAATTAGTAATGGTTTAGATCCACTGCAATACATTCATAATACTTATATTTTGCTTTTGTTTCTAAGCAAACAGTTAAATGTGCAGAATGCCCATTCACAACCTGTTTTCTGCCACCAGAATATATAATGAATAGGTAATTTTTATGCTAATTGACCTTTTTATTGCTTTCCAAAGATATTTTAATATAGTATTTATATTTTGACGGCCTCCGTGGCGCAGTGGTATGTGCGGTGGATTATAAGAAGGAGGTCCTGGGTTCAATTCCAGATGGGGCAGATTGATATTTTACTTGATTTGTCTTCGTCTGGCTGGTGGGAGGCTTTCACTGTGGCTAGTTACCACCCTACTAACAAAGACGTATCGCCAAGCGATTTAGCGTTCCGGTATGATGTCGTGCAGAAACCGAGAGGGGTGTTGATTTTCATCCTACTCCTAACAAGTTAGCCCGCTTCCATCTTAGATTGCATCTTTACTTAATAAAAAAACAGTATAGAACTATCCTATTTGCCATTAACCTATCAAGGTGCAAGGAACAGCTGGATGACGCTTTCATAAACATTTCACACACACCTGTACCTTCAAGGATTAAAAAGATAATGTATAGCTCAAATTCTTATATTTTTAATTCTTACATTGTCATCTGACCAAGAATCCTCTGTCCACTCCCATACATTGCCAGCCATGTTGTGAAAGCCAAAATCATTTTGTGGGAACAAGTGCACTGGATTTGTGCCAATGTAACCATCCTTCACTGAATTGTGGTTTGGGAATGATCCTTGCCATATGTTTGTCCTAAAAAGGTAACAATTACATTTTAACAATCTTTTAACTTGTCTATTATGTGGATTTAATTTTTAAAGTTAAATTAGTATTACTTCCTAATGACATATTGGCTATGTGAGTGTGACAGGCTTACTAATAATAATAGATTGTGATACAAGGGGCTAAAGACTCATTATTATAAATATGCTAAATGGAAATCAAGTTAGACCTAGGATGGTTTGAAAATATAAATTTCTTCCAATTGCTTCTTTTTAATTTTTTCTGTTGATGCTGCTCGCAAAGCAATACAAATAAAAAAATGCACTCATTACATGGATAAAAACTCAAGAGTTCAGTGCCATTTTCAAACTTTTATCAAACTTCTTTTAATAGTGGGCTAGCACTCATAAAGACAAAAGTTAAAATAAAAAGGTACTGGGCAACTAGCAGCAGTGCTGGTGAGAGATTAGCTTCCATCAAAACTATTTTTTAAAATATACAATTGGTGCTTATTTATAGGCCTGGATCAATTTGATCAAATTCACTAGGTACAATCAGACTGTTGTATATCAACTTAAATAAATACTCACATATGTTTCCTGTTTGGAAACAGCTTGTCTCCCCATGGGTATGTATAATTCTTGTGTCCACCCCTGCATGCTGCTTCCCATTCAGCCTCTGTAGGTAGCCGAGCATCTCTCCACTTGCAGTAAGCAGTAGCATCATTCCAAGACACATGTATTACTGGGTGGTCCATCAACTCTATAGAAATAATTATATCTACCATCAATAAAAAAAAATTTCTTTATAACTTTTTAAAGACCTAGTATCAAAGCAAAAAGCAAACCAGCCAGATAGTCGATGCTTCCTTAACAATACTGAAGATGATGGTGATGGTCTTAATGAAATATATTTATATTTTTTAAAATATAAATATTCAAATTGCACATGTTAATTAATGTTGAAAGGCAGAACTTGTACAATAGATGATAAATTTTAATATTAATACATCATCAATCTGCCAGAGACACACTTATTACAACTTTACAATAATTTTATTATATAGTTTTTGATAACCAACTAACAAATTACCTGATATATCTGAGTCTGGTCCATAAGGATTCCTCCAGTTTGTACCATCCACTTTATACCACCACGGCGCCTGTACTACACGGAAATCTTTTAGCTGTTCCTTAAATGTGCTATTTAAAAAAAGTGTAAACACAAAACTATCACCAAATGTCTCGGCTTCAGTCTTATAGTTAGTTATTTCAGTAAAATATTTAAAATCCCTGTTGGAAACTTCGTATTTGTCCAAATAAAAACTTTTTAGTTGGAATGATCTCTTTGGACCTTCTTTGTCGCCTTCAATCACTATATCATCAGTACCAAATTGGTATGCGCCTGCCGGTATAAAAATCATGTTCTCTATTTCCTTAGGATTTGTATCTATATCATTAATATAACGATTTTCAATTGGACATTGTTCATTTGGTAAAACATTGTTTAAGTTTTTGTCTTCAGCGAAAAACTCGGAAGATTCACGACTGCTTGTACAACCACAATCACTTTTTAAGTTATGAATAGTTTTTATACATAAGATACTTAATAAAATTACTTTCGACAGCATTATTATTATATATTTATTGTATTTAAATACAATAATTATTTAAAAAATAAAAGTACAAAACCGCATACCGTTTCTCTACAAAATACAAAATAAATCAACGTCAATCACTTGTCAATCAATGTCAAATCACGTTACTGTATATAGATAAAAATAGTAAAATATGCTTTATGCCAGAACCTCGGAGAAATTTCCTATGACAACTTGTGCATAACTCATACATTCATAGATTTCTTACATTCATAGATTTTCGAAATGCAATATAAAATTATACTTTAAGATATCAATCTAGCTATTGCCCACGAGTTCGCTCGCATCAATCGACTATTGTGTTTTTTTTATCGACTACAAGTTGGCCCTTGACTGCTATCACACCTGATGTTAAGTGATGATGCAGTCTAAGATGGAAGCGGGCTAACTTGTTAGGAGTGGGACAAAAATCCACACCCCTTTCAGTTTCTATAAGTATAATAGTATTCTAATGTAATGTGTGGCAATTTTAAGCAGGACAACCTTGCGAAGCTGCCTTTTTATTAGCTGTCCTTTTTTTATGTGCGACAATGCATGCGTAAAATACAATGATGATAAAAAGATAAAAAACTAAATGACCATAGTACGTACAGTATACCGACATACTGTAGGCACGACATAATGTACATTCATTTTTATAACATTACCTACCTGGCTGTTATCTACGTATATATTTTAGCCGTTTGAGAAATAAAAGAATTTGAAATATTGTAATATATAATTAACTTTAAACATTTTAAATAACTAACCAAATACAAGTCTGTAAAAAAAAGAAAATACTAAGAAATAAAATGTAAACTTTATTCCTTTACCGATTATTACTGAATAAAAAGGACGTGGTGGAATTCTGAAAATAAAATAAAATTATTAAAACACTAGCATTTGCCAAGAGTAAAATACTTAATAAAGCATTTATTTTTTTGATACATAGCGGGTAGTAGGTTTATCAAAACCGGCGACCTTATAAAAATTATCTCACCTTTTACAAAATAAAGAAGTAGCTAATGCTTGTATGAAGACAAAAGTTATTTGCTGAAAATAAATAAAAATAATTAAGCCATACTAATTTTATATAACAAAAAAATAAATGCCTTACCATAATTTAAACAAGAGAAAAACACTCACAATAACAATGGCACAATATCCTCTTGTTTCATTTTGCCAAAATATTTTATAATGCCATCTACATGGCCCATTCCCACAACGGCCAATACTCGCGGGTCTTGAACTAAAACAAAATAAAATGATATTACCTAATATTAATAAAAATAAAATGAGCAAGAAGCTACACAAATAAGGGAGGGGTATAGCTGCAGCATATCTTAGCGAACCCATTATACCTAAATAGTTAAGTGTTACAATATGTTTACAATTTCGTTAAAAGTTAAACGCGGACTGTTCAAAGCTTTCACCTACTTTTGACGCCCACTTCTTGGAGATGATTTCCCTTATAAATCTCCTCTTTGATAGTAACAGTTATATAAAACAAAGAACATAACTACCTGTACGAACACACTCTTGCAAGGAAAACGCAAGGCACCTATCGCGCTCGTCAACAAACACATGAAATATTTTCTTGAAAGCCGGCACTTCTCTCGTGATCTCTTCAAATTGAGCTTGAACGTAGTCTTTATTTTTATATTTTTCTAATTGTTTTTTGCTGTAAGCACAAAATGAGGTTCAATTTGTGTCGTTGCTTTCTCTACAATACATTTCCTGCTAAGGTAATTATTATTTTTTAATTATCAGGCTATTGACGGCCTACTAGAGGTCCATGCTTCTCTCCTTGTAGGAGAGGAGATATGGAGCATCAACCCACCACGCTGCTCCAATGCGGGTTTGCGGACTTAGGGTGAAAATAGTTCATTTATTAACGATCACTATAAGATGTTTACCGCGACCGACAGTCTAACGTGCTTTCCGAGGCACGGGAGGGTAACATCAACTTCCCGAAAAATTCGGGATTATTCCGTGACCCGACCCAGGATTCCAAACCAGGACCTCGTGATCTAAGCCATATATGCTAACCACTAGACCATCGAGGCACTATATTTTAATAGTCAGTTATATATCTTTAGCAAATAATCCAACTGAAACACATTTTTACATTACATTACTTAGTATTAATATTACGTACTTCAACGGTTTGGGATTTGATTTTGTAAGATGATAAAGGACTTGACCAAGTTCCACAACAGTTAATGACTGAAATGCTCTTGCTATTGTTATTTGAATCGGACGATCACCAAGAAACAACTTGCAACCAGGTATTTTCTTCATCTAAACGAACAAAATTCAATATGTAAATGAGATTTTTTTTTATCGACTACAAGTTGGCCCTTGACTGCTATCACACCTGATGTTAAGTGATGATGCAGTCTAAGATGGAAGCGGGCTGACTTGTTAGGAGTGGGACGAAAATCCACACCCCTTTCGGTTTCCACACGACATCGTACCGGAACGCTAAATCGCTTGGCGATACGTCTTTATCGGTAGGGTGGTAACTAGCCACGGCGAAAGCCTCCCACCAGCCAGACTAAGGAAAATTAAGAAAAATCTCAACTGCCCCGCCGGGAATCGAACCCAGGACCTCCGTCTTATAAATCCACCGCGCATACCACTGCGCCACGGAGGTCGTCAAAAGATTGATCTAGTAACAAATTATATTTTACAACTACCGTAGTTTCCATAAAAAATAAGCACCCGCTTAACAATGTTGTCTCAACAGTTGTTAGTTTTGTAAAAAAAAATAGCAAGGCACCACCTCTTGATACGCTCTTCTAAACTCTCCCCCTGGGGCAACCCCTAATTCTTTCGCTATATCCGCATATGTCTTGAGCAGCATTGCGTGGAGCATTCCAGAAACCAATCCCTGTCCCTTAACTGCATGCCTGCAAGAAAAAATATTTCGGATATATTAATATATTCAAAATATTTAATTATATGTGTAATAGACACCATTTTCATAACTTCAAATAATATAGGTAGCAATTAAAAATAACTACATTTACTTTAGCAACAATGCATAGACAAGCAATATATCGATTCACAGGGACGATTTCGCAATAGAGTAATGTTTTACTTGATTTTTTTTGCGTCCAAATTTTTGGCATCTTCCAAGAATTTCTTGTCATCTAACTCTAATAAAGAAACTCTCTGCCGGCATAACTCTATCAGAATTCCATTCGGATTTAGTTGCTTGACTATCTGCACAGAAACATGAACACTATGTAACATTCCTAGATACTGTTAATATTGGTCAGTCTCAGTGCTTTATTTCAAATAAAAACTTATAAATCATTCAATAGAATCATACCTTACTGACATCTTCTACAGATTGTTTACTAAAATGTACAGTACCGAGAAGGACAACTGTTGAATTTGCATTATTTTGTAGTAAAGTAGCGGAGGACGGAAGGTCAAGTTTAACAAAACCTCTTGCGCCTCGCGAGAGTATGGGCCACGCAACTGAAATCAGTCATATTATCATTGTACCATCTACACATGTAAAAATATGTAACAGTTTTACGATTTGAATAAATGATTAATATTGTTTTGTGTTATTGTATGTATGGAAATTTGGAAGTTAGTTATCTAATAGATACGTACCTAGTCGTAAGCGACTGCTGCTGCCTTTTAATTGCTAACAAGTGTGTAAAAAATTTACAAAAACACTGTTGTTCCTTTTAAAATTTCCATAAATATTCACTTTGCTAAATAATAATAAATAAGTACTTACACTTACAAGGAACGTTCGTTAAGTAAACGTTAACACAATTGTTCCCAGTAAATAATATCCGTTTTGTGGCCGCACAAATCGTATATCTCATTTTTCGCTAAAAAATTTCTACACAAAAATTTAGAAGTGAATGCAATCATGGTTATTTAAATACTCATTTAAATTAATATCAAGAGAAACATTGTTTTATCAGTTCTAACAGCCCCATTTTTGACATGTTTTTGACATTGAGTTTTCTTTTCAGGCTTATCAAAAAACTGCGCGAAAGATTTTCAAAGGAGTTTTTATTTTGTAGTAAAACTAGCGTGGAATCATCGTGGAATTAATAAAATAGCGGTGCACCATCCCTTCTGCTGTGAGAATTTCTGGATAAAAATTAAGTAGTTAGTCTATTAACTATTCCAGACTACTATTTTGACGGAGGTTTTGGGTTCAATTCCCGGCTGGGACGATTAATGTTTTTTTTTATTGGTCCAGGTGTAGCTTGTGGGAGGCTTCGGCCGTGGCTAGTTACCACCCTACCGACAAAGACGTACCGCCAAGCGATTTAGCGTTGCGGTACGATGTCATAAAGAAACCGAAAGGGTGGGATTTCATCCTACTCCATCCTAATCCATCAGGTAGGATTGCAGTCAAGGACTAGTAATGAATAAAAAAAATACCTTAGTGCCAAAGATCTGAACAGCCGTAAAGCGATCATTTGGTAATAAACGTATCGAGTTGTTAGCAAAAACCCTTGCAAGCAAAATGTATGAAGAGATTATTGCATTTCTGCGGAATGATATAAATTCTTGTTGTCTGTCTGTCTGTGCGTTTGTCCGCCCTATTTATATGTTCCCCTACAACTTCCAAACGGCTTGGCCGATCCCCGATATAATGACATATTCTTATAGGAAAAAGTCTGAGGAGTGTTCTTACATACTTTTTTTTACCCGACTGCGTCAGAAAGAGGGAAATGTTTTTTATATGTGTTCGCGGATAACTTCATCGTTTATGAACCGATTTTAACGATTCTTTTTTTGTTAGAAAGGGATGGCCCACTAGTAGAACCTGACTCCCTGACTGGTGGGAAATATCTAGAACTTAGACCCACTACACGGCTCCAGTGTGGGTTGGCAGGCTTAGGGTGATAATCGATTTTTTACGACTATTTTAATGTACCACTAGAAGAACCTGACTCCCTGACTTGTGGAAAAATATCTGAAGCTTAGACCCACCATGCTGCACCAGTATGGGTTAGCGGACTTAAGGTGATAATAGTTTTGTGACTAATTTAATGGCCCACTATAAGAACCTAAATCCCTGACTTGTGGGAAGTATCTGGAGCTTAGATCCACCATGCAGGCAGTTACACATCATAACATCGAAGTCGGTTGGGGACTATAATCTCCTCGTCCTCGTCGGCAGTGTGAGTTTGATATTTAA
Source organism: Mycalesis mineus (assembly GCA_034621355.1). NCBI lineage: Eukaryota > Metazoa > Arthropoda > Insecta > Lepidoptera > Nymphalidae > Mycalesis > Mycalesis mineus. Next base: position 6,713,180 of record CM067887.1, on the reverse strand, counting down.
GTAAAGTATAACATTGGGTTCAATTTCGGGCGTAGCAGAAATGCAGGAGAGTGAACGACTGGCAACCGTTCACCGACCCAAGCTTATTTTTGTTTATAATTCGCTTCCTTGCAATATTCGATTAAAATAACTAATAGATCATGAAAATTTTGCAGTCTACAGTTCTGTTTTAGGGTACTGTGACAGAGCAATCGAAAACGTTTTAAGCTTGCAAAGTTGCAACCAACACCTACTATAAAATTTTCAGCTGTCTCACAGACCAAGACATCTTATATTAACATTTAGTCGATAATAAATCCAATAATTATTTTAAATATTACCTATATAAACTTATATTCATGCCTGCCATGCCCTCTGATAGGTTACTTAAAAATATTTTTAAAAACATACTTTTTGAAAATTTAGTTTGAAATATAGTTACACAAGAAAAAGAAATACAAATAAAAATGCCAATACTAATGTATAGATAATTTATTACGTACTTAGTTTTAAATCCAGCTCTCTGTTTATAACATTATATTTAAACAATATTTCGTAACCTAATATGTATATCTTATGATATTAGTCTATTCATTAACATACCTATTTAAAAAATTCGTTTCTAGCTAACTATGTCTACCTCCGAATTAAAATTTTCCCAAAAACATATTTACTATATATAATAAATTAATTTTAATATAAGAACATTATTTCCAATCATTCAATTAAACAATTCTTCGTTGATATATTAAAATGGGGTTGCCATTAATAATAATTTTATATTAGTTAATAGCTGGTGTATTGTAAATTATTAAATCTAGATATATATTAATAAAACTAGAGCTATAAATTCGCGAAGATGAACTTATAGTGTTAGGTGAAAAAAAAGTAATTATGCAATTTTAACAATCATTAAAAAAAAGGGAACGAACAATTAGACTTTTCTAAAGTAAAATGTTAATTGCTTAAGTGGATGGAAAAATTGCCAATATAAAATTATCACAATCCTTATTCATACATAGATCTTGGTCATCGAAAAATTACGAAAAAAATCAATTCGTTTTACAAGGATGGATACGTAAATAAAGACTTATATTAACACTTTATTATTGGATAGTGTTAACCACTCTTTAGAATATTATAGTTTCTGAAATTAAACGTGACATCAAAAATTGCAGAGCCGGCGAGAATCGAATCCACGTTTATTTGCTATCGCGACCTGAGCGTTCTATCACTGTACCGCCAGTTCCGAAATTCCGCTCTGTGGAGCAAGTGTGAGTTTTTCACCGAGCGACTGTGTAAATACGTAGTCACTCATAACGTCAAATTATATAGCAAAAAAAGCGTTTACTCTCGTTATAACTAGATGGCGCTCGTAAAATATAAATTTGCGTTACGTTTTTACGCAGTCGCTCGGTAACAAACTCACACTCGGCACTCTGAGCGTTCTATCATTGTACCGTCAGTTCCGAAATTCCGCTCTGGCCGCGATAGCCAAAGAGACTGGGTTCGAATCTAGACACCTCCGCAATTTTCGATGTGACGTTTATTTTCAAAAATTATATTAACACTTCCTAAATACAACACAAGCAACACAGACACACAAGAAATGTATTATTGAGTTTAAATTAAAAGAAACCATGTGAAAATATTTGATAAAATAACTTGAATCAAGACTTCAGTAACTAGAATAATATAACAATAAAAAAACGAACACTCTAGTATTAAGAAAACCACGATGCGAGTGTAATTTTTTTAATCATAAATATCGCGGAGTACTTTCACGAGGGTCTGTATTACCGATATTGGCCTTGGCTGCTTTGCCGAGCGCCTTTTAATTTACCCCAACACCGCGGTCAGCTATAATGCGACATGCAATAGATGGACAAAAAAATTTGAGGCGATAGAAATTTTCACTTTATTAAACTTCTATAGAAAATAATACGATCAATAGTTGTTCTTTAGAGTTTAACAATTTTCATATCTATACTTTCGTCTACCAAAGTTAAAAGTCGAATAGACTACACGATTAATAACGATCCGCTCAGTCGGGAAACTTAAATAGTAATAGGGTCATTTCAATTAGGCAACTTTTAACACAATAATATTTCAGTATCACTATTTAGGGTCCTCAAATGCCATATTCATCATGTAGCCTAAAAGGCAATTTATTTTATTTTTTTATATTAATAAAAGTACGAGTAAAATATAACTTTTAAATAATCAGCGGTTTAAGCTGCGTGTATGCTAGTGGAGCCAAACATATTAAACTCGCTTCTGGATAACCCATAGATTAAAGACAACTAGATGGAGTCATAACGCGGCTGTAGGTTCAAGAGCGTGACAGACTTATTTCATTCGGCCTTTATTAGAAAGTGACACAAGATTATTTTTTGTCCCTTTCAGCGTGTTCGTTTTTATTGTTTGTCAAGAGTGGAGTTTGTGACAAACAAAGGACATATCTTAGCAATTATTAGCTTTTTATTCAATTTGCTGATAAATAATATAATTTTGCGATTACGATATTAATTTAAACGTTATCGTGCTATGGTGGGTTGTAATATTTTCGGCTGCAAAAGTCGCAGCGAACGGAAAATCGAAGGAATTACGTTTCATACGTAAGTAGGCATAAACTTCATTGATTGATGATTTAAAGCTAAGATATGTTGTTTTTTAGCAAATTTCATGTAGGATGCGTTTACTAAACGAGACGAATATCTTAGCATTCCATGGATTCACCGTGCGGGTGCCGGGTCCATCGCGTGGCTGAGAGAAAAACTCCGAACAGAGCCCGAGACTTGTGACTCGGGTGTAGGTTTAAGGGTACCCTTTGTGACGCGCGTCAACACTCACCTCCTCTGTTCAAGTTATTCTCCCTGCCCAACCATATTCGGAAGGACCCTACTAGTGCAGCTTTGGACACTCGTTCCAATATGGAGCTTACTGCGCTTCTAGTAAGGCCAAGGTCTTTTAGCAGGTTGTAGAGAGACTTCGCTGGTATACCCCTCGCACCCACTTCTACCGCGTATAAACTAACCACATAGCCATTTTTGGTTAGTTCATTAGTAAGGTCATAGTATTTATTCACTTTGAATACATGGTCTTTAGGGATGTTTGTTTCCCACGGCACTGTAAGCTCGACAAGTACTATACGTTTAATTTGTTTGGAAAAAAGAAATATGTCCGGTCTAGATGTCGTAATAGCTAAGTCTTCCGGGATTTTATAGTGCTTATCATACGTGTCCATTAATATAGTCCAATCAGGAGCAGAGCCCAGAATTGAATAAGGCTTGCTGGTGGAATTTGTACTTGAGCCCTCATATACAAAGTAATATTTCGTATTTTACGATATTTTAAAACGTAACGTTTCATGATGTACTTTAAATGTTGACATTTCATGTCAATAACACTGTCTTGCTGTCTCACAAGTGGACACGCTGTGGGCTCCATCTGGTTGTCTTTAATCTATGGGATAACCCAAACACTCTATACTGCAGACCATAAAAATATGGCAATAAAAGGGCTTTGAATCCTCGAAAGCAATGGAGTAGAAAAACTACTATCTATCTCTCTCTTACCTATGTATTTGCAATCTACCGCGCGTCTCACTCCCACATGATAAGTTTCTTCAATTGGCAACATTGTTAGCATTGCCAACCGGCAATAGTAATAGTTTCCTCAATAAATAAATAAAAATATCAACACTAATAGAATTACAAAATTCTGTTTGGCTCGACTAACAGCATGATAGTTAATCTGTTAGAGACATAGATGTTTATTAATTTTATTAATTATTATTTATTTCAATGTCCGAAATGTCAACAACATCTTGACAGTGAATATTATGGGCTATAGTTTTCTACTCTACATTTTTGGATCGCTGGATGAAGATCTTATGTTATTATAAAATCCTATTTTCGTTCTATATCTCGCCGCATAGATTCAGATATTTTAATATTAAAAAAAATAATATTATAAACTTAGCATTTGTTTTATTTATATCTTGAGACAAACCAAGTCTTTGTTAGTACCGTAAGCGTAACTAGTCCTTCAACTATACTGAAAACAAAGAAAAAATTCATTCTCAATGATGCGTTTGTAAATAAATAAATAAATCTTTATTATCAAAGAAGGGCATATAATGACATATAAGAAGTACTTATAACTAAGTCACCAAAATTTAAATAATATATTGAATTTAATCTTAAATAAGTAGTAAAGTTATGCTTTATATGTAGATGCATTATTAGCATGTTTTTGACAATATATAATTAGGGCTTGTACACAACACTGCGATGCGACGTCGCATCGCTAGAAGTTGCGAATTGATTCGCATCGCACATTCTTGCGATGTGACGTCACAATTGTTAACAACACTTTTTAGTCAATTCTGAGATATAGTGTGGGCAAGACGTTTACATTAATGTATACAAAAAACAGAGTACGACGTCGACTTTTAAACGACTTCAAAAAAAGGAGATTATCAATTCGAGCCGTATAATATGTTAGTCAATATCAGCGTCTTAACAAATGTGCCAAATTTCAAAAGTGTATGTATGTATTATTAAGTTATTGTTCAAGTTAGGAAATAATGCAAGTTTCATCAAAGCCGGTTAAGTAGTTTTTGAGTTCAATTTTTAATTATTTTTTTTATGTACTGATAAAGGAGTGTCCTGTTTTTTGTGATACTAGGAATGGTCCCATTTGTCGTGTAGAAAGGAGAAGCCTTGCCGCACGAAATCGCATCGTAGCAATTTGTATCGCAACTTTCTGCGATGCGAATTCGCATTGCATCGCATCGCAGTTATGTGTACAGACCCTTATGACGGGAAAACAACGGCGATGATATGAGGGTAGTAGAATAAAGATGTGCACTCACTGGTCATCAGGGCAGCCAGCGGCGCGGCGTGAGCTTGTACACGGCGAACAGCAGCGCTCCCGCGCACGCCGCGCGCACCGACACGCGGATGATGCGCGTTGAGAGCGACGGTGATCATATGAGAGTAGTGTAAAGGTGTGCACTCACTGGTCATCAGGGCAGCCAGCGGCGCGGCGTGAGCTTGTACACGGCGAACAGCAGCGCGCCCGCGCACGCCGCGCGCACCGACACGCGGATGATGCGCGTTGAGAGCGACGGTGATCATATGAGAGTAGTGTAAAGGTGTGCACTCACTGGTCATCAGGGCAGCCAGCGGCGCGGCGTGAGCTTGTACACGGCGAACAGCAGCGCGCCCGCGCACGCCGCGCGCACCGACACGCGGATGATGTGCGTTGAGAGCGACGGTGATCATATGAGAGTAGTGTAAAGGTGTGCACTCACTGGTCATCAGGGCAGCCAGCGGCGCGGCGTGAGCTTGTACACGGCGAACAGCAGCGCGCCCGCGCACGCCGCGCGCACCGACACGCGGATGATGCGCGTTGAGAGCGACGGTGATCATATGAGAGTAGTGTAAAGGTGTGCACTCACTGGTCATCAGGGCAGCCAGCGGCGCGGCGTGAGCTTGTACACGGCGAACAGCAGCGCGCCCGCGCACGCCGCGCGCACCGACACGCGGATGATGCGCGTTGAGAGCGACGGTGATCATATGAGAGTAGTGTAAAGGTGTGCACTCACTGGTCATCAGGGCAGCCAGCGGCGCGGCGTGAGCTTGTACACGGCGAACAGCCGCGCGCCCGCGCACGCCGCGCGCACCGACACGCGGATGATGCGCGTTGAGAGCGACGGTGATCATATGAGAGTAGTGTAAAGGTGTGCACTCACTGGTCATCAGGGCAGCCAGCGGCGCGGCGTGAGCTTGTACACGGCGAACAGCAGCGCGCCCGCGCACGCCGCGCGCACCGACACGCGGATGATGCGCGTCGACAGCGACGGTGGCGGCACTCTACGCACAAACAATCGGTAACTCATCATCATCATTGTTAGTCCATGGAACATGTGACAGACTGGCTAGAAAGCGAATGGATCTCTTGGTGGCATATCCACTACCGGAGGATTACTGTGCCTCCAACCTGAAAGCAACCATCCATCTCTCTAAAAGATGGGTGGTTGGGGTTTGAACTGATACAGAGGAGGTAAGGGCGGGGCGAGTACAAAAGATCCAAAAGGGTCGAAGTGCTTACGCTATGGCGGGCCGCACCAAAATAATAGTAATAATAAATCATCATGTATAGGTTATTATACGGGAAGCTGCGAGAATTCACCCAACAATAGTATAAGAGACGGAGTGGCGGATGTCCAGGGACGGGGTATTTTACAACAAACAGACTGGAAAAGACCTGATCCGTACATCCAATTCCTTTCCTGAATTCTGCTTGCAAATCCCATCAGTTTCATTTATCAACCTTTAAGTCAACAGCTTTGCATAAAGTTTGCCAGTGAAGGAACAAAAATGAACAGAAATAAGGCCCGCAAAACACCTTAATAGTAAAAAGGTGTTTTTAGTACGCCCATGAGCCTTGGGCATGGGAGTTAGTGTGTTGATATCTTGTCTGGACTAAATAGTTAGATAGTATATTTTTAATTGATTCATCTTTACCAATAGGTTGGTAAACTGACCTAGTCTAGTCTGAACCCGATAGTTTGACTGTATATTTTCAATTTTATGGGACTTGCGTTTTTTACACAAGAAGAAGTTGTGTTCCGTTAATCATAATTTAAATACTTACTTAAGCAGTGGTACAATGTCTTGCGGCTCAATTTTGCCCCAGTGCTCCACGATGCCCGCAACGTGACCGATCCCCACCACGCCTACTATTCTGCACGGCTCTCGACCTTCAAAAATAAAACATCACTACATTAGCCCTGCAAAATATAATTATGAAAGCAGACTGCGGAATTTAAATTAACAAATACTATGTTCTACAGCGAGTGGTATAGATACATGTCGCGAACCATCACGAACGCGCGCTTGAAAGCTGGTGTTCCGTAAAGTTGCCAGCACAAATACAAACTACTTAATCTAATTTTCACATGTTTGGATTTGGTAACAATACCTGGCAATTCCGGGATGTGTCACTCACTCATTCACTTGTTGTACGTACTTCTAAATAATCGCACGCGCCAGTCCGTGAATCTTACGCATGGTGTCCAGTGTCATCATCACATGAAGAGTGCTAGACGGTGCTCTAAGTAACCGCGCGCCTACGGAAGAACAGGGTACCCTGCTGAAGAGCTGCGCCAGCTAACCAGGTACCAAATCCAATCTAATTATCCAACAGCTGGATACTCCTAACGCATCTCCTCCAGCATGTCCTCCAGCATCATCATCAGCCTATTATCAGCCCGCTACGTGGCTAGGTCTCCCCACGTGTACTTGTACGCAACAGCAACTCACGTGCTTGCAGCGCGGCGATCTGCAGCGAGTGGCACAGATACATGTCGCGCTCCACCACGAACACGCGCTTGAGCGCCGGGAACTCCTCCGCCATCTCCTCCAGCATGTCCTCCAGCATCATCATCAGCCTATTATGAGCCCACCCACGTGACTAGGTCTCCCCACGTGTACTTGTACGCAACAGCAACTCACGTGCTTGCAGCGCGGCGATCTGCAGCGAGTGGCACAGATACATGTCGCGCTCCACCACGAACACGCGCTTGAGCGCCGGGAACTCCTCCGCCATCTCCTCCAGCATGTCCTCCAGCATCATCATCAGCCTATTATGAGCCCACCCACGTGACTAGGTCTCCCCACGTGTACTTGTACGCAACAGCAACTCACGTGCTTGCAGCGCGGCGATCTGCAGCGAGTGGCACAGATACATGTCGCGCTCCACCACGAACACGCGCTTGAGCGCCGGGAACTCCTCCGCCATCTCCTCCAGCATGTCCTCCAGCACCATCATCAGCCACTACGTGGCTAGGCCTCCCCACGTGTACTTGTACGCAACAGCAACTCACGTGCTTGCAGCGCGGCGATCTGCAGCGAGTGGCACAGATACATGTCGCGCTCCACCACGAACACGCGCTTGAGCGCCGGGAACTCCTCCGCCATCTCCTCCAGCATGTCCTCGAGCATCTTCTTCTGTTTGCATTTCTCCACTTCTTCCAAGCTGAAAACGAAGCGATGTCTTTACAACTAGCTTTAAGCACTTTCCCTGTATCACTACGGAGCTTGAAGTTGAAACTGGATTATTTAAAATTCATTCTGGCTTTTCATTTTGTATGGCCATATTGTATACCACTTACCTTATACTTTTATTAGATGTGAGCAAATGCCAGATAAACCGTATCGTTTGTCCCCACGACAGGGACGCAATGGCTCTGTGTAACGTGATGTCTATCGCACGGTCTCCTAAATGTACGATGCAATTACGGATCTTCTTTGCCTGTTAACATTAAAATTAAAAGGTTTAAAAAAAACATTAAGCAGCCGCATATCTTTGGCTTAAGTGGCCAGTTGACGGTGCCAAAATTTTGCATGGTCCAAAATGGTTAAATGTAGTTACCTCAGCCATGGCTCGCCTAAACTCGCCTCCCGGCGCCATACCGAGCTCCCGAGTGATGTGTGCAGACATATTGAGCAGTAAAATGTACATGAGGCCGTTGAACACGCCATTTTGAGCCATGGTTGCCCTGCACAGACAGTTTTCAGTAATATTGGAACATTGCTTGTGAAACATCGCCATGCTTATTACAGTTGCTAAGTAGTATTACTGTAATTCAGATGTAAAGGGTAGCCAAAGAAATTACAACAAATATTGCAACATTTAAAATAGGGATTCTAATTTGTTTAGCTAGCAAAGTTATTTAACTTGGTTTTGCCATAATACCATTCAATTCTGTTATTTTATTGATTCTATGCCATTGCAAAAATATAACAAAAATTATGTCATGAGGGGAAATCAAAATATATCATATCTGATGATAGAAACAACACCAGCAATCAAAGTTCCTAGTTAACTCAGTCTTTAAAAACTGTAAGAGAATCATCATAACTATACTAAAGCCAAACTCGATTGAGAATGCTTGTCAACAAACAAATTTAAAATGAAGGTAGAAAATGCAACACATTTTATGCCTAATAAATTTAAAACTATGTTTTGTTATTTTAAAAAATTTTATTTAAAGGATATTGAATATATTAATTAGTTTTAAGCTTACTAATCTAATTTATTGTCATGAATTCGTCATTAACTATTTAATTTAAAAAATAGGTGTAAAATGACTTGTGATTTCTACCTTCATTTTAATTTTGTTTGTTGACAAGAATTTTCAATCGAGTTTGGCTTTAGTATAGTGTTCAAATTCCAATAAATTAAATACTAACCTTATTTTAGAAATGTTAATATTTTTGGCCTCCCTCAATATAACTTCCTCATCCAACAATAAAATATTAGTTCTTTGTTCACACAACTCTACCATGACCACATGTGGACATACTTGCTGTATTACCTAGAAATTAAAAAAAAAGAAAAGTATAATATTTCATTGTGGTAAGCCTTTATTTTTGCGATACTAACTCACAATAATACAACTAAAAATAATTATATTTTTAATCTTTAGGTACATAAAATAAAATAGTCGTAGAAGTCAATTCGGTACTTTAAATATTTTTTGAAAAAAGTAAGTGGGATGTATTACATACTCGATACAGACCACACAACAACGTTTTTTTTAAATTTTTGTTTCTTTGTCTGTATGTCTGTTCGCGCATCACTTTAAAACTACTAGAACGATTTTCATACGGTTTTCACAGATGGATAAAGCTTAGCTCTGGGTAGGCTTTAGGCTTAATTTAATGAAGATTGGACGTAAGAAAAAAAAGTTATTCCAAAAAACTTAATTTCACTAAGGATGTCGCCTAAAGTACTGAATGAATTCAAATGAAACACTATCAGAGTTCATACTATGAGGAAGGATATAGAATACTGAGTAAGAGTATCCCCATAATCAGTAATGTTCCCTTAAGAGAAGGGTTTAAAGTCCACGCGAACGAAGACGCGGTCATCCATTACTTAAAAATATAAGTAAGTAGCGTAAGAATAATTAATGAATAATGATAATTGGTAATAATGTTTCTTGCTGGCTCTTATCTTATGGTCTGCCTTCTGACCCAGAGAGTTGACAAACAGTTCTTGCTTTATTTGAATTAAACCTATTTGATTTAATTAATAAGATTATTTCAATACCCATTTACCTTAGATACATCCTCTTGAGATTCTAAACTAAAATGAGCAGTGCCAACCAAGTACACTTTACCCCCATCAGGAGCATCCAACACTGTCACAGTGTTGGGCAAACCATTGTCATTGGCCTGAGGTTCTGCCATAATAACGGAGTCAACAGGTTTTGCAGCTCCTTAAAACAAAAATCAACAATTATCATCTGTTAAATTGATTTATGGACGACAATTTTACGTGATATCGTAATATCTCCTCTAAATAGCTTGTTCCACACTCTCCTTTGCACAGATTAACAGATTCAAAAGATGTCAAATTTAAAAGTGCCAGTTTGTAGTTCACTGTAGACAACAACAGCAGATGTGTCATAGTGACATTACTGATTTTCATGTATTCATACAGAAACAAAATGTTATACATGCTATGAAAGTTATTTTATAGTAATATAAACAAACCAGTAATGTCGCTATGACATGCTGCTTGCAGTTGTTGTCTGCAGTCATGAACTTGTACCCTAATGATCACAAACTAGCAATGCTAGCAAAATACATGTGTTAAGGATAGTCAGATGTATATTCTAAATATAAAATAATTCAATTAGCAATGATAACTCTTAGGATGCAAATTATTTAAAAATTGACATGATATTGTTAATTAGTATTTGATTGTCCAACAACCATGTTGGATGTTGGACAATTAAAAACAATGGGTGTTGAGTTTTGTCCCTTAAAGCTGGGAGTTTTAAAGATTAATATCTGGCAGTTGGCAATCAAATGATTTCTCAATATAACAATATTTATCAAATTGTATTTGTAGATATAAAGTTTTGTGGGCAACAAATTGGATCATGCATTTAGTAAAGGAGCCTTGACCCTGATGTGGTATTTCACTTGTTATCTTATGCTATTTTTAGGTGCAATATAAAAAATATATTTAAAACTATATTTAGAACGGCTAAATATTTACCATCGGTTTCCAATTCTGGTTTAGACTCCCGTGGAGGTTCATCAGGTAGTGGTTCTTTAGTTTCATATGATGTAGGGGTGATAAAATTAGATCGACCTAAAAAGAGATAGCTGTTACTAATACAAACTTACAGAAAATTTCACTAGAAAATAAATATATTTTTATAATACGGTTTTTAGTATTTCTTCTTTTCACCATATTTTCTAGCAATAATTAGATTACACACTCTCCGCCACAAGTCACAAAGTAAAACTAAATTATACAACCACAGGGAAACCATACAAAATTTGTACAGTAAGCAACATTGTATGTATAACAAGTATATAGAATGTTTAGTTCATCTGACAACAACTTTAAATGCCCTGACTACTACTTACCTTTATAAAGAACAGAACAAATAGTAAGTAATTAAAATGTCAATGCTAGATATAAGCCAGCTTTTTCTATAATAACAGTCTATGGAACAAGTAAATAGCCCAGTAAATAAGAAAACGAATTCACATTAAGTCATATATTACTAAAATAGAAAGCATGCTAGGATAAATGAAACATTGTTGTATTTCTCATGTCGTCAAGTCATTATTATTATTGATACAGTGAGACCTGCCCCCCAAGCTGATGCACTCTTTTTAGATCTTGTATACTCGCCCCTCCTTCATCCTTAATTCCCATACATCACTTCAAACACCCATTCCAAGAGTTGGATGAATACTTAATAATGTCCTGATAATGAGTATGATACTCCAAGGAGATATATTCGCATTTGCCAACTGGAGAAAGTAACATGAGCCTATTATTTCACCTACAACCACTACCACTACATTTTTGCTTACCATCAGAAGTAATTTCAAACAAGTATTAGCTTAATTACTATATTATTTGTGCCTAACAGTATCACCTGTGTAGATCCTGTTCCCAAGGGAATAATGGAAAATCTTTTTAGTATCTGTTGCAAAGTGACTAATTATGCTAAATGTCAAGTCAATATGCAAGGACCGTGGCAAGTGGAGGGATATGGTCTCTGCCTACCCCTATGGAAAAAAGGCATGAAGTGATGTATGTATGTATGTATGTCAAGTCAATGCAGTGGATAGTAATTATAGAGATCATGTGATGTGTTAATAGGCCAGTGATATTTTGATATAGATATAGATAAAAAAATATATTTTTTCATATACCACTTTTTTCTGGTGCAATATTTTGATTCATGTTTGTATGTGCATCGCCACCACCGTCTTCAGCCTTTAGAAACATTTGACACTCATTGACTATATCACATTTTACATTAGGCTTTGATGGTCCAATGAGCAGTTGTTCCCTTTCTCCATCTGAATCCATTGTTTAGTTCTTACTCTAAAACAGTAAAAGAATCATTGATAGTGGGTAGACTATATTCTATTTCAGATTTAATTATTAATTTATTTTATTAAAAAATAAGCAGACCAATATCATCTCAGACCTTGTCTCTTCTATGCAAAAATGTTGCCAGTTTTATTTTGTTGTTTCTATGGCTCAACTAGTCCATACATGCAAATGCAAAAGTAAGTTTGTACTTTATTAAGCTCTCACTACATACATACTAAATATATAGATCATAATATCTTTGGTTAGAAGAGAGTATAGTCAGCATAGAGTAACTTCATCCCAGAAAATTTTGTAGAAAAAAATTCTACTGATGCTGCTAGCAATAATGGAAAGCATGAGAGTTTTTGATAACACAAATATCTAAATAGATATGGCAGTAAGATGTCTATACATTCAATTACATAGAAAGCCCTATTAGGAGAAGGTAAGTTATAAATTATGAGTACCACCTGTTGCAATTTTACGGAAGTTACCTAAAATGTATTGTAGGAAAATGATGAATTTTGGATGTATTTAAAATCGATAATATCTTACAGTTTTGCAAATTCTGATTGATCTATATGTATATAGAGCTACACAATAAACGTAAAATGTGGTGAAAGCATGTACAGACGTGGACATCTGCTTGTTGTTTTCATGTGGCACGTTTTTCTTCTTATCATGATTACACGTAACGTTTACATTTTCAGCAATATATCAATGTGTTTAGCCATTATTATAGTAATGTTAATGTAAGTTCACCAATTTTTGGGCATGTGTACACGTATATAATAACAAAATATTAATTTTAATGTATGTAAAAAATCATAAAACCGTATTCATATCATACCTACACAACAGTCAAAGATTACTTTCCTCAAAGTATTTAAGGAAAAATCCGAGAATTCCGAGATTATTTTTCACGTTAGTATCGTATGATACATGTATTTTTGTTATAATGTTTAAAATTAAAATCAAGAAATAGAATTGTATTTTTCCCATGAAACTTTTCCAAATGTCATTTGAAAATTGTGTCAATTGCACGTCAACAACATAACAACTGACATCTGTCAATGTGCCTGTTTACAGATTACAAAAATTTCACATTCCTAAAAAAAACGAAATATCTGATTTTTTATTTTGTAATTCAGATTAGGTAATCATTCATCATTACATTTTGTAATCATTTCAATTACAGCTGTCAGAAAGGCTCGTTTATTTCGCAAAGGATTAGCCTGGCTATCCATCGAGGAAATCCATCGAGTATTCCTGCCACCATTCCACGTGGCCATGATTTGTATAGTTATTTGGATAAGTTAGCTTAATAAAGACAAAAAAAAAACAATTACAATTCAATTCAATTTGATTAGTTGAAATAGATTTTTTGAAAAATTACGAAAAATAAAATGGTTTGTGCTCTCGGATAATATATTCTTTGGTTTTACGGCTTGCACAGGAGCAGGACAAACAATCTACTAATCTCTCTACTCATCAATAAATATTTTACGTCTCGAACAAGTGAGCCGAGAATGTAAAATCCCATTTTGAAGATCAATGATCACAAGGCGTGAATAGTCTATGCAACAAGCCGTTGACAATCTCACAGATAACCTTATATTATCTTTATTATCTATGAATGTTACATCACATTTCTGAATTCGGAATTCCATATTCAATTTTCCGATTTACTTGATTTTCTACTTTGCAATAAACTATTTCTAATCCATCTCAAAATGAGTGCCTGGAGACAAGCTGGTCTTAAGTAAGAAATGAAACAACATAAATCTATATATGGATCAATCCAACCTATTAACAATTAATTCATTTTTAGTTACATAAACTACTCCAACATTGCCGCAAAAATCTTACGAAGATCATTGAAAGCTGAAGTCAGAACAGAAGCATTAAAACGAGACGAGTCTCATGTCCGTATAACTCCTTGGGCTAATGGCAGACCTGCACGTAAGTGATTATGATCTAAATCTTAAGGAAATAAACGTTATTTTCAGTTTACTTTATAATAGAGTTTATTATAATAAGAATATTATAATAATAGGGTACTAAATTGGAGTCAACTTAAGGAACTTAGATATTACAGTAAACTGAATAAGTTATTAAAAGGAACTTCACAACAACAAAACAGGAAGCATAACATATTTGAAGTACCTGATTAATTAGGTATAGAAAATTCAACTGTGAAATTCCTAGTATTAGCTTCATAACCCATGTGGAGTTAAAACAAGGAATTTTTATAATTTACTTCCAGATGTTTTTTTAAATAATACCTTTTATTTTACTACAACACAATCATAATTATTTTTCAGATGAAAAGGAATAATTTTATCTAAGTAAGGTAGACAAAAACAAATGCCAGCATTAAATAGCATGTTTTAACTAACATAGAAAAACTTAGAATAATGATAAAGATTGTGATAATATGTTAATGTGTTGTGCTGTTTTTTTTGTAAAGTATGTTAAAACCTTACTTACTAATTTTTAGGAACATGTTTGTCTTTTTTTAACACCAGTTTGAAGACATAATTTTTTTTTATGTATGTAATTATTCATAAAAAATAGAACATTGCCTCATATTAGATTTAAAAATTGTTTTTTAATTAACTACCATAAATATAAAATATTTTTGCAAGATCAAAATCAAGTTTCTATGCAAGGTTTTAAATTTTTTTTTATTTTAAATAGTCTCATTAAAAATTAACAATATTTTACAACAGTAAAATATCTGCTATATTTTAGTTTGACAGGTGTGGTTGTCAGTTAAACCAGACAGTGGAAACTTACACAAATCATAAAGCCTCAATGATTTGTGAATTATTATGGTTTTCTTTACATGTCTTCCAAATAAATTAATGTTACCATAATCTTAATTATTTATTTAATTTTACAGATCTTCAAGCCAAACCTGCCCAGTAGAAGATTATGAACATCAGAGAAAAACAGAATTTAATTTATTTATCATGTATAATACATAGCTTTATTGTAATAAACATTCTCTTTAAAGGTTGCAAATTGTCTCAATTATGTTACTTGATTTTTTATACTAGGTGATTAAAAATGATTTAAGAAATTACAATAAAAAATTAATTTGAGCAATTTACATTGACTTCAACAATTTATTTTATGTTTCTGATCTATTATTATACTAGTTTTCATATTTGTTAGCTTAAAGACTTTATTCTTTTAAATTTTAAAGTCTTTTGACCCCTGTGGGCCTGACATTTAAACCTTCTTTGAGGCCCGCGGCTACCCGGGTAGCGACGGAGCTATAATGACAGCTGTCATTATTTGCCTGACGGTTGCCAGGGGACCCCTCGGGGCTGTGAAACTTTAAAGAAAGTTTTATTTGACAGAAGGTATATAAATGGAAAGGTTGTAAATAAAAAATACTTAAATGATATATATTACATTTTTATTCTTGTAATTTTCACATTAAGATTTGCTGCTTTTACTTTATCCATAAAGTTTGTTCCTAAAGGTGCTGTTGGATCTATATCTTTTAAAGTAATAGTTTTAAAAGTGTTTTGTTTCTTTATTTTCTCGATGCCATTCCATGCTATCATAATACCATTATCTGTGCAAACTTTAGGTGGTGGTCGATACACATTGCAGCCTAATTTATTTCCTATAAATTGTATACCTTCAAATATGTAATTGTTGCATGCCACTCCACCAGAGACTACTATACTTTTGTGCCTTTTGTCTAACAGATTCTGTTTTTCACAGAATAATATGGCCCTTTCTGTTCTATGACCTAAGTGTTCTGTAATAGCTAGTTGAAATCCTGCACATAGGTCATTTATTTCAGGAATTAATCTATCTCCAACTATATTATGTTCTTTCTCCTTTTGCAGTAGATGTCTTACAAGAGCATCTTTAAGGCCACTGAAACTGAAACAGCAATCACGATTTCTCGCTAAAGGCAATGGAAATTTAAATAAATATGGGTTAGTAGAAAGTCTTGCAGCCATTTCTATGGCCTGTCCTCCTGCTAATTTTGAGTAAGCAGGTATATTTCTTAATTTCATTCTTCTTGCTGCTTTATCCATAACTTCACCAGGTGCATTATCTAATGTATCTCCCAATAATAAGAAATCATCTACATTCTTTACAAGTGCAAGCAAAGAATTTCCTCCAGAGATTAGCAGAGTAAGAAAAGGAAATGATATGTTATGGTACATTCTTGCAACTAACGCATGAGCTTCCATGTGATGGATTGGTATTAAAACTTTATTATAAGTTCTTGCGAGGTAGATTGCATACTTAACACCTATCTGTAAACTTATTAGTAGTCCAGGTTTAACAGTTACAGCAATTGCATCTATATCTGTCAGGTTTAACTTTGCCTCATTCAATGCTTCATTGACTGCTAATTCAATATTATCACGGTGTAATTCTCCAGCTATGAGAGGATTGACTCCACCGTACCTTACATGAACAATGTTTTGTGAAAACAGAGAAGCACCTAAGATATTGCCTTCTTCATTTACAACTGCACAGCCGGTATCGTCACACGATGTTTCTATGCCTAATATAGTAGACAGATGTTTCTTTCTTATTGGATATAATCTTGCGCATTTAAGTATTTTGTGTGTATTTATGAACTGCATATTAAAATAAATCTCGCTCTAGAAGAAATGTAAATTTTATTTATAGTAGGTACCTATATTATTAAATAAATATTAGATATTTGTTATGAACCTAAACAAAAATATAGAAAATTCATTTTAAATATTCGCCATATATGATTTATTTAATATACCGCTAATCATATAGTCTTTTTTTGTTTAAGGATCTAAATTTAAATTATTAAAATAAAAGACAATTGACATTTGACATAGACAATAGGAATTCAATTACTTTCTTTTTTCAATGAGCAAAACTAAAAAACTCAAAAAGTTGCTTCCTGCTGCCGCTTGATGAAAAAGAATAAATCGTCTCCATATTATCGAGCGACGCTATTCACAATGCGTAACGTAATAAAAGCTATTGTACCTACATATTGGCGGGTTCTTTGTCGCGGAGGCATGAATATTTTTGTAAGAGACCCGTAATCATATAATCTTTTTAGGCCTGTGTGTGTATGTACGACGTAAACCGGGCGGTTATCTTAACCGAGTTTACGTCCTTAACCGGCGTACAGGTAGTCGTGAACAGTAAATTTTACGTTTAGCTTATGTTAACCGTTGGTTGTGATAACCGAAATCATGGTGCACACAGGCCTTATGACTAGAGAAAATATAGCAGATTCTTGATTTAAAAAGACTCGAAAGAACGCGAGGCTAGAGCTGTGAAGCTATTTTATAAAAAAAGATAATAATTTCAAAACGTACACAATTTAATAATTTATCTGTGGTAATTTATTTTACCTAAAGAAATCTTTGAACTCTTTCAAATTTTATTCGTGAATATTGGCGGAGTTAACGCCACTTTTATAGTATAAATTGCGAAATATGTGCTTTTAAATTATTGCAGTTCTTACTTTAAAACCGTAAATACAGTAAGTAAAAAAATAAATCATTTGCTAACCTTATGAAATTAGTATTGCATTACAAAATTGCGTGGAAATCGTAATATTATCCCGCATTAAAAATATTTGAAATATTGTATAGAATTGTGACAATGAACGCAAGTACAGTATTAATATTCCGATGAATATTCTAAATAAATGGTTCATTCTGATTAATGTTAAACACGTTTTATTGAAAAAATTTGCTGCGTAGGTTTTGTTTTGAAAAATTAGTGTATAGTAAACTTCTGAAGAATGTAGTTATTTATGCAGATAAATACAATCTACATAGTTATTATTTTTATCATTACTATTTTTTTCCTCAATTTATGGTAAATGGAAATTGGTGACTTCAACAAATAAGTGCTACACAATAGCTAACTTGTATAGTACCATTCTAATTACGATATGCATATCTAACCGTATTTTTTTTATCTAATTGGAATTACTATCTACTACTTTAATGTTATAATTGCCATGCTTGATGTAACTTATAGGCATATTCATCAACTTCTAAGATTTGTACAAAATATAATTTTATATCACCTAATTTTTCGAAAAAAAAAATACAATTATACAAACATGTTGGGATCTTATAAGAAACTTATAAATGACAGTTAATTTATAAAATTTTATTTAATTCATGCTGAAGAAAACAATGTAAAGATATAACTTTTTCAAAACTAAGAATGAAAGAATGAGCTTAATAATTTGAATAATAACAAATACTCTGAACATGTATATTCCATTTATGATGGGTTTCATTTATTTTTAATATTTTATTTAAAACAAATCTCATAATCAAACACTTAATAATCTGACAGCTTTAATTGTGTCTTCAGTCCAGCAGTGGAAGCCCACCGGCTGATAATGATGATGATGAATTTTGCCTTATTGGCAAGTATGCTGTATAAATACATACACATGTATTTCTAACTGTTCCATAATGCCTACAAGAATGAAATCTATGTATACTGAAGCCAAACTCGATTGAGAATGCTTGTCAACAATTAAATTAAAAATGAAGGTAGAAATCACTAGTCATTTTACACCTATTTTTTTAATTGACTAGTTAACCCCTGGGGGCCTGACATTCAAACCTCCTTCGTTGAGGCCCGCGGCTTGACAGCTGTCATTATTTGACAATAAATTAGATTAGTAAGCTTAAAACTAATTAATATATTCAATATCTTTTAAATAAGATTTTTTAAAATAACAAAACATAATTTTAAATTTATTAGGCATAAAACATGTTGCATTTTCTACCTTCATTTTAAATTTATTTGTTGACAAGCATTCTCAATCGAGTTTGGCTTCAGTATACATAGATTTCATTCTTGTGGGTGCTATGGAAAATCTGTGTGTATATTGTAAATTGAGTAACTAAGCTAAAGTTCAGTCAAAGAGTGTATAGATTTAAAGATCTTGTGATGAATCTGTGATATTTTTTTAAAATAAATAAATATTTCTAGGACAATACACACACCACTACATAGCCTCAAAGCAAGCATAGGTAGCTTGTGTTATGGGTACCATAAAAACTGATGAATATTACTCGGCCTTCACATTCAATCAAAATTTCATTCAGTATTTTACTTATATGTGTATTAATTTCATTAATGTGTTTCTCCTTTTTGTTTATTGCTTACTTTACTGTAAATCCATATAAGCTGCATTTATATTGTAAAAATAATTCTTATAGTGTTTCAGGTTTTATGAATAAATTAAAAAGCTGACGTACGCAAGATGCTCTACATAAATATTTTGAAGCAGTCGACCATAGTGCATTTGTGTTTTGCTATATCTTACTTCACCTCGGGCCTAATTTTAAGTTGTATTCAGGCCATATTATATTTTGGTCTTAAGCCATGCAACAAAACGCTGTACAGGAAAATTAATTATTATCTATCTTATTCATTTTACTGTCGTAAGTATTATTTTGTGTTATATTTTATTAATAACAGCAGATGTCTGTTACTTCAACTGAGAACAAAATAATAGCGTATTACTAAAATTTAAGACTTTCAAAATAGAAAAAAAAGTTTTTTGAATGAAATCTCCCATGCAGTGTCACAGATTTAATAATTCCCATCTTTTTTTAACTATTTTATACAAAACCTTCACAAATTATATAGTAATACTTTTCTCAAGAACCACTATATATTTCGGTAAATACCACAAGAAAATCTTTTCAATAGGTATTATCACAAACAGAGAGACAGTCACGAAAGGACTATGTTTCATAAGGTGTATTAATAAAAATATTCTCTTAAATATTTATTATATTTGCAGTGTAAAAGCTTGAGAGATAATCAATTTTATCATAAAATTATATAAAAATCCTGTATTTTTATAATAAGTTAAACATTTTTCTGAGATATCCTTTTTTATATAATAGTTAAAAATTATTTAATAGCTATCAGTATTCTTATGTTAACAATGAACAACTTTTTGTGTATGTTACATTGTATTCTAATAATACATAATTTATTACTATTTTTAGAATTAGTGTTCATGTCAGAATGGTGGTCCGGTACAAAGTTGTCCCTATACATCAAAAAGGATGAATATGATAAGTATTATGGGAAGGAACATGGCTATCTTATCATGAACCATAGTTATGAAGTGGACTGGCTCATGGGTTGGCATTTCTGTGATGGAATTCAAGTTTTGGGAGTAAGTACATTAATTTATTAGTCAGTTTTACTTTATACAGCAAATATTGTTGCTATAGAACTTAATAATTAAACTATGAATTTTATTAATTTAAATAACATTAATCTGTTAGTGTTATAAAACACACTTTGTTGGTTTAATCTCTAACTAAGTACCTACTATTCTAAAGCAAAAATCAATGTGGAAAGCATATCAACAAACAAATTTAAAATGAAAGTAGAAAATGAAACACATTTTATGCCTAATAAATTTAAAATTATGTTTTGTTTTTTTTAAATCTCATTTAAAAGATATTGAATATATTTATTAGTTTTAAGCTTACTAATCATTTACTACTTATGAATTTGTAATTAACTAGTTAACTAAAAAAAGGTGTTAAATGACTAGTGATTTCTACCTTCATTCTAAACCGAGCTTGGCTTTAATATAGATTTCGCGGTTTTTCTATTACCTTCCATTTACATTATGAATTTTATTTACAGTTATAAAATTAAGCAATTTATAAAATTAAAAATTAGATGTCTGACTTATGGAGTATTTTTGTATTGAAAAACAAAATCAAACTTGAAATCACAAGTTTGAATGTAAAAATTACAGTACAAAAAATTACTTTTTATTCAATATGTATGTTAGAATAATAATTACATGTAATAATTCTCAACCAATTACAAATGATCTAAACCTTATGTAAACTTTGTACTTGTTTTTCACAATGCAATGTGGCCCATTTTTAAACGCCAGCCATGTTAAAGGAATTAAGCTAAAATACTAATAGTATTTTAATTTCATTTTACTCTAAATTGAGGAAAATTATAACACTGTTACAAGCCCACACTAGTGTCTATCATTAAGAAATGAGTGTGAACTGTTATCCTCTATTTAATCACATAAGGGATGTTTTATTTTGCCCCATTCTATATGACAATTACTTCTTCAGGTCCTATATATTTTTTATTATAAATGCGTTAAAATCGGTTCAGCAATTTAGCTGAGAAAATATAACATAAAGTTCCATGTTCGCTTTTTATTTTTGGTTATTAGAATTAATTTGTTGATGTCTAAACCTAAAAAAGCCTAATTTTTTAGACGTATTTTGGTAGCACTAACTAACCCTTCTTTGATTCTTGTTTCACATTGGAGGATGACGGTTAAATTCTATAATCCAACATATTATATAGACGGACATGATTTGTTAGTGTGGGTGACACTTGAAGCTTTAATTTAAAAGTGTAAAGTCCAGTGTCATTGTGATACCCTATTGTGCATTACCGAGAAGGTTCAAGATTGCGTTTATTTATTGGACAGTAGACAATGTTAGTGACTGTTAATTAGGTATTAATAGATTTAATTAATGCAATATATTTCCATTGAGTTCAATGTATCATTAAGTAGTATAAAAAATCACAAATAATTGTTGTTTTTGAAATAATCTTATTCCATATTAAACTTCTATATGGATTTGATGAAGATTTTTTTTTATCAACTACAAGTTGGCCCTTGACTGCTATTAAGTGATGTTAAGTTATCACACCTGATGTTAAGTGATGATGCAGTCTAAGATGGAAGCGGGCTAACTTGTTAGGAGTGGGACGAAAATCCACACCCCTTTCGGTTTCTACACGACACCGTACCGAAACGCTAAATTGCTTGGCGAAACGTCTTTGTCGGTAGGGTGGTAACTAGCCACGGCGAGAGCCTCCCACCAGCCAGACCAAGACAAATTAAGAAAAATCTCAATCTACCCCGCCGGAAATCGAACCCAGGACCTCCGTCTTATAAATCCACCGTGCATACCACTGCGCCACGGAGGTCGTCAAAGAAAGAAAGATGTTTAATTTAAAGTATCATATTTTTTTAGCAATATTTTGATCAAATAAGTAGTTACCAAAATTGATATAGCTTCCGAAAAAGTCCATTAGATATAGATCCCAGTGTATAGACGCTGTTATGCCTGTGATTTCGTTCACACCTAAATTTTTTTTTAATATCCCTCTGGAGTAGAAAGAAATCTGTAACCCTGTCTATTTGTTAGTAAATAGTTAAAACAGGATATACGGTTGAAAATTAGAGTTTGATTAAAAGCGTAACAAACAAACAAACTCACAAATATAAAATTTATAATATTAGCAATAATTTATCAAAATGATTAGATAAACAAATGTGATGAATATACGAGATCATTGTCACAATTATCTTGTATAGTTACAATAAATAGGTGATAAGTATGTGACTGATTAAAAGGCACCAAAAACCTTATCATATTGAGGAAGACTAATGAATTATTATAAGAATATCTTGATGCATTGATTAATGCAATACACTTAGCAGTGATATGCTTTGATATCTATAATGGCAGTCAAAGTTTAATCAGTGGCTAATTTTGTATTTCATTGATTAAATTGTATATTAATTCTTATAGCTATTTCACTTAAATAATGAACTAGTCAATTATAAACGAATTAAATCATAATTAATCTCATCGTTTATTAAAACACTAAACGTTTAGTTGAGTTAAGTAATAATTCGCTCTGAACTCGTGGCCTATGGTTCAGCAGCACTGGGAATTATTGTTGTAAACAAAAATATTTCCTATACTAAAGCCAAACTCGATTGAGAATGCTTGACAACAAACAAATTTAAAATGAAGGTAGAAAATGCCACACATTTTATGCCTATTAAATTTTAAATTATGTTTTGTTATTTTATAAAATTTTATTTAAAAGATATTGAATATATTAATTAGTTTTAAGCTTACTAATCTAATTTACTGTTATAAATTCCGTCATTAACAAGTTTATTAAAAAAAATAGGTGTAAAATGACTAGTTATGTCTACCTTCATTTTTAATTTGTTTGTTGACCAGCATTCTCAATCGAGTTTGACTTTAGTATAGTGCTGTTATTAGCTACCTACGCAGTTCGGCATGTTTTAATCAGAGCGGACAAATATTTTTGGCGCCAAGTTTATTGTATGTGTATTCTTTCAGCTTACATTAATTTCAGCATATGCCACATTTAAGTACCATTTAAGTACATGCAAGACCTTACGCATAGATTTCATGATTACTTTATTGTTCTAGAACTGTAAAGCCTACGCAAAAAAATCCATACAGTACATGCCGCCAATAGGATGGATGTGGAAGTTCTCGGAGTTCGTATTTTTGGAAAGGTCATTCGACAAGGACAAAGAGATAATCAAAACACAGATATCAGAAATATGCGACTACCCCGATCCAGTTTGGGTAAGGATTCATTTGTTATTACATACTAGCGGACGCCCGCGGTCTTTTTTTTTTTTAGTTAGCCCTTAACTGCTATCACACCTGATGTTAAGTGATGATGCAATCTAAGATGGAAGCGGGCTAATTTGTTAGGAGTAGGATGAAATCCACACCCCTTTCGGTTTCTACACGACATCGTACCGGAACGCTAAATCGCTTGGCGGTACGTCTTTGTCGGTAGGGTGGTAACTAGCCACGGCGAAAGCCTCCCACCAGCCAGACCAACACAAATTAAGAAAAATCTCAATCTGCCCTGCCGGGAATCGAACCCAGGACTCTTGGGAATATCAGGATACCAATTAGCCTGTTACTCGTCATGAGTTTGGATATACAAAAATAGTTTATACAATCTATAATCTAGTAGTTTTAGAGATCAGCCAAAACGAAAAGATAGTTGGACGGTTTTAAAATTAGATTTATTGATGTAAGGGTTGTACATACTTTCATGTATTTAGTGGATAGCTGTTACTTTCTCCTGCCTGTCTCGTTGTCCTAGTGGTTAGCCTATATGGCTTCGACCACGAGGTCCTGGGTTCGATTCCTGGGTCGGGTCATGGAATAATTCTGATCTTTTTCATTCTTCTATGAAATGTTCAGTACATTTCCAAGTCCGGAGTTTAGGAGTTGGTGGGTCACACCCCCGTGTCTCGGAGAGCACGTTAGGCCGTCGGTCCCGGTCACTATCATCAACATCTGATAGTGATCGTCAATAAATGAAACATTATCATCCAAGCCCGCCAACCCACATTGGAGTAGCATGGTGGGTGTACGCTCCATATCCCCTCTCCTCTAAGGAGAGAGGCCTGGCCCTGTAGTGGGCCGTTAATAGGCTTATAATGATGATGATGATGTTACTGTCAAATTACAAACACACATTTCAAATTTATTCGTTTGTATAGATATTAATGGAATATTTTCGCATCTATCATCGAGATGTTGGTTGCATTCGATTTTACATTTGATACCTTTAACGTGGGCGAGTTACGTCATTGAATATACCAACTTGATATGTTAGATAATATTGTATGTTGCACTATTTGGTACAGGTTTGCACTTAAATACACGCATATATAGTTCGTAGTGGTAGAGCTCTTTGAAGCAGCTAGGGAAGTACTACCATCATGATTATGTCTGTCACTTAGTAGCGTCGCTGAGGTCTAGTGTGAAGGGTATTGTTTTTGACGCAATTGCGTAAATCGGGCTTAGTATATGTGACTCAGGGATTTTATATTAGATTAAAATGTTTTTGTCAGGTTGATATAAAATCTTTAATTGCTTATTCATCTGTTTGTCATATAAGAATTGTTATTGGGGGAATTATAACTATAAATTATTGAGGATTTCAGTTTTGAAAGGTGCAAGTCCGCGTATTATACGACCTAATCCAAATCTAATAGTTTTACGGATTTTTGCCCTTTCAGTCAATGGTTTTTTCCACTAAACCTTTGTTTTTTTATCTACTTGTCTAGTCGAATATTGCCTACTATGAAAATATATTAATTAACTCGCGTACTTCGCGTTGCCGTGACAATTTCGAAATAAAATGTTGCCTGTGTTACTTTGATGTATCATCATCATCATTATCAGCCTATTAACGGCCCACTACAGGACCAGGCCTCCCTCCTTATAGGAGAGGGAATATAGAGCGTAAACCCACCACGCTGCTCCAATACGGGCTGGCGGGCTTAGGGTGACAATGTTTCATTTATTAACAATCACTATCAGATGTTGATGACAGTGACCGGGACCGACGGCTTAACGTGCTCTGCGAGGCACGGGGGTGTAACACCACCAACTGCCCGACTCCGGGCTTGGAATGTACTGAGAATTTCATAAAAGAATGAAAAACTGAGAAATAGTTCATGACCCGACCCAGGATTCGAACCCAGGATCTTGTGATCGAAGCCAGATAGGCTAACCACTAGACCAACGAGGCAATCGACATTCTGATGTCTGCTATGTTATTGTGAAGTTTCGTCAAAATCCTTTCAGTAATTCAAACCGTTCAAACATCCATCAATTTATACAAATTTTCGCCTTTTTAATATTAGTAACGACGTCTAAATAAGTATGTACCAATATGAAAATACTGGCTCAAATATATCATGAGCGGAGATATATATATTGCCATCTTTATTGCTTGAGAGCTTGTTTCGAATGCCGTAGTGTCCGACAAGTTAATAGAATAGAGTTAAAAGCCGAGAGCATTTTACTGGCATGCAATAGAAGTACAGATCCGCTGGCCATGTCGGCGGAAAAACGCCATCGGAATTCCGCTCCCGCTAGACCGTTTCCGATTGAGGAAATAGGTCTCACACCGTTATAATGTTTTATTCAAGGCAAAACGGACAGCCTCTTCTTTTAAATACAAAAATAACTATACTCCGGACTCCCATAGTTAAAAAAAATTCGAGGTCGTGTGACGTGTTTCATATGCTATTAAATATTTTAAGTCGCTATAAAAAGTTCAATATAATGGAAGTTAATGACCTTGTGATAAAATATAAAATGAGGTAGCCAATAACGCTCTCGGTGTTTTACGGTTATCCTGTTAACGCATATAATATTGTTACGATGCGTACTACCTATACAGACTGTAGTTACGTTTCTAAATTGCGCTTAAATTTAGAAAGTCGTAAAAACTGACATCGATTTCATTTCGCAATGTTTCCTCATTTCGGATGAACATAATTGTACATATGTGTATCCAATAAGTTTGCACAGCGAAGGCAACCGTAGCGCAGTGGTACGCGCAGTGGATCTATGAGATGGAGGTCCTGGGTTAGATTCCCAGCTGGGCCGATTGAGATTTCCTAAACAGGTCCTGGTCTAGCTAGTAGAGGCTTTGGCTGAGGCTAGTGACAAAGACGCACCGTCAAGCGATTAAGCGTTCCGGTAAGATGTCATGTAGAAACCGAAAGGACTTCTTCCTGCTCCTAAAAAGTTAACCTGCTTCCATTTTAGATTGCATCACTTACCATCAGGAGTGATTGCAGTTAAGGGATTACTTGTAATGGACAAAAATAAATGTAAATCCTTATGTTTCTATACTCTTA
The DNA here is from genome assembly GCA_034621355.1 of Mycalesis mineus. Lineage (NCBI taxonomy): Eukaryota > Metazoa > Arthropoda > Insecta > Lepidoptera > Nymphalidae > Mycalesis > Mycalesis mineus. Next base: position 6,686,236 of record CM067887.1, on the reverse strand, counting down.
GATTAAGTACGAATCTATTTGTATATTCTACATTATCATATCGCACCGCGCTAGCTTGAAGTCGACAAATGGAAGTTTTAAACGTTCAAGTTTAAAACGAATAATAAATAATTAGTTTTTTTAACCGATGAAAAAAACGGAGGCGGTTCTCAATTCGACACGTACATATATATATATTTTATACGCATAACTTTTTACAGAGTTGTCCGATTTTGATAATTCTTTTTTATTAGAAAGGGCATACTTCCAAGGTGGTCCCATTGTCATGTATATGACAGTATAGTAGGAGTACGTTACGTGGCGATAAATCACTAAAAAGTAAGAAATAAATTTTTTTAACAAAAAATAGAACCGACTCAAAACGCACTAAAAAGTAAAAAATAACTATGTCATTTAGTTGCTTTAATTTACTTAAACATATCTAGGAGTCGGTGCCAGCCAAGGTTTCTACTTTTTGGACGTTACCTAGAACCCACAAACTGCTTTAATACGTAAAAGAAATGCAGAGATGTGATTTATTTGAAATACTTCTATTTAAAATGCAAATACAAAATGCAAAATACCTATTTTGTATTTTGCATTTAAATACTTTTTAACAAAAACATTTTGTATTTTATTTGAAATACCTTTTGAGATGTATTTTGCATTTTTAAAATTCATTTCAAAATGCAAAATACTTTGCGATGAAGTTTAGCCAACATTACCAGTCAAACAAAATGAAATGAATAAATGACGCTTGTATTGCCGAATTTGGCCGATAGTGGATTTTTGTCGGTCGCGATTCACGCTAAAACACTGAATGTATAAAGATTAAACTTGGCACGTTTGTAGTTCATATTTTGAGGTATTGCATTGGATAGTTTTTGTCGCGAAAATTAAAGTAGAAGAGGTTGAAAGTTTCTATGAAAAGTCTTTAATTTTTGAAGTAATGTTAATGAAATAGGAACTACTGAATAAATAATTATGTTATTCAAGGATTTTTCAAAATTTCATCCCTATAGGGTTATATAGGGGTTGAAAGTAACTATGTAAAATTCCTTTTAAATGTTTTTAATTTAAATATTCAAATCAAATTATCTTTATAGAACTACTGATTATACTACACCAACAATCAATTTTTTGTCCATCTGTTTGTTCCGGCTAATGTCTGAAATAGCTGCAACTATTTAGACGACTGTTTCGACACTTATATACTAATGTTATAAGTAACTTAGGGTAATCTTATTTTAGTAATGTTATAACTGACGTAAGTAAAAGGTATTTTATTTTGAAAAAGCATTTTGAAAATACCTATTTTGCATTTTGCATTTGAAATACAAAACGCAAAAGTATTTGGTATTTTGCATTTGAAATAGTAAATCTGAAAAGTATTTTGCATTTTGTATTTAAATGCTTTTATGGAACAATTTTGTACATCTCTGAAGAAATGTTCCTTAAACTTGCTGGCACCGACTTCATAGATATGCTTAAGTAAATTAAAGCAAGTAAATGACACAGTTATTTTTTACTTTTTAGTTTTGAGTCGGTTCTATTTTTTGTTAAAAAAATTTTTAATGATAAATAATTGTGCTCTCCAAAACTGTAATTTACTAATTTTGGGCTGCTAGACTATTTATTCAATACCAAATTTTATATCATTCTTGAGTAGATACTACTCGTTCATATACCAATCTACGTTAGAATCGGATAGACCGAGCATACAATAATGAAGTTATTCGTATCAATGTCGATCTTATAATAGACCGTTCTATCAGTCAGTGCACTCACGTACGGTAAACTACATGCCGTTTCCAATGCGTTTTAACCTTGACTTGATAGTACATAACGTACCACCAATACTAGTTAAAATATTATAATTAGATTTGTTTCTGTTCATTCAAAGTTTTTGTTTACGCTGACGTATATTTCAATCATTATTCATTCTATGGTTGTACTTGACGACTATAGAGGCTATGACTTTATCAATATACTTGTTTATCACGTTTTATGGATCTTCGATCTTTTATCTTGATTCATTAATATAACGTATGATCGGAGTGCCTTGATAGTTTGAATCTGAAACGAGTACCAATTTCGTTTTAAACTAAGTATTATTTTGTACGGGCTTATAAATAAATCTAGTATAAAATGTTTTTTTTTGTTTTTTTATCGACTACAAGTTGGCCCTTGACTGCTATCACACCTGATCTTAAGTGATGATGCAGTCTAAGATGGGAGCGGGCTAACTTGTTAGGAGTGGGACGAAAATCCACACCCTTTCGGTTTCTACACGACATCGTACCGGAATGCTAAATCGCTTGGCGGTACGTCTTTGTCAATAGGGTGGTAACTAGCCACGGCGAAAGCCTCTCACCAGCCAGATCCAGAAAAATTGAGAAAAATCTCTATCTGCCCCCCCGGGAATCGAACCCAGGACCTCCGTCTTATAAATCCACCGCGCATACCACTGCGCCACGGAGATAGTCGTTATGCTAAGAATAAGCAAAATGTTAACTAATAAACTTGGTAAAGAATATTATAAAGTAAGTAATAGTTATATGACGTAGTTGTATAGTTCTTAGTAACAAAACATTATCACATTATTAAAATATCCTGAATAATAATTTCTAGTAGGTATTTCTATAGGCCTTGAATAAACATTGTTTTATTCGTAAAGCTGTTAATTTAGAAGTTGTCACATCATATAGTCATTGAATAAATTCAGGCGTGATGCAGCTAATCCGCTAAGTACGGAAGTTCATTATGAATAATTTATTTATTTTAATAATAAATATTATTTTGCTAGGTATCTTCCATTGTTTACCTAGATGTAGATATTCACGAGGTGAATATTCACTTACCTTAGTGGCTTCGGAATTCGGACCTAAAACACATTGTTGCTTGAATTCGTCGCTTTTATTGCGGAAAACAACAAAAAAATTTAATTATTTGCAAAATAAATAACTACAAAATAAATGTACTAATCATAATAAAATTTTTGACATTTCTATCCTGCTACATTAATGCTGTTTCTCAGAAAAGATCTTTACATATTTTTTCAAAAAATTTACTTAGGAAAATATAAATTTCAATATAAATCACTCAAGGTCTTATTTTTATCGACAAAAATTCATAAATCATAATGTAAGTAGGTAGGTACTTATTATAAGTATTCTTATAAAACAGCGCGTGATAAAATGACACTAATATAAAAGTAACAGTTTGTGTATGTGTTTGTTTGTTATTCGTTCATGATATATGATGACTAGATTTGGATGAAATCGAGATTGACTATACCCTGGTTTCATGCTTTTGAAATGTTTTAGAAAATTCTAATAGGATCAGTGGGGCAAGTGGGAGTTTTCACCGAGCAACTGCGTAAAAACGTACCCACTCAATTATATAGAAAAAAAAAAGCGTTCACTCTCGCTATAACTAGATGGCGCTGCTTCAATTCCATATAAATTTGCGTTACGTTTTTACGCAAGTCGATCGGTAACAAACTCACACTAGGCACACAGGCATTAATACGCGGGTGAAACTGCAGGGAAATGCTAGTACCTACTAAAGCACAGTAAGCATGCGCGATGCTAAATAAGTTTGTTTGCCTATATATATATTTTCTCTACAAATCCATCGCAGCTAACAAGATTCATTTAAAACTGTCAGTTCAACTGACCAGTTCACCTTGCCTAAGAATTTGAAGAGTAAAAAATTGTACAAAAACATGTTCTACAAATAAAGAGTTGTTGTAAACTGTATTGATAGAATGAAGAGTTTTTATTACCTTTAAGTAGGTACCTGCCTATTTTTTTAACATAACGGCATCTAGATAAACTGAAAATGTCTAGACCAAGTTTTTACGTAAGAATTATTTTTTTGTGAATCGAGCTTGCAATTGAAAGTTCTAAGTTCTATACCTCAAAAGCGGAAAAAACATCCTTATTGTCAATCCCCAGTTTCTCAGAAACGTGCAAACTAAAATGTTCTAGGTAAATCTGCAATATAACACAAAAATGTACACTAGATCTATGCGCCCTGAACTAGCGTGCGTAACTGCGCCTACAGACTTGTAACTGACTCTAAATAAGGTTATGTTTTTATAAGGTCCGGTAATTTCTGCGCCCTATGCTTTGGGCACTGCTAGTACTGCCCTAATTACAACCGTTAGAAAACTGTTCTAGCTATTTATTTACAATGTTTTAGGTAAATGATATAACATCCCGAAACGTATATTTCGATCTTGTTAACACAATTCTGTGTATAAAAAAATATTTTAAATTTAAAAAAACCATACTAACATAAACAAAAACACGTTGAAGAATTAAGCAAATTCTTGTCCACATACCATCACCCTGATGTTTGTTTATTTTTTGAGTTTATTTTCTTCTGGTTGACGGCTTGATTGGGTATTAACACGGGACGTTGTATATATTTATATTATTTTACTAACTGCACATATTTTTTAACAAAAAATTGTTTTTAATATTTTTAGCTTTTATTGACACCAGAAGGTACGCGGTTCACTCAAAACAAACACGAGGCATCGATTAAGTTCGCCAAAGAGAAGAACCTGCCCATACTGAAGCACCACCTGACGCCGCGCACGCGGGGCTTTACCACGAGCCTGCAATACTTCAGGGGCAAGATACCCGCAATTTACAACATACAGTTGGCATTTGACAAAAATAGCAAGGTGTGTATCGAATTTCTGAATCACATGGGCTTTTTTTGGAAGACTCTTGCAACCATTATCAACAACAGTACAGTATTTCTATAAAATAGCTTAGCCTATAACAGGTTATAGGCTCGTCCACCATCCCTCATTTAAGCTTTTCAAGCCCAATTTGACGACCTCCGTGGCGCAGTGGTATGCGCGGTGGATTTATCAGACGGAGGTCCTGGGTTCGATTCCCGGCGGGGCAGATTAAGATTTTTCTTTATTTGTCTAGGTTTAGCTGTTAGGAGGCTTTCGCCGTGGTTAGTCACCACCTTACTGACAAAGACGTACCGTATCGTGTGGATTCCATCCTACTCCTAACAAGTTAGCCCGCTTCCATCTTAGATTGCATCATCACTTAATATCAAGTGTGATAGCAGTCAAGGGCCAACTTGCAGTCGATAATAAAAGCAGCATGGTGGATATCAACTTCATATCCCATCTCCTATTAGTCGGGAAGCCTTGTTTCGTAGTGGCCTCAATACTCTAGTAGGAAAACAAAATAATGTTGGTAATATAAAAAAACTTCATCAAACATAGCTAAGAATACTCCCCAATAATTAACTTAAAAAATAATCAAAATGGCTCATCCGTTCGGGAGCTACGATACCATAGACAGACACATACCGACACGTGAAACTTTAACACTTCATTGTTTTTGCGTCGGCCGTTTAAAATATAAGCGGTGTCACTTTAAATCCAACACGGCAGGCTTATAATAAAATACTTTTTTTAATTCAAGGTCCCACCTACATTAACAAGTATGTTGTTTGGCAAGCCGGTACACGCGCACTTGTACATAGAGAGGATACCGGTAGAGACCATTCCCGAAGACGAGGCCGGAGCCGCCAAGTGGTTGCACGACGTGTTTGTAGTAAAGGTAAACCGTTTTAACCATACTTATAGTTTATTCGCGTTAAGAATGCAGTGAGCGCTGGCTAGCGCCGCCTCCTAACCAATCCAATCTTTTCAAATTACAAGGTCAAGTTCACAGTGACCAATTAAAAGCATAGCTTCGATGTCGACTCGCGATTTGATTGATTAGGGGGCGGGGTTAGAGAGGATACCAGTATAGACCATTCCCGAAGGCGAGGCCGGGGCCGCCAAGTGGTTGCACGATGTATTTGTAGTAAAGGAAAACCGTTTTAACTATTATTATAGTTAGTTCGTGTTAAGAATGCAGTGAGTGTTGGCCCTAACGCTGCCCCGTAACCAATCTAATATTTTCTAATTACAAGAGCAAGTTTACTGTGACCAGTTGAAGGCATAACTTCTATGGCGAATCGCGATTTGATTGGTTAGGGAGCGGGTTTAGGCGGGCGAGCCTTGATGACTCACTGCATTCTTAAAGCGAACGAACTATAGAGCTGTGAGACTAGTCCTAGTATATATAAGACATCTTCTGTAAAAACCAAATAAAAAAACTAAAACTAACTTTTAAATGCACAAAAAAGTAAAAAATAAATCCGTCATTTAGTTTCTTTAATTAGCCATATCTATGAAGTCGGTGCCATCCAAGTTTAAGGAAAGTTTATTTAACGAAGTCGCAAAGCACTTTATGAGTTCTAGGTAACATCCTTAATGTTGAAAGCTTGGCTGGCACCGACTCCTAGATATGCTTAAGTAAATTAAAGCAACTAAATGACATTGTTACTTTTTACTTTTTAGTGCGTTCTGAGTCGGTTCTACTTTTTGTTAAAAAAATTTATTTCTTACTTTTTAGTGATTTATCGCCGTACTCGTACTGTACTATTATAGTATATTATACGGCACTTGTAGCCAAAAAGCTATCGATACTTGCACTAAAACCGAAATCGCTGCAAGTATGCCTATATAATTTGCAGAGTTCCTTTAATTTTCCCAGGATATCATCATCAGATCCTAATGTGATGACAATGGGACCACGTTGGAAGTATGCACTTTCTAATAAAAATAAAAATTATCAAAATCGGACAACTCTGTAAAAAGTTATGCATGGTCATACATAAAAAAAAATATACGTGTCGAATTGAGAACCTCCTCCGTTTTTTTTTGTCGGTTAAAAACTAAACGCACAAAAAAGTAAAAAAATAATTGCGTCATTTAGTTTCTTTAATTAGCCATATCTATAAAGTCGGTGCCGTCCAAGTTTAAGGAAAGTTTATTGAACAAAGTAGCAAAGCACTTCGTGGCTTTTACGTAAGATGCTTAATGTAGAAAGCTTGGGTGGCACTGAATTTATAGATATCCTTAGGTTTGTTTTAATGCGTTTATAAGTTGGTTTTGTTTCATTTTTTATGACTTTTTAGTCATTATAATAAATAAATATAAATATTATAGGACAATTACACACATCGCTATATAGCCCCAAAGTAAGCTTAGGCAGCTTGTGTTATGGGTACTATGATAACTGATGAATATTTTAATATATGTAATACATAAATACTTATAATATATAGATAAACACCCAGACACTGAAAAACATCCATGCTCATCACACAAACATTTTTCCAGATGTGGGAATCGAACTCACAGCCTAGGACGCAGAAGCAGGGTCACTACCCACTGCGTCACTCGGTCGTCAAGAAATTAAAAAATTTTCTTGTTAATTTTCAGGATAAAATGCAGGATTCATTTTTCAACACGGGGGACTTCTTCGCAGAGTCGGGAGTGGAGAAAGTGGAGCCGTTCCAGAGGCCTAACAGAATATACTCTTTGTTGAACACCTTGGGCTGGGCCGTCGTCACTCTGACCCCCATGTTGTATTACCTTCTCGGACTCCTGTTCAGTGGGAAACTTCTTTATTTTTCCATTGGTGTGACTATTCTAGCTGCATGTAAGTATTTTTCATCAAAGTCTTCAATTTCTTCTTTAATCTATATATTTTGACCACCTCCGTGGCGCAGTGGTATGCGCGGTGGATATATAAGGCGGAGGTCCTGGGTTCGATTCCCGGCGGGGCAGATTGAGATTTTTCTTAATTTGTCTTGGTCTGGCTGGTGGGAGGATTTCGCCGAGGCTAGTTACCACCCTACCGACAAAGACGTACCGCCAAGCGATTTAGCGTTCCGGTACGATGTCGTATAGAAACCGATAAGGATGTGGATTTTCATCCTACTCCTAACAAGTAAGCTCGCTTCCATCTCAGATTGCATCATCACTTAACATCAGGTGTGATAGTAGTCAAGGGCCAACTTGTAGTCATTAAAAAAAAAAGTATGGTCACCGTGGGTACAATTGACCAATTAAAGCGAGTTTTATTGTAAATTACTATTTTCCTCTTATACAAAATGAAACTTAATTATTTTAATGTATGATCGCATTTAAATGTTTAATACAGTAAAACTAATAACTTCAAAGCTAAATAAAACTACGCATTATATAATATACAGAAAACTTAATATAATCGCGTAAGTTCAAAACTAGTCAATTACCCATACATGGTCAATGATACCCACAATGATTGACCCTAATAGCAAAGCTTGGTCAACCAAGTATTCCTCATTATCAGTCCACTAGGCCTCTCCTTACTTCGTATAGGAGATGTTGCGAATACTGAAATGTCTTTCAAATATTAATAATCTTTAAAGGTGAAGTGGATTTGAGCAACGCTAAAATAGTCTTTAAACTATTATTATCCTAATCCCACCAACTCACACTGGAACAGCTTGGTGGATTTAAGCTCCAGATATTTCCCAGGGAGACAGATTTTTCTAGTGGCCCCCTAGAAAAGTTATAATCACCCTAAAATCCAGGTTTTTTTCTCCATTAACTGGTTACGAAAGACAGTTATGAAAGTAGCCAAATTTTTCTTGATTAATAACCAGGTAAGAAAATGGAAATAAAAATCTTCTTTCGTAACTCGGTTACGAAAACGACAAATTTATTCCGTTTTTGTAACTGGTTATCAAAGGAAGAAAAAAATTCCATGTTCGTAACTGGTTACGAAACTTCGGTTACGAAGGTGGACTAAACCATTTGGGCAATAGGATGATAAATGTTTACTGTTACAACGATTATGACTCGAATCCAAAACCTTATAATACAATGCCACTTAGGCTCACCAATGTACCAAAAAGTCAGTTAATTATTTATTTGTCACTAGCGGACGCCTGCGACTCCGTTCGCGAAAAGTACTATATACTTAAAAAAAAGTAGCCTATATCCATTCTCAGACTCTAGACTATCTCTGTACCAAATGTCATTTTAAATCGGTTCAACAATTTACGCGTGATTGAATAACAAACAGACAGTCACTTAAATGACACCATTAATAAGGAGGAGGAGGACTCCAGAGTGAGGAGGTTCCTCAATCTGGAGTCCTGACCACCGCAAAGGTCCCGCAAGTGGAGGAGCAGATTTTTTTTATATATTTTTAATAGTGTTTTTTAATATATTTTTGTATTATATAACATTGTTAAAAATTTTTAAAAAATATGTAAATAAAAATAAATGAGAGTATTAATTAGTATAGATTGTAAGTTGCAATAATTTAAACTTTAACTCTTTTTTTTACAGTTTATATTCTCCTTCAAAAATCCATAGGCATGTCGAAAATCAGCCAAGGATCATCCTATGGGACAGAGAAAAACAAATAGTAGGTAACTAAATAAGGTATACTTTAATTATCATAAAAAAAGAAAAATCTGAATCTGTAAACAAAGAACATATTGTTAAAATCTTTTATAAGTCGAACGTTTAAATTTATTGAATATTTCTTGTGTTATTTATATTTTTCTTGGCTTTGTTATATTTTGTTTCATATAGCCGTAGGTACGATACTCAAAAAGTTACGCGCTTCGGCCATCTTCGTGTTTCTTAGGAAAAACTAACATACGTTCAATTTAATTTGAGGGCGCCGTGGACTTATTCATGGTGGTCCTGGGTTTGATACCCGGCTTTAATTGAGATGCATCGTCACTTCCCACTAGGGGTGATTAAGTCGAGGGATAACTAGTAAATAGAACATTAAAATTAAAAAAAGGGGCGTAACCATTTCTTTTAAGAAAAAGGATATAGCAAGGTATCCCTGACTTTATTGTGCTCCTCATAAAGAAAAACAATTGTTCCATATATTGCTAACTTTTTGATGAAAGCTCCCATCTTATCCTATTTATATAAAACCTTAACAAAATATACAAAAACCACTCTATCTGTTAGTGAAAACCGCATGACACTCGATTCAGTAGACTTAGATTGGTAGAGTTTATCGTGAAAATACCGACAGACGCGACGGTAGTCTTTATTTTATAATATGTAGTGGGTAGAAAAATATAAATATTTATGTTGTAACAGCTCTATGAAGATACCTACCTAATCTATATTATTTTGGATTTCCAAAGACTAAGATAGTCGAAGCGCATAATTTTAATTGTTGTACTATAATCTCGTAGATAACATATAGACCCTAGTCGAAAGACACAATAATAGCTAATTTATTTTTAGACTACATATTCATCCTTCGTATGTTGTTGGAAAGACTGTCTTTAAAAAGGTAATCGCACACTGCAATTTGGAAATCGATTTTATAGATGTAATTAATTACACTATATCTATGAAATAGTTTTAGTGAAAAATTGTAAATTTAATTACCAAAAAAATATGTACAGGAGCAGGTGTTTGGTGGATGTTAATTTTGAACAATGAAAAGGGGAATTCCCATACAAGGTCGGGCTGGACGTTACAGAATCGAAAATTGGTTATGCAATAGAACATCTAAGAAGATCTTGTGCGACCAATCTTCCGGAAATCTACAATAGCCAATTCAGTCAATTACCTGTGACTAATTGGCTTTTTCTATTGTTAGATATTTTAATAACAGATTATTTCTTTAAAGTAAATGTAATTTACAAAACGTGCCCTGCATAGAGGGCTGTCGGATTGACAACTGACATCTGATACGAATCAACGGAATAAGCATTTACAAAGCCAGATCTACCTGATATAATGAAATCTGTTGGCCATTGCCATTTCGGATAATGTTCAAATGGTTAATCTAGTAAAATATACAAAAATTTTGGTACATTTTTCATTTCTGTAACGTTGGGTCTCAGTTGGGGCTTTGTTACTATAACCAAATTAAAATAAATAAACCAAACTAAAAATATTTTTATTTCATAAATGAATATTAAAAAAATCAAAAAATCTCTCAAAATGTACTCTTGAGAAGAGGAGACAAGGAAGCTAAATTTACAGGGAGCGAAATTTAAAAAAAATATAGTGTATGGGTATCCATATTAATTGAATCAATAATATAATCATATCTATCTGTACCTAATAAATTAGAATTTTATTTCAAATAATGGAGACGTTAATTTTTTCATTACAAAATTTCTTCATGAAAATTTTTCTTGCTACATTGGAAGTAGCAAAATTTAGTAGAATAGATGTCGGGATATGACCATAAAAATAAAAAAGAAATTTTAGAGTTGTTAGCTTAAAATTAGGATTATGTTTTTATGTAGGGAAAAAAAACAACACAAATTCGCGCAAAAAAAATAACTAAGAATGTAAAACAATGTTAGTATTGGAAATGGTCTGATATTTTCTATTCAGTCCTGTATTTTTTAAGTACTATTTTTTTTGTATAACTGATACAAACTTATTTTTATATGTATTTGACATAGATTATTATGATCCACGTAAGGGTGATGGTTTTAATTTACAACTATATAACGTACATTTTGTATACAGTCTATATTTTGTGCCCTAACATTATTTTCAACCATTTTGTATTAAATATATACAGATGTAATGTAAACGATACACAATATAACAAATGTATTTATTACAACTAAGGAATTATGTGTTTGTGTGCAATGATTTCTGTGTGTGATACTAGATTAATTTAACATTATTAGACTCTGAACTTTCTACGAAAAGATTAATTTAGTTTAATAGGTATCCATAGTGGTACATAAATAAATAAAAATAGTGAGATGTTATTACCCCTGCCTGGACTGACCCTAAATATTAGGTCTGCTAAAGTTCTGAGAATGGCCTATAGTGTCAATAATGATATTAAATGACTTAAAAATGAGTTTTTCAATTTGACCATGTAAAGCATTTGTTAACTTTTCCATTAAGTATTTTAAAGCACCACAATTTTTTGATGGTTTGGAGTCGATCTGATGATGATAGAGCTGAAATATAGATAAGGAACTCTGCAACAATTTACATCACCTTGTGTTTGGGCATGATTAATTTTTCTTGATGAAAACTTTACATATAGAAAAAGGCTGTAACTGTCATTAGGGGTCTGGTGATGAAGACGAGGGACAGTTATAGTAACTCCTTAACGAATTACTGTAAGCCGATTTGATAAAATATTTTATATATAGTTCCATCACTCAGTTATTTGTCTGGGTAAACAACTTGTGGAACAGTGATCACTAGGGGTTAATATCATCTCACTGTATTATTGAAGTGAGTTCTCATTTGTAGTGTTGTACTTAGCTTATACTTTATTTATTGCCTGTATGAAAACTTAGAAATAATTGGCGTTTTGTTGAGGCTCAAATCCATTATTTTTGGTTTTATTAATTTCAAGCTGTATTCACGCACATGTTATATTAATTTATCAAAGAGAGTAGGATTGGATGTTCGTTGATAGATACTATGTACAAGTAACTTGTTTACGATTGTTATGTATAAACATTTTTATTAAACCCTTTTCAATCAATCTAGTTTTATTCAGTTATTTTCATCCAACTTTCCTATGTGTCTTAGCGTATGTTATATAGCTCATTACCTGCCCAGGAGTCTAAACTACAATAGTATGGTATGGTTATAATAATAATAATAAGTATGATTAAAATCCTTTTTGTAGTTTTTGACCCATGCATACACATACAGACGAAAAAATTACTGATTACATTTTTGGTATCAGTATCGGTTACTAATCAGCCTCCAATATTAATTTTGAATACATGTTCAATGTACAGAATTCACCTCTACAAATTTATTATAAGTATATAGATGAAACAGCGCACCTAAAGAAATTTATCTATAAATTGCTCTTTCTTCCCATGAAGAAATTGCTCGTTTTTACTCGCATTACCGTGATAGAGTACTGAAATTATGGTAGCTTTTATGCCGCAAATTACCGCATACAAGCCTATCAGTAGCTAGAGCTGAAAAAAGTAGGTTTGACTGCAAAGTACTAAGTGCGAACATATGCAAGCACTAGTCAATCCTAGGCACTGCACCTGTTTGGACTATATTACTACTAGCAGACGCCTGCGACTTTGCCCACGTGGTAAAAAGTGAGTTGCCGCTTTCTAAAAATAAAAGCAAGTTATCCTCAAAAGATAGATATATATATGATCGCGGAATTTTGTAGTCATAATAAAGAGAACAATTTAATACATAGTTTCCTTATATCTCAAATAAATAAGCAGCGTTTCAATGAAAACTCCAACGCGGCTTAAAATTCTCAATTTTCCAACAATTATCATCACATTTTATACAATTTACATAAAACTAATTTTTATTTAAATATATTATTGCATTAAAAGATATACATCTCTTTATAGACGAAGACTACTTCGTCTTTAAAGAGACCACTTTGCACAGTTACCACAGTGCAAAACCTACGTTCACTTATAAGTGGAATGTCTAAAGTGTTAATTTATACTAATAAATATAAATGTTAACTACTGAACTGATTTATATGAAATTTGGTATAGATATTGTCTAGAGCGTGACAAAGGATATAAACTGCTTTTTGTCGAACTCTCACAAAATTTCTGATGGACTTAGTCACAGATGTCCATTAATTATTGACAAAGGAGATTTTACAAAAATGTTCAATAAAAAACATTTAAAAAATTATAATGTATATTCATTTTTCACCATATCCATTTTGCTCAGTCTTAATATAAAGTCTAGGAGATACATCTGCACTTTTATTTCTATAGGCTTATTTGTTACAAAAAATCCTGGAACTCCAGCTTTCTCTAAAGTGTCTTGTTGGTCACTAACCTGTAAATAATATAGAGGGGTGAGTTCTTAATATTTATATAATTAACACTATTAGCCTGTAATTATTATAGATATATCTATCTACTAAAGGAGCAATTCTTGTATATACATATATAGTCTGAATCAGTGCTCTAACTAGGTCAGTGCCAGAGGTGCAAGTCTGTAGGGCGTAGTTACACATGCTGGCACAGGACACATAACTTGCTGGTGATGCCAAAGCTCCAACAATCTTATAAAATTGTGTAGGCAGGGGATTTTGGGGTGATTAATCAAACTAGAGATGTTTCATTTTTGGAATATATTCTTATAACTATATTAGTAAAATTAAAAAAAAATACTGAGTAAAGCCTGCTCAACTAGGTACTTCCTAAATAAAGAAATATTATAGGAAAACTACACACATCGCCATAGCCCCAAAGTAAGCTTAGGTAGCTTTTGTTATGGGTACAATGATAACTGTTGAATATTTTATATATATTATACATAAATACTTAATATATAGATAAACACCCAGACACTGGAAAACATCCATGCTCATCACACAAACATTTTCCAGTGGTGGGAATCAAACCCACAACCTAGGATGCAGAAGCAGGGTCACTACCCACTGCGCCACTTGGCTGTCAAATATAGGATATCCAGTGGACCAAAGTGGCTGTTATCGTCCATTATAAATAAAGGACATATTCCTAATAATTGGGAGGATAAATTGCCTCATTAGACCATTGGACAGAGGTCCTGGGTTGAGTTTTTAGAGTGGTGGGACTATTAAATTTTCATCCTAGACTAGGTAAGTTGATAGTGTTATACTCCCATGGCTCAGAGAGCATATTAAATCACCAGCCCGAGCAAGATCATTACCATCAGTAAGTGATTACAGAGACAAAACATCTGCGATAAGTCTAAGCTCTACATAACTCATGATCACCCCAAGCCAGCTATCCTCTTTTCTGTAATGTTTTCTTTTAATTTTCTCCAATTAAGCCCTGATTGCAATCTCAACTGGTGGGCACCAATTAGGAAAATCTCAATTAGCCCAGCCAGGAAATAACCCTGGACCTTATGATATTATAAATGTAATGTAGTTATGAGGAATTTTCTATAAATTTTTGTTGACTTACTTTTTGATCTAACTGAATAACTAATTTCATATCAGTCTGCTTAAGTTCTTCCTTGTGCCTTCTCAATAAAATATTTCTCTTGATTTCTACTTGTTCAGGGTTAGGTGTTGAATTTACCATTTCTTGTATTTCCACTAAAGAGAAAATAATTTCATAAATAAAATATATGTAGACATTAGAAAACAATTAAAGTTCAAACTATTAGGAGGATTTTGAGTCTACCAAGCATAATTAATTATATTTGTTATGACAAATTTTAACATAGATTTTAGGTACTTATGTTTAAAAAAGATGTGAGGAGCTATATAATAATAATACATATAAAATAATAAATAATAATTGGCATTGATATTTCTGCAGAGGTAGACATGACCCAGTAACAAAACTACAAATACAAACTCACAAAATGTATACATTGCATACATGTATGAGGACATGCGAGGTTAAATAATTTCTAGAGCATTTGAGTGAAAAATAAAAACTTACTTGCATGATTATTGATTATTTGTAATCTTTGTTGAAATAATTGTTTTTCTGTCACATGCTGTATTTCCATTAATCCTTTTACTATTTCAAATACTGTGTCGTTCAAGAGACAATTTGCCAGTCCCGATAAAAGTTCAATGGGCACCCTCATCTGATACTTTCTAAAAATTCAAATTTAATTAGTTTTATTTCATAATTATTTTTAAATATATTCTTTTTTATTTAGTAAGTATATTCTTTTTTACCCATACCCTATTGTACTAGGAATAGGGTATGGGTAAAAAAGACGACGATTATAATAGGAAAATTAACATTTCCTATTATAATCATTACAGTAGAGTATATAAAAATATTATTGTTTGGAAAACAGAATTTGCTTACGGCAGTAGCTCACGTGCCATATCCTGCAGTTGTTCTAATAAAAAATAAAGCTTTCTCTGTAAAGCTTCAGGTGTTGGTTCTGTAGCTTCCATATCACAATAATTGTTTTCTTTAAATTAAAATATTAAATAAATTAATTAAATAACTATCTCAGTTAGACTATAAGTGACAGTTTGTCATTATATTATATTTATTCTATATTCTTTTCCGCAGGGAAAAGGCATAGAAAACATGTCTCTATCACTGACTGAAAAAGGTCTGTGGTTTTGATAAGAAACTCAAAAAAAAAACATAGACATTGTAGAATCTCCATATTACTAATCTGTGGCGTAGACCACAGATAAGCCACAGATTAATACATTACAGATTAAACTTTTAAGTAGTAGACTGCCAAGTGCCAAAGTCAAATTTCAAAACAATAATCCAATGATTAAGGAAATTAAATATCTAACAATTTTATTTAACTACTTTAGGAAAAGTTCTCTGATATTTATTAATTGCGCATTCAGATAAAATGTTTAAGTTTTGTGTGGTATTTGTAATAACGTGTCTTTTTGTTAGACTCAACGCTGATCATAAAAATTTTGATAATGTTTATTATTCGCAGTACCAAACAATGCTGTAAGTATCCAAAAGTAGACGATTCCTTTAGTCGACGTAATACTTAATATTATAATTACGAATTAATTGATATGAATTTCCAGACGAGACAACGGTGTACGATATTTAAGCTCATATCCAAGTCAGTGCTTTGAAATTTTAAGAGGATTCGCTGAAAATGCTTCTAATTTTACACTATGTACGATATTAAATGCAAGACCCATTACTCTTTGCGAGAGGTGTATTAAGGATTATGTTAAGTTTCGTGACAAGTATAAAGAGTTATTGGATGCAGTTGTCAATGGAACTTCATGTAAATCAATATTCATATCCCAAGACAGATTAAATGCAGTGCAAGAGTATCATGACAATATTTTGAGTGTGTGGGACAAAGGCAAATGTAATGGTCAGTAGTTATTTATAACATTATTCTATCATTATATACTGTGCACCAAACTTTTAGTCCACTCTAAAGTTGCATCACTAAAGACTGTGAAGGTATAACGGCTGCTCTAACATCTATTTTGCACTATAAAATTAATAAATTATATATTCTTTATTGTACACCAAATAATAAAAACAAAGTTTCATAGAGAAAATACCTTCAAAATGAATGTACAATTGTTAGCGGTCTTAACACTAATGAGCAATCTCTTTGAGATAACCAATTATATTTTAAAATGAATTATACACTATGTTGCTATACTCATTATGCTTTAGAGTGGACTGGAAGTTATGAGATTTATACATAAGATAAAATAAAGATAAAAGTGACTTTTAAAGCTTTAAAAGATGCATTACCCTGATTTATTTTAAAAACCTTGAGAACTTTAACTTTAATTATCCAATAATCTTACAATTTTATTCATTCTTATATATACAAAACAACTAAATGGACTGTTGTCTTGATCAAAGCCACAAAACAACACATGGTAAGGTAAAACAGGTGTATCTTAAATTTTCAATTTGTAATCATTTACAGACTGTTATAACTGGACACTGGGAATCCCCACACTCAAGACGACCACCATAGACTTTTATAGAATGTCCAATGACACTAAAGACTGTATAACTAAATATAATGATCCTGACAATAGTGAAGTTTGTAACAAATGCATGCAGACTTATGAACAACTGGACGAGTTCTATAAAACATTGAGCTCAGATTCAATTGGTGTGGATAGTGTTTGCATGGATATTGTAGATTCAGTAAGTTAACTTTTTTTATTAGCTAAAGATAATTGCAATAATGATTTTTTTATTAATTTGTAGTTAGTTCTTGACTGTAATTACACCTGATGGTAAGTGATGATGCGATCTATTGTGGAAACAGGTTAACTTGTTAAGAGTAACATGAAAATCCAGACCCCTTGATGATGATGATGGTGAACTTGTACTTCACAATTTATGCAAGACATCAACTAAACAGTGAATAATTTGTTTAATATGCAATTATCCACAAAGTAACATGGGTTTCCTTAATAATTAATAGTATACTTTCCAGATGAATGCCACAAGGTCAACATGGAGTAAAACTCTTAATTGTTGTAATCTAAGGCGAACACCAGAAATTGTATTTTTAAGCTGTGCAGGTATAATTTCATTCCTGCCTATATTATTCTACATCACCGTGAGATATTGTGGACCTATTCGAGATTTGCCAAATGTATTAAAACGTAAGTTACATGTTGTCATAAAACTCATTATACATAACAAAGATAAATTGATTAAAATTAATATTTTACTTTCAGAATCAAGATTTAAGCAGACTATCTTAAGAGGACTCTCAATTGATAGTAGAAGTGATTAGAACTGAAGACTGCAGTACCTATTATATTCCAAGATCTCATTGCTTGATTCCATAGGTACTTTTTTTTATGAAACCAATTTTAAGTGAATTTTGAGAAATTGGTGATAGTATGAATTTGTTGACTTGTTAAAAATAAGAATATGCCTTGTTATTCAGAGGGGTAGTACTAATGTGTTGAATTATTTGCCTTAAACAATTAGATGGCTTATTCTTTTTGCAAATATCTTTTATTTTTATTTGTTCCAACTACAAATTTAACTGTATGTAGATATGTAATATTTAAGATGTATTAAAATTTTACTAAATAAATATAATTTATAAAAAACATATATTTGCAGGAACAAGCAGTGGGATCATTAGTGAAGTAATTAAAATATCAAGTATATAAATAACCATAGATTAATTACACTTACTTCTACATCCCCCTTGTCAGAGGTCAGGCGCAGATTTTAATTGGATGTTCAAATTGTAGAAAATTTTATACAAAGCTATTTTCATTATTAATAACTGTATGAAAGCCTGTATAACTTAATTTATGACTCATGAATTTTGTCTTTATCAATATTTTAAATATTACAATTAGTTTTTGACATATTAGGTAGCAAACCAACTTTTGTTACTTTATTGATTCTTGCAAATTTTGCAAGCAGGAATTAATTTTTTTTAATATCTATATTTTCTACTGAATCAAATGATACTTTCCATTTCAAGCCAGGACTCCTAAGAAAATTGGGTCAAATAGCGTTAGTTGACCAGTTGTTGGCACTACAAGCACTTTTTACAGTCTGTACAATGGTAGGTATGTTATTTGAAGAATTTAGTTCTATATTCATCTGCAATGTGGTGAGGACTGTTTCTTGTCAGGCTATACTTTAATGGAAGTCGACTTATCATACTGTTGGGTACATTACTGTTAGATTTAGATAAAAGATAAGTTGATTTAAAAAATGTTATAGAATTGGGAAAATGAATAAAACTGTGAAAAATTGTAATGTCATTTTATTGTTAAATTGAAATAATGATAACATATCATTTTCTGTTGATTGTAAGTAACATTACATTTCATAGTACAGTATTACCCCACTTAACGCGACCCCGTTATGCGCGGTTACACTATAACGCGAAATTCAAAATTCGCACTCAAATGCCTTGCATTACCCACTTATCTTAACACGTTGACTGCTGAGATTGCGACCCGCGTGTGAAAGTTTTTTGGGTACTAGTGGCGACTTGCCCACAAGAGTTGTGATTTGAAAAAGATACTACGTAGACTCGACGTAACACGGCGGTTGTCTTTTCTTGCGCTACCCCCAAGCTGGCGACATATACCTACGGTGTATCGTCACTGTCAATAATTTTTATCGGACCTATCTGGAAATGCCTTATAAATAAAAAACTATTTTCGAAAATCGGTTAAGATACGATGGAGTTATGAATTAACGTATTAACCCAAATTAAAAAAATACGCGTCGAATTGATAACGTTCTTTTTTTGAAGTCGATTAAAATAGCAGCTGAATAATTACCTAACTGATTTCCTGGGAACTTCGATATGTATGGCTTAGAAAATAATAAAAAGAACAAAATAGGTGAAACAATAAACAACTAACTGTTTTATTTCTTTTCGTCATTGCTGGCGTTCCTTTTTTTTGATGGCAGTTTATGATACGTCATTAACTATATCAGTTTTTATAATGGCTGACAGATGGCAGATGTTGTGTTTTAAACACTACTTATTACATACTGTTATTAATGTATATAAATAAATAAATAAAACTGTGAGAAAATTTTTTTTTTAATAAAAAATTTAACCAACTTTAAACAACTTCATAGATATGTTTAAGTAAATGAAAGCAACTGAATGATGCAATTATTTTTTATTTATATTCCAAGGATAGTAGCATCGCGCCTTGCGTGTGTTATCCGCACAGCTAAAGCATCTGAAATAACGCGCCACGCGCGTAGACCCGCATGCACGTTACGCTAGATTTATTCTGTTACATGAGTGCTGACAAGACAACTGCTGTGAAGCGCTCTGCAGTTTCGATACATTTCATTTATCATAGGGCAGCAGTCTACCAATTGTGTGGCGATCAAACAAAGGCGTTTCGGTTTCACATCACAAACCTCGATATACGCGAATTTCAGTTAACACGATTTTTCCGGAGTGTATCCCTCGCATAAAGCTGGGTGTTACTATAATTGCAATTAAGTTAATATTTTTTTAAAATCAAATATTTATTTATCTGTGCCTAGCTTTCTTGTTATTGCTTTTTTTAATATTGCTGTTATTGCTGCTATTTGATAACTTATGTTTCAATGAGTTTGGTGTAGTATCACCTTTGTTAATCAAGCCAATTCCACTATCTTTGTCCTTAGGAGTGCTCGGTCGACTGTCTAATCCAACAGCAGATAACATCTTATTGTCATTCCCAAAAGATTTTTGAAGCATGTTGGATTGCGATGATATTTTTTGTACGACATTTTGTTTTAGAAGTGCACTGCTGATGCTTTTCTCAATACTGCCATTGGTGTGTTGTTTGCCTGATGGTTTTGAAGCAATACTTTCTGTAGATCCATGTATTGTTGTATGGTTCAAGGCCCCAATACTCAGGCCTGTGCTGATTTGCGTGTCTGAAGAATCCTCATTGGTCTGAGATTCTGTTTCACTATTTCTTTCATCTGTAAATATAAATATCTTGTCAATATTTGAATAACAACTAGCCTATGCCATTTGGGTTAGAGTACTGAGCTTGGCTATAAATTGTTAAGCTTTTAATTTTTCAAAAAAAAATATCTATTACAGCAGCAGCGGCTGGGTGTTTGGTTGTGTTTCACTGCCGTGCCTAAGAGAGCATCTGAAACAGTCAGTCCTAGTCACTATTTTCGGATAATGAAAATTAAAAGAGTCAAACATGACCCTTAAGTCCTCATTAAACCACATTTGAGTGGCATTGGTGTATTTACTAGAATCTCTCCTGCAAGGCCTGGCCTTGGTCTTTCAAAATCAGTAGATCATCATCAAAATGTGGAACTCTCACAAAATGTGAAAGTTATTGTTTAACATGTTGATGGACAGTACTGCCTGTGGACGTCAAGTAGTCAAAAGTTCAAGGGTGAATCAAATATAAACGAGACTTTTGGCCTTTCAGGCACAATAGTGGAGGGAGAACATTCCTGCTTCGTTTGGTGATGGGTAGGTTTCTCAGGAGTGGGGGAAAGCATGTTAGCCCGGCCCCGCGACCCTCTCAGTATTCACCGTGACAATGGTTTCTCCCTGCATCTTTTTACATGGAAGGTATTGGGAAGCTGCCTATCCACTGAGAAAAATGTGTTTCTAAAGCAGGAGATTACGTAGAAAAATGAGATATGTACTTCTCTTGAGAGAAATCTTTTCTTAAACAAGATGAGGACGACAACTACAAAGTGCATGCCATGAACCTAGAAATGCAAAACGAGTGGTTAAACTTAGGCGAGTTCTGTATCCCTCTGGCTCTGAAGTGGCGCGCCTTGCTGTATGATTGGTCTCCTGCCTTATTGAAATTTTATCTTAATGCCTTTCAACTGACTCTCCCAGATCAGAGTAACCTAGTTGGGGAAAAGCCTCGGAAAAATCTTGCTATACCTGTGGTGAGGCAGTGGGCACTGCAAGGCACTTATTGGTAGGATGCAAGGTGCTCCTGGACAGGGGTCTCTACTCACGCCGCCACGACAGAGTACTAGAAATCATACGTGAAGCTATAAGCCTTTCAGTAGCTAGGGCTCAAAAAGGGTTGACGACGAATAAAAGACAAACTAACTTCGTTAAAGCAGGCTCAAGTACAAATTCCACCAGCAAGCCTTATTCAATTCTGGGCTCTGCTCCTGATTGGACTATATTAATGGACACGTATGATAAGCACTATAAAATCCCGGAAGACTTAGCTATTACGACATCTAGACCGGACATATTTCTTTTTTCCAAACAAATTAAACGTATAGTACTTGTCGAGCTTACAGTGCCGTGGGAAACAAACATCCCTAAAGACCATGTATTCAAAGTGAATAAATACTATGACCTTACTAATGAACTAACCAAAAATGGCTATGTGGTTAGTTTATACGCGGTAGAAGTGGGTGCGAGGGGTATACCAGCGAAGTCTCTCTACAACCTGCTAAAAGACCTTGGCCTTACTAGAAGCGCAGTAAGCTCCATATTGGAACGAGTGTCCAAAGCTGCACTAGTAGGGTCCTTCCGAATATGGTTGGGCAGGGAGAATAACTTGAACAGAGGAGGTGAGTGTTGACGCGCGTCACAAAGGGTACCCTTAAACCTACACCCGAGTCACAAGTCTCGGGCTCTGTTCGGAGTTTTTCTCTCAGCCACGCGATGGACCCGGCACCCGCACGGTGAATCCATGGAATGCTAAGATATTCGTCTCTCTTTAGTTAGTTAGTAGTTAAATAAAGTCTCGTTTATATTTGACTCACCTTAGTATTATGACAGTACCCCCCTGAACATCTAAGTCTCTTTGCTCATAAAATCAGTATGTGTCTCAAGATGTATAACTTTCTTGGCAATGGTAAAAACGAGCATTTCGTTCTGTCACCAATAGTTAATTCAAAGTTTCCACTGTCACCATAATTATAATGTATGGCAAAAAGTTCTGCCGCAGCATGCATAATCTGTTACATAGTATTGTCCGTCAATGTGTTAATCCCTCAGGTCCCAGGCATGGGAAAGGAAACTAAACATCTCCCTAGTGCCTCTTAGGATCATGACACATTAATAGTTATTAGGGATGCATAGTTAGAATTGGTAATCTAGGTAAGCATGATTTTTCATCCTGATAACACATATTAGTACACAGTAGCTGGCTTCTGTGATACTTACTTTTAGCTTCTGCAGGATCCACAAGCCCACTGACAGCCTGTAATTGAGAAGTAAACTATATAGTCACACTTACATGTGAAAGTGAAGGAGTGTTGGCCAAAAACATATTTATAAATTATCAAATGATGGACAGGTAAATGCTTGTTAGTGATTCTTATGCATAATTTTTTTAGTAAACATGCCACCTCTTGTATCATTCTAAATAATGAAAAGTATGTGTTTCTATTGTGCTGAAGTTTAATAGGTTTATACAACAAAACATGTTAAAACTGTTGCTTTGCTACTGCTTTGAAAGGCATTCTGCTTTCGTAAAAATTTATTAACATTCACTGCCAGATCCAAATTAAAGGTCCAGGTCTGGCAGCCAACATGTTCATAAAATATGAACACAAATGTTGTTTGGATTGTTTCAAAAAGTTTTATTCACCTCTACATAAGAATACATTTATAACCTTTGGTGAACACATTGACAGACAGTACTGCCTGTGGACGTCAAGAAGTATTATGATAGTATGCTCTTCGACATCTTAGTGTCTTTGCACAATAAATCTGTACAAAAAATACTGTCGCAACACGCACAATATGTGGCGTAGTACTATCCGTCAACATGTTAAGGTAGGTATATATTACTAAATCTAAAATTGTAACTTACCGCCATAGATGTAATAGAAGACTTTGAGAATAATCTTTCAGCTTCCTTGAACTTTCTATTCCTTTTATCTGCTTTCGAGTTTGTACTCTTGTTTGTTGTGAGGTATCTGTCCCATCCACGAATGATATTTCCATATAGTTGAGTATCCTCTAGATATGATCCTTCAAATGCATATATTTGGCGTTCCAAATTAGCCAAAGTTTCCTATAAATTTAACCCAGTTGTTACTAGCTCACTTTTAAAGGAACACCTCGGGAAAAAAAATATCTAGCGAATTGAGGGCAAAACAGAATAAAATATATGTTACGTATCGCGAAACAAAACTATATTCTTCGATTTAGAAGTCATTGCATGTGTAAATAAATTATCATTAGTGGTGTTTTTCTGTACTTTATTTCTAAAAAAAAATAAGGATGAACGACGAAAGGTAAGTTTATATCAATTTCGTAATATTCAGTATAAAACTGCTTAGCATCGTAATATTGTCTTCTTTGACAACATTTTGTGTACATTTTTCATTTGAAATAGTAATATTTTAAGTTAAAATTTTGTCGTTGAATTAGGTGTTCTTTTTATCAAACGCTAGTAAGATGAACTACTATAACAATACAGATTTGCTCATATTGTTCTTTTACTTTTCAGATCATGTCAACGTGATTTGTTTGTTTGAAATCATCGAACAACTGGAACATATTGCCGATGAAAAAGACATATCTTTTAGCATCACAATTTTGCCATCCGAGAACTTTAATTGCTCCTTCTGAGGAGAACTACAGTATAGATGAAGCTATGGCACCTTATTATGATGGCCATCCATCCAAGCAATCAATCAGATGGGGCTGCAAATTTTGGGTCAGTGCAGCACCCTTAGACTATATAGCTTGGTTTGATTCTTACCAAGGTCAAGGAACAGATATTCCCCAGTTGACATTCGGCGCTATAGATAATAGAGCACTTTTTCATTTATTTTTTGATATTTTTTTTATCAGTCAATCTAATAAATGTAATGGGTCAACGGGGCATAAAAGCCACTAGTACTACGAGGGGAAATTGTGTTTTCTAAATGTCCTTTACCCCATAATAAAGATAAGCAGAAGACAGAGCGTGAAACGTTTGAATTTCGTATTTCGGAAATTTTCATTTGTGAGTTCTGTTGCTACCGGCATAATTGAGACTATCAAAATTATAAATTTGGTCATAGTTCTAAGTACTTGCATAAAGAATTGTGTTATGATAATATAGGACACATTATTAAATATCAAGAGAAGCTGACTACGACTAGGTGTTGCATTTGTCAAAAGAATATAAAATTATTTTGTGTATAGTGTAAAATAACTTTACACTCACTCAAAGGAATGTCTTTTGTTGCACCATACGATACAATAAAAAGTATCCATTTTTTTTTGTTTTTTATACTGTATCATGGCAATCTATACACAAACAGTAAACCACTCTTCTAGCTGAATAACTGAGCACTATGGTCATAACCTGGAGCTCATCTTTGCTGAAGATTTCCTGGCAGCAGGCCCCTCTTTTGGCTTGTTATGAAAAACTATGTTTGAGATCAGCAATGCTGTGTATCTGAAGTCGAACATATTGATTTCCCCCTTCGAGAGTTAGAGCTCGGGCAAGCTCATTTATGTGTATGGACAGTTTTTCCTGATACCTATAGCAGCATCGGGCTACTTTCACGGACAGTTTGTATACCAAGATCAAGCTACAAAGTACCTATGGATACGTTTCCAATGGGACTAATAATTGCTTTCCATTTTTAATAATAAAATCTGTAAAATAATAACGTAATTTTATTTATCTTCCATTTACCTATACTAATTCAGATACCACGTGACAGTAGTGGATATTACTAGCGTTCCTTTAAAAGAACACCATTTTCCAGCTTTCCCAAAAGCTCAAATATTTTTTTGTTATTTTTTTCTTCATAGTGGAACCCTAATATTACCATATATAAAAAATTACCAATATATTCAAAGTTTTTCTCTTCCCGTATTATCTGGGTTAACAACATTCCATTTACTTTTACAGTTTTTTTTTAAATAAAGAGTACCCACAAAATTTTTTTCAATTTTTACAAGGAGTATTTACTACTTACAGCAACTTCAGCTTTTTTTTTCACTAGTTCAGCTAAGTCAGCTCTTGTATCTGCCACTGATGTTTGTTTAGACGCCATATTGATCTTTTTTGCTTGAACGCTTTGGGTATCGCTTGCAGGGCTTTGCGGTGAGACAACCATGTCGTCGCTTTATTTGGACTTCTAAGTTAAGCATCCATTACCCAATAATACGTACAACAAGACAACTGTAGCTATTTCAACGAAGACTAGAAATAGAAATTATTACAGAATTTTTAATATGAATTGAACACTGAAGTCTCCAAAAAAATTAATGACACTGACTGCCAGAGCCAGACTGCCTTTTGACAATGACTTATGAAAAATCAATGGCAGTTTAATTTTTTAATACTTGTCTTTACTCTGACACTGGGTTCTAACTGGGTTTTGAGTGTCAAAGATGAGCCAACTATAGACACTATTTTGTATTTCTATTTCAAGACTGTCACTAGTCTGTGCTCAAAAAGATTAGGATCTTGAGTCGCAAGTCAAATTATTAAAAAAAAAATATTTCTATATTTAATGTTTATTTATCAATTTTCAACGAAATTTTAATTTTTTTATTGATACGATTGATTTTACTTTCATGAAACTTGAGAGTTGAGATAATAACATAATTTTAAGATGTCTATAACTTATATACCCCGCGTTACTCAGGTAATGTACCATTTATTAGGAACACTTTTAACACCAGGCTCTTATCTAAAATAAATTATTTATCTTTTCAGTTAGATTCCATTCAACTTGATAAAGAGCTGGAAGATTTATTGAAACAATTACTATTTCAGGCAACAAAATACTTTGAGGTAAACTTTGGTTTAAGTACAATTTTTGTTCTTGCTTACTTTTCCTGTAACTTTTGCTTGTGTTAAAAGTTTTCTTTTTTCAGAAATATGACAGTATTACTTGCCTTGACTTATACCTGTACAATATTGTCAGTATTATTTAAAATATTACTGCATATTATATGCAGGCTTCATATGGTTAATACCTGGATGTTATACTGTAAATATTGACTGGACATAACCTAAGGGTGACTAAAGGCAAATTTAACTTACTTTATTGAAGAGATTACCTATTAAGTGTGTTTATGTAGGCATCTTCCACAAATCTATAACATATTATTTGTTTTCATTAAACTATTGTCTATGGTGTATATTTGTCTATGAGGACAATGTTCACTTGCCGAATTACATTGCTTTTTCCAGCCTGGTGTCCTACAACCGATTCTACCTGAGCTTGACCTGCTTATAAGGACATGGATTTTTAAAAATTCACTATGTGACAAATCATGTACATTTGGCCAGCAAATGTTGTCTTTGAAATACAAGACAGATAATTTTTCAACAAGAAAATTATATTGGTATTTCTTTTATACCATAGGCTTGAGGTATATGAGAGACAGAGCAATGTATAGTTTTACAACAAAAACAAATATACAAAATTTCTTCAATAAAATGGAGACATTCCAATTAATTTGGGAGATTATTAACTTTTTGCGTTTTATACAAAGTGGCAAACATCCTGCACTGATTGATTTTATACTTGGTCTTGAATTGACAGCTGATAAGCTTACCCGAGAAGATCTTACAGACTTTTCTTGGACAAGGGAGTTGCTGTGGCATAATCTGATAGTAAGTAAAATCATATTATATAGGTACCCATAAAAATATTTCTCCACACACCTTCCGTTTAATAAACACTCAAAGTATGCCTTTGAGTGTGTATTAAACCATTTGTTCTGGTCATAGTGATAATTAAAAATCATTGGTGCAGTGTGGTGGGTTATATCTCCATACCCCCATTTCTATAATATAAAGTGAGGCCGGGTCCATTGGTAGGTACAGGTAGTACAAGGTTAGTATTTGAAAAACATCTAATAGGTTGGTGAAAAAGTCTTTTTGCATTATAGTATGTATTAACAAGCAATAAAATCTCTTTGGCTATACTATTTGTATCTGGCTGGTTTTGGTATCATTGAAAGTTTAAATTTTAAAGAACATAATTCCAAACTTAAATAAACTATTTTAAAATATTTTTTATAATTTCCTAAAAAATGTGAAGAAACTTTTCCCCAAACTATTATGTATAATTTTTTAAATGTTATATATATATTAATAAAATGTTATTAATTGCTAACTAATATATTTTTATTATTACAGGAGTTAATAGGCACTGTTCTTTCACTAGTGAACATGTTTGGATTGAGACAAAGAATGTCCAAGCTGTTAAAATACATGTGGTGGAGAAATCATGTTGCTCCATCATCAAAATGCAGCCCTGCTTCTATGACAATACACACTAAATGTGCTTGTTGTTCAGAAAAACCTATTTTGCCGCACATAATGGGATGTTCACATATCTTTTGCTATTATTGTTTGATGGTGAGAAACTCCCAATACTCCAAAATGTATATGTCTATCTAATTATATTTTTAATTAATTGTATACTTTTTCTTTTGCAGGCTAACAAAACTGCAGATAAAGATTTTGTATGCCCTAAGTGTTACTATAATGGAAATCAAGTAACAAAATTTGTTATGGCATAAGTTATAAATAATTAATAGTTAAGCAAATACTAATTAATATATTAAATATGAAGGGTAATTTGTGATATTAGGATAATAAATAAAACAATGTTGTGTTTTTGCTACTTTTATTTTATTTATATAAAGTATATTTATGCAGCAGTAATTAAATAAATATACAATATTTACATTAGGTATATCCCATTGGAATGGTGAATAACAGAACGTGTTAGTTGAAGAAAATAAATAAATGGTATAAATGTATAATGACAATGGTATGGAAGAAATGATGAAACATGATAAATGACTGCTATTTTCGTTCAACTCTGTGGTCATTCAAATATCAAACTCAAAGGTCCAGTGTTCTTAAAGTCTGGATATGATGATTGATTATTTATAAAATAATGGTGGTATTAAAGAATAAACCTGAATATTATGTTTGATGGTTAATGAATAGTCGAAACACGAGTTGAATTCAAATTATGAAACAACGAATATTAAATATATACAAAACTAAACTAATTATGACTACTAAGCAGCTATATCTTATCTAAATAATAAGCTCTATACAATGAATTCTATGGCACAAAGTTAAAGGGGAATCCAAGAATATTCAATGTTTATATCTATCTATAATAAGCAGGTTTTAGTAAGGAACGAAATTATTGCAAAGATCGGAATTGATGTTGACAGTTGCATGACTGAAAATATTGCAGCATAAGCCAGATAGTTGTCTAACGTACTGAGTAATTTGATATGTTCCATTGTACGTTTTATGCAATCTATTTTAATATTTAACAGGTTGAATATCTTGCAATTAATAAAAAAATTGCGAGTGATGGGTTTATGTACGACCTAACCAGAGATATAAAAGTCTTGGATTAAGGGCGCCACTAGTACTTTTTAGTTGCTGTGCTTTTATCGCTATTTGGTTTGAGGCAATTAGTTTTCTGGTTATGCTACACTATCTACTCACAAACATTACAAAATTAATATTATGTTTTGCTAAATCAAAAGAACCCCCTGTGTGCCATTTAAGTAAACAAATACTTCTTTAAAGCTTCTACAATAAGCTCTACTTACTACATTAGCTTTACAGTATCCGAACCAATTGTCAATAAGTACAGACCATCTTCAGTTTACATTGCATTGGCCGCATTTTTTGGATATCGAAATCTAATCAATCTCATGAGCAGTGCGTAGACATAGATAGCGTAGGTACATCCCTACTTAGTTAATCTACAAGTCTTTGTAATTGCCGTTAACGGAATCTAGTTACCCTATAGTTACCCAGAGTTTTTAAAAAAATCTGACAGCCTTTGAGTAACTTTTGATGTCATATCATCAGTAACTGTGGTTAAAGGTAAATGTAGTCTATCTACCTACATTTTAAAGTTTCACTTCGGTGTTGTAAATCGGCATATGATATTACATATATCATACATTGCCAGTTTACAAGCGATGTACCTACCTATAGCGTAAAACTTTAAAAAAGGTATGTACCTACTTATCAATACCTACCTATCTATATTTTCAAGGACCTCTTTCTTTACTAAATAGAATCATGAAGGCTTATTAAGGTCAAGGTTTCAAAACCCTAAGTATGCTACGTAAGTAATGCACTCGAATGCAATGTAAAAAGCAGTTTTATCTGGTGGGAAAAACGTTGCAAACGACTGGTTTCGGCTTCATTTACACATCGTTTAAGGCAATCGTAGTTCGCTGCTTTAGGTTAGGTTCAGACGGCGAAAATATTCCTGCTCAGCACAAAATATAGGTGTTTCCAAAGTTTACAGTTAAACATTTAGATTAAATTAACAGTCATAATGCACATTCCTACAACAAAACTTTCCTCAATTCCTAGATAGGTAAATAGGTCATGCTAATCTTCGAGTCTGCGATTACGATATATAATTGTTCTCGTGTCGCCATGACCCTGCGCACTTCGGCGTGTTGTAACTTCAAAGAGGACTCGGAAGTTTGGTACGAGCTATACACACTTTTGGGCCCGCTTGTACGTAAGGTAATGTTCCACATGTGACAAGTCTGGGGAAATTTCGCCGTTTGAATCTAGCCTTAAAGTTTAACTATATTAGTGCTGGTTGTCTTTGCTATTGTGAACGTTCGCGTGGAAACCGGTCTCCCAATCGGCGACATAGTCCACCGTCCGCACAGAGCCGTCCGGTTCCACCAATGAGTACTGACCTGGATAAATTAAAACAACATCTGTATTACGTGAAGGATTAATCTGGCGTATTGAAAGACACTGGTTAATTATTCTTGGCGTGAGATTTCGATCGGTATTTAGGTACATTTTGCTCTGGATGTTTGAACGCCTTTCTATTTTGGCTTGGGATAGTCAAAACAATTTGGCTTAATTATTTTAAGACTTAATGCTAGGTAT
Organism: Mycalesis mineus; assembly: GCA_034621355.1. NCBI lineage: Eukaryota > Metazoa > Arthropoda > Insecta > Lepidoptera > Nymphalidae > Mycalesis > Mycalesis mineus. Next base: position 6,655,595 of record CM067887.1, on the reverse strand, counting down.
ATCTATAGAAGATCCTTCTAAGTTACAAATAAGGTGCCTACAAGAGTAGTTTTTTTTCCAAGTGAAATCAGACCTGATGGTGGATGAGGATGCAATTTAAGATAGAAGCGAGATAAGCTATTAAGAGTAGATTGAAATCAACACCATTGTCGTTTTATGCACGACATCATACAGGAATGCTGAATTGCTTGCTGGCAGGGTGGTAACTAACCACGATCGAATCATCCCACCGGTTATACCTTGGATCAAGAAAATCTCAAACGATAATATAACACAGGACCGTCGTCTTATAAATCCACCAACCATACAGTTGCTAAACGGTATCACAGACTGTCGAGAGTAGGTACTCCACGGTATAAGAGAAGCCCAACTGTCTCTGTACTCTATTCAGTTAATTTGACTTCATTTTTCTTATATTTTGTGGCTATATATAGATTGATGCTTAAACACAAATGTAATAAATAAGTTTTGATGAAACTTTAAAACTAACTATTACAAATAAGCGAATCAAATCTCTATTACCTTTAACGACATCGCCGTCACGTTGTTCTTTCTGTTGTTTGATGTCACCGGTGTGAGGGTCATTGACGTGGTACTCAAAGGCGTAGCGAGGATGAGCATCCTGAAAAATATGAACCATTAGGCGATGGCAATTTCGGCAAGGAAGCGTTGCAAGACACATTGATTAATTTTCGGAGGTACAGTAAAATAATTTAGATACAATATAGGTAACCAGGTTCTCCAAATCTATAACTACACTACTTATTCCTATGTTTACTCGTATATGAAAACAACGTATCGCTTGCCACGAATCTTATCTCAAAGAAAACTAACTAAAACAAAAAAATATGCAATTATTATGGAAAATGGTAAAAAATAAATTCTTAAAAACAGAAATTGTTTACAATCTTGAATTGAAATTACTACAATACGGTAAATAGTAGCAATTGTCTTAAGAGATTGGAAGGTTGAGTTAGGTACGTGGTCATTACTTAGAAACTGACGTAATTTTCCAATTAACCAGCCAAATGCGTTGCTAAACCGAATTGAATTTTTATAGCCACCGTCGGCGGATATTAGTGCGAATCGATGTCTGTTTAAAAACACGATTGATACGAGGTAGGAGATAAGGTAGACTTGTCATCATCATCTAGTAGCCTTTCCTTCGCATCATTTTTTTTCTTTTTTTATCAACTACAAGTTGGCCCTTGACTGCTATCACACCTGATGTTAAGTGATGATGCAGTCTGAGATGGCAGCGGGCTAACTTGTTTGGAGTAGAATGAAATCCACACTCCTCCTCCTCCTTCGGTTTCTACGCGACATCGTACCGGAATGCTAAATCGCTTGGCGGTACGTCTTTGTCGGTAGGGTGGTACTAGCCACGGCGAAAGCCTCCCACCAACCAGACCAAGACAAATTAAGAAAATTCTCAATCTGCCCAGGTCCTCCATCGTATAAATCCACCGCGCATACCACTGCGCCACGGAGGTCGTCAGATACCTAATTAACCTTTGTTTTAATGCTTTTTTATTTATTTTATTTATTACAAGTTAGCCTTTGACTGCAATCACACCTGATATTAAGTGATGATACAAACTAAGATGGAAGCGGGCTAACTTTTTAGAAGTAGGATGATATGCACACTTCTGTTTAGACATGACATCGTACCGGAATGCCAAATCACTTGGCTTGAACGTCTTTGTCGGTAGGGTGGTAACTAGCCACGGCTAAAGACTCCCATCAGTCAAAATACTTTAAGGAGTTATATTATTTACTACTCTCTGTGTTATTTATATAATTTACCACTCTCTAGTTTAGTTTTAAGTTATTTTATTTAAGCAACTGCGTGTGAGTTTGGATACCTTGGCTATTTTCTTGAATTAACTAAAACCTTTTGTAATAAGGAAACACTTTTATGTACTCATATGTACCTAATTCACTTTTCAACTTCCCAGGGCAGGTTAAATGATTTGTGGCTTGAGCACGTGTCAAAATTACATCAGAAATGTGGATAGGTTCCAGTGAAAGTTGTTCAAAGTGAATTAGTTCCTGATTAGTTTCATTAGCAAATTAAGTTCAGCATGTAATACTAGCGAAATGCAAATTAACATAACACAAGTCAAATGATGTTAAGGAATGTTACGATCTATCATTGTGTTTTCAATATCAAGCTGACATTAACGTATATAACTTAGATTAGGTAATCATTATAGTCTTGCTGCGTTAGACGGAGCGAAACCAATATCTAATCTGTGATACCTTTATAAAAAAACTGGATACTACCGGACGACCGCGGTTTCACCCGCGTAGTGCCATTTCCCTTGTGAATCAGGATACTTAGTTTTAGGATAATTAGCTAATGTTATTCCTAATGAGTTTGGCTATCGTATACAAAAATATTTTTTTACAATCCGACAAGGAGTTTTAGAGATTAGCCGGAATAAACAGATAGACAAAAATTTTAAAAATTGATTTTTGGTATCGTATTTAATTTTAATTATTGAGCTGAAAAAATTAAATAATGTTAAAATATTATTAAGTATGTTTATAACATATACTACCTAATATATATTATAATTGCGAAAATAACTCTGTCCGTTTGTTACTCACTCACGTCTATACTACTGTGGGGCAAGTGTGAGTTTTTCACTTAGCGACTGTGTAAAAACGTACTCACTCGTAACGTCAAATGATATAGAAAAAAAAGCATTTACTCTCACTATAACTAGATGGCGCTACTCCAATTCGATATAAAATTTGCGTTTACTGTTCTCGATATCGACGCGGTAAAATCTTACACTAGGCACACTTAACAGATTTAAATGAAATTTGATACAGGGATAGTCTAGACTCTAGAGCCTGTGAACATAGGCTACTTTTCGCGCGGAGTCGCGGGCGTCAGTTAGTTAAGTATAACTTTACAGGAAGATCATCATTATTATTATCATCATTATTAGCCTATTAGCAGTTGACTCCAGGACCAGGCCTCTGTCCTTGTAGAATAGGAAATATAGAGTGTACACCTACCACACTCCAATACTCCAATACTGGTTAGTAGACATAGGCTCTCGTATTATAACTAATAACTTTTAATTAACATCGTTATATAAAGTGTAACATCATAATATTGAAATTAACATGATTATAAATAAATAAATAAATAAATATTTATTTTCAAATAAATAAATATTTATTTATTAAATATTTATTTTTTTGAAATAAATATAAAATATAAAATAAAAATAAATAAATATTATATATGATGTTACATTCATAATGTTTCACTTGTTCGCAACGAAAAGCAGTCGTATACCTAATTGCCAACATTGTGCAAGTATCACAACAGTTAAATGCAGTAAATGTGCCTAAATTGAGCAAATAATGCCTTTTACCATTATCACCCATTCAATTTAACTCAAAAGTGGACCAACCTTCGCCTACGATAATTGAATTCGATTATACTTAAAAGCTCATTTATTGTACTTTCAAGCTTAAAGCAAGATAAAGTTCAAAGCAAAAGATTTTTATTAATATTATAAATAGTAATAGTAAGTATTATATATAGTAAGTAAGAGAGAGAGAGAGAGACGTTTTTCTAAGCAAATACACAAAATAAATGTTTGTATTTCAAATTAACAGTTTTTCTCTAAATGCCATGCTGCATTAAACTTTATACGATGCTTATACTATATACTCTAAAAACCAACAATTAAATTTTTTTACTGTCAATCGGTTAGTTCCGGCTAATCACTGAAACGCTTGTACCGATTTTGACTGGATATGGACGGCAAACGTTGTTTTGCATTAATAATTAAAAAAATATATATAGATGAAAATTAGATAGTAGCCGATTCTCAGACCTGCTGAATACGCATACAAAATTTGGTAAAAATCGGTAAAGCCGTTTTGGAGGAGTACGGTAACTAACATTGTGACAGGGAAATTTTATAAATTAGATGTAGGCTGCTTAGATTTTAGAAATGTGATTTAATTTAATTTTAATTTCATGCAAAAAAATTCGCGTTCGTCTGTTAATTCTGTAATATAATAGAAGAATAAAAAGTAAAGTATTTACTTTAATAGATTATTATGGGCAGGTAGGTACACAATTTAAGCCGCAGGGAAAGGTTTTCATAAATCAAATATTTCGCCAAAGGTACAATGCTTGCGTCGCGATAATCATTTCCAAGTTTTGTAAGTACCTTTACTTAAGATATTTTATCATTTCTTCCATCACAGTGAGATCTTTAATAACAAATGTGTAAGTGGAACGCTGGTTAAATTCGTGACTTTTTATAATTGCGTCGTCTTGGGACATTAAATGCAATAAAATATTTAAAAACATTTTCTTATCACGTTAATGTTACGCCTAAAGCCTTTGTAATTGAATGCCAAACTCGTAATAATATTATGGAGGTCACATAATTGTAAAAATTGAAAAAGGAACATTAATATGTATAAGGCCCCTATTCCACCAGCGTTTTGCGAGCGTCAACGTTTTGTTTCCGCGTACATCAAAAAATAATCTCCGACAAGAAACACTACTCGAAGAAAATAAAGTAAAAAAAAAATTATCATCGTCACTTTTTGGGGAAAATCCTTTATGGTCCAATCGATTACAAGAAAGTGAATATTTCGGACTGTACTCTGATAGTATTAAACATCTGAATCTGAACTATCTGAATCTAATCAATCTCAACAATCTGAATTTTATAAATATTTGCGAACGTCAGAAACTACATACGGCAGAGAGGTTTGTTATAACTTTGAGGTAAGAACCGTTACCGAGACGGCGACGCTGCGCAGACGTTGAAGGAACGCTGACGCTCGCAAAACGCTGGTGGAATAGGGGCCTAAGAAAGAAGTAACTAAAGTTTAAAATGAATGTTATAAGCTTATCACAGACTGCCGCAGGCGCCGCATTACGCTTACAATATGCAACTTATACAGATCTGACGTGAAATGACGTCAATGTCAAAATTGAAATAATATTGCAATCCAGATGCGCTGAGGTTCTATGATCGTCGTAAATCTTATACTTAACTTTTAATAATGAAAGATGCGCCTGATTAAATTTGGCTCCTGGTGATGGAGATAACTATGATTGGATATCTATTTTACGATATTGGAGTGTTAAAGAATCAGAAATGGGGAGATACATTACGAACCTAATTTACTACATAATAAGAAACATGATTTCTCAATTATGAAGTTCAAGTCTCAAGATAAATAGTATTGAATAATATACTTGTTGTTAATTTTAGTTTAAAACCTAACAAAACCACGTGGTTATATTCCGCCCGTCCGTACAATAATTTCCTAATTGCATTGTCATTGTTGCAACAATTAAGTCTATACAATTGAATATTATCTTGGCCCAGCATCCCGCATTGTACAGTGCAATGAGCGAATACAGTGAGTAGGTACGTAATTAGGTACAACTCAGAGATCAAATCGAATCAAGGGATGAAAGATTTATTCCCAGCCATAGAAGATTAATTAGAATGATAGAATTGAGGCCACAAGAAGATTTTTAATTGCTAAATATGTATTCAAAGAATTCAAATAAACTCAAGATTGTTAACTTTCAGTGAATGATTTTGAAGCTGACAAGCGAAGTATTATTTGAGACAATAACATATTCTTATGTGAAATGGGCGTAATGTAATATTTTTTTAAAAGATATACATTAATTAGGATTACAACACGTACGAGTATGTTAACGATATGTAATTTTAATTGAGCCTTATCGAAACTTTTCGATCTTGTAAAACTTGTTTATATGTAGCGACCTATCATTTTAAATTACGGGCATTTGATATTGCTTGAAGTTACATAACATATTGATAAATATCCCTCAGGGTTCGATAAAATATACGGTGAAATAGATTAACTTATGTACAAGTTTAATGTTAACCCACTTTAATGTAGTTACGCTACGAATGTAGGTTAGCAGTTAAAAAACCGTCAAGGCAGTTTCATTGTCCAGACTTGTTTTACTTTATGCCTTTAATTTGTTATGTTATATCATAGTGACATAATAATATATCAACTTATGTTAAGAAAGGTATAGATAATTGTACTTACGAAACAGACTTGTATATATTTTACTTAAAATATGTATAGGGTGAATAACTTTTAATGTTTTGCTTTGAGAAAAGCCATCGGTCGTTAGGTAGATTTTAAGGTATTTTTTGTAGAATCAAGTAAGAAACGCTTCACTTACGGCATTTAAAGAGTTCTAAACTTGAACAATTAAACTTAATACTCTGGTGACTCTACTTTGACTTTTGGAACATATTTATATTGTATTCAAGTGAGCACAGTAAGAGTGAGCAGATAGTAAATAACAAAATTTACGACCAAAAGGACATCTTATCTTAAAGAACAATCTCTTCCAGGCAACCTAGTTTAACGAATCAATTTAATTTACGAGATAGGAAATTGCACGAACTGAACTTAGAATTGCAACTTAACATAAAAAATGTGTTTTTATACTAAAAACAATAAGTTACTTACATAATTTTCCAAGAATTCTGTGTGTACGTTTTTGACGATGTGCGTACCACTGGCAACTCGGGCCACGGGTGCTACTGCTACCGCTGGAGCCGCTACATGTGACACGGCGGACTGGACGACAGGCGCAGAGTACTGTACATTGTGGGCTGTCTGCTGGGACACCGCTGGCACTGAGTATTGGGCTACAGGTGCGGCGTATTGCGTCAAAGTAGGTGCCGCATACTGAGTAGCTATTGACACGGCTTTCTGGGCTACTGGGGCGGAGTATTGAACGAGTCTAGCTGACGAGACAGATGGTGCAGAATATTGAGAAACTGCTGGAGCAGCGTAATTCACAACTGGCGCACTGTATTGCGAAACAGGTGCAACGTGAGATACGGTAGATGTGGTATATTGAGAAGCAACTGGTGCAACAGCTGCGATTTTAGCCACTGATGCCTGATTGTAACTAGCTGAGGAGTACGCAGGGACAGCTAACTGAGCTTGCGGTTGCCATTTCAGCGCCGATGAGGTAGCGTAACCTGATGACGGCGCTGCGTATACTTGTGATACAACTGGTCCTCCTGACGAAGAGTAAGTGTTCAGAGAAGCTTTGGCAGAGGAACCGGAAGTGTATAAAGATTGTTGGGACAGAACATTTTGGGATGAATATATCCTCGGTGGGGCTAGAGCGAACTTGGCCTGCAAAGGTGCGGCTGTTACTTTGGCAATGATCGGAGCCTGAGCGTAATGACTTTGAGGTATCACAGTTCTAGTAGTCGAAGCGGAGGACAATCCAGCTGTTGTAGCATATCCGTGTTGTCCATTTTGAGAAGAATATTCAGTGGCACCAAAGGTCTGTGGCGCTTGGTATGTGACGGATTGCTGAGGCAAATATGACAACGCAGGTTGTGGGAGGTAAGTTGCAGCTGGTTGTGGCAGGTATCCTGTAGCTGGGGCTTGGATGGTAAGTTTTGGGGCAGCAGCTTGGAACAGAACGTTCTGAGCATATCCGCCAGAACTTTTGTATGCGCTAGACGATATGGCTGACTGGATCAATGGTGCAGCAGTTGCTTTTGCTACTGATAGCTGGACAGCGGGTGCGGGGTAAGAGTAGCCAGAGTCACCACATCCTTGTACATTCTGTACTTGGCTCAAATGATAGTTGAGGTCAGGATCGTGATAAGCGAGTACATTTGAAATGAATGCCACGGCGACCAGTAATATCTGGAAACGGATTTGATTTACATATTACCTAGTGCGATTAAAATCTATTGTTGTTAAATACTGCTACAAATAGTGACTGCTTTTGTTATGAGATATTGCTAAGTAATTCTAATTTTAAATCGAGGTACGGCTAAGGGCCAGAATTGAATCTTAAAGATCTATAGTTCGAGCCTTATTTGATGTTGTACTAACTTTTAATACCGACTTTTCGCTTAGTAAAAGAACAAAGACGAATATTGGCAAAGTTTGAAAGATATCCCTCTTTTTTCTTTGACTAAGCGAAAACCCGGGGTTAAAAGTAAAGTTAGTATTCGCAAGATATAGCATATACATACACAACTTAATTAAAAAAACGAGTCTATACAACAAGTACAAAAATAGAACTTAATAAAATAATCAAACAATATGTATGTATAGAGATAATTATCACATGAAAAGATAAACTAATAAACTTTAATAAGTATACAACTAATTTAATTTGTAGTTTAAGTACTTTAAGTTCAGCAAAGGCCGGTTTGTTTACACACAAACAAAAGACATCAACGAGTTGCACTGTACTAATTGTAACACTTAAATATACGCTACATGTTAGCTTACCGATTTCATGTTTTAATTTGTTATAGAATGTGGTTATTTTTGTGTTTTACACTATAAACAACAAACACAACACCAGCACAAATTGAGAACTAATTGTGTACAGCTTAGCGTAATTCGAAATGAGAGCAAAACGGGCCCGTAAAGTCTTATATAGTAAACTCATATGTGTAAGAACGGGTCATACTTTTTCACATTCGCCGTCAACCGTGGGCGCGGCGTGGAGGATATGACTTCGATGTTAGAGATTTAGTGCAGTGTAAGATCTAATTGTGTTTTGAGTGACAACCAATAATATAATGCCTTAATATAATCAAAGAATATCGTTATGGCTCGATTAATCGTTATATACAATAATAAATGGTCCAAATCGCATAAATTTCAAAATACAGTCAAAATAGACTATTTGTAGTGGCTCTACCACCCGTTATATACCATCTAGCTGTTCACTCATAGTCTAGATGCCCAATAATTACTCATCAGTATGGCTTAGTTTATACTTTGTGCCATAATTTATCTATGTATCTTATTAATGGCTAGTTATTTCTAATATTTTTTTATATAAACACGACACAACAAGCATAAGTTAGGTATTACTACGATCAATCTTTGTACCTAACTAGTTTTTATAGAGCAATAAGCTTAGAGTAAGTATTGAAAAAAAGCTTTAGTTTTTCAGCACAAAGGTTATTTCATCATCATCATCATCATTATCAGCCAATAGACGTCCACTGCTGGTCATTTAGTTATTTTAATTTACTTAACCATCGCTTAGATCCAACCATTTTGGAAGTGTACCCTTTCTAATAAAAAAGAATTTTCAAAAATCGGACTATTCTGTGAAAAGTTAAACCCCTATCTCTAAAACCACTGAACCGATTTTGATGAAACTTAAAATATTCCCTAAGTTGAACAATTCTGAGTACAACAATAAATAATTACTTAAATCAAACTTGTAGTTCCAGAGATATGCGAACATAAATATAAAAACAAAAAACTATTAAACCGATTTTGAAGAAACTTGCAGTGTACCCTAAGTTGAACAATACCTGGCACAACAAAAAAATAATTACTTAAATCGGACTATGAGCCGGAGACATGCCTCCACAAACATAAATACATACATACACTTTTGAAATTTGGACATTTGGACCAGACGCCCTGATATATACTCGTCTACCATATGCGAAAACTGGACTGTGCTGGAAATATTACATACATACGATCTTGTCTGACCATTTCATTTAACCTCCTGTTTTTTGAAGCAGATTAAAAAGCTCATCTCATTTTCCTGGTTTCAAATATACTTACATTAGTAAAACCTAAGTACCGATTCATGATTTAAGGACAGGGTCAGAAGAGCATTTTCGTATTAACTGTTCACGTAAAAGTGCCCCGTTTGTTGTGAAGACACGTCTTCAGTTTGATTATTTTTATGACTGTGTATTTGTTGTAGAATCTTTAAAGGAATTACATTAGTATCACCGGAAAGCTTGAACGAAGCTAGTGTAAAGCCTCGAAAAACGTAGGGTTATGGAATATGCTTACATGCGTTTCCTACGAGACTTCGAACTCAACTTAGAAGGGTGTTAAGACGTTAACATGGGATTCATCGTTGATGATGCTAATTTTAATGATATTTGGCAAAATGAGGCACTATATTCTTCAGTTTAAAAAGTTATTAACATAGCTCAACGAGTTGCAAACCTGAAGTGGCAATGGGCGGGGTATACAGTTTTTTTAGTCTGTTAAATCACGCTCGATTGTAAGTACCGATGCAGATAGCGGTGGAACACACTTGCTTGGAAGGTTACAGTTGCAAGAGCTGATGGAAATTGGGGTCCCAAGGTGCTTGAATAGCGAACTCGCACCGGAAAGTGCAGTGTTGGGACCGTGGGGTTAAAAATCCTTGCAGGATTTTTAGGATCCTAGGACCTATGCAGCAGTGGATGTTTATTCGCTGATAATAACTTCAGTTTAATTTTTTTTATCAACTACAAGTTGGTCCTTGATTGCTATCACACCTGATGTTAAGTGATGATGCAACCTAAGATGGAAGCGGGCTAACTTGTTAGGAGTAGGGTGAAAATCCACACCCCTTTCGGTTTCTACACGACATCGTACCGGAACACGCTAAATCGCTTGGTGGTACGTCTTTGTCTGTAGGGTAGTAACTAGCCACGGCGAAAGCCTCCCACCAGCCAGACCAAGACTAATTAAGAAAAATCTCAATCTGCCCCGTCTTAAGTCGAACCCAGGACCTCCGTCTTATAAATCCACCGCGCATACCAATGCGCCATGGAGGCCGTCAAAAAACTATGGCTACCTAAAACAATTGGAATTTGACTCTAATAGACAGGTTGGGTACAGCTGTTAAGTGCACGCTAGATAGTAGATAGCCTAATTAGGTCAAGGTTTGTTGTCTACTAATATCTTAAATGATAGCAATATTATAGGTATACTTAGTAAGGCATTAAATTATTATCTACCTACTTAGAAATTAATACAATAATTATTTTGCGAAAGGTTAAAGGTAAAGTTATCAACATTATTGTTAAGGCGATTATACTCTATGTACGTACGTAGTTTATACGTATTAATAAAAATATACAAATACTAGCTGTACCCGGCAAACGTTGTTTTGGAATGTATATTATTTTTAGAAAACAATTTTTTTACATAGGGGTTGATCGTGTAGAGGTGAAAATTTAGGGTTCTATGTATTATATTTTAATGCCACATTATAAAAAAATTGTCCAAAAAATTAAAATATAATGTTAGGGGTGGACAACCCTTATCACTTAGGGGTATGAAAAATAGATAGTAGCCGATTCTCAGACTTACTGAATATGCATATAAAATTTCATAAAAATCGGTCAAGCCGTTTCAGAGGAGTACGGTAACTAACATTGTGACAGGGAAATTTTATATATTAGATATAAAAATTAAGCGTCTGTCTGTAACGTGAAATAAATGCGTAGGTAGGTACATAAAAAAACCAATTTTAAATTTTTTTTTATCCGTCTATCTGCTTGTTGCGGTTAATATCTGAAAGTATTAGTCGGATTTAATGAAATATTTTAGTATATAAAAACCAGACTTCTGATATCCCCACGGGAACGGGAACTACGCGGCTGAGACTGCAGGCTTCCGTTGGATTAGGTAATAATATATCAAATAGTAATGACTATAAATATTACTATAGTATTTTAAATGTTACAATGTATACCGTTTCATTTATATAAACCATTAATTTCATGATTAGGAAAAGATACGTAAAACATAATAACTAAATAATAAGCAAAGGCAACCTTATCACTTTAGTGATCTCTTCCAGTTTGCCTTAACAAAAGGAGCCATCAAATTGTCTTTCATCTGTTATTTCATGTTGTAAGACACGTAACAGCAACGGATTAAATTACATCGTGTTGTGGTAACATTGTTAAAATAAAATCTATATAAATTAAGATCAATTGCCAAATATCTCTAAGCGCAGCATGCCCTCATACATCTACATTATACTTTTGTTGGTAATATTTACTTTTATGGATGTGTGAACTGATAAATTGCGTTACGTTTGAGTTATACTTCTTAACTTTTAAGTTATTGTGTATAAGAATAAATAATCACATAAATTTCTTCCACCTTAAAATTCAACATTCTACGACCGCGTCTTTTGTAACCGGCAAACTACTAAAGCCGAAAGATGTATGATTTCTAAATTAAATTTTGTATCTACAATTAAAATTTCTAGAAAAAGTAAATGTAAGGAGAAATGTGGATTTTTTTATATTTAAGTGTAAAAGTTTAAACATCTGGGTCCAATAGACCCACAAGGCGTACCGTTTATCTGTAAGTAACAGTGCAAAAGTTTAAGCCTGCTCGTAAAACAGAAACTGAGATAAGTGTGTCCATGACAATACGTACTTAAATATTTATTATACACATTATAAAAATAAAATAAATAAAATGGTAACAAAACAATAACACGGCACGAAAGTAGGTAGGTCGCATTTATTCCCCGAAATTAGCTTTTTAAGGTCGTCTGCTTCACATTCGGCTGATGAAACAACAATAAACACGTTATAAAATAATCCCAATGACACTCAGTGAAGCGTGAAAATAACAAAAAAGGTTTGTCGGCGCCGAGCAACTTTCTTACTTAAACTTATAGACGTACTCGTATATTGTTGATACATGATAATCCAATTTTAACAAAGAGAGCAAGTGCCGGTATTGCATAATGCTTCAGCACAACAAATTAAATATAATATATAAAAATAAATTGATATATATTATAAAAATATATTTTTACAACAAGTTTTTACAATGCTTTACAAAGCAGGAAAGACAAAAAAATAATTACATATATATTATCTGAAGTTTGATTTACGTACTGCACACCGGCGATGAGACAATTCTAACAGATAAGTTATTTCCATGATTATTTTTCTGTTGGTAATAATAACAAAAATGACGTCATCATAAACTGAAAAGCTTTTTTTGTATGAAGTAATTTAAAAAAAAATTAGTATTTCATCGATTTTCATATTTGATCAGCATAAATTATAAGTACACAATCATATCATCATCATTAGCAACCTATTAAAGTCCCACTACAGGGCCAGGCCTCCCTCCTTATAGTACGTACACCCACCACGCTGCTCTATAAAATCCAAAAGGAAACTCGTAAAATGAAACTAACTACTAGCATTTACTTTTTAGAACTTTGATGTTTTTTGTATTTCGTAAGTAAAAGAGATATTGTATGTCAGTACCGACTTACCTTAACTAATCTCTAGGGATTATCTATGACATAATATAGGCGCCTAAAAAGACATCTTTTGTCTTTTTTATAATGAGACTTAATTAGTTTTAAGATTTGAATAGAAGACACAATGTTTCTTACACTGGAGCATTTTGTAGAGATCTTGACTCGACAATATTTAATTAGATTTATTACTTTGCTCAATCGATTTTATAGGCATTCGTGCATTTGTTTCATAAAAAGTTTAAAAGATTGAGACGTTTTATCCTTCGGAGCATTTAAATACATAATATTATATAAACTGCTAGTCACTGATTTCAAGAATAGATCGACACTAAAAGAATAAATAGGTGTGATAATTTTTAAAAGTACCTAATACTTTCTGTTTCGTTTTGTATGTTACAAGTATTATATTTGTATTTTAAAGTAAGTAACCCTAAAATTAACTTTCAACCTCATGTGTAAGCTTTTATGTTCAATAAAGGTTTATGAAGTAATTAAAGCTCATATTAATATATTATCCTTTAACTCCATTATTGTATTTATATTAAACAGAAAACAATTAACATTCAATGCTTTTCTCAGTTGATTGTCCCAGATTGCTTAATATTTGAAAGGGAGAGAAACTGAATGGTTTTGTTACTCAAACTAGGTATTTAACATAAATAATTATACACAAAAACACTGAATAACGTCAAAGTGCTCGATGTTGTACCTCGTAAACCTACTTATTACTGTTTCTAGCTGTCTATTTCCTTACTAAAATGATCTCATCTACAAATAGTTAATTTTGACAATTCAAAAGTGCTTGTGTAGTAAGCATACTCAAAAAAGTTAACTTGAAATCAAATTTGAGTAAAACGGTCGCTATAAAAGTTTTATAGTTTGTTCCTTGCTGGTCACACACTTGTGCGAGTATGTCTTGACGCGACTTACGTTGATTGAACCCAGTGTTCGGGATTTGGATCGGATCGGATTCTTAACCGTTTAGCTATTGAGATTTAATTATTACATAAACTACAACACACAGTGTAAAACTTCCATTATGAAAACATAATCTAATACATAGTTATGTAAAAATCTCGTGTCACAGAGTGTATATTTAGTAGGTCTAAGAATAGGCTTTTTTTAAGAATACTAGACGATTAATTACGAGTGGTCGTTTCAAAATTATTATATTTTTCAAGCATTTTTTTGTGAGTTGGTATCAAAAACTACTTACAACTCTAAATTTTACACAGACTAGACAAAAATCGAAAGAAAAATTCGTTTATTTCAAGAAGGCTTGAAGAAGGTTGGGGTCATCGTCATCATCATTATCAGCAAGGTAACGGCCAATCACTGGGCCGGACCTCCATCCTTATAAGCGAGGAGATATGAAGCGTAGACACACCTCGCTGCCCCAATGTGGGTTGGTGGGCTTAGCGAGATATTGTTTCATTCATTAACGATCATTAACAAATATTGGTAATAGTGATCGGGACCGACGGCTTAACGAACTGTTCAAAACACAGGGGTGTAACACTACCAATTTCTCGGCAACGGGCTGAATATTACCGAATATTTCTTAGTAGCAAGAATTTCACGACTCGACGCAGGATACGAAACTAGGACCTAGTGATTAAAGCCACATAGGCTAACCACTAGGCCAACGAGGCACTCAGCGGGCATCAGCTAGTATCTATTTTTTTTTATTGACTACAAGTTAGCCCTTGACTGCTATCACACCCAATGTCAAGTGATGATGCAATCTAAGATGAAAGCGGGCTAACTTGTTAGGAGTACGATGAAATCCACACTCCTATCGGTTTCTACACGACATCGTACCGGAACGCTAAGTCGCTTGGCGGTACGTCTTTGTCGGTAGGGTGGTAACTAGCCACGGCGAAAGCCTCCCACCAGCCGGACCAAGACAAATTAAGAAAAAATCCCAATCTGCCACACCGGGAATCGAACCCAGGACCTCCGTCTTATGAATCCACCACGCATACCACTGCGCCACGGAGGTCGTCAAAAATAATAATAATGAACGTTTCATAGGAAACAAGTTGCACCTGAATAGGAACCATAATTAATATACGCAATCACGTGTGCAAGTTTGAAATATGTATTCGATCTTGTTACATTTAAATTTCTTGTCATAGAACTACACCTAGACTTGAAACGTGGTCTATAGTTGAAAAGATTATGAAAACATTACGTAATTGCAAACCCCGTATTGGGCAATATACATACGAGTATAAATACGTTATATGTTAGGTATATACCTTGTATGTGTCAGCCAACACGCAAGTCACACCTAAGGTTGACCGCACATTTGACATAAGATATTCTCGTACACACATCGATAGGCCGAGTTACTTTTTCAATCAAATACAAGTAGCCTTAGCTTACAAGAAAGTATCCAATGTGCATTCAGTCTTAAGACCTGACAACGTCCCATACAGCTTGCTTTTATTTTTATCATGCGCGGCATCTCTGTATCAACGTCAACGTTATAGCAATGTGGGTCAAGTTTGGTATGATTGAGTGGCAAATTATATTAAGTACAATACATAGCGATGAATTATAATTAAGATCTTCAATCATATCTATTTGAAGCCTACTTAACGCCTTTTGTTTTCGTATTTTAATCTGTTAACACAGTGTAGAGCCTGTTACTACGAATACAGAGCATAAGTTTAGTTGTAATAATAAGGCAATCGTAATTTGATGACTTGAATATTTTTAGATATGAAAAAGATTACAATAACATTTTCATGAAAATACTCTTAAAATGTATCACCACAGTGTTTGTAGAGTTGGGTTTATTTTTGTACTTCAAAAGTTCTTATAACTCTATCTTCTGATTCTATCATCAAACCAACACTCTACATTAAGTAAATAGGTGGGTGTATTAAAATATAAAATCAATAGAATATCAGAAGTTCTTATTTAGCGTGTAAGTTATCTAAACAAACTAATAGGGCCAACTATGTATAACTATATAAATAAAAGTATGCATACAGCGATATGATCTATCCAGGATAAGATTATTAAACTCTATGCTGTGTATCCATATAAATGATGAGGAATCCTTGAAATCACTATCACTACATATAATAAAACAAAGTTTCCCACCGCCTCTGTCTGTCTGTTGAACAGATTTTGCATCTTGCAATTTTCACTAATAGATACGGTGATTCCTGAGGTGAATTTATTATTATAGAAATAGAGATAGAAGTTCTGTATAAACTGGTACAAATATGACGATATTTGTTACAAGATTGCATTGCCAGCTGATAATCTATTTGACATGTACTCGTAATACAAAACAAAACATGTTTTTAAGGATAGTCCCTTCCAAATATTTTTAGTTTTTACCTCCAAACTTAATTAGGATAAAAAAAATCTGCAACGGCATATATTTTTTCACGATAGCTTGTTATACTCATTATTTCCTTAAATCAAAATTTCGTAGAAGTTCGCAATACACTGCTTGCTCCCAGAAAATTTTAAAAAACAAACGTGAATAACTCTACCACTATCTGTGGTCTGCATTATAAACATATTGGTAAATGTGACCTACTTAGAAAAGGGATTCAGATTACAATTTCAGTGCATTTCTGAATAAATTAAACATTAAATAACAGTTATATCTATAGGATAACAAATATGTGGTGCAACATTAATAGGTACTCATATGCAGTATTTTGCGAAGCTTAAAGGAGGTTAGATATTGCGGGTGGCGCCTTAGTTTATGTAAGGTACAGGTTTCTAAGTTCTTTAAAGCTTTTATTCAAATTGCATAAGCTGAAATTGTTTTTTTTAAAATTAATAGTTTCAAAGCTTTCTTTAGTTTTGTTGTTAGTCTTTGCAATAAATACTTAAAACGGATTTTTAAGTTATGAATATATTTAACTTACAACTTTATAGGAACAATGTTACAGTATTAATTAAAACCTTTTTTTACATACATAAAAATAGTAATTATAATATGCAGAAGCAAGTGATACTGATGTTTTTTTATATAAAATTAAAATTGAAGTGTTTGTTTGTAATATCAAATTAACATCTTTGCACTAAATACGGCAATTACACCAAAAAAGCAACTTTCTGTCTCTCTATCGGTTTGTTCTGACTTATCTTTGGAACTACCTACGGATTGTAAAAATTATTGTATGATAGCTACATTCATGAGGAGTAACATATTCTAATTTGTGTCTACCATGAAGACGGCAAATGTGCAGTTAAAACTGCAGACGTTTGGTTGTTAAAATAGCTTTTAAAATGAGGTCTTTTTAGGTCAATAATTTTATTTGTAATTGAATTGTGTAGTGTTAGTGTTCAGAGGACAACCCACTTTATATTATTGATCTTTTATCCATATCAATAAATGATTGGCAAACTGGATTGGCTATGTGGTCCGGTAACCAACGAATACGTATTGAACAATGCACTCGTTAAATTTAATTATGTATATAAAACACATAGGTAGTGTATATTTTAGATAACAGATTGGTCGCAGGGTCGTATTGGTCTCATGCCCTTTATTCTCGTTTCCAAATGCTCCTTCACCTTTCGTGCCTACACTAGCCTAACCTAACACATACATTACAATATACGACTTTGATATCAGTGATGTTAACAAACAGCCAGAAGGGAATACAACTTAAAACACCAAAAGACAAACTTAATAACAATTTATTTATAAAGACATCAAATATGATCAAAATGAAACATTATTACAGTAATTACTTAATTAAACATGACAAGCACAGATTCTAGCAATAGTCAAACATTATGACTTCACAAGACTTGGACACTAACGTGAATGATAACAATTATCCATAGGAGCATATTTTATAGCCTAACGCCCGACGAGTACCGCCCCTAGTCTATTATCTATAGTTTACCCGCGGTACCACAATACAGCAAATAAGGCCACTATATTGTCTATAGTCTACAATGCTGCCAACACGGCCCTCCTGATATTGGGTCGCCCTCGACCCAGGCATCTCCGGAGACGTGACTGGGACCAGCAACACCAGTCACTGACGACTGCACCTGGAGCCGCACCATTAGCCTCTACTATAGAGGCCTGTAGAGCTCGTAGTGTCTGACACCTGCATTGAAGAAGTGGAATGCACATTCATCATCGTCACCGTCATCTGTGAAGAACAATATATTAGAAGGCAAATTCAACATTCTAAATTTTATCTTCCAACTCTTGCATCCTGTCATCACAGCAGTTCCTTCAATTAACTCTTACATCAGACAACTGAATCATTTTAAATGCATTCTTACAGGTTTTATCTGCGAGGGGTCTCAAAATAATAAAAACAATTTGATACAGTCCAATAGTTGTCCGTAGAGATAAAAGACTAAAAGAGCACGATAGAGGTCCATGAAGTCTAATAGAGACCAACAGAATCTAGTATCGCCCTATAACGAATAGAGCATACTTGATATTTTAATAAGGATAACAAAAATAGTAAAAGTAATCAATGGTATTGAAAATAAGTGGTTAACCAAGCCACCACATGCATGAAGACAATCGTTCAAGGAGCGTGGTGCACGCGGCTAGAGGTGCGCCAACACCGCGGATGCAAACAGCTGTACAGCAACGCAGTGTTGCCAACACGGCCATGCTGCACGGTGCCTGCCCCGGGCACCCCACGAGTCGAGATAAAGTCACTGTTTAGAAACAACAGATTACAGCACACATATACACATAGATATATACAGATTAGACGCTCCTGAGTCATGTTTTGTAAATTTTGCGTAGTTTTTAGAGGAATATTCGACAATCGACTTTATTTATTTACTTGATATTAACTTTACTTGATATATTTTATACTCTAAACTTTAGACTTAATACTTTAACCATCAGAGACTCTTAAAATACCAGATTATTTATTGCTACAAAGTTGTCAACGGAATATTGTCCTTTCGTTTTTACTCTCTTACGACAATCTCTTACATGATCTCAAACTCGACTCCTACAACATGACCACCCGACACCTAAAGGGAACATAGCCACACTTAGGATTCCAGATTCGCCATTATTGTAGACCATTTTCACTTAAATTCTATACGACAAAGAAGCTCTTACAACATGACCACCCTTCCCTAAAGGGTCATAGCCACACTTAGGATTCCGGATTCGCCATAGTTGTAAACCACTCTCACTTAAAGAGCATGTATCTCACTTAAGCTGACCAAGTTGGTGAAGACATCTTGTACTTAAAGAGCATGTATCTCACTTAATCATACTAAGATGCCTTCAAGCTTAAATGTCGTTTTGTGTTTCTGCAAATTACTCGTATATTCTTAGACCAATATTCCGTTTCAACTAACATTCTATTATTTTATTACAGCTCGCTACATCTACATAATTATGGTTTACTACTAGGTTTATACCAGAAAATACAAAGATAATTACTTTTCACTTATTTACTTCCAATTCCGAAAAATAAAGATAGAAACTTTTTTTTTTTACACAGGTGGGTACTTTCAAAATTAATAACTTAGATCGTTATAGCTCGGTCAGCCCTGACCTCAATTTAACGTTTTATTTTACTTTGCAACTTATAATAGATACTTTGACTAATAACTTTTTACTTTTCGTTTAATAATAAAACTATTTTTCTTACTAATCCTGGTCAACTTTACCGAATTTCTTTTCTCACAATATTCTCACACAGCCAGCCAACTGATGTCCACAGCTCATCATTTTGTCATCAGCTCATCATCATTTTGTCACGTAGTATCATCAACAGCATGCGACAAAGCCACCATTCTGTAACCTTTAAAAATCTATGTTAGAAAACATCACACAAACGCCACACTATAGAGCAATAGGTACTTCTTAACCGATACATTTTAATTTTAGATTGCTTAGTTAGACATTGAACACTAATTTATTCTAAAAATGGTACTACTCATAAGCGAGACAAAGTCTTTCATTTGATAAGTACACAAACTTTTTTTTTTTTCAAACAAACCAGCATAGCAACAAAGGTATTCGTAATTGTGTCGAAACAAATTCTCGTAATTTCGTTATGACCGTTTATTGTTAACTCGTTCTTTGTTCTTCAACTACCCTCATTCGTAAATAGTTTCACGTAATAATCTTTTCTTATTGCAATAACTCAAACAGGTTACTCTTAATAGCAAATCGACTAGTAATAAAACAAAATATGCAACTTCACACAATAATACCGTCAAACACAATGTCTTTCTTTTTCTTACCAACCATCGTAGCCACTGTCTTACTCACAACTTTCTCCGATTATCTTCCGTTACTCACAACTCCTCGTTACTTTCCACCACATGAGTACTCAGCTGCAGTAAACCACGATGTTTGCGGCAACGTGTGTCAGAGGCTCGCCCATAAGAACCCAGACGTACGCAAAATTACACTTCAATCCCGAATCACTACTTTTATAAGATTTCATTTTGATAATCATTTTAATTTCTGTTTAAACAAAAATTTTTTTTTTTAATTTCTGTTACCTTTTTGTGGGCATTAAGATCCATACCACTTCTGATGTTAACAAACAGCCAGAAGGGAATACAACTTAAAACACCAAAAGACAAACTTAATAACAATTTATTTATAAAGACATCAAATATGATCAAAATGAAACATTATTACAGTAATTACTTAATTAAACATGACAAGCACAGATTCTAGCAATAGTCAAACATTATGACTTCACAAGACTTGGACACTAACGTGAATGATAACAATTATCCATAGGAGCATATTTTATAGCCTAACGCCCGACGAGTACCGCCCCTAGTCTATTATCTATAGTTTACCCGCGGTACCACAATACAGCAAATAAGGCCACTATATTGTCTATAGTCTACAATGCTGCCAACAGTGATAACATTAGTTAAATTAAAATTACACCTGCTTGTGGAAATAGTTTGTCTATGTCGAATACTTTTACACAAACAACATTTGAACTCAGTCACTGATATAAATCGTCGAAAATCCTTTCCATCCGAGATAGAAAAAGTTTTAATGAATGAAACGAATGTGTGAATTTTACTTATAAGTGCAGTGGAGTAAGTGCGAGTTTTTCACCGAGCGACTGCGTAAAAACGTACTCACTCGTAACCTCAAATTATATAGAAAAAAAAGCGTTTACTCTAAGCTTAACTAGATGGCGCTACTCCAATTCTATATAAAATTTGGGTTTACTGTTTTCGATATCGACGCGGAAAAATCTTACACTAGGCACACTGTATTCTGTAGTTTTACAGAAGTGGGATCGGTTACTTTGTACATGTCAATTATAGTAGATTGGATTGATTTTGGTTGTAAGAAATAATTATATGTAACATATATTTCTTAGATACATCGTACTTTACATACCAACTTTACTTAAATTATAAAAGTTTGAAAAAAAAATACTATTAATAAATGTAGAACATGCTTCTGAAAAACGATTAACATTTTTTTAGTACAGTAAAAAAAATCGTTGACTGTATTTTTATTTACTGGCCAATGACAAAATGTATTTTCAAAGTTACTATTTGATTCAATTGTTCCGACGAAACAATAAAAAAAAAACAGAGTGGACGTGATTCAGTATTTCACTATGATAGTTTACTATACTCGCGTGTAAACACAGTAGTAGATTGATTAACTATTCATATTACATGGTTACAAAAAACAGGCTGCAATTATCGTACGCTAGACCTGTCAGCGCCGGCTGCTGTCATGAGCCCCGATTGCTTCATATATACTTACAGATTCAATATATTGTAAAGCTTCCTTCGTAATATTATATTAATTAAAATATGTGTGCGTCACTGCCACGCGACTGCAAGTTTATTTTTAATTGTTTGGCCATGTTTTATTCAACATAATTATCTAATGATATCATTTGCTCTCCTAATTTGTCGTTGACTTTTTGAGGATGATTATCCAAATTGTAGAATACTGATACCCGAAATTATAGATATAGTTTATATTTACCTATAAGACCTATATTTTAGGGAGTTATGCTTATACTAATTTATCTGTAAATACTGTGTAAGTAGGTATGTATAAATGTATCAATGTAAAATGTATATCCTACAATAAGTTGACATGGCTTATGATCCATAAAGATTTTCTATGGCTAAATAACGCCTAAAATCATGTACTCGTATATAGTTGGCCTAATTTCAAAAGGTACTAACCAGATTATTATTATAGGTACATACACAAACTTAAATGTATTGAGTATTCGAGTGTTTATACAAAGTAATTGTTACATTGATTCTGTTTACTTATTTCAAAATACCCTTCGTGTTGATAGGAATAGTTCCTACTAGTTCCTATGCGTTCAAGTGGCCTTTATTGTGTTACAGTTAAAACCAGTTTTCAGATAAAATGCCTTTTTCCTAGATAGCTTTTACTAAATACCTTTGTAAAAAATAGAATTAACTGATGCTTAAAGTGGTCTTCGCGAGCTTCTGGGTTTACGCTATATAAAACACTATCTGTAAGGCTGACAAAATTACATGGAGTCGAGTTCCTCAGATTTGTTCTTGTAGACAGCAAGTATGTAAAGAAGCTAAGTTGAGCTAGAAGACTCGCTTCGTCGCTCCTTCATTCAGTTTCGCTCCCATCGGCCTCGTAGGTTTACATTATTCAGGATTTCTTTCGCGACTTCTTGACTTCGCACTTTACAAACACTCTAGGAGTAGAGCAGACAAGACTGCGTGAGGTCGGGTGTAATTAAAGTTCTTGTCAAACCTTAAACTTATTTTGTTATTAAAAATAGTACCAGAAAGAAATAAACATTCGCTCTGGTTGTATTTCTAGTTTTAACTAGGGATAACGAGTTCTAACGAAAAACCGATTTTAACGGTAACATATACATAGATTGTTTTAGGTATCATTGGGTAGATATTGCTGAATTATATATGAATCGACGTTTTACGACGAATGACTTCCCTTATTACAATATAACCAATACTATTATTATTGTTTATTGCTAAAATCGTGATAAGCGTGATACAATCTCATGGTTTACGAATGTTCAATGCAAAATCGATTATTCAAATGAAACAGGTTTAAAACAATAACTTAATAACATCGATCAATAAATATTAGGTTACCAAGTTATGTAAATAATGAATAACTTATTTTGATATTCCCTGTGAAAAAGCATGACTCCACCTGGCAACGTCATTCAGTTCTAGCAAAAATCTTCGATTTATAATAATAATCTTTTTTATACATATTTAATAGTGTTTTGTATATTTACTTTTTATTTCAATTGTTTAAAATAAAAAGCTCAGTAAATAAATTAATTAGAGATAAAAATGCATGTCTTCAGTTAAAAGAATGCAAATGATGATAATCATTGATTGTAATGTAATTGTATGATAATTTTTAAAAGAGCAACTGTTAAGTAACTTCACTTCAGAGTCATTATAAACACCAACTCGATGTTCCAAAATTGCTTGTAATTGCTTTTAATTTGAAATAAAATAATTTTGAGTGATTAAACAATATTTCTGTACGTTTTACTTCAGTCCTGAAGTACGCTGGAAATATTTTGATTCGTCAATTTGCGAGTGTATATTTCGTACCTACTATTACGTCCTTTGGCTGTTCTATTTGCCCTTCAAGTAATACTTTCTTTATTTATAAATAGACTTATAATATGTGTATCATATACACTACGTGTACCATTAATTTATTTTGAGCATAATTAATTCAAAACATACTTGCGCAATGTTCACGGTAATAAATTTAAATTGGTAGTACTATAATGTGCAAGTGATATTATAAATTAACTACGAAATAACACATAAATGTCTGTACCCAGTAGATTGGTTTAAGGCAACATGTGTTAGGTAATACACCATGCTTAGGAAAGTATGTACACTCTTTTTTTGTAATATAAATCAACTTTAGATATAGTTATCGAAGTGTATGTGCGTTACAAATATATGTAGAGTTCTTTATAATTAATATTAGTTCATACTTCATTTATTTTGCTATTTCGTGAGAAATCGACGTATACAAGCAACAAAGTCACCCAGATCCGGAAACTATGTAGGTTTTTCAGATAACGTAAAGAAAAGTTGCATCTTTTAGGAATCTGCAAATAGTATCCCTTTACGAGCTTTCTAGATTGATTCTAGAAAGCTAAGGGATTCCAAAATGGCCTAATGGCATTAAAGAGTCAACCAAGATTTACTATATAAGCTTAAAAGGGACGGAAGTTTTTTTCATCTGACTGAAGCACGTGTTTTCAAAAAACCACCCGGTGATGATAGATAGCTAGAAAACCTTACCACTGGTCTAAAAATAGGGTCCAAAATTATAAATTTGCTCTTGATAGTGTAGCAATTTTATTTTATTTACAGCAATGGTGAATTACTAACTAGTAGCAGCTATATTTAACACCAAGGTTTCGAAACATCAACGATAGTGAACGTTGATCGGGCTAATGTTTTACTAAATACGGGCATTGAAGTCTTTATTATACAAACAGTGCAACTAATTAGTTATTTATATAACCTAAATAAATATCGATAAGTGGATACCCAAATGTCTCAAGAGGTGATCAATCAAATTGATCGGAGTGAGATATTGTCTATTTTTCATACAGTGCATGCAGTGTTAAGATAAAATGTATAACATTTTCGTAATACTCGTAAATACTCCTATATCGGGCGCGAGGTTCTGAATGTAAGTGGATGGATATATACTAAACAAGGCCACATTGTTATTATAATTGGAGAAAGGAAAGGAAAATATCCGAAATAAGAAATAAAATTAATTAAAAGTTTGTAATAAGTAGTTTTATATATATATATAAAGGTAGCCGTCTTTTTTTCTGTTTAATTTAATTAAATTTTTCAAATATATGCTAAAAATCAATATTATATATAATTGACTGTAGCGTTATGCGTTTGTAATTAGTCTTAATTGGATTTAGAGAGAAAGGCAAAATGTAGTAGCAATTAAATATTGACTGACACCCATTCACACAATAATTTGAATTACTTTTTACTAAGTTTGAAGCAGGGATATATTAGCTACTAATTTTCATTTTTGTCTATGTCCAAAATGTTATAAAATTGTGGTAACATATCATTCATTCAGTCATTAATTTGCTATTAATTATTATTTCTAATGTTCATATATATTTAGATATAGATATTTCTGATGCTCTGTATTGGACTATGTATTTTTGTGTGATTTTGAACAAGATCAAATTAATGTTAAGTACATATTACTATTAAGACCAAGCGCGCACAGCCGATTGCTTTGGATGTTTTTATATCAGCAATACCGAGTCAAAGATTATCTTATGTGTTAATCCAAGTTATAAATAATAATTTCATCCAAATCCATTCAATCACGTGAGCTCGCGGTTGCGTAACAAACGCATAATCTTTCAGGTATAACTAATACCTGCTACTATGTCCACGAGGAATATTGTATTGCAACATTTAAAGATCAACAAAAAAACTTACGTGATCCTTTGTTTTCAGCACTAGAATCTTCCCAAAGAATAACTTTACCTACTGGTGAAAATCACATAAACGTCCACTGAGTAGATCATCTATGAACTTATGGCGAACAGACAGACGGATAGTACGATATTTTGTGAGGTTAAATCGTGTCATAAATGTAATGTCATAATTTTTCCACTATGCTCGGATTAAGCAAATCCAATTACTCATAGCTGTCTGATATAGCAATAAGCTTTTGCATACTTTTAGGTTTCTTTTTGTATTTCATAAATCTGCTAGCATATTTAAAAAGAGTAATTGTATAAATAACTAGCTAGCGCTACTGCGCAGTTTCACCCGCGTTTTCCGTTTATGTAAGAATATTCGGATAAAACATAGCCTATGTGCTATAGCCAGACGATAATCTATCTCTGTTTAGATACGCCAACCTGTTAAGATTTGGTTGAGTAACAAATATCAATAAAGTAGTCGTTCAGTTTCCTTAAATTTTCTAATTTTTCGTGCAATTTACTTGGTATATTTTTTTTATAAGAACCTTCTTCTGACTATGGCAAACACAACAAAAAAAATTAGTGAATTAGTGCTACACATCGCAGAGGTATACCGGTAAAATTATGATGTGTGGCATAATTTATAAATAAAGATATTTTTCTTTTCTTTCTTTCATTCTTTCTTTCTTTCTGAAATCGGTTCAGCAGTTTTCGAGATTTGCACTAAGCAACACATTCATTGAATCATTTTTATGATATAGATTATTATTATACATATGTACCTAGGTACCTGTTTCTCTGCACAAGTCCGCATGAAAGCTGTATTTGTATGCAGGTTTGACATTATCAATACAACGTTAAATCTGTTAATCTATATTGCGTATCGGCTAATCAATATTACTTCATATAAATAGGTCAATAAATCAATAGATTACTAGATTAGATCGTTTAAGTATAAATTGAATTACTTATTTAAGGAAGTTTTACATTTTACCCATGCCTTAGTGACCTAAAAGTTTTGTTTGGAATGATGACTTTTAATTCTATTTAATGAAAGTTTAATATAAAGGGTCGTTTAATACAAAATGTATATAAAAATAAATTTGTTTCATAATATAGATGATGTGACTGTGTCTACTTGTAACATGAGTTTTTACTATAATATATGTACTTCGTTGTTTAAGAATGTTGATTGATCTAGTGGTTATTCTATGTGGCTTCGATTACGAGGTTCTGGGTTCGAATTCTGGGTATGGGTAAAATAATTCTAAGATTTTTTATCATCTCAGATTTTTTTAGTTGGTGGTGCTAATACCCCCGTGCCTCGAAGAGCATGTTTGGTCATTAACACTATTATTAACACCTGACAGTGATCGCCAATAAATGAGCCCAGATCCTGCATTGGAGAAGCGTGGTGGGTCTTCGTCCCTTATCCCTTCAAAGATGGACGCCTAGCCCTGTAATAGACAACGGTCTAACGGGCCAGGCGTCCATCTTAACAGGCTGATAATAATTTACTACCACCAGCACCGTTTTATTATCTTTCTGTTTATTTTCGTATTGACAGACTAAGCTAGGCCTTTCACAAATGTGACAGCTAAACTTCGAAGGGTAGTGATGTAAGATGCATTAGTAATTAAGTATATCATATTAAAACTGGCAGGATATGTGTTATTTCGATAAATAATTGTGGATGTAAATGAAACACTGTAATCACGTATAGCTTCTATTTCGGACTGTCACTCCATGACGCGGGCGCAACCGCGTAGCCTTCATTATTGAACTACCTACATAATAACATCCCTCCACCAATAGTTACTTTTTACATATAACAAATTACAACAATAACATAAAAATAGACAATTTACATATATAACTAATTACAAAATAATTTACTTCTAAAATTAACCATCAGAAATATTTCCTGTAATCAAATGGTTTACGGGGCCGCTTGGATGTCGGGAATCCCGAATCTGGTGCGTGTTCGGCTCTAGGAGGTGGAGACGTCGACGTGCCAGGTTCTGGTCTTGTTTGTGCGTTTGGCATCTCGGTTGGTTCCTCTGGACCCTCATTCTGGGTAGTAAGAATATCGCGTGAGATCATCGGTGCCGCGGCCGTGGATTGCGTCTTCAAAATCACTGGCGGCAACACGGCACTTGTACTTGTCTTACTCTTACCACTCGCATTGACCTCCTCAGTAACCGGCACGTATAGCTTCTATTTCGGACTGTCACTCCATGACGCGGGCGCAACCGCGTAGCCTTCATTATTGAACTACCTACATAATAACAATATGCTTAATAAGTATTTGTGCAAGTAAATACCATTTATGTATACGCATGTAAAATAATTAAATTAATTTTCATAAATTAGTTAGATAACAGGATCTTGCATAATGATACACACAATCTGCTATAGTGATTGGATATTTTTAGAACTTTGTAATCATAACCAACAGGCAAGTAGACCGTAAATATAAGAATATCCAATGTCTTACGAGTACAATCATCGCGGGTAATAATTGACACAGACAGACATACTAATTTAATGACATAATGCGTAGAGTACGCGAAAGGTACTTCTAAGTTTCGTGTTTGATTGTCGAAAATCCAAACCAAGACAGCAAAATTCAGGTTTTTCGCTGTCTTTCGTTGTGTTGGGGCGAAATATTAACTCTCTTTCGCTGCTATTGGACGACTCTTCGGCCATATAACCAATGGATGATCGTTATCTCTTAGATATCTCTTTAATCGCATCTTAGCTCTACTAGAATCGATATTTTATTTAGTATTCTTTAATGAAAATATTTCTTACGTCTGCCATTTATTGTTACGTGGTCTCGTAAACCGTAACAGCATAATTTGTAACAGTTTCATTCAAATGTCAGATGATAGACAGTGCAATAGTAGGTACCTACTGTAAGTAAGTAGTTCTAGATAAGGTGCACGTCATGAGTGTTATAGTGCATACATTTCGTGACACCTTTATACTGTATCTATGAATCAAAATTTTCGGGCACTAATGCATTTCAGCTAAGTGCATAGATTGCCTTCAAGTTATGAGTCAAACTACAAGTTGATAATACAATTTTTAAATAACTGTCGTTGTAAGAAGTGTTATTAACTATTGTAATGAAAAATTATATAGAAAACTTATATTTTAAAACCAAGAAATCAATCATTGAAGTTCGACATAAGTGTTCCCTTACCTTTGCCTTGTTATTTTATTTCACCTGTTTAATGGTATAAATATATTAAGTTAGATATCTAAAAAAAGTTGGTTTATTTTAGTATTTTTAATATATATATCGATTTTATACAGAACTATCTGTCGATCAAAGACGTCATATTTAAACCTTAGAGAAGTTAGCAGAGGACATTAATAGTACGCAATTCGGAATAAACTTCTCCCAGGTCTTTGTAGGTCTTCAATAACCTTGTAGACCTGGTGCTATTTTTATTTTATTTATTTTTATTGTATAATTTATAAATGTCATTATTGTAACAAGCAGTAATGAAATTTTACAAACATATTTTGATGTTTAATAGGATCCTATGCCTTCTTAACTTAGAATGCACTAAAATATAGTAAGTAACTTCCTATCTAATAATATCGAGATATTGATGACTGAGATAGTACGAGTTCAAAATTTATATAACAAAAGAAATGTGTCATACAATGCCGATTTTGCATTGGGATTATGTTGCATTACGTATGTGTCCCTACAAATCTTAAGAAAGGGAATGATTCAATTTGTTATTATGTTAGTATGCGTCATAACATTTTGTTATGCAAATGTAGAGCAAAACCATTTAACACAGATGGCAAGTAAACTGTAGAATCATGGGATTTCACTTCATGTGTCATGCGGATACGATATCTTAACGTTGAGTCGCTGTATCTTGATCATTTTACTCGCAATGTTGGTTGAATAACGACGCAATCTGACTAAGATCTGCATATTGCGTGGACATGATTTATACTCTTTGTTTGTTCGATCCTGCGCTACGAATGAGTAGGTAGTATCCTGTAGTCACGGCGACTATCCAAAAATAGGTATGTTCAACCGGAATCACCTAATTAAATACAAAACCTAATATAGCCTATATGGGCTATAATGGTCTATTACAAAACCAGACTTGACAGAAGACTTTAACGACCTCCATAGTGCAGTGGTATGCGCGGTGGATTTATAAGACGGAGGTCCTGGGTTCGATTCCCGGCGGGGCAGATTGAGATTTTTCTTAATTTGTCTAGGTCTGGCTGGCCGGCCGTGTGCTGCTAGTTACCACCCTACCGACAAAGACGTATCGCCAAGCGATTTAGCGTTCCGGTACGATGTCGTGTAGAAACCGAAAGGGGTGTGGATTTTCGTCCCACTCCTAACAAGTTAGCCCGCTTCCATCTTACACTGCATCATCACTTAACATTAGGTGTGATAGCAGTCAAGGGCCAACTTGTAGTCGATAAAAAAAGACTTATTTTCTTGTAGCGGAGTACCCGCTATTATAAAGAGAGAAGACCCACCACATCGTTCTAGTATGGGCTTGTGTAATAATGACACGGTAACTATAACTATCAGAAGATAATGATAAGGTATAGGAAAGGGCTGCTTAATGTGCTTTTCATTCAAAGGTGTAACACTATCACTGGATTGCTACTTAAATTTTTTGGAAGAAAGAAATGTTTTATAGAGAAAGCCAGGACTCAAGCCCAGAACCTCATGATCTGAAATAGCGTAGGTCAGTTCATTAGTACAGGGATATATTACTATAAATCTGTGACCTGTTTTTTACTAATAATAATATGCGCTACACTCGTAACTGCAATTTATAGCACAACTACTTATGTAAAAAAGTGGTAAAAATTGACGTAGGAAATGTAGATATGTTTTACGAGTATACATTGCGTATAAAACACATATTAATTATGTCTTACAGATTTTACGATCTGTCTTGATTGATAGGACAAGACGAATTGAAATAGTCGTAATTTTCTAAAAATACAAGTAAACAACTGCAATTATATGTAACTTTCCTTTAATATTTTTCGATTTTACTCTATAACTCTCAACTTGAGTCAATTTTTAAATGCAATTGGCTCAGTATTGTCAACGACCGACGTACGATTGTAAGAAATATACATTCTGTTCTGAAATATTTAACTGGTCAATGCACTTCCGCACAAATTGAGCCATTTAAGGTAGTGTTTAAGTAGAACGCGCACGAGGTAATTGATTACGAGCCTTCACAATATTATTTATTACGGCAATCCTCAGACAAACTGAATAATATCGCTTTAATGTTTGTTTGCAATAAAAATATTAGAGTGGGGTAATAGGCCTTATGTATGCATCATTTCACTCTCTACCTAGTTATTTGCTCGGCTTATTAAACCGTATTTCTCTTTCAGTGTTGCTCTCCAACTAGATATTCATTGTCGTTTCTTACTATGGATTTATTATATAAAGACTAGCAGTCACCCGTGACTTCGTCCGCGTGAAAACCACTTTCCCCTTCTATTTTTCTCTGACAGACTTTCAACTACAAATTTTATTACTATTGCTCTCTCTATGTATGTATGTCTTTTGACAACACTGAACTCACTCAATGTTTCCGGCAAGACGTTTTGTTTGACATTTGATGTTTGATGTGTCGATTGGCGAGGCGTATCTAAGATGGCGACTGCAGTTTATTTGGATAGCAACTACGGTTTGTTTGTCAGTATCATTAGAATAAAAAGAAATTTTCCTTAGTCCGATCTTCAATCAAATCAATATTTTTTTATGTTTTGTTATTCATCCAAGGTTTCGACCGAGTCTACCGTACCCCTTGACGAAATTATGAATATAAACTACTAAAACTCACATTAATTTATGGGATATAGACATTTCCACTTTTATTTTTGTCACCTATATGAATGAGCTAAATGATTTGACAAAGTTTAAAATTTGCGAATTTGTTAGCGAGAAAATCACGTTGCTTTTTATTTCACTGTCTATTTTGAAACTTAAAAGTACATTTATATAAAGCATAGGTCCTTAGATCGGTAGAAAAATACTCGTAAAAATTATAAGTTAAGTTTGTAAAAATCTAATGATTGTGCAAGAAGAAAATATTTTTAATTGGCTGAGGACAGTCACGATTTTGAATAGTCTTAATAAGAAATATCGGGCATTTTTGCCTAATGTTATACCGACCTCGAAATTACTAGCATACCCCTTTTTGCGTTACAAATCGTTGAATGTACTTAAGTGTTTATATACTTAAAGCATATGTACGTCCAGTTTTTGCATTACTTTTGCAATCGCGTATCTATCTAAAGTTTTAAATCACTGACCTAGAAAAATGACATCATTTTTTGTAGAACAAGATAAAGTTTATTTGAGTGTATGTCATTTATTTAATTTGTAATAATTTTTATTATCTGCAAATATATTTATTTATGAAGGTTGTTCGAACGTAACGAATTATGACAAGAAACTAATGTGATATGACTGGTTATTAGGGTGAGTGCAGATTTTAGATTAATGACTGTGAGATAGAACTTTGTTCAGACAATCCATATACATTAAGTTTATTTATTGCATCAAACTAATAATATTTTGTACTTCAATTGATTGTTAGCTACGCGATGATAACAAGGACCGTAAGCGCGTTGAAGTCTTATACGCAACAGAGTAATTCACACAATTAAGACATATCAAGATTTAATAAATTAAAAGAAGCTTTTATTTAAACGCTCTAAAAAGAGGAAAATAAATTTTTCTTTAAAAATTTTAACTATCAACTTATAACCTTATTATATACAATTTATATGATCATGAAAGCTTGTCGCAAGATTTAATTACCTATCTATCAGTATTTAATTAAATTGATATTCAAAATATGATAAAATGAGCAGGTCAATTTAAATAATTGAATTAGTACTAGTTTATTTACAAATCGCGCGACAAGCTAATTGAATTATAACCAAAAATTACGGCAGCGCATGCGGATAAACCCGAATTAATATTTTTCGGTCCGATTTGCGCGACAAAAATTTCGACAATTCGGCGAATATATATAAAACAAATATAAAATAGAGCTTATAATACTTCCCAATGATGTAACATTTTATTGGCGAAATATTTTTTTAAATCAGATTAGTAGTTTCTAAGATTAACCCCAACAGATCCATTTACAAACACAGGTACAAACTTACAAACATACAAAGTTACAAACTAACTTTACCTCTTTGTAATTTTAGTATAGATTGAAGAAATGCATTAAAAATATCTATTCTGCCATCTTGTATGGTCTGCCATATTGGATTTATAATGATGTCACACACTATGTCAAGCATTGTCATCGAAAGTAAACGTGTATACAAAATTTCAGCTCAATCGGTTGAAGGTATCTACTTCAAAATTGAGCTCATAGATTCCACCCGAACAAACCTACTTACAATGCAAGTTAAATAAAAGCTTTTAAAATTAATTTGATGGACAATTCATTGTGACCTCTAAACTATAGATCGATAGGTCTTTAAAAATGTTTTTAAGGTTTCTAATATAATTTTTTTCTAAACTGAATAGTTTGCGAGTGAGACACTTCCAAAGTGGTGAAATGTTGGTCTCCCCCTCTAACTTCAAAAATAAGAGAATGATAAAACTGAAATAAAATATGATTTACATTGTCATACAAACTTCCATCGAAAATTGGTTTAAACGAGATCTAGTAATATTTTTTTTATTATAATTATAATGTTGACACATTGGCTCCGTGTCATATCAGGGAGACAGAATCAAGACCGGGAGCCGCAGCAGAAAAGGCTGAAAACGGTAAGTGGCACAAGTACGCCACTCTGACAGAGTTACATATTTGTTCCTTTTGCCATGGAGACCCTTGAGTGCCAAAAAATTCTTCCGTAATATTTCACCGCGCCTAATTGCCTCAACTGGTGACCAAAGGGGCTGGATCATTTTTTGCGCAAAGGATTATCCTGGCTATCTAACGCGGAAATGCAGCCAGTATTCTTGCCACCATTCCTCGTTGGCATGATTTGTATAGTTATTAGAATAAGTTAGCTTAAGTTCCTTATTGTATTCTTTCTCAATTAAAAAAAAATTATAATTTTATTACTCTTTTCCTCATGAACGCGTCGTAGAGATATCAAGTTAATACTCATATCTAATACTTATTCATATCAAAAACCTTTACCTACCGGTTTCTACGGAACCCTGGGTGCGTGAATCTGCACATGGGCGTTTTTTTAAATACTGAAGTTATTGCTTTGTAAAAAATGTGCAAGGAACACAGCGTTGTATTTTTCTAGTCGATTTTGATACCTCACTTACTTAATCTTATAGGTCGATGAAAATGAGTAAATAAATTACGTATCATTGTACATTTTTAATACATATGTAACAAGCCGAAGTCCGTTAATTATATAATATTCAGAGATGAGCGCGAACATATAGACGGATAGACAGGCGAATAATTGGAAAATCTTATTTAAAGGTAGGTTTTGACGTACATTTTTGTTTGAATGACTATGTGATTATGTTAGAGCGTGATTTCTATCTAGGCAGCAGTCTTTTGATGATACCACTAAAAATAAATTGACCCTTGCATTTAAGACACTGTCTTATGTAAAGTAGCCTTTAGCTATAATCTCCAGTGCTTTGTTGCTATTGTACTCGCATGGCCGTTAATTAGAACACACCTTTTTGTACCTATATTATTGAGCTATGTTAAATCGTCATAAAATTTTACAAAAACAGAACAAAGTGACTTTAATGAGTATTAACCCAAGCAGAATTAGAACGGTATGGAATCTTGTCAAATTAAATCGTAAATAACAATAATCAAGCATCTTCAGTAGCGTTAACAAAAAAGTTCAATGTAATAATTATACATATTTCGATGATACATATAAAATTGATTCATAGTTGTAATCCGTTGTTTTGTATTGTTTAGGTAGGTAGGTTTATTATTTTACAATTAATCCAGCATTTTATCAACATTGCAAAGCTAAAGTTTCTTCACAACTTGGTTTTGGATATCGCCGTGGCAACAATAACTCGCTCAATCATTTTCTGCATTTTTAAGCATCGACTACATTCGTTATTCATAGCCCAAAGGGCCATCATTTTCTATGCTAGAATACAAACTCAATAATAAACATAATTGCTAGGTGTTCAAGTAACATTCATGTTAAAGATTCTGGCCGTTCATATAGCATCCGCGCATAACCTTAATTAAACAATCTAGATATTATTGCTTAATCATAGCGAATGCACTGCATAATTATTTCGATTCGTGAAACTAAACACGATGCCGGTTATCAAGGGCGTATGAGCAATCAATATTGTACCACGCGTCGGTTCAAATTGTTAAATCAGTCACGGTCACTGAAACCTTTATTGATAGAATCTTTTGTTCAGTATGTATAATTAATGGATTTCGGATTTCACCTAAGCCATCAATTAATAAAGAAAAATAGTGCTTGTGCGCGCGCCAGTCCTTTGACCTTTTTTATGATTTAGTATGTGAATATTTGAAAGTTAGTTCAAGGATGAAAGTCTGCACGTATGTCTGTAGTTTTTTTTGTGTTTACGAAAGAAAGGAAAATTAGGTATGGTTTACATAAAAATGTACAATACGAGAGTTATTATAAAAATAATAAAGAACATGTTATCTTAAATGGGTCTTTAGGTACTTATCATTTGAGTTAAAAAAAGTGTACTATATGCATAATTTAAATTAGTCAATATTTTAGTCGTTTTTATATACAATTGTAATATGAAACTCCTGGGTTTGATTCCTAATTTATCAACATTGTGTATTAACATAGCTGACTCCGGTCGGTGGACTGACTTCATGTAAGGCTGTTTTCTACCCTAATGAAAAAAGGCGCAGTTGTATGTAATTTAACATGGTGTGATACCGCTTCGAATGTAGCGTCACTTAACATTTTGTTAGATTGCAGTCAAGCAGTTATTGTTAAATAAAATACCCATTTATTGCTAGAGATAGTATATTGTGTAAGTTAGCAGAAATTTTCTAAACATTGACATTAAATAAAACACCAAATGGTCAAAGGTTTAATAAACATTCAACTATTTATTTAGTAACAAATAACAAGAAAGGGAGAGGAAACTGAAAAATTAATTGTGATAAATATTTTGGAAAATACAGAAGCAAGACGTAGCTCTCGAAAGTTAATATGCTAATTACAAATTATAATATATGTCATGACAATATTATTTGTTGCGTTAAAGTATCAAGCGCTATGGCCTTCAACATGATCTCTATAATGTTCCGGTTCTCGGCTCCTTTCTTCGCGTTCATGTTTTAAAACTCTTCCCCATTTCCTTTCCATTTCTTCGAGATGTTTCAGACGGAGGAACTCGATCAGTGTGTCATAGTTGTTGTGCGTAACGGGCATGTGGTTCCTTCTCGGAAGGATGAGGATTTGACCACCATCGCTTCGAGCGTAGCCTCTTCCTCCGCTTTTCAAATATCTATAATCCAATATTATGTTCGGCTCGTAGTAATCGGGACTGTAGACGTCTTGCACGATCCTGTGTAACCATTTTATAATAAAGATTAAGTAAGTATAACACCTAAAATATAAGTATATTAAAATTACTATAATATCGTACTGCATCTGAAATTACATCCAGTCCACGTTAATTACTGTTATCAAGACCCGAGCCCAACAGGTAGTACAAATTACCGGTGCGTTCTTATGAAGTTCCGGTGTTCCCCAAAATAGCATTAAAATTAGGGTTTCTAAAGGTCTTAATAATCGAAATCTGATATTCCGCGATATCTTCCTCAGAAGATTGGTTTCTCTATAGGAAAATTCTACAAATATATTTCTATAATACGGTCAGATTACCTTAAACTCGTACACAATCTGGTATATTCTAATGAAACCATGCAAAATATAAAGACTTTCATCATCAGCCTGTATCCTTTCACTACTGGACATAGGCCTTCCCGAGACTTTACATAAGAAAAACCACTTTTTGCAATACTGGGACTTTGCTCACGAGATAACCGCCATGTGGAATGTTGAGTCAACTATTATTGTTCCGATAGTCATTTCAGTCAATTGTTCTTTTTGCGAAAAGCTTCGACCAACGCCTTAAGAAGCTTTCGCTTAATTGTTGGATCAAGGGTCGGATACAGAAGGCAGCAGTCCTTGAAACGGCGTGTATTGTGAGGAGGTTCCTCACTCTGGAGCCCTGACCATCGGTTGCTTGGGCCCGCAAAGGTCCCGCAAATGGAGGAGATGATTTTTTTTATAAATTTTTATAATGTTTTTTTTATATATTTTTATATTATATACCTATAACATTGTTAAAAAGTAAAAAAAATTATGTAAATAAAAATAAATGAGAGAAAAAAACTTACTTATTTTCTTCCTCAGTTAAATCGAGTCCATTACCCTGAAAATGGAAAATATTTTAAATGTAAGAGACATACAATACTTTAGCGTTTTTGATCAGTGCGTATGTACAGGCGTCAAGGAAAAATATTATATATGTTCGTATTCCTAAATTTTACGTCAAACTTGTTAACTTAACCAAACCTATAAACTATTGTTATCGTTATTTTTAGAGGTTTGAATACAATTCTCATTCACTGTCATTGTTTGGTAGCGTTGAATTAAAAATCACTTAAAGGTTTTTTATACCGGTATGATATTATGAGCATCACTTAGTAGCGCACAAACGATAAGAATATACCTTATCATTACTGCTTTGTGCCTATTAATACTTATGAATAGATATTAAAATGCAAGTGCCTGTAGTTTGACTTTTATTGTTTGCTGTAAGATTGCTAAGAGATTCATAATAAGTTCGCCAATTTCTGTTTTAATTTAAAGAACCATAAGTTATTTAATATATGCCAGGTAAAACTTGATCTACGAAAATAACAAGCATACTTAGTGAAAATACATACATATACTCGACCCTTTCGAGTGTCCCACACTCGGTTGCTGTCCGAACCATGGTATCCATCAGAGTGCTGAGACGATGGTTGGCTTTCGGAGTCTTCCACCTTCAATTCTTCTACGGGTACATCTTTGACAGGCGCTTTTGCATCCTCCAATGCGTTACCGATCACCAAGAAGGCAGCGACTACTAGAATCTTATAAAATTAACTTTAAATTAATATATTTATCAATTAATACACAGTTTTGACATGTTTACAATGAACTGAATGAAAGAGAATAAAATACTGTTAATGTTTAAAGAAAGATGCTTATGTCTTTCTTATTCACTGTAAGGTTAGCCATAGAGGAAGTGATGATGCAATTTAAAAATGCAGATCAGAAGCAGGCTAACTTCCTTTAAGTGGAATAAAATCATTTAGCCGTATGTCTTTGTCGGCACGGTGGTAACTAGTCACTCTCACTATTCAGATATGGACCAATTATTAAGAAAATTTAAATCAGTCCAGCCGGGAATTAAACCAAGTCACGGAGGATTTTAAAAAATCGATTGTGTAACTTCAGTGTTTTTATGTTCAATTACATTCATATGTGAATACATTCAATATTCATTCAAAAAAATTTCTTTAACTAATTTATGATTTAAAAAAAATATGAACATACCCGAAACATGCTGAGTGTATGAGGCACTAGGAACAACTAACCACGCAAGTTGAAGAAATTTCAAATCATTGTTTGCCGGATTTGCGTGGTTGTTATATGTATAACCGTATCCAGGATGAGCGATAATATCCCAGCCGATTATTAAAATAATATAATCAAATGGTTCATCTTTATTAAACGACTTCTATCTATTAACCCGACTTCGACCGTGTCAAAGTTCACTTTTTGAGTAAGATCATTTTTCCCTATTATCCCAATACTTGTATATTAAGTATTTAATAAGCTCTTGATAGTTTTATAATGATGTCCCTTGTGATATCGCTACACAGCGGATGGGGCGGAACAGTGACGCAACGCTGGCGCGACGTGAGCCGTTGTATAGTTTCGTTTAAAAGGTTAATAAAAATAACACGTCACACATAACGTAAAAAAAATACACGCACAATGCGCGTGACTGTGTTGGTGTGCTACGAGTAGGTATCCTTACTAATATTACAAAGGTGAAAGTTTCAGTTCACGTCTAAACTACTAAATGGATTTTCATGAAACTTCACAATAATATAGCTTACATATCAGAATAACACAGGCCCCTTTGTATCCCGAGAACAGGCACGAGATCTTAAAATAATATAGACACATTTTCTATTCCTAAAACAAAACAACATCGTAAGACGCTTTAGGAATGGGAGTAGAGATCAAAATATAGTATGTTCTAATAACGAAGTTCGATCATGTTTACGTTGTATGGACGCTAGTAAAACGCTAGTGTGCAGTGGCTGTTAAGCTTACGGTCAACAGCCTTATTACGTTGATTACGTGGAAATAATTATAATTGCAATAATAATTAATAGAACCAGTAAATTGGTCGATTTTATTATATTTTTTTTGAATCATCATTATCATCAGCAGCCTATTTTACGAGTAACAGCCAACTGCAGGTTAAGCTACGATTCTTATAGGAAAGGAGATTTTAAGTTCAGACCAAACAGCGCAGCTCCAATGCGGGTTAGCGCTTAGCGGGGTTAGGGTGATAATATTTCTTTCTCTCATATGTTATTGATAATAGCTGCGACCGACAGCTTAGCGTGTTCTTCGAAGTCTCTCCGGACTACTGACGAGAACTTCTTGATAGAAATAAACTCAACATTTCATAAGCCGCCCAATAATCTTCTGATCCAAAGCCTATTTTAATAACGGTAAACAAAAAAAATATTTAACAAAAAATAGAACCGACTCAAAACGCAGTAAAAAGTAAAAAATGTCTGTGTTGTTGTAATTTACTTTTTAGTGCGTTTTAAGTCGGTTCTATTTTTTGTTAAAAAATTTTATTTCTTACTTTTTAGTGATTTATCACCACGTAACGTACTCGTACTATATTTCATAGTATATTGTATGGCACTTGTAGCCAAAAAGCTACCGATAGTTACACAAAAACCGAAATCGCTGCAAGTGTGCATATAAAATTTGAAGAGTTCCTTCAATTTTCCCAGTATATCATCATCAGATCCTAACATGATGACAATGGGACCACCTTGGAAGTGTGCCCTTTCTAATAAAAAAAAGAATTATCAAAATCGGACAACTCTGTAAAAAGTTATGCGTGGTCATACATAAAAAAATATATACGTGTCGAATTGAGAATCTCCGTTTTTTACGTCGGTTAAAAATATAGAATAAATGAAATACAATTGCCTGACTCATTGAGAGATCTCCAAAACTACTTAACTGATTGACTTGAACTCGAGCTATACTGTTTGCTGCTCCTCCTACAGCCGATATACATTTGATCGTCAATGTTCATAATATATGCTTTGTAAGTTTTCATAATCTGTAATATCAATTTTTTTTAAGTAGAAGTTTATAAACTATATACAAGTCGCAATATGTTGCGCCTACCAAAATTGGCAAAGCGCGCTCCGTCTCGTCTACTCCTACTTAAAAATACTGCCAGATAGATGTCCAGTACATATATTTTTGTCGCGTGAATCTGAAATTTTCAATACTGGGCTGTACTTAAACTTAGCTAGATATCCAGGATAAGCCTCTAAAATATATCAGCTATTTGTATTATTAGTTAAAATGCAACACTCTCTTGCTACTATTATAAAAATTTTAATGCTGACGATTTCTCACACTCAAAAATGGATTGGCCAATATAGTAATGTAATAAATGATTAATGAAAACAGTAACTATATATTGTAATTTTAAGTAGTGCAAAATCAAACGGGTCTTCTAGTGAATGAAAAAAAAATATTGTATATATATATTTTTTTCATCGCAATGAAAATAAACATAAAAATAATTGTATTAGACATTACCTATATGATTTTAAATAGCAATAACTTCTTGCCGCGTAATTTGTTCACCAAGACTTGTTTATCATAAAAGTTGCAGAAATGGTGTTTAACAAGAATTTACTTACTTTGTGAATTAACAAAAACACTTTAAAATAAAAATGAAGGTAGGCATATTTTTCCACATTCTCGTACTTCTCTAAACTAACTATTGATTATGAAACTGGCCGAAAAGAATAAAAGTCCCCCTGTAATTTTATTAGTTGACAGAAAGCAACAAAATCAAACAGTTTTCACCGTTTTATTGCATAGGGCGTCAACATCCATATTAACTAGGTATGTAAAGTTCCAAAAAAAATATGTAAAGTTCGGCTGCTGGGAGACTTTGGCCCTGGCTAGTTTACCACTCTGCCGGCAAAGACGTACCACCAAGCTATTAAGCGTTCCGGTACGATGCCGTCCAAAAACTGGTGTGGATTTGCATCCTACCCCTAACAAATTAGCCCGCTTTCATCTTAGATTACACCAACACTTACCAGATGTGATTGCAGTTGAGGGCTAACTTGTAATAAATGAAAAAAGTTCCAATCAACCATTTCCATTCACTATACGCACAAGTAAACTAAAGAATAATCGTATGCATAACCAAACCGTTCGTTCTGATTGCGTTGAATCAAATTAAGTCACTCAATCATTCAATACTTACCAATGGAAGCGTGACATGCAGGGCTTCTAGAATGTTATGGATTTTCATATTTAATATAATACTTTGAGTTCCAAAGAGAACTACAGAACATAAACTAGTTTAACCGGTAAGGATTTCAATCAAAATAGTGTTTGTTGTGTAAAGTCAAATACCAATTAAATGTTACATAAAATTTATGCGTGGTAACAAACCTACGCTACGCACTGTATGATGTGATAATATAAGAACTACATTATATTTTATTCGAAGTAAAATAAGAACATAAAATTCTATATCTATTTTACTTTACTATTTTTTTTTTCAGTAAATTCTAACTCGTACATTTTAATCACAGTATGTCAATTCTTAAAAAAATAAAGGCTTTGAAGCCGATGTACAAAATCGGTATTCCCAAAAGACGTATTGGACTGACAGTCAGACTGAAGGTGGGATGATCGACAAGATGTAGACGAGACATTCGTACAATATATATTTTAAGAATTGACAAAAAGATCATTTTCTTTTTGTTTCGAGTGCTACAAGAATAATCATTAATCTTTAATTTCGAGTATGTATATCTGAATATGTCGAGTATGTACGTACATCTTATTAACTTTAAATAAGTGATAATCAAAAGACTGAAGTATTTAAAGGTTTTTAATTTGTCTCACTGAATAAATAGCAATTACAATCTAAGCGACATTTGCTTGTCTACTTTGTAGACTTAAATGTTTGCGTTATTCTAATTTCGGCCTCGCTGATATATTTCTTGGATGATAGATACGTATTCTGTGTTCGTATGTTTCTTCATTATTGGGAATATCAACTTTCGTTTTAATTTCATCGGTAGACGAAAAATTTATTACCGCATAATTTTTATTATCACGAACATCGTTTGGTTTGTTATTTCCCTTCTTTTCTTCATTTCTAAATCGATGTGCTTTTCTTCCATTCTGTTCATTGTTTCCAACATGTTGCTTTTGTCTTTTATTTAACGTGACGCCGGAATCACCAATATTGTTTTTTTGTGGCACATTTAAACTTT
Source organism: Mycalesis mineus (assembly GCA_034621355.1). Taxonomy (NCBI): domain Eukaryota; kingdom Metazoa; phylum Arthropoda; class Insecta; order Lepidoptera; family Nymphalidae; genus Mycalesis; species Mycalesis mineus. The sequence continues at coordinate 6,613,398 of CM067887.1, read as the reverse complement.
TAATATGGTCTGACTTTTTTCCTTTGTGAGAATTTTTATTATTGTCATTTGGTTTTGGATCTTCTTGATTAACACGCATACTATTTCTATGTTTTTTGCGGCCATTATTATTTCTACCATGACCTCGAATCTTGGGTCGTTTTAAGTTTTCACGTTTACCATTCTCAATAACATTGTGTGCTTGGTTTTCTTTAGAAGATTCGCCTATGTTACTGTGGTCTTGTTGTTTATTCTTCAAGTTTTCGACTCTCTCAGTAGTCAAGTCATAATTTATATCAACACGTTCATTGACATTATTCGCTTCTTCTTCTTGGTTATCGGATTCATTTTGATCGCTTGAATTATTCTCTACTACTGGAGCAGGATCGACATTTTTTTTACTTTCACCGCTATCATCCTCAATATCTCGTACTTGTTCATCTACAGCACCTTCAATAACTTCTTCCTTACTTTTTTCTATATCACCTTGATCTTTTTCTTGGCCTTGATTTACTTCTGGGGCTTGATTTACTTCAACATTTTCCTTTTTCTGTTCCTCTTTAAGAGATGCCGTGTAATCAATAATGGCATTAAATCTGAAATTATTAATTGGCACGATTAGCACAAACCATTAAATGATATATTAATAAATATAGTCCACTAATTTTATTGGGGTGCACAGTCTGAAAATAAGATGCCGCATTGAACAAGCAAGAAATTGTTTCACTAATTTAAAGAAATTTCTCTATGATCGCAATTTAAAAATATCTCTATGCATGATATCGCGGTGTTATGTTTGCGTCGTGTTAATTTTTGGAAGCGATGTGTGCACTAAAATTGCAGCGATCGAGATGTGGGTACATTGGCGGATGCTGTGAGTATCATGGTGGGATCGTATTCGCAATACAGTTGTGCTGCAGAGAATGGGAAAGCCTAACAAAATTCTGTAGTGTATATTAAGAAGGAAGCTCGAATACCTAGGTGAAACTCTAAATATGATAACCATCTTATTATCCAATGCAAGATGAATGGTAATTGAAGACCCAGTCGTAGACGTATATCCTGGCTCAAGAACTTACGCTAGTGGTTTAACATGAGTAGCAGCTTATAAAGTTAAAATAACCTTAACGATCGCTTACCTCCGATAGGAGATGGCATGGGAAGTATCCACGGTCATAAATAAAAAAACTATAAATAAAATATTTTACCCATTATCATCATTGGCTAAGTAATTCACAGTTCGTTTTCGTCCATTCGGTTCGATTAACCAATAATTTCCATTAACTTCATCACCCTCTCTTTTTTCATGTTGACCCTTAATGTCACGTGTCTTGGGATCATTCACACTATAAGAGAATTCATACGAAGGATACGCTGTAGCCTGAAAATAATATGCACGTTTCAAAATTACAATTATAAAGTAAATTAAAAGCAGTTCCTACTTATTAACATCATTGACATAAATTTGCTTTAAATAAATAATACGAACGAAATAGTAATTAGTACGTACTCCAAATAATATAACATTGTTTTATATGCGAAACTTATTTCGTATAAAACAATGTTAAAACTTAGGTGTTGAAAGGTTCATAAATATTCAAACAATCTTTATAATTATGTCTATAAAAGGCTTGAAACACAAAAAAGGTAAACAATTTCTTATGTTTCAAATCAGGGCATTTTCATGCTTCAGTAAGTCACTACAAATTAAATGTTTTCATGTATTACAAATTAAATTACTTAATGAATTTTAAATTTAATTGGTTTTAAATGATGAAAATTATTTCATGTAAACTTTTGAAAACTTACATATTCATCTTGAGTTCTAGATTTTTTTGGTTCTTTGTGTGAAAGAAAAGTATCTCTTGAAGATTTTTGATGGTGTATCACTATTCTCTGTTCTGATATGGCATCCCCTTCACCTCGCACGTAAAGTGCGACACTCAAAGTGACAATAATCTGAATCAAATATTAACAACATTACAGATTATAATTATTGAGATCTTTAAATAAAATTTTAATCACGCTTCAGTTTTTATTATGACAGATTTATACGATTTACTTATACGTATTATATTTTTATGAAACATCTATACTTATTTTACGGAGTCATTGTCACTATACCTTCCAAATCATCGCCCTAGCTCACCCCTACAATTGGCGATACACTCAACTGATAATCTGCTATCAGGTCTATATATACAGAAATGCCGGTTTTTTGTTTACTTTCCTAAGGCAATTAAACTGTTTCACGATTTAAGTATTGATGGGCGTGTTCGTTTTGTATTCATTGTTACGGATTGGTAAGTGGATTATTCCACTTGCAGTTCTACGTACGCACTCGGCAACAATTAATGTTTTAGAACTGTATGTCGATTTCAGAAAAATAACAGCATCACCGATTATCCCACCTTCAGTTAAGTCAGAATTACTTAACAAGTGACATTGGGGAATACGAATTTCTGTTAAATTCGTTTTGCACTATCTAACTTTTTAGTGATTTATTGATTCGTAACCTACTCGTGTTACTGTCATAGTATATTATATGGCACTTGTAGTCAAAAAGCTACCGACACTTACACAAATACCGAAATCGCTGCAAGTGTGCCTATTAAAATTTGAAGAGTTTCTTCGATTTAACAGGATCTCATCATCAGATCTTAACATGATGACCGTGGACCATTTTGGAAGTGTAGATACCTTTTCTAATAAAAAAAGAATTATCAAAATCGGGCTATTCTGAAAAAAATTTTGCGTGGTCATACAAAAAAATCAATGCAAATGCAAATTTCATCAAAATCTACTGAACGGATTTCGATGAAATTTGCAGTATTCCCTAAATTAAGCAATACCTAGTACAACAAAAAAGAATTGCTTAAATTGGACTTGTAGTTTCGGCGATATACGAACACAAACATAAAAAATTCCTATCTCAAAATCTACTGATTCGATTTTGATGAAACTTGAAGTATTCCCTAAATTAAACAAGACCTAGTACAACAAAAAAAAATTACTTAAAGCGGACTTGTAGTTACGGAGGTGTATCAAATATAAAAACATTCATATGTACATACACTTTCGAATTTTGGCACATTTGGACTAACATATGCAAAAACTGGGCAGTTCAGAAAATATACTACAGGTTGAATTGATAACCTCCTTTTTTTGAAATCGTTTATAAATGATTATGAGAATATGAAACAAAATCCATAATGATATTATATGTACAAATATTATATGTACTACTTTTTAAGTAAATTTAATAAATTTACGCATGATTCCATAATCTGGCAAAAACTGAGCATTCGTAACACATCATTCTGACATAACTCAATATAACTTGGTCTTATAAGGAAGACTAGAACATATGTATTACATAAAATGATATTGGCAGCATATAAAACTGTCCAAAGAATATATTGGTGTAGATAGTATTGATAACGTTAAATTGAATAATTTATAAGCTAAGTCTTATATTATAAATCAGTAGGTATTTGGCAACGAGATTTGATGGAAAGCTAAATGAGTTAAAAAGACAACATTCGTCAAACCAATGACTACAAATTAATTTATTTTCAATGAATAAACTGTTTCCTTGCTTCAGTGGTTAGCTAGTGTGGTTACTAATGTTGAAGTATCGGGTACGAATTCCTAGAGCACAGGTAGCGCGAATATTGGAGAAAAGTGATATTAAGAGTATATTTACGTAAAACTAAGAAATAAGTCCGGATTGTTAAGATTAACATTTGATAGTAACCGTTAGGCACTTTTCTTTACATTTTTAACCGACGAAAAAAAAAACGGAAGAGGTTCTCAATTCGACACATATATTTTTTTTATGTATGACCACGCATAACTTTTTACAGAGTTGTCCGATTTTGATAACTCTTTTTTTTATTAGAAAGGGCACAGTTCCAAGGTGGTTCCTATGTCATCATGTTAGGATGGAGGATAATTTTGTAGGCACTCTTGCAGCGATTTCGGTTTTTGTCTCGGTATCGGTAGCTTTTTGGCTACTAATGTTGTACAAAATACTATGTTAGTATAGTACGAGTACGTTACGTGGCAATAAAAAGTAGGAAATAAAAAAAAAAAAAAATAGAACCGACTCAAAACGCACTAAAAAATAAAAAATAACTGTGTGCCAGCAAAGGTTTCTACTTTAAGGACGTTACCTAAAATCCACAAACCGCTTTACTACGTAAAAAAATGTTCCTTTAATTTTATTTTGGCTGGCACCGACTTTATAGATATGCTTAAGTAAATTAAAGCAACTAAATGACACAGTTATTTTTTACATTTTAGTGCGTTTTGAGTCGGTTCAATTTTTTTTTCAGCGCAACTCTTCCTTACACCAAAATTATCTTGACAATATTCCTGATACTACTAAAAATCTTTGATCACACCAGTTTTGTTTTGCATATACTTAATATGGAATACAATTTGCTTATTAATTCATTAATTTACAGGGTGTTTTTAACGCCTGCGAAGTAAAGTAAAGCAATGATTCTTGTTGAATTGATTAGTATCAATGTTTTAAAAGTTTAACTATTATTACAGACCTGTCTGTATATATATTGAATTATATAAGGTATTATTATTAGTATTAGGTAGGAAGTATTTCAGGAAAAATGTAAATACATTTTAAGAAACATTGAGCCGTTTTTTTTTAAATTACTTTCTGTTAGATTGGAGTTTTCTCAGTCAAAATAGAATTTTATCCCTACTGATTTATAGCCAGATGAATCCTCCTAAGTGTTGTTTACTTATGCTTCGGAATTTCGGAAACATTTTTTCCTGGATGGAAGGTATATCGTTTCGTACTCATAATCAAAATAAAAAAGCGTAACTAACACATTAATTAACATTCGCATTTATAACTTTTCAGAATTAAACAATTCTACGATTATTGTTATGAATCCTGCATTATGTTTAATAGATAAATTAAAAAATGATAAACCAGTGAGATATTTGGTCATATTTGTTTTATTCGACCCTATCATTAATATAATGTAACCAAATCAACACGCAAGAAGTGTATCTAGAGTGAAACCTTTGTCTATCACGCTTAGTCTCCGTGGTACTTTATTTTATACTTAGGATGATGAATAGTCACGTGATATTCAGTCTTAATGATTTTACCCTTTTCTTTATTATCATTATTCTCTTCGCCATTTTCTTCACCTTGGTTACGCTGTTCCTCTTGATTTTCCTCATTATTTTCGCCGTTTTCGTTATTTTCATTTTTTTTGTTTTCTTCACGGCGCTTTTCATTTCGACCTTCGTTACCTTGTTTCTTAGAACCTCTGTTTATTTCCACTCGTTTGCGTTCATATTGTCGATGTCCTCCTCGTCGATTTTCACCTCCAGCAGCATTTTCACCGCTTCCGTTTTCATTTTCACCGCCATTAGAGTTTTCTTCGTTATTTTCATCGTTTTGTTCCTCGGTTTCAACACGTGATTCTTCCTTACGGTGACGTTTGTTCCAATCTTTTGGGTGCCAGATTCCAACAGTAGCTCTCAACTCACCACGATATTTTTCATTACCGTGACCCTTTTTTAAATAATATCGTCTACTATATTCACGGTTTTCAATCTGTCTTTCTTCATTTTGAGATTCTTCTCCTTCACCCCCATCGTTATTCTCATTTTGCTCTTCTCCTTCAGCTTCATTTTCATTGTTTTCATTTTCTTGATCATTACCTTCATTACCATTTTCAGCTGAGTTGTTCTCTTCCTCGTTAGCTTCTTCTTGTCCTTCCCCTTCACCTTCTTCTCTGTTACTATTTTCCTCCCATTTTTTGGTATAATCAACGTGCGCCTTTAATCTAAAATTAAAAGTAATAATATTACACGTTAGTAATTAGACAGTTATAAATTTGACAAGAATAAATCGTTCAATAATTCTTTAAGAGGTAAAACTGCAAGATTCTTACCCGCTATGTTTATCAGCGCGATACTTGACGGTACGTTTATAACCATCAGGTTGGATGAGCCAGTAATATCCATTCACTTCATCACCTTTTCGTTGTTCGTGTTGGCCTTTGAAGTCATGCGTATGTGGGTCCGACACTTCATATGTAAATTCATAAGACGGATACGCCTGTAATAATGTATTTTATGTTATATCGTACTTATTGATTAATCTTATCAAATAAATTATTTTTATAAAACGGTTGTAATTCACGATGTGAGTTACTTACATAAACTTCTTTATGTTCAGATTCATGAGATCCAATATGTGAAAGCCAGTTTTCTATTTTGACTTTTTGTTCCGACGTAGGAGGTCGGGCTTCGCTTAGCGCAAAGATCGCCAAAAACGTTAAAACCTACAAAAAATATTTAAATGTTATATTTATTTAATTTTCAGTATCTTACACTTTACTTGTCACTTCTTAAATAATCATTTCAAACAATGTTTACAGTCCAGTCACAAAATTAAAAAAAAACTCTTGAAACTTTTATTGTGCTGTTTTAAATGACACATTTCTAAGCCTCATAACAAATCTATCACGCGTTTTTAAATTGTTATTAGACTCCGAGGTTTTAATCATTTATCTTTGAAGATTTTATGAATACCTTCCAAGCCATCGCCTATGATTCTCCCAATAGGTGATGCTAATCTAAATGATAACACGCTATCTTGAGTATTTATACGAATTTATTGCTATTCATTTTAATCTTCTGTTTCCTATAAGAAATCAATACAACTGCAATTATGCAGTTTCACGATTTAGCCCATTGGGCGTGTACGCATTACAATAATTAGTGTAATATATAAAAAATATAGGATGACGTGACGACCTTAACTTATTATTAATTAAATATTGTTCTATTGAATTACTTTAAATAGTTGTAATGATTTCTTTGTAGAAATATAATTACGAAAATAATAATAATAATAAATGTGTACATAATAATATAAGAATATTTTTCAATCTAACAGATATATTCTTTAAGTAATAACATTTATTTGCTAATCTTATATATAAAATTTCTCTAATGTTATTTACCGGTAAAGGTTAGTTACCGTACTCCTCCGAAACGGCTTTACCAATTTTTACCAAATTTTGTATGCGTATTCAGCATGTCTAAGAATGGGCTACTATCTAATTTTAATCTAATTTTTTTTAAAATTTTTAATGTAAAACAACGTTTGCCAGGTCAGCTAGTAGCTCTATAAAATTTTAGTAATTTAAGAAGTTAGAAAAACTGAAGTTTGAAGAAGAATTAATGCATAAAATTGCAGAAACCTAAAAGGACATATTGTCTTTTTAAGTTGGTATCAGTGACACAGGATTTCCTAATTTCTGATTGACGAAGTATACATACTCTGAACATACTCTAGCTACACCTCTTTTTGCCGTTTTATGAGGCTTATAGGTAGCGACCACGTCTTGGATCCATAATGTTTAAGTCGTCACTGGCCGCACACGCACTGTTCGAAAACTTTCGTCTTAAGACATTGAGTAATTTTGGACGAGAAGATGTCGCTAAGCTTCTCGAAAGCAGTCCAAGCAAGCCAAGTTGGATACGACGGTTCGCTTATTTCTCTAAATTGGAACTACTTCACTGGACCTACGTATATATAGTCTATTATTTCATGTGCCTTACAATAATGATGTTTGATAAAAAAAGATATTTTCTGAATCATTTTCTTGTATAAATAATTACTAAAATTTTGAACTAAAAAAAGTTCCTTATTAAAGTATTTATATGTTAAATATCTGTTTATTAAGTTCTTTAACATTATTATTAAATTCCATTTTGTATAAAACGAACAAACATCAATTATTAATTTTTTATTTCGTTATTAATTTAAATTACATCATTATTGAATAGAATTACAATAATGAATAATGAAATGGGACGAAGTCGAAAAAAAAAATTAATAACACTCAATACAAATCGGATCGCCTAACAAAAATATTACAATTAATATAATACATTGCAATAATTTTACCCTCAAGTTTTAATTTACCGTGTTCGAATACGAATCTATCGTAGATATTATTATTATTAATAATAAACCAATGCTGTATTCTGGTATTTTTTTATTTCTTTTTGCATGTATCATTTTCCTCGCTATAGTGAGATGAAAAGTTGTGTTGCGCACGGCAGCAAGTTTTTTTACTTCTCGGGCATTGAATACCTCGAGACGCTCAGGATTATTTTTTTGAACTCTTCGCTTCGTTAGCTCGTTATTCAATACGTGCACTTGCAGTAAAAATCAATTTTGCTGCCTAGCATAACAAATAACTATTGTTTAAAGAAAAATATTCCAAGTTATTCTTGAAAGTTATGCTGTCTTGGACTTTTTGTAGCCCTTGTAAAGAAGAAAAAACAAAATATAATACTAAAACGTTCCTCAGTCATCTTATTTTATATATTGGTGAAAACTACATGAAAAATTCGATCAGTAGTTTTTGAGCTTATCGCGAACAGACAGACAGACACGGCGAGGGTCTGTATAATATGTAGTGATAGCGGCCAAATAAGTATGCGGGTCAGCTGATGTTGAGAGGTTACTGCCGCTCATTGATAATGTCCATCATTAGCAACAATGCCTTTCCGGCCTTCGAGGAATAGGTATGTGCAACCTCCCCTTAAATGGTCTTATGCTGAAATTACTACTACCACACCGTTTCAAGACAGTCTTCGACCAAGTTTTCAGCTAATTCCACTATGCCCAGATAATGTAAATTACTTAATGCAGTAAATCGTTCATTAGATATCAACTTTGTATACTCACCGAGGTAAATCGTAAGTTAGTTATTCGCGATCTGCTAAGCCAATCATACAATACCTTTTAATCTTCTATATGTAATATTTTATCAATTACATTTTAACATAATCTACTTTGCCAAATAATATTAATGGTACGTACAATTAAAAAACCTTATTATCTGCTGTTGTTTTCAGGGTAATTACTCTTGAATTTTATTATTTTTGAACTTTTAAGGATATTTCCAAGTGGTGTTTACTTTTATATGTCTTTTACTTGCAATGCGAATGTAAAATAATTTACATTTTTGTAAGAAATCACTAGTAAAAGTTATTAAATTAATTAAGTTATTTTTACATTTTTATCGTTTTATTTGTTAAATCAAGGGATTAGCTAAAAAATCTTACTTCTTATTGTGATGTTTATAGGCTCATATCTAAGCACATAAACATCTCAATAAGAAGTGGAATGGATATTAAAATTGACGTTGCCTTCTACATATAAGTCCGTACTGAACTTCAAGACGCACTTAAAGTAAAATAATTTCGTCATTTAGTTGCTTTAATTTACATAAGCATACCTATGAAGTCGGTGCCATCCATGTTTAAGGAACGTTTATTAAACGAAAAACACTTTATGGTTTCTAGGTAACATACTTAAAGTAAAGTAAGTAGTAAGTAAAAATAAATAAGTAAGTAAATACAAAGTACTTTTTATTTGATTATAATGCATGTCGTATTTTAAGGCAGGTCAGTAAAAAACGAATTAAAAGAATAGCGCTATTTTTATTCAATTATACATTGAGGTATTTCGTGCAGTAAAACTTTCTTGCATCCGTGATAAGAGTTTATTAAGATGGCTGTAATCAGATGTGATGGGACAGATGGAAATGATGATGGGGCGATGAATGATGGACGACAGCGTTGAATCTGAAACAAAGTATACCATATAAATATTTAGCCGGTTCAATATTGCATAAATTATAAAGTAATAAAAATTATTCTACTTTTTTTTAGACAAATAATAATTAGAAAAAAACGGGTTTGCGGGTTTAGGGTGATAATATTTAATTAATTAAAATGTTGATGGTGGTTGCTGATCGACGGTTTAAGATGGTCTCCGGGTCAAGGGAGCTGTAACACCACCAACTTCCCGACTCCGAGATTAAAGTGTAACTGAAATTTTTTTAGAAAAAAGAAACTCAGTATTCCATAACCCGACTCCTAAATTCAAACATAGGACTGTGTACTCAAAGCCACATAGACACAACCACTGGGCCAACAAGGCACTTAATTTTACAAAATATTTTCGCCAATCTCCTGATAATATGCTCCGCTTACTTAAGTATTCATTGTCGACGGGTTTGTATTACTTACTTCGTATGGATATAATTATCTTACAATTAAACGTTACGTTTAGTTAACAAAAAGTATGCATTACGCCTAAATCGTGCGTAGTGATTAATTGATAACTATAACTGATACAAAATTATATTTCACCACTACGTAACGAAGCGAAAGTAGTCTACTACGAGTACGTAGTAAAATATGGATGTCTGGTTTTAATTACTTACTATTATAGTTAGTTTGCAGTAAAATTTTATCCACAGGTTGAAAGGTTAATTCATAAAAGTGTCTCGGAAATTAAGTCTACGTAACAACTTTTTTAAATCAAAATACCTAGTACTAATCTTAATCTTAATTTTATAGTCTATACTTTTAATAATTAGGCACTGTTTGATTGTATTAAAACCTATGTATGGTAAACAGTACACAGATAAAAAATACGCTGTTGAAAAAAGTTCCTTAATAGATACCTATATACCTTTAATATTTTTTCATATTTATACAAACGTCTTTGTTTTATAGTGTAGCTTGGTCAAATATTTAGTTCGATAGCACACTAATAGGTGAAAGAATATCGGAATAACCTTCTAATTTAACCTTTTACATTGCACCTTGCTATTGCTGCCTTGCGCTCGGTTTCCCAATAAATATGGAACATTTCCTATTGAGTGATTTAAATCTAAACTGTTGTCAGGTCAAGGTCAATGTCACGTGTTAACTGGTGACTGTCGAAGAGATAGGCGGTCAGCGACTTCGTTTTATATTATTTCGAGAAAACGCACGCCCGCGAATCTAGGCAGGATGCAATTAACCAATTAAACATTCTACTGCTGTTATAGGTACATGTCTTTTTATTTAATAATCTTTTTATATATTATCTAAAAGACCAACAAGCTGAACGATATATTTTTAAACATAACAGTCACGCGACTTCGGAAATCAGTTAATTACTACGCTATGTTTTGTCGGGATTTTATGTGGCATTTTATGTGGGATGTCAATCATCATTCCCCTTTTTCGTGCAGGGTGAAAATTCCAACACATAGGGAGTGCAAATTTTTCGAACTATGTGTTCCGCTCACTATCCAATTCCGAGTAGTTCCGAGAGAGTACAAATAGTTAAATGTATTTCATCAAACATTGACTCACCCAGTGTGATCATCAGCTTTGTACTCTACTTTCCTGGAGCGGCCGTCAGGTTCCACCAGTTCGTAACCTCCTTGCACTACATCTCCATGCCGGAACTCATGTTGCGACTTCACGTCGCCGGTGTGGTGGTCATGTACTGAGTACGCGAATTTGTACTCAGGGAACGCCTGTAGAGATAAACATTAAGCTAATTATATTACTATTATTTTTATTACTAGAATATAACTTTTCCTTAGTTAGGTGTCCGGACTACATACTGAACATCGAACATCGACTTCCGCCCGTTGGATTATTGTCGTATTTTCCCCAACACTGTATTCTTATAAAAATATCAATAAATAGCAGCAACATTTAGAAAATACATTGTGCCCTTGATACTGCATGATGTAGGAATAGCATTGTTTAGACATTAAAGCGTTGAAAGCCTTGGAGTATAAGAGCTTTTAGAGCAATAATGAGACTAAAATTAGAAGGCTTCAGTTTAATCAAAATTTAAAGCTAACATGTAATAAAAGTGTGAAAAATATTAACAATAAAGGCACGAAAATTATATATGAAAAAAAACAGAATAATCATAATAACTAACTAATTAACTTAACTATAAGCATAATTCTAAATTTTGCCCTTTTGGTAGGGTGCCCATCACGCAGGCAGCATTTCCGCGCTGAATTGCGATAGATATTCGTTGCGCGAGAAAGCTGCCTGCCCGAGGGTCGCCTGTTGCCTCCCTGAGGCGCCTACTCAATTCCTTATGAAGCACCTGAGCGCTTCTGCCCCATGGACCCAGTGTCTCGACTCCAAATGGAAAGAACTCATACTGAGTGCCGAGACAACTGTATTTTAATGTCTTTTGGTGCTCTCGGGCGTCCGCCGCCGCTCCGGCACGTCCAGAGGTCGAATTAACATAGGGCGCCGCTAAGGTATCGGCACATGTCGCGTCCCATACCAGCGCACGCCCCATACTCCAGGGAATCAATGACATTCCGTCAGGACGCTGCCATCGTCACGCACTATCTGGGGTTCCAGAACGGCGGGAACATTAGCACTGACGAGTGCCCTTCTCAGGATGTCATTAAGTGCGGAATGGCGGGAAAAGCGGCCGGCGCCCGATGAGCAGGCGAGTCCGTGGTGGCCGAAGCGGTCTACGCGCGCACCGCAAGAGGAACAGTCGTGCTCAATGCACAGCGCAGTTCCGAGCCGGAGAGCAGCGGCAATACGTAGGGACTCCGGGTCTATCAGGGTACCAGTGTTGGGTGAGGGATAGGCGTGGAGCCAGTGACCTGACTCTGGCCTAGAGGATGCCAGGAGTCTCGCCTGGTCTCTACCTGGCGCACTGTCTAAAAGAGACTTAAGGGTAGACTCTGACATAATGGTGTCCCAAGCCTTTTGTAGCTTTGGTTGGGTCGGGAAATTTTGAATCGGTCCAGGTAACCAGGCATTCCTGGCCTCATCCAAGCATGCAATCTCGTAGTTTGTAGCCGGGGAGGCTTTCAGGATTTTTCAGGAAGGCTTAAGCATTTATGCTTACTCGTGTCACACATTGTAATTGATATTTCATGCTTACTTATACTAAAAGTGATCCTCTGTCACTTATAGTTTATACCATTTAATACACATAGAGGTGCCTGTACTCTATTCATCATGACATATGAAATATAGTATATAAGATCTGAATTCTGAATGATTTACTGGATTCAGTAGCATAGAGAGTGTTTAGAAAAATAGAAGAAATGCACAAAGCAAGTAAAATTATTAAATTATTACATTGGGTCGATTTAAAGAATCTCCTTGATTCTATTATAAAGAAGTCTAATAATAAAAAATAAGTAATTTTGAATCGTAAGATCGTCGTTTATTCAGTCATCATTTGGCTGAAAATAATTAAAACTTATTGTTTAAAAAAAATATAATTTTTTACAACAATGAACAATTTATTACTAATAGTAAAGTATGTTTCAGTATTCAGCACCTTCCGTATTTAAGTAGTAAACTGCTACGGTTAGTTAATCATGCATGCATACCAAGTATTGTGTCCATTCAAGGAAAAAATTTATGTTAATTTGATAATATTGATTATAAATAAAATTAAAGTGTCCGTTTGTAATTTCAAATTAATAGCTTTTCACTAAGTGCAAGTATGTACTTGCATCAAAAGATCCATTTTTGAAAATTTTCTAATTTAAATCTAATTTTAAAATTCTACATCACACATGAGTAGCAATATAGGATAATTTGTATCCTGATATTCCCACAGGAAAGGAACCTACGTGGGTTAAACTGCGGCCATCCGCAAACGACGTGATTTATAAAGCGTGGTAAAGTACAATATATTTTATTAATTTTGAGGATATTGCATCCATGCGACCTTGATCCGATATTTTTATCAATCTCGTACAATCTCTTGTCATTGTATTTCCGATTTGCAAACGTGAGAAAGGTAATGATTTCGTTTTGTTAAACAATTACTTTAAATAATTATTTACTTAAATGAACAAAAAGTGTATGTAAATACCTACCTCGGTAGGTATTTTCTTTAATATTTAATCGCTTTTAAAAGCGAATACCTACTTTAACAATACACTTAAACGTCAATAGAAACTATCTTTGACGACCTCCGTGGCGCAGTGGTGGATATATAAGACGGAGGTCCTGGGTTGAATTCCCGGCGGGGCAGATTGAGATTTTTCTTGGTTTGTCTTGGTCTACCTGGCGGGAGGCTTTTGCCATGGCTAGATGCCACCCTACCGGCAGAGACGTATCACCAAGCGATTTAGCGTTCCAGTACGATGTCGTGTAAAAACCGATAGGGCGTTAGCATCGGGTGTGATAGCAGACATGTGCCAACTTGTAGTCATTATAAAAAAAATCTAAACTTTGATAGATTTGAAAAGAAGAAAATAGATTATGTCATGAAACGGTAAATCGTAACGTTAGTTTATGTAAACATATTTTGTGCTGTACTGTATTATTGTAAAGAAAAGACATGATGTCATAATTTCACACAATTATGAAATGTTTTGTTTCGCGTTCACACCATATATTGTTCATTGATAATAAAAAACATAAATACATGTGTCGACAATATATACAGGTTAACGTACGACATGTTAGGAGTCGTAATCGTAAGCATTATATTTATACCTATACTAAAGCCAAACTCGATTGAGAATGCTTGTCAATAAACAAATTTAAAATGAAGCTTACTAATCTAATTTATTGTCATGAATTCGTCTTTAACTAGATAATTTAAAAAAAAAGTGTAAAATGACTAGTAATTTCTACCTTCATTTCTAATTTGTTTGTTGACAAGCATTCTCAATCGAGTTTAGCTTTAGTATAGTGAAAAGTTATGTTGTAGCATTTACTCGTAGTTCGCATATGAAGTGATTCTACCTCAATTTAACGTTGATTATATATTTTTTTTATCGACTACAAGTTGGCCCTTGACTACTATTACACCTGATGTTAAGTGATGATGCAGTCTAAAATGGAAGCGGGCTAGCTTGTTAGGAGTAGGAAGAAATCCACACCCCTATCGGTTTCTACACGACATTGTACCGGAACGCTAAATCGCTTGGCGATACGTCTTCGTCGGTAGGGTGGTAACGAGGTTAGGCACGTTTGATTCGTCTATAGGTCAGTACTTGTATAAAAGCTGTTTTTTTTTAATTATAACTTTATGTTGTGTTAAGATTAGCAGAACTGGTAAAATTGTTCATTTGTCTTTAATTTTAATTTTAAAAAATCAAGCCGTCGCAAAGATGAGCGAGACTGCAATTATTTATTTATATTGATGAAAAAGAAGTAAAAGAAAAAAAGAATAAATGATTTACTTACATAATGGTCGTGATGCGGAACATGGTGATGTATTGGCACAGGCACATGGTGTACTGGAACGTGGTGGAAGACAGGCAGGTGATGGACCGGCACCGGGTGATGGATGGGCACCGGGTGATGGATAGGCACCGGGTGATGAATCGGTATCGGGTGATGAGGTCCGTCGTGCTTGATCACCTCCTGGTGGGATATCGCAGGATGGTGGTGGTGGTGATGTGGAAACAGAGCGTTACTGGCCGATATAAGCGTTAGAATAGCTAATAGCTGAAAAAAAGAAAGAATGAATTATACGAGCAATTATGAAACATAGGAATACTTCCTCGAAACTACCTATAGAATTCTGTCCTAGTTAAATCATTGAAATGTACGTTAATAAAGGACCGGTATGTGGAATCAGTATGTCGATTCTTGAAAAAAATACATCGTACGAACATCTCGCTTACATCTCGTCTATTGTGTCACCTTCAGTTCGACTGTCTGTTTAATATAGCAAATGTCATTGGAGAATACCGATTTCTGTTACATCCGCTTCGCAACTGTAGTACATCGGCTTCAAAACTGACGTTGTTTTCAAAAATCGACATACAGTCGGGTACGAATATTATCGCTATCCCTTTCTATCGTATGAAAGATGATGTCAAATTTTCAAAAATGATTATCTTGATTAAAAAATCAAGTTAATTGATTGAAAATAAGTTAAGTCATAAAAATGACTTAACTTAGAATAATACGTTTCACTGGAATAAAGTTTAACATTTGTGTCAATTTCATAAAGGATGAATCAATAATAATAATATCTCGATCAAGTCAGATTTCAAACGAAACTACTCGTATTAAAATCGCTTTATTTGTTTCTACGATGCCAAAGAAACATAAAAATACAAACATTCAGAATTTATAAATTCTGCCTTTTTTACCTCGGTAAAAAGTATATTTTAATTTAAATAAAAAAACAGATATTTTTTAACCCTCGACTCAAATTATGAAAATTTCGTTAGTTTGGAGGCCAAAAAACACGTGCCATTTGTTTACTTGCTTATTACTTTTTGCTTATTTTTTTTTCACAAAGAGTAAAGTAACTTCCTAATAATCAACTTATGTAGTCACGTGTTCATAAACTACACGTTAATTTATAGAGTTTATTATTTGCACTTACTCTATGCATTTTAACTAGAAAATTCAAGACGCAGTAAAGAAAATTCTAATTGTAATCCAAGACAATAGTGGTTGTATGCAGCCTGGATCATTAGCTTTTATAGATGTTGGTGTGGGAATTAATAGAGCAAAAATCAATTTCTCACCATTTGCTAACAAATCTATTGCAATATCTATATATTGCACGTGTCAGGAAGGCAATTATTTATTGCTCCTTTAACCTGAAAAAATTGATAACGCTATTTGGAAAATCTACTAAATTTCGCGAAAAACTGATAAACGCGGAGCGTGGTTCCGGTCTTGCCTTAAAGATGAAATATGTTATATACACGTGATGAGCAAATCAGGTAAGGACAGCTACTGGTGAATATAGTATAATTAAATAGTAGGAAAGCCAATCTTTTCATAATTATAATAGTAGTAAATAATATTATTCGGTCAAAGCACTTGATATTTATATCAATTATAATTTCAAAAACGCAAACTCTAGAAATATTTAATTTTTAACTGTTTCAGATGAAAAATTTAATTAATATGAAAGCGAATAAAATATTAGAAAAAAGCAACCTTTCTCAACTTAGTGAAAATTTGGTCAAAAATCTGTCTCGTTTTTGAAATCTCAAAGTAGTTTATGAATTAGATTCAAGATATTATGTTTGTAGAATACGTATACGGTTTTCGTACTCAAAAATCATATATGTAAAAACACATTTCCGAATGTAATGTTATGGCAAACTGTGTGAACTAAGGTAACGTGAAGTAAAAAGTTTGAGAATACAGGTTTGTACCTACATAGACAATTGTAAGTTATGAAACGTAATTTAGCTAGTTACTTAAATGTTCTTGGAATACATTTCTGTATATGGTAACGTAGAATTTTCTACTTGAGCAAGCATATAATATAACTAAGTATATAATTATTGTAACGTTCACTTAAATTAAATTTTAGGTAAATCTATTAGTTTTGTAAAAGAATTCGAATTTGTAAAGTCAACAAAATAGCTACATGTTATGTTAAAAATCGCAACAACTATAGTTATATAACTTTAAACTTATTAGTTATATATTTATAATTTAAAACACTTTAAAATACCTTTTATTATAAGTGTTCAAGACGAATCAAACGAGTCCAAACATGGTGGGGTTGGGTTGTTCTATCTCTGCGAGCTATGGTCTAGTCTATGGGTAGCTTAAGCACCAGAATAACTCCATATCACCATAATATTACATTTTTACGCGACATTCTTATGAATAAATAAATCAGCTTAACCGAAAATCTTGCATGATGTCTTTACAAACACCCAGACAGGTGAAACTAAATAGAAGCTTAAAAAACTGTACAACTAAAGGTAAAAAACAAAGAGCTTCACACAGAGGCACAAAGTACGTATACCTATTCCGACTAATTTTATACACAACCAATAATGGTTTTGTATCAAGTCACTATGACTCAACAACAAGATGGTTCAATTTGCAAATAACAAGAATCTGTGTTATAAATGTATGTTTTATTAAATCTTAGAAGAAACAAAAAAGTTAAAAAAAGTTTTGACATTTTTTCGGTCCGTTTCAGGTTAATGATATTGTGATTCCATAGTTACTTACATCCGTCAAGAATAAAAAATTCAGCGTTATTCGTTCGCCGGCAATGTTAAAATATAATTTAAATGATGATTATGTAGAATGATGATTATTAAGTTTAGAGATTTATTCATTAGTATATTACCTTAAAATATAGTTTATTTTTTGATATCTTGATGATTGATGTATTTGTAGAGCTAGCTTATGCCATTTTACAAAATATTTAGGCTTTTTCTGCCAAGAAATTCTTAGAAGCAGTCTAGAATCAGAAAGTTGATAGTGTTTTATACTCCCGTCTATCGATTATGTTGACAGTGATATGCAGTCAGTCTTATCACTTCATACCCCTTTTCATATTCTAGCTGACGCACGCGGGCTTGATGCGTTTAAAATACGTCGATTATAATGAGCTGGAAAGGCTGTAAACTGTTGTCCGATCACCTGGATCATCTAATTCATGCCCTTACGTTGGGCACAAGGTTTATGTAATTTCAGTAGATAGAGAAGGAGGCCAGTTATTGAGACTCATCTATCGTCATTGCTGTATGCGAAACTAATGCAATGTTTGTAATATACTAAGTAAAAGATTGAGAACTTGTTAAAATGCTCTCTGAGGTACAGAAACCTTTACATGCTCGTAATCACCTTTATAAATAACATCTCAACCCTAGAGTGGAATGGATAAGTGCCTCTCTATCTATAAACACCCATTAATTTTCTTGACCTAATTTTAACTAGAAACCTTATGGACCATTAAATAATAAGTTACTAGACTAATAAGGTATTAATATTAATAAATATTAGGGATCCCTAAAAGATATTAATATTAGTGAAAGAAGTTGTCATATTGTACAATATATTGTACTTTTAATTGTTATACAGTAAATTGATTGCGAACTGTAAATTGACATGTCAATAGTTCGATATACTGTCGATGAGAACCTGCGATAATGAAATAAATATATCAATGTCGTTGTGAGTAATTGAGTTTGTCATGTATCCGTCAACATAGTAAAGGCATATAATAATCGTAAATTTTAACTGTATTTTATTTATAAAGTGTATTTTATTGCATTTCTGCGGAATGCTATAAATTGTTGTTGTCTGTCTGTCTGTCTGTGCGTCTGTCCGCACTATTTCTATGTTCCCCTACAACTTCCAAACGGCTTGGCCGATCCCCGATATGATGACATATTCTTATAGGAAAAAGTCTGAGGAGTGTTCTTACATACTTTTTTTTTGACCCAATTGCGTCAGAAAGAGGGAAATGTTTTTATGTGTGTTCGCGGATAACTTTGTCGTTTATGAACTGATTTTAATGATTCTTTTTTGTTGGAATGGGGTGGCCCGCTAGAAGGACCTGACTCCCTGACTAGTGGGAAATATTTGGAGCTTAGACCCACCATGCTGCACCAGTGTTGGTTGGCGGGATTAGGGTGATAATAGTTTATTAGTATGATTGTTTTAATGGCCCACTAGAAGAATATGTCTTCTTGACTAGTGGGAAATATCTGGAGCTTAGACCCACCATGCTGCACCAGTGTGGGTTGGCGGGATTAGGGTGATAATAGTTTTATGATTGTTATAATGGCCCACTAGAAGAATCTGTCTTCTTGATTTGTGGGAAATATCTGGAGCTTAAACCCACCAAGCTGCTCGAGTGGGATTAGGATAGTAATAGTTTTATAGACTATTTTAACGGCCCACTAGAAGAACCTGATTATAACATTGGGTTTAATATAGGGCGTAGCAGAAATGCAGGAGTGTTAACGGCTCGAAACCGTTCTCTGACCCAAGCTTATTTTATTTTTATGTTGTTTTATGTAAAATTTCATTCTGCTGCCGTCTTCAAAATTAAGTTTGGCAGTCAGGTGGAGAAAATATTTCCGGTCCTGTGAAACAGGACCTATGAAAGTACGATTGAAATTAAGGTGAATTATGATTAATTTTTTTTAATAAATTATAAACAAATCGCTTTATTATTAGTTTATTTTATTACCAATTATTTTATTTTTTTAATTAAATACCAATTATTTTTTTAATTAAATTTACTGTAATCTTAGATTAATAAAAAATTTCGCTCCACTCGACGGGGACTTTTTTTTGATCTAAGCCTGTATTTTTTAATAACTAGAGATATTAATAATGATTACTTTTCAGCCGACTTCACAAAAGTACGCGACGTGATTCGATTAATGTTTGTATGACCTCGATTTTTGCATAACTTGTTGGTTCTATTGAGATGGTGTTTTTATAATGTAGATACGAATTTTTTATATTAAATAAAAAAAAATTATATAATATATATGTGTTAAAATCGTAATATCCAATACGTTTCTGAAATTCGATACAATTTTAAACGTGATTATATCCGGATCTGGAAATATAGTAATTGTAAAGGTATGTTTGTGTCTCAATTAGAATTTAAACTCATACGTAACCTATACGTTCTCACGTAATCACAAAAGGTAATCAAATGAGAATAACAAGAATGCTATCCATACCGTGTGTAAATGCTGAACATTACTGAGCTGTGGTATGTACCCGAATTGCTCTCACGCTAAGTGTATTTATGCCACACTTGCACCTGGAGCCGTTACGCGCATTTTTACATAATTATAGTCCACCGATTTTTATCGGTTTTTTGTCCCACGTCAAAGAGGCCACGGAGCTTGTCGCACTTCACGCTGAGTTCACGCCGCAACGTCGCGCTTGCTCCGCGGATGAAGTCTGGAGCGTGGAATATGGTGACAGTTCTGTTCGTAAATAACTTCGTCGTTACTTATCAGACTATTTTAAGGACCCTCTTCAGGGCTAGGCCTCCTTCCTTATTAGCAAAGATATAATGTTAGGTCATGTAACGTCCACTATCAAGCGTTAATGGTAATGACCTGGACTGGATTTAAAGGTTTAAAGGGATCCCAAAGCACGAGGGTGTAACCATCAAGGCGTTCATTTATTAAATTTAGACGCAGAGTTTATTGGAAGAAATAAAAGCTTAGGTATAACCCGACCCAGGATTTGAACCTAGGTCGTTGTCATCCGATGCTATAGAGCCTTAATTATTGAACCATGAGGTAGTTTTTACTGATGATAAAAAAATAATCAATAGTCGACGACGTCTGTCGGGTCTAATATTTTATAAAAAAATGTTTTGAGGGCTCTCCTCTTTTGTTGTTTGTTTTTGAATTCTACATTGCACTCAGATGAAGAGGATAAATCATGACCCAAACTTAACGCGAGCCAAGTCGCGGGTCATAAGAAGTTTTATATAAGAAGGCAATGTAATGCGTGCAGTGTATCTATTTTATGTTGTAAATTACATTTGTCAACCTTCCGTGCAATATATTATATACGTCAATCATGTAGCATTTCGAAACATAACCTCCGAGGAACGAAGGAAATTGATGTAATTTGTTCCATGGTGATTATGCGGCTAATGCGCTTTGTTTGTGTTACTGTGCTATGATTACGTTTAAATTGCCTTCGCCCATAGAGGAAATCATCCTTTTCATTAGCGAGTGACAAGCGACGCTACTTACTACTTGCAGCTACGTGTGTGATTTGGTTAGGTATATTATACATACTACATGTCATTTTTTTTATCGAATACAAGTTGGCCCTTGACTGCTATCACACCTGATGTTAAGTGATGATGCAATTTAAGATGGAAGCGGGCTAACTTGTTAGGAGTAGGATTCCACACCCCTATCGGATTCTACCGGAACGCTAAATAATTGCACAGGCTCTTTGGTATTTTGGTCTTGAAAGTACCTATTGCTCATAATCGGCCCATTTTCATTGTCTTAATGATGAAGAGGACATGCCTCTTCTCTAATGTAAATGAGACAGAATTTTTAGTGGACCGTTAATAGGCTGATAATGATGAATTAGTCTCCTCTAAAAATATGGCAATTGGCTAATGATTTTCTCTAATAAATAAACATGAGTAACTAAAAACCTGAAATACGTTGCAATGCTTTGGAAACAGAAAAACTTTTTCTGTTTTTTGACCCGTCGCGATCATGTTACAATGACTCTTAAATCATTAAAATCGGATTAAAGATTTAAGAATGCATAAATACACTTATACATACAGGGTTACTGAAAACACGTAGCGATCCTTTTAAGAGGTGATAGAAGAGACCATTAGCTATCAAATTTCCCTCGGGTACATGGGTCAAAATGTACTGATTTTGAAAAAAACTATTTTTCTCTTTTTTTAAGAACACTACTTCAATCTGGATTTTATAACAAAAACTTGCGTAATTAATGTTTTCGATGTATTTAGTTTGTCAACACTCTAACATACAATAATAATACAAAAAAGAACAGAAATGTCATACCGTTTGTAGATGATGATTTAAAGAATTTAAATTTTTTTTTATATTTTATACAGTTTCCTGTGACTAAATGCAATTTTATTACAAAAAATTACCTAGTAACTTTATCGGCGTAATAGTTTAATGACAAGTATGTTTTATTAGCTATCTAACGAGATATAAAAAATAAAGACAGTTGATAAAATTGCTGAGTAAATGGACTTCCACGAGAAAAAGTACAAAATCGTCATTTTTAAAAGTAACAATTTTTTGCTTTAAATTAAGAAAGAATACCCAACAACTTCTACAAACGTCGTCGCAAATACTCTTGGCTTATCTCAAAGGAAATGTCTCTATATCTAGAAGAGGATGAGATAATAGGTCAATGGAATCAACAATATTCAGAATATTATAACTTTCTGTGACAGTAATCCGTGACGTTGGAAGTATGCCCTTTCTTATAAAAAAAGAATTATCAAAATCGGACAATTCTGTAAAAAGTTATGCGTGGTCATACATAAAAAAAAATATACGTGTCGAATTGAGAACCTCCTCCGTTTTTTTTCGTCGGTTAATAAAACTAATTACTAATTAATTTGTAGGATTCGTCCTTGGATTCCTTTAGTCCTATAGTACCTACCTATCACTTCAATTTACCTGAAACATGCAAGAAATAAGAAATTACTTGAATTAAAAAAAGAGAGAATGAAAGAGCATTTAATATATTTTTTAATACAGTGATTTCCAGAGATTCTTTTTGGCTGTTTATGCAAGCGACAAGTCCCTCTGAAACCGAACATCCTTAAAAGACGTTGAATTAAAGTATATTATGAAGAGTACTACAACTTACAACTTCATATTACTATCCGGGGAAGTACTACAACCGGTTCCAGTCTGAAGGGCTAAACACGATACTTGCGGCACTTTGTGACGTGTGTACCTTGAACGTCGTGCGAAGATTTGCTCTATTTACTAAGTACAGGCAATATTTTTCTGCCTTTTATCAGGTGGGCCATCCATTTGGTCTATCAATTTATATATTTAAGACTATAAAAAAGTGGGATCGGTCTCTGTACTTATCTATAACAATATTTATGTATTAGTCGAGTATGTTGCGTAAATTTTATACTAAATTAAGTACCGTAGTTATTGTACCAAAACACCACTGTTAAACACGCGAGCGCGCGTGTCTGTACGATGATTATATTAATTATTTTAGGCCACTGAATAAAGTAACATTTCAAGGGTAATGTAATGTCTAAAAATGATTGTTGTTTTGAAGAATAACGCGATTTTATTAGGTTCACCTGTGAATTAGTGTTGGAGATTTTCCATTTGATATTTACAATTATAAATTTTTCGCATTGAGAGTCAATCAATACAGTAATTATATATAATTGAAATAAAAACACTACAATGATGTTAACTTAATATTCTTAGACCAATTAGTAAATTGCAAATTTAGATTTTTTTGCATTTGATTTGCATACTACATCGATGTTAAGTTTGATCAAAAGTTGATTGAATAAAACTAATTCCTTATCTTCACTGCCACTGCCACTTTGATCTAATTAAATAAGAGTGCAAGTCTTATTTAAAATAAAAGGGACAGTAAGTGTATTTTAAATTTGTAACTGCAATGTTAGGTTCACCTGTACTTTTTAAAATGAGGGCGCTGAACAAGTTATAAGACAGTGTAAATAATACAAGAAAATGTACTGATCAGCAATGAGTATTTTATTTACAAATGTTTAATTATAACATTACATTTACATACACATACATAAATATCCCAATCATCAGTCATCCATCACGATTACACCAGTATTATGCTATGTCGTTTAATAATGGAGGCCATGATGTCCATGCGCCAAGGGAGCGACGGCGACGTGCGCGATGGGGGCGGCGTGGACGACGGGGGCAACGTGCGCGACGGGGGCTGGGTGGTAGCCGTGGGTCTTGTGCACGACGGCGTTGAAACTATAGGATAAGAAAAATAATTACTAACAAATTCTAGTTGCATTTGAATTGTAGTAACAGTCAATATTTGAAGCCTCTAAGGTTAATAAAGGGCTACAATAAAATCCGCCAAGTTAAGGGTTTTGTTTCCGGCCTTTGGATTATTGAAGCAACTACTTGTTACATAGGCCTTCTTGTTAAAGGGAATATTTACAATGTACGTAAGAATTAACAATGATTGAAATTGATCATTAATCTATTAGTTTATGATTAACAGTAATTATCCTTTTTAATAATTGATTGAAGTTACTGAGAATAAACTGGTGGGCGTGACTGAATTAGAATTATAGTTTCTAATGTATTGGATCATTGTAAATAGAGCGTAAAATGTTATATTCGAAGTGGAGTGTATCGCATTCCTTATGCTGGGTTACTGATATTTTAAAATGTGCTGTAACTTACCCGTGGTGGTCGTCAGCGGTGTATTCTACTTTGCGCACGGAACCGTCAGGCTCGACGAGGGAGTAGCTTCCGTGTACGGCGCCACCGTCGCGGCTCTCGTGCTGGGACTTGTGGTCACCGGTGTGGGGGTCAGCCACGGAGTATGAGAAGTCGTATTTGGGGTGAGACTAAAATAAAAAGATTTATTTTAAGTGCAAACCTATAGCACTTAATTACCGTATAACATAGTTCGCACTGCCAATGTAAAATTTTGGTCGTAAGGTGGACCGATGACATCAAGCGGGTTACAGGGAGACGCTTGGAGGTTTATACAGGTAGCCTATTTCAGTGGGCATATATCGGGTAATAATAACGAATTATGATGAATAAACGTATTATATTTTAACAATCTTAGATTTTAAAAGATTATAATCAATTTTTACATAACTTAATAGATATCATAAAGAAATTTGTGATCAAGCAGCTTCTTCAATCTAATTTTACGTTTTAAGGTTTGAAAATAGAGTTAATATTAATTGTGTCTTCTTCAGAATCGGTGGTGCAGTCTCCAACTTAACTTTTCAAAAGAGCTTTTACAACATTCGACTGTTTGAAATAATTGAATTTTAGCTTAATGTACACTAAAGTTTTTTACTTACGTGGGCAACAGCGATGGGGGCAGCGTGTACGTAGGGTGCAGCGTGGACGACAGGGGCGGCGTGGACGATGGGGGCGGCGTGGACGATGGGGGCAGCGTGGACGATGGGGGCGGCGTGTACTACGGGGGCAGCGGCGTAGTGCACGGGGGTGTCGTGGCGCACGATGCTCTGCGATGACACAGCAGACGCGTGGTGGTAGGGCAGGAGGCCAGCGTTGGCAGCGGCCAACACAGCGCTGAGGGCTACGATCTGAATAAGAAAAAAAAATTTAAAGACTTTTAGTAAGTTGACTAGTTTCTGCAAAATATTGTACAAAAGGTTTAAAAGCGTTTCGGTATGTTTTTATCCGTACGGTGGTACCTGGCTACCAAGCTAAGGATAAGTTTGTACTAGACCAAGATAAGCTGGGAATATAAATTGATCAAAAAAATAAAAGCTTAAACCACTGCAATAGAGATATTGTTATTTGATTTTATGAAATTAAAAAAAAACTATGCTTTGATGAAAATGTTGTTTTCAATTGATTAATAAAATCGTTTGATTGAATAGTTAATTATCACTGAGAAAGTGCTTAAATTTAATGAAAATGTTTTACAAAGTTTTCCGTAAAGCTCAACAAACAAAAGCTCACTTACTTTTGAGAACATTTTGCTGTTGTTAATCAGAGCAGGTGACTGATACCATTATCGGGTTCGACTGGACTTTTATATGAAAAGCATAACAGTCGTAGTCCTGACGTGGTGGGGCTTGCGGTCACTTTAGTTCCGTAACTTTGACACGGCGAGGTCGTTTGTCGCCTTCTGAAATCACTCGCGCCCTCACTTTGTCGCTCGCGCCCTGCGGATAATCTACGCGTTACGTTCAAGTATTACAGTTGATTTTTTTTTACTTATTACAAGTCAGCTCTAGACTGCAATCATACTAGATGGGAAGTGATGATGCTATCGAAGATGGATGTAGGCTAACCAAGAGCGATGCGTAGCAAGAAATTTTCATATTGCAAACGATTTCGCACCAGAAAGCTAAATCACTTGGCAGTACGACTTTGGTGGTAAAGTGGTAACTAACCGTGGTTAAAGCCTCTCAATCAGATCAATTTAAAAAATTTTACTTAGTCCATCCGGGATACGAACCCAGGACCGCATATCGCGCATACGGCACGTGACATATGCCGTTGTCCAAGTTTTTAATAATAATAAATAGAAACAATTCATCCACATTGTTTTGTTATATCTCAAATAGATAAAGTAGCATTTTCGTTGAACGCTCTCAGGTGACTTACTCCGACTTTTCTAACAATTATCGTCATATTTCATCCAATCTGTTTAGTATATAATTTATCAATGTAGTACATTGATAAATTACATACTATACTCTTTCTCCGGAAAAACTCTATCTACATAAAGCCGCATGATAGTCCGACAGACAGACGTGGTGGGACACTTTGTTTAACAAGATGTATCTTAAAAATGTAAATTACACTTGACACCCAATTATTGATTCAAATAATTTATTTTGTTCAAGGTAATTTGACAGTTTCACATGTATGATTGATCTACATAAATTCATAATATGACATATATACTTAATAGATACTTTCCGAATCATTTGGTCGCCAGCGCCCTGCGGATAATATCTGCGCCGTTGCGTTACACTAATTGAACGAACTTTTATGCTATCGCTACTATTACGCAAATAAAAGCGTTTATCTCTAATTCTAGTGTTAAGTTAATTCTATTTTGAAATTATTTAAATGGTCGATGTTTATTTCGTGTACTTGGGTTCGCTTTTTTTGCATGATTTTAAATTTGTATTCATTGAATTGTAGATTGAATTCAAAGTTACTTTTAATGAAAACCTAAAAGTTCATTTTATAAGTTTGACGTGTCTGTTGCGTATCTGTCTGTAACGTCTGGTAAACGAATCGATGGATTATTATGAGCCGGTTTTTCGATTGAAAATTGAATGAATGTTTCATATAATTGGGATGATTTTTAGCATGAATTCGGATATATTAGTCACAATTTTAGCATAATTCATGTTTGTCGGAGTAGTTTTAAAATGTTAAATTTTAATTTATACATAAACACACACGGATGTTGGATTCACAAATTACTCATTCGAAGTAATCATTACAATTATTTCTATTAAGTATTTGTTTATCATTTATATTATCTAGCTAAGTAATCTGGCGCAAAATAACAGATAATAGAATTGCCGTGTTTTGTTCATTAAGTTAGTGAGTTCGCCTGTAAAAATACTAGACCTTTGTTTAGAGATGACGGGGTTAAGAAAGCTTTAAAGCTTTTAATCCTTATTGCTTTCTTTCCCTGCGACAGATAATTATGGTTAAATCGTAAGATCAGATTTAGTATCTCCATCTAAAAATCTATTCAACGTTTGTCTTTATATTATTTGACTTGATAGACATAAATCTTTATACACAAATCAAAATTACACCACCTAATTACTGACACAAATAATTTGCATGCCCAAGGTAATTTGAGAGTTTCACATGTATGAATGAACTACATTTTATAACATCTTTGTTTAATACCTAGTTGAACTATAGGTTGCCTTAGAGTCACTTTTTAAGTTCTTATAGAGTCATCAAATCAAGAGCCAATGGACGTTGGGGTCCCAAAGTGGAATGACGATCTTGTACCGGAAAGCGCAGTGTTGATTGACCACTAACATTTTTTCATTCATTGATTGACTGATGGGACCGATGATATCAAGCGAAGATTTTTGCAATTTGTATTTTAATATAATTTACAATTTTAGTTATCCTATCTTCTGTGCAGTAGATAGCTTAGCCGATTTCCTTCAAGAATCTTTTTCGTTAAGAGAGTCGGCAATTCTATTATAACCTAGTCTTAATAAAATATGATTTTTGATACATTTTTTTTAAACTTTTGTAAAGGCATTTTTTAAACTTCATTTGGTATTAGGTATATGTTTATAACATATATGCAAAAGCAAAATATATAACTCAAACACCTTACAGCGTTTAACTTAATTTTATTAAACTGTTAACAAATTTGACAGAGTGCAATTAATGTAATAATTTCGAGTTGAGAGCCGTTAAGTGGACAGATCGTATCAAAATAAGTGTATCGTGTAACGTGCATACCAGCTCGTAACGTGTTATTACTACATTGAACGTGTGCACGACGCCTTTTCATTGACGGCCCGAGTGTTATGACGGTTATTACGCGCTCAGAGTGTTCAAGTGCTCATTCCAACCAGAAGCTGTGCTTTAAAAATATTTTTGAATTGCGGTAACCCAATCATCCAGTTTATTAATCATCATCATTGTCAACCTATTAACGGCCCACTACAGGGCCAGGCCTCCCTCATTATACGAGAGGGGATATGAAGCACCCACCACTCTGCTCCTATGCGGGTTGGCGGGCTTAGGGTGATAATGTGTCATTTATTAGCGATCACTATCAGATGTTGATGACAGTGACTGGGATCGACGGCTTAGCGTGCTCTTCGAGGCACGGGGGTGCAACACCACCAACTTCCGGACTCTGGGCTTGGAATGTGCTGAGAATTTCATAGAACAATGAAAAACTCAGAATTATTCCGTGACCCGACCCAGGATTCGAACCCGTGATCGAAGCCAGATAGGCTAACCACTAGACCAACGAGGCAGTCAGGCGAGGCATCGAGTTTATAATAAAAATATAAATAATAGCTAAAAAATTGCCAACAAAGAAAATTTTAAAGCACACTGAAAACAATTTTGCTGTGTTTCCCATAGTTATATTAGGAAGTTATTTAAAAGGCGGATAGATAAATCCTTCAAAGACTCTCAAGGCTTTTTCTAAGGCAATGCCTACGGTGTTGCAAATTACACTAGCATTAATCACTTTCCATTAAGTGAACCGCGTTATACTACAGTCGTCATCATTGTTGTACGGTCTAGAGGTACAACAATGATTTATAAGTATGAAGAGTTTTTTATTAAGTGATAAACACCAATGATGTTTTATTTCACGTCTGTGAATTTATTGTAATAAGATTATTTTAAAAATTAGTTTCATCATTATTATTTTCAGCGTATTCAAAATGTCTACTACAGGATCAGGCTGTGCCCCTTATGAGATTGAAAATTTAGAGTTCCATGGGTTGGCACGGCAATTTAAGTACTCACTATATTATAATATATTTTTTTAAGTGGAGTGTATGACGTCAAAATATTGGGAATAATCCATTCTCTTAACAAAAGTAGAGTTGTTATGACTATTCGAAGAATGCAGTACCACTTTACCAACTTCCCAACTCCGGGCTTAGAATTGTACTAAAAATTTTCAAGAATAACGAGAAACTCAGATATATTCCACACCACACAAGGCAGTCCTACGATCTCACCTCATGTTAATTCACAATGTACTCTTAAAAATGCTAAGTTGAGATGCACAGTACAATCACCTTCCACCCCATATATTATACAGCACGCATTGAATATGATATTAATATGACAGCACCTAAGCAATTGCGAAATGGTGCGATCGAATGCCCTATGACACCGACCACACAGCGGTGGGATATCAACACAACTTAACCAACAATATTCAATTTCCAAACCTATGTTCGTAATGTGATCGGGAGCAGATAAATTGAGTAATCAACCAATTGATTAAATAAAGAACATTTTATCACTGTATATTATAACATAAAGTAACCCCGCCGCATATGTCTGTCTGCTTGCGATGTACTTAATGACTTCTGGGTGGATTTTCACGCGGTTTTCCAGCAATAAGCAATCCAGTGGCTACTGGGGTGGGTTCAGTATATATTTTTTCAAGAATTTGTATTAATTGATTTAAATATGCCAATAATTATTGGAAGTGTCGCACCACCTGGAAGCTTTCATTGACATCGCTGTCTAACCATTCAAATTTATAGATTAATAATAAGGATAAGCATTGTTTTTTTCTCTATCAGGACTATAAAAAAGTCTGTGATAGCATATAATTATCTATCTTTATAGATAGCTTGCGGTACCTATTTTTCTTTTAAAAAAAGGTTATTCAAGTCAAGGTCACGTGCAGTATTTTTGGTGTTCTCGAAAGGTTGTACTTGTAATAAATTATTTTCCTCGTGGACGAAGTCACGGGCGCCTGCTAGTTGATAAAGAACACTGTTTATTGGGACACACTTAAATGGGTCTCATGCTGCGTAGGCCTGGTCTTTCAAATTGTTTTCGTTTCGCAGATTTAAGTTACGAGATAGTGCGTACTGTTTCTCATTCGTGAATAGATAGTAATCGGACGGCCAATAAATTAAGCTTTTCAGGTGTATTTTTCAAAAACAGACTTCAAATTACAAGTTTGATCTTTGTCATTATTATTATTATGTGTTTCGATTTATTGTAACTTGTTTGTAAAATCTAAAAGTTGTTTTTATAAACCTGGTTTTTTTCTTTTTTGTAGGAAGGGTAATTAATAACAATTTTTCTTTAATTTATGTCAACATAAATTATTTATTTATGTTGACATAACATAAATAAACAATTTCTTTTATGGGTTTCTTTTTATATCCTCTAAGTAGAATTTGCCTTCCGAACCCGTAATAGACAAACAAAATTGACATACAAAAGGCGGCAATATTTTCTCGAATAACAAGAACTTTTTTAAATCATAAATACAATATAGAAGCAACTTCAAACTGTGACCCACAGCTGTAACTTGCGAAATAGTGGGCTATAGGGGCTGGCTTATCTGTATGAATTAAATAATTAGACTAAATCTTATTTTTTTTACCACGTTTTGTTGTATTACTAATGTTAAAATATCGTAGATATAAAAATAATTATTAATAACAAAAAAAAATATGATAGAATGTCCAATAAACTTTTCATTATACGCCTACTACACGACATTGGAAAAAATCAATTTCCTCTGATATCATGAATTGCGGATATTTGAATTAGTAGGTATTTATTGTGCTCTTGGAATGGAACGCGCACGATCCGATTGATTTAATAGTGAGTGATTATTCCCGAGAATTTGTCCAAAACGTTAGTTAAGACTGTCAACAGTCAGGTCCGGCAGTTCATTAAGCCGACGTGAACGTGATTCGATATCATTCATCGTCACGGAAGCGGTAAACCCCTTTCAGTTTATAATAAAGACTGTTTACACTATGTAGATGCTATTATTTGTTTTATCATTAATATCATGTCTCGGATCTCTTTGGCTTTGCCTTTGGTGAATTATAGATTTTAGCCAAAGAAAATAGTAAAAATATAATTTTTTTTGTGGTAATAAATTACAAATCAAGTAATTAGCCTACCGAAAATCATCGAATATAAACAGAGTAACGTTTTTGGGTGTCCTGCAAAGCAAAACTTTTGCGTCCATGTACAAATTATGGAATTCTTTCACAAAAAGCTCTATTGCTACTAAATTGATTATAAGGTCTCGCAGTTTGGGCTGTGCGTGAATACCTCGATGAGTTTTGTTTTTACAAGTTCTAGATTAAAAAACCGGTTTTATAGAAAAATAAATTTTTTTAGATAATCTACTTGCCAAATATAGATATTTTCTTTTCAACCTATAATCATCATCATTAATTAATTAATAAATAATTATAACTACTAATACAAAAGTTTTCCCAAATAAATTATTACTCGCAAATAATTATAACTTCTTATACAAAAGTTTTCCCAAACTACTTTCATTATTATTTCTTAAGTTAATATATAGTCGTTAAGATATAGTATAAACGGTACCGCTAACTAACTGATACTGACAGGCTTTGTGTGAAATATAATTGGTTGAAAGAAAAAGACCGCGGTTCAGAGGTCAATCACCGTCAAGTTTGACCATGGGCCACTACTGTATTAGTCATTACTTTTTTTGATTTATGTGTGCATTTTGTTTTCAAGGACACTCAATTAGTATGCTATAGTTTTGTAGGAACTAAATGCGGAATTCTATTATACAGAAACTATTGGTGAATAATGACTTGCCTCTATTTTTTGTCGACTGGAAGTAATTAGTCATTAGTTACTTCAATAAGTAGCACCTAATTAGATATTTCCTTAATTGGTTCAAAGCTGATTGATTAATTCTATGTAGGAAAATCTTTTTTATTTTTTTACTATACAAGCCATTGTCCGCGGTTTTGATAGTGTACAGTAGTTTTGTTACGATTTGTTGTTTTATTGTTTTGGCTGGTGGGCGGCCTCGGTCGGGGTTAGTTACCACCTTGCCGACAAAGACGTACCGCCAAGCGATTTAACGGTACGGTGTCGTGTAGAAACTGAAGGAGTGTGGATATTATCCTACTCCAAACAAGTCCACTTCAATTTTAGATTATTGCATCATCACTTACCATCAGGTGTGATTGCAGTCAAGGACTAACTTTTAGTGGATAAGAAAACCTTAAGTCTATTCTGTTTATCAGGTTTCAGTTTAATAACTGATAACGTGTATGCTAAATATGACGACTAGTTGAGTAGTTAAAGCAGAACACTTTATGTCATAATATTAAGATGCTATGAGCTAGCGCTTATGTGTAGTTTTGCCTTATGATAAGCGACACGAACGAAATTTTCACGCAGGTTACAGTAAATTGATTGATTCCTTAGAAAAAATGTAATGAAACGCTGCCGAAACCTTTTGATAAATAACATAATTAAATATTTATATAGATTATTCCTTTTTATTTGGAGTACGAATAAGTGCGTGATAATGTATGCGTAAAGGATAATTTGCTACAAATTTAGTCATTAATATATTTTCTTTTCTGGTGTTTTTGAGTATCTAGCGGACAAAATCACCGGCCTCCACAAGTTTATATTCTAACATTTCTAGTACTGGTCCTACAGCCGTTCATGACGTTAAAGACCCACTTTACTACACTACTTACATAAAGCGGCTGCACTTAATCCTGTCAAGTGTCACCTACACTGGGTCAGTGGTAGAAACGCGGCAGCTACGGATTATGACACTAAGTCGGTACAACTGGTCCGTTACGACTTACGTGTATCTATAGGCCATGGGCGTAAGTACTCGCCCTAATAATAGATATCGAAGAGAGAAATGTCAGGTATATTTATAATCTATATTTTCAGGCGACTTTGAAGTGATAAAGTCCTTAATTTTTTATAATCAGCATCTACAGGGCCAGGTTTTGATGGCTACCGTGTCGCAGTGGTATGCGCACTAGATTTATAAGACTGGTCTTGGGTTCGACTTCCGGCTGGGTCGATTAAGATTTTTTACATTAGTCTAGGCTTAGCTGGTGGCTCCGATCGTGGCTAGTAAGTTCAGTATTATTTCATAGGTCGCCCCGGTACTTCAATCACATGATCTTGAGCCATAAAGGCTAACCACAGGATTAACAAGGCAGTTAGGAAAAGTTTAATTATTACGCACTGTTGTCTTACGCAGTAGCGGTACTAACTGTTTTATAGCACAATAAGTAGTGTGTGTTGAGATGCAGAGAGATTGCAACTATGGTACAATATCCTTACATTAAACCGGTGAACCAGCTTGGATGTAGAAATTAGGTATTCGTACAAATAATTTTAAGGCGATATTTATTGTTTCTTCTTAATTTAGCTACAGCCTTGGATCTTAATACAAATAGCAGAGGGATTTCAATTATTTACATTTTTAAAGAGGAAGGCTAACTTTGCTATTTTTCCACTTTTGTTTCGAAAATTTTCCTACATAAGGCTTGTTCCTGAAGTATGTACGTGTAGAATCATGATTGATTAGTTACTGCGTGATAATATGCAAAACAAATTCAAATAGTATGATATTAATTTAAAAAACAAAGTTTCCCGCAGCGTCTGTCTGTCTGCCTGTTCGCTATATACTTATAAAATTTTTTAACAAAAAATAGAACCGACTCAAAACGCACTAAAAAGTAAGAAATAATTGTGTCATTTAGTTGCTTTAATTTATTTAAGCATATATCTATGAAGTCGGTGCCAGTCAAGTTTAACGTCAAGTAACGGCCTTAAAGTAGAAACCATGGCTGGCACCGACTCCTAGATATGCTTAAGTAAATTAAAGCAACTAAATGACACATTTATTTCTTACTTTTTTATAAAAAAAATTTATTTCTTACTTTTTAGTGATTTATCGCCACGTAACGTACTCGTACTATATTGTCATAGTATATTATACGCCGCTAGTAGCCAAAAAGCTACCGTTACCGAGACAAAAACCGAAATCGCTGTAAGCGTGCCTCCAAAATTTGAACAGTTCCTTCAATTTCCCCAGGATATCATCATCAGATCCTATGTGCCCTTTGTAAGAATTATCAAAATCTGACAACTCTGTAAAAAGTTATGCGTGGTCATACATAAAAAAAATATACGTGTCGAATTGAGTTTTTTTTCGTAGGTCAAAAAACTACTGAACGGCTTGCTGTTTTCAGAGATTGCTGAGGAAGGTTTTATTATAGTTTTTTTTGTATAAATTGGCGACAATAGTTAGCTTGAGCTAAAGCTAGAGCTTTTAGTGAAATTATTGCGTAAGCTATTTAAGATATAACAAAACAATGTATAGAAAAATTGTTTGTCATTATTAGATTTACAAAAAAGTACCGCGTGGGCATATCTTTTAAAAAATCTACACATTCTCTCCTCAAAAAGGGTCACATATTTTTTATTGGTGTTCTTAGAAGATTGCACTGGAGTGACTAGAGTATTTTGGACCCATAGGCTGAAAAGCCTCAGCCCCGAAAGGGGCTGGAATATGGACCTGGGTAGACAAGTTTCCTCGCGCCTACCCTGAGTAATGAGATCTCTCGAGGCCCGTATCCTTCCTCGATCCCTGAAGGGGTCGAAAGAAGAAGACCTACGCGATTATAAGCCTCCTCACTCCATAAGCATTTGTTAAATTGTCGTATTTTTGAAAAAAAAAGAGGAAAAACATATTTTAATTCATTGTACGCAATAAAATTTTGCATGGTAACGCCTCTTGCAATTTAATCTAACCAGTGTTACAGGTATGTAACAATCTGTCCTTGGATAATGTAACCTACCT
The DNA here is from genome assembly GCA_034621355.1 of Mycalesis mineus. Classification (NCBI taxonomy): domain Eukaryota; kingdom Metazoa; phylum Arthropoda; class Insecta; order Lepidoptera; family Nymphalidae; genus Mycalesis; species Mycalesis mineus. Next base: position 6,578,226 of record CM067887.1, on the reverse strand, counting down.
AATTATATTGTGTATTTAAAATATTAAATATGATTTAGTAATCTTAATATTTTAATATCGATCGACAGGATGTTAATTATTCCGTTGCGATATCAGTACAACTTCAATACCACATGATTGGGCCGAACTAGAATCAAGTTTATGTGCAACATACTTTCCGATGTAAATAACAGCCTGGAATGCTTTCGTCAGTGCTGTTTCAGATTATCAATTAAATTGACTTTCGTAATGGAATAATATGGAATGCGTACTTGTGATATATTTTTTATAACGTTTCTTAATATGATTGTTTTGAGACACGAACAACTAAAGGTTATCAGGAGCTGTCACTAAGTGGCTGGTTATGTTATTAATATTAAGAAAGAACTTTCGAGTGCTTTATTTCACGCGTTGAACGGTGGCCTTGTGTTTCATAAAGATACTAGTTTGTTTTATGAGGACAGCAAACTGGTTTAATTTCGCATTATTGTAGTTTAGACTTTTTAAAGCTCAATTATGAATAGCGAAATCCTTCTTATAAAATGTTAACTTGGCATGCTACATTGAAATTAATTAAAGTATTGGTATTAGATATAGTTATTGATATTCTAGTCAAAATATTATGTTAGAGTAGTTTTTTTTTAAAGAAGGCCGCGAATATGTTGAATGGTGCTCTTCATATCTTTATGAATAGGAAACGTGTCAACACTTATATATGGTAGTTGTAAAAGTTCGGAATGGCAGAGGAAGCATGAAGAGAGAGAGCATTGAGTAGAAATGAGAGCATTGAGATGTAAGAGCGGAGTAAAACTGATTGACAAAATTAAGAATAGCGTAAAAGAAGATGAAGTGACTAAAATCGGGAAAAGTATGCTGAGATGATTTGGTCAAGTAGAGATAATGAATGAAAGGATACAAACAATATGGCGAGAGTGAAGTTTATGAAGTGGAGATTTATGAATATCATATGGTCTAGTATGAGCTAATTAATAAATGAATTCCTACAGAATACATCTTACTTAATTTTGAAAAACTGTTTTGGCAGTTGATTAGTATTCACAAGAGTTGTGTAAGTTGACCTCAGCAACATAGATGCGCCAATTGAAGTACAAATTAAAATTACTATCTTCAGCTATGTAATTGTTCTTTTGTAAGCGCTTACAGAACTAATACTGTGGGAATGTTATTACCGCTTCACCAATTTATTTTTACGAGCTCATTATTGCTTATTCATTATGTTTTTTATGTTCCATATTTTCCAAAATCGGATGTAAATTATAACACAGTGGGTAATATAATTTCAAAATTTATTATAAAAATAATTGAGTATCATTTTGATCACAGCGGGTCTAGGAACACACTTCATAGGTCAGCTTAATGGTGGTATTGAGCAGAGTAGACGTGGTGGTTTGGTCCGGAGTTTTGTACAACCGCGTTGAAACTGAAAAAAAATATAAATAATGCTTTTAAAAAATGATGAAATGAAATGTTGTATAAATGTAGGGGTATGTTTAGATACAAGAATGGCAATGCTGCACCGAAAAGCTTAGTGTTAGTCAACTATATACAAGTACTGATGACATCAAATGAGTCGCAGGAAGCCGCGCTAATCAAAGGCGACTCGGGACCGTTGTGTTAAAAGTGTTAAGATACGATAATGATGGGCTTAGTAATGTACAAAAATGTTGTATAAGTCAAGATTGATTAACCTAATGAACCATACAAACCAACCATAGAAAAGAAATAAATAAATAACTTGTTGTAAACTTTACGAGAAAACGTATAACTTTAACAACAAAGTCCATTGATAAAATTGGAACCAACCTATTGTGCATTTACTATAAATAGACTACTCGATATTTGTTTATATTTACATTTAATAAATCATCGAGATATCAAAACTCGTTCCACAACTGGTTACGAATACCTGTTCACTGATATGCACCGCGTTGAGCACAGAGGTCGATTGAGGTCGTTATTTATATGATACCGGAACGGTTACCGGTTTTACTGCCATGTGATTTTATAAACGACGTCACGTTACGCATCTGTTACGTGTATGAGACGCTTCCCGAGAAAGCAATGTCAAATAACAGCGAGTCATGTCAATGGTGCGTTTTTACGCATTTTTACGCAATTGCGTGAAAGTTTTCTTGTCCTATGTGACGTAGTAGGCTGTACTAATAATGGTAAGGAGACTATGGGGAGTATAACATTCGGCGTAAAAAAAAGAATTGGCTCTAATTTTGATAGGGAAAACTAACTGATGCTTGCGAGTTCGTTTGCATGATATTATTATTAACACAAAAGTGGGATATTAGTAACACGCTATGGGATTATTATATATCAGAAGTGATGTAGGTAAGAAAGGAAGAGCTTTTACCCGTTGTGGTCGTCGGCGGAGTAGGAAACCTTCCTGTAGGTGCCGTCGGGGTTCACAAGAGAGTATTCGCCTTTTACAACATCACCATCGCGAACTTCGTGCTGGGCCTTGTTGTCGCCGGTGTTGGGGTCCTCCACGGAGTAGGAGTACTTGTATTTGGGGTAGGACTGAAATTAGATTTAATTGTATGTTATTTTATGTATATGAAAATTAGTTATTGTTTTAATAGTTTAATTCAATCAATCGTTCACTAATACTTACGTAGTAATCTTTGGAAGCGCCGTATTGACCAGCGTAACCGCCAGCATATCCGCCATTAAGACCAGCATAGCCTCCCGCAAGTGGACCAGCGTATCCTCCAGCGAGGGGACCGGCATAGCCTCCAGCTAGTGGACCAGCGTAGCCTCCAGCAAGATGACCACGGTAACCTCCTGCCAATGGACCAGCGTATCCTCCGGCGAGTGGGCCAGCATATCCTCCAGCAAGGTTACCAGCGTATCCTCCTGCGAGTGGGCCAGCGATGCCTCCAGCGAGTGGTCCGGCGATGCCACCTGCGTATTTGCCGGCGTAACCTCCAATGGCACCAAGGGGAGAGGCGTAAGACTCGAGGTGTACGTTGTTAGTAGATGTGGCATGGACTAGAGGACCACGAGCAGGAAGTCCTGCGTTAGCTAAAGGAGCACCGTGACCTAGAGCAGCGCCGTGAGCTAGAGGTCCACCGTAGCCGAGGGCACCTCCGTGGGCTAGAGGACCAGCTGCACCAAGAGCTGCGTTGTAGCCGAGGGCACCTCCGTGGGCTAGAGGACCAGCTGCACCAAGAGCTGCGTTGTAGCCGAGGGGAGATGCCCAAGGGTTGGCACCGGCAAGTCCACCATTCAGTCCCAAGGCACCATGTCCTAACGATGCACCCAAAGGACCTCCATGTCCTAACGGGCCGCCAAGAGCACCAGCTCCAAGAAGTGATCCATGTCCCAGGTTACCACACTGGGCAACTGCTAAAGCCGCAGCCAAGACGACAATCTGAAAATTGAAAAAGATGTTTGATGTTATTAAAATTATATTAATTGTTCACTAATAAACATTTTTTGGTAATCCACTTACTTTAGAGAACATTTTGGTATTTGGATAGTATTCCAAGACTGACATGCCTTTGATAAGTAATCGTGGGTTTTATAAGAATCTTCATGGCAGGCCCGGTGGGGCGTCGAAACATCTTAATGAGTACATCCACGCGGTCGCAAGGTCACTGCGCTTTGTCTAAAACATTCTCGTATTACAAACATCGAAAAAAAGAATAGTTACCAAACAATGATTCTCTGTGAACTGTGAATCTGCTCCACATCGCCGGGTCAAAGAGGAGCATGTTAGCGCAAAGCAACAATTAGGTATTTTATTTATCGGCATATTAGTACAATCATCTGCCAATTTTATCTGAAAAGCTGTCGGGAAGCTTTGATAAATGGTAATTTGATGAATTTTGATGACAAAATGATTTTTTAAGATGCTTTTACATCGAAACTAGTAACTTGAATTGAACAGAACTTAACGAACATTGGAATTGAACAGATTGACTTATTTCTGGGCAGCAAAATTCTATATTATTTAAATATTTTTGTGAATTATTTGTGGCTTTCCAGATTGGTGGCGTGAAGTATCAAAGTCTATAAAATTACCAATTATTAAAACTCCTGGACAGCTAACTCTATATTCAGCACCTGTCTGTACCTATTATTATAGTGCTACGAAGAACGAGGAACATGAAAAAGTTCACTTAGAAAGAATGTAACATTTACAATAAAATACGTCGTAAAAGTAAAATAAATTATATTTAAGTTTCAATTGTTCTAACATATTACAACTATGTAACAAATGGAAGAAATGAAAAAAATGCAGTTATAAAATTTTATTGCTATGGGAAGTACATTGGTACACATTAAATAAAACATTTTTGCTTTGTTAGTCTATAATAGATAGGAATTTTTAGTATATCTCGGAATTTTAATTAGAATGTTATGAGAACTATAAAATGTCTAGGAAAAGTTCACGATAATGTGTCGTTATTTCTATTACCACTTTTAAATTTATCACTAAAGGTCTTTATCTAATAATTCCTTTCGTTTATTTTGGTTTAAGTAGGATTCCAAAAAGACTTAGATTATTATTGGTTTCATCAGTACAAGGGAATAGGACACTGGAACAATGTTTATGTTTACGTAAATCTTTGAAAATACTTAACAGATTTTCATGCAGTTTTGACAAGTAAAAATTCAGCTTAGAATAAAGTGAAGGTTTTCATTCTAATCATTGAAACAAGTTCTACAGGGGTGAAGTTGTTAGCAATAATCATCTATAGATTATCTTTAAAACAAAGTCGAGATAGTAAAAGTATTGGTAACTACAGAATGGTTGAACGGATTTGGAAGAAAGGCAGTTGCGGTCTACAATAACAGATAGGCAACTTTTTGTCCTGTTGTTCCCAATGATATAAGATTTACGCGGCTAAAACCACAATCCATAGTAGGTAATTAATAATTAATTTATGAGCTTAAATTATGGAATTAAGAAATTGATGTTCTGATATGACCTTACTTGCATTGTTCAACATTAGCGGCGATCTCATTGATGTAAATCAGTTTTTTCGTTATGGAACATAAACTTTGAGTTTACTCTTGTTAACAATTATCTTTGCTAATTACCCTCTGGTCAAGTACGTTTAAGCTATTTACCTACATTTTAAAATGGAGTAAAATTAAGTAGCGATTCATTCATTATGCATTCTTTGAAAAAAATTTTATATTTAAACTTTCAGTTTCTACCATTTTTATAAGTACCAGAAAATAATCGTGATCATCAATGATTTTAATGGCCGATTGGTATCCAAACCCGTGGGTTTGATACCTACAACTGGGAAAAAATTGTTTTTTTTTAATGAACAACGGTTTTTTTGCAGAGTCTATTTGCTTTATATAATATTCAAGTATTTGTGTATATTATAATATTTATGTAGTCATCTTAGCACCAATAACACAGCAACAAGCAAGCTACTTAGATAGAAATTTTACTATATTGTTTAGAACTAAGTAGCAAGTCCTATAGTTCAATTAATTCCTTAGCCTTTTTACCATCTATATTCCAAAAAATTTTTTTTTTTATTGAGAAAGAATACAATAAGGAACTTAAGCTAACTTAAATTATAATAATTTCCATTTGAATAATTGTTCTATAAGCTAACTAATTAAGCTGACAAAAACTTTGAACTACTTTAGAGATAAGCTTGTGGTTTCATTGTTCAGATTTTTAGAAAAAAGTATGCAATATATACATTTATATTATGAAGGATAAAATTAGATTAATTGTGACATATTTGCTAGAGTAATTAATTGAATATTTATACGCCCATAAGGTTTCACGCACTTGGCCCTAATTCTTTAACTATTCGTGACGAAATTGCGTGAAATTTGTCACGACTTGAGCTATAAGTGTAGATTCAGATTAAAAGCGTAAAATTTATTGCCACTAATTATACATAATACTGATATAAGATATAAGAATTACTGTAACTTTTTATTTACTAAGTATAGATGGAGCCAGCAGATAGCCATTGATAATGAAAATGAGGGATAATCTTTAATCGTCCATTAAAGGTCATCACCTTGGCAATTCTCTGTGTTTGACAATATAAGACATACTTGTGTTGTTTTAGTTTTAAGTGTAACTCTTATACCTTCTAAAAAGTTTATCACGATGTTGGTGCTTTGCAGCAAGAATCATCGTCGTCAACTATTTATTATTTTACTCTAATATTTCTCCAGGTTTTTGTGTAATGTATTCTAAACTTAAGCAATAAGTAGAAATAATAATTCAATATAGGGTATGAATTTTTATTCACTTAATTATATTTACAAGGAGTTGGCATTTTAACATATAATATCACAAATTAAATTAGAGTCCTAATGATTTAATAATGGTTGTAAGAGGCCTGAGGATGGACAGCAGGGGCAGAGTAGTGGATAGCCGCGTTGAAACTGTAATGAGAAAGAAAAATCGTGAGACACGGTATCTATCGCTGTATTATAGATGCGGACATGATACGTGTTTAGTTCGTAAGCACATGATAATTTTTGGCTATATGGTAATATTTTTATACAAAATTAAAATTAATTATTTTCCTTAATAGTTTTAAGATCTTTGAGGTGGTAATATCACCAATAATTTTGATTTATCGAAGGTTCTACACTAGGCTACTTGGCTCTTATGTTGCAACTTGTGGTTCCCGTTGGAGGTTGGAGGTTGATTACAGAGGAAGCTTACCCGTTGTGGTCATCAGCGGTGTACTCGACCTTGCGCACGGAGCCGTCGGGCTGCACCAGCGAGTAGTAGCCGTGCACGGCGTCACCGTCGCGGCTCTCGTGCTGGGACTTGTGATCTCCGGTGTGGGGGTCAGCTACTGAGTAAGCGTAGTCGTATTTGGGGTGGGCCTGGAAATTATGTTGTTTTTGTAAATTGGTCTAAAAATAGTGCAGAATTTTTGAAATCTCGTTATTCTCTATTATATACTTACGTATACGTCGTGACCTTCATAGTGACCTCCGTAGGCGGGGGCGGCGTGTACCAATGGGGCGGCGTAAGCCAAGGGGGCAGCGTAGGCCACTGGAGCGGCGTAGTGACCCTCGTCGTGGCGGACGATGCTTTGTGAGGAGACAGCGTGGCCGTACAGACCAGCGTTGGCTGCTGCCAAGAGGGTTCCGAAAGCAATTACCTGTAACATAACATGTATTATTAACTGATATGAATACACAACTCAAAGTAATAACGCGAATGTTTGGATGTATAATATATGAGAAGATGAAGAATATTTCTTACTAATCTTAATTAGTAAAAAATTTGGATAAAAATTAGCACAAAGATAGATTGATATAATTTGAAATAGTATACAGCCTATAATTTAACCCAATTTTCGCACAGGAACGAAATCTGCGACGGAAACCATGGGGCAGTATTATTATAAATCACATTTTTTTGAAAATTTTCAATAAGTTGGTAAGAAAGATTTTTTTTCTAGGACAATTTATTATTATTTTTTAATTCATGTTAAATAAAAGCTACTTCTGTATAAAAGTACAACGATTAATACATTAACTGTTATAACTCACTTTAGCGAACATTTTGTTTTTTTATTTAGTTCGATATATCAATATCAATGTCAGTTAGTGATTGATATCAACAAGTGCTGACCGGGCCTTTATATACAACGTTTTTGTCAACTAAGAAAAAGTGGGGTGACATTGGTACACGCGTGCCTTACAAATTTGGCTGTAAAGACAAAGGCCGTGTTACTGTTATTACCCAATGTCTATTACCTTTATCGGAGTTGTCTATGTTATAAGAATATCTAATCTAATATTTTATTATAATAAATGGTCAATTGCGTGTTAGAACCCGCATAAAGTACAGTTCGGTAATTCTATCGCTTGAATGGCGAGAAAATATGCGAATCACTTGATGATAAGTGATTACCGTAGCCGGCGATATTATAAAGTAATTGACGTAAAGGAATAAGCAGAAGATCCACACGATGTTAAGTGGAAAGCCTTACAGGCATTATTCATGAGGGCCTGGGTTCGAATTCTGGGTTGTGGAATAATTTTTTTTTTGTCAACTACAAGTTGGCCCTTAACTGCTATCACACCTGATGTTAAGTGATGATGCAATCTAAGATGGAAGCGGGTTAACTTGTTAGGAGTGGGACGAAATCCACACCCCTTTCGGTTTCTACACGACATCGTACCGGAACGCTTAATCGCTTGGCGGTACGTCTTTGTCGGTAGGGTGGTAACTAGCCACGGCGAAAGCCTCCCACCAGCCAGACCAAGACAAATTAAGAAAAATCTCAATCTGCCCCGCCGGGAATCGAACCCAGGACCTTCGTCTCATAAATCCACCGCGCTTACCACTGCGCCACGGAGGTCGTCAATATTTCTCAGCTTTTCTGTCTAATAAGCTAAATTGAACACCACTAAGCCTAACACGCAATGTTGCAGCGTTGTGGGTGTAAGCTACATATCCCTGCTGGCTATTGCCCAGCAAGCTGGCTAGTGGGTGTGGATTGTCACTGTGCTTTTGTTGCACTGGTGACGCTCCAACATGTCTTCATGTCGGAGCAGACCTGCGTCAGATGCCCCTTAAAATCAAGCGTGTCTCATTTTCAAAATCAAAAGTCAAAATTCGTCGTAGAAGTAAAGATTTAATCGTCAATTTTTAGATTAATTTAAGTTGGATATTTAAAAAATTTTAACAAAAAATAGAACCGACTCAAAACGCACTAAAAAGTAAAAAATAACTGTGTCATTTAGTTGCTTAAATTTACTTAAGCATATCTATGAAGTCGGTGCCAGCAAGTTTAAGGAACATTTACATAACGTAGTAAAGCAGTTTGTGGGTTCTAGGTAATGTTCTTAAAGTACAAACCTTGGGTGGCACCGACTCCTAGATATGCTTAAGTAAACTAAAGCAACTGAATGACAGTTATTTTTTTACTTTTTAGTGCGTTCTGAGTCGGTTCTATTTTTGTTTAAAAATTGTATTTCTTACTTTTCAGTGATTTATCGCCACGTAACGTACTCGTACTATACTGTCATAGTATATTATACGGCACTAGTAGCCAAAAAGCTACCGATATCGAGACAAAAACCGAAATCGTTGTAAGCGTGCCTCCAAAATTTAAAGAGTTCCTTCAATTTCCCCAGGATATCATCATCCGATCCTAACATGATGACAATGGGACCACCTTGAAAGTATGCTTTTACTTTCTAATAAAAAAGATTTATTAAAATCGGACAACTCTGTAAAAAGTTATGCGTGGTCATACATAAAAAAAAAATACGTGTCAAATTGAGAACCTCTTCCGTTTTTTTTCGTCGGTTAAAAATTATAGCTACGACAATTCCGAACGCGCCATGGTCTGAGAAAAGCCAATAACAAACCCCGCCATTTCGGCTTACAGTTTAGATGTACGAGTATGTATGCGGCCGTTAGCCCAACAACCAAGCCAGAGCATTTTTTAAAGTTGATTCAAACTTTTCGTTATAAGTCCATAGACTGCAACGACTATCGCAACAACAAAAGATAACTTGTCATTCTACTTGGCAATTATCTTGTAAGCAACGATTCAGTGTCAAGCCGTCTTAAAAAGCAGGATCTCAGTTTGACCTGTGTATTTGTCCTGTATAGTTGTATCGATTTTATGGCGGTTTTGACGTGGAAACGTCTTATAATTCGATAGAGCCGGCTGCACGCACGAAAAAACATGACTCATGCCGCGTTACCTTGCTTTGAGGCGTTCCATGTAAGGCTTGAAGTGCAAGCGAGAGCGCGGAACGAGCGACAAAGAAGGACAATCGGCCTTTGCTTTCGGCAGCGTTCGACATCCGTCTATTAAATATAATTATTAAATATATTAATTTTAAATTAAAAGTTAATATATTTATTATAAATTTAAAATATAAATTTATAAAATCAAAATCAATTATTTTATTAATTCAAATTAATATTTATAAAAATATACTTAAATTAAAAATTTTAATAACCAATTAAATGCTACCATTCCATCAGTATTTTCTTAAGACGTTGTCACGTTCAACTATCGTCAGTAAACCGACTTTACAGACAACCAATTTTTTAAAAAAGTATGTTACGTTTAGGAGAAAGATTTGGTATTTTTAACCAGCATTAAAAGGAGGTTCTCAGTTTGATCTGTTAGTTGTAGGTATATTATTATTAAACGACTTCTTTGAAGATTTATTTGGAAACAATTATTATTTGATTCAAATTCCTTTTCACCTTTCACCAGATTATATTTAGAAATAGTATTAAGTTGGCTTATTTATGTTATTGAGTCAATGTTGCGGAAACGCCCTTCATTCGTGATTTCGTATGTCATAGTTGTTAAGATACCATAAAAGCAATGTAGAAATTTTTTATATTAATATATCTAGCTATTAATTATTAAGTACAAATAAGTGGGATATTTCGTAAGATCCGCAGTCAAAAACATTCGTAAGGATGTATACGACAATGTTAAAAATTAAATCTTCAAGGAGATTTAATTCATGAAATGTTCTATTCCAAAAAATTAAATAAAAATATCATATCAATCTTGATAAAGTGTCTTTTGGTGCAAACTTAGTTTTAAACTAAGAAATGCATTACATTTATAGCAATTAAAGATTTTTTGTTTTGAAAGAACAGTGTCTAGTCAGCAGTTTACTGGCATAGACGCCATCTGATTTATGGTTTTGCTATACAGCGTACGCAGTGGAACAGCAACGTGGCGCTGACGCGCCAAGATAATTGAAAATAAAAATCAAAATTCGTTCCATCATTATCATCATCAGCCATCATGCGTCCACTGTTGGACATAGGCCTCTCTTAAGTAGCGCCAGCCTTCTCTATTATTGGCTTTTTGTCTCCAATCAAAGCCAGCCACTCTCCGGAGACCGTCGCTCCACCTAGTCGGGACGACAACGTGGCGCTGGCGCGCCAAGATAATTGGAAAAATAATCAATAAATTCGTTTATTTCATCCTTATCTACAATTTTTACCTTATTTTACAAGCACTTTTGAACCGTCAAATTCATCTGTTTGTAGTGACCTTACCGCCGACTCGGAGGGCTGTGATTGCTGACAGGATAATGAGCGGTAGGCTTATCTCAGGCTGTCGCAGAGGAGACCCGGCATCATTTTTGCCAATAGCAAATTTATCTTTTCGTTCCCTAAAGAACAAAATTGTATTATACAAGAATAGAAGCAAAAGTAGAATACAACGCTCCATTTTTTAATTTTCCATATTTTATAATAATTAAATAAAAATAAAATAGGGGTGATACGCAGCCCAGTTAAGAAGCTACCATTAATAATTAAATAGAGGGTGAGTGCGAACATAAAAGGAAAAAAGTCGTTTAATAAAACATAATTCACAAAAACCGTTAAGAAAACATAAAGAAAACAAAAAGCAATATATAAAACTTACATACATACATTGACATATTAATACTATGGACTTCGGGTCTAATACAAAATTTACGTCAAAAGTGTCCTAAGATATTTTATACATACTAGGATGTATTTATGTTTTTATACACAAAATAACATTGTAATGTATGTCTTTCAGTCTAATTTGCAACGGTCTAATTGCATGCAATAAGTAATCAGCTTCGATTGACGGTTACCATGGCAGCCTTTTGGACAACATAAATGGTGTGGAGTCGGTAGCTTTCAAATTTTTTTGGCATCTTATCCTCCTCCTTGAGTCGTTTTCCTCATGTTTGAGGGTCGTGACCACCTCCATTTAAGATCTTCCTTACAATGTTGCGCCATCCGCTCCTATTACCGGCCGTTTGAAGAGCGTCATACATCGAGGAGTCGAGTGTGGTGCGGATCTGGTCAGACCAACGCATCGGGCTGCGCCCACGCGGCCTTTTTCCTTCCACTTTGCCAGTGACTACTAGTTTCTCTAGATTATCTCCGTCTTTTCTGGCAATGTGTCCAAAGTACTCTAGTACACGCTTGAGGCAAATAGTGGAGAGCCTTGATTTAATATTAAGCTTAGCAAGAATAGATGCATTGGTCCGAAATGCGGTCCATGGGATCCGGATTTTCCTCCAGCACCACATCTCAAAAGCGTCTATTCGTTTGCGATCCGCAGACTTTATGGTCCATGTCTCAGCCCCATATAAAAAAATGGAGAAGACGAGTGTGCGTACTAATTTGATCTTCGTCCTCAACGAGATGTTGCGGTCTCTCCAAGTTTTATGTAGCTGAGACATGGCACTTTTTGCCATTCCAATTCTTCTTCGGATCTCTGGTTCACAGGAGCCGTTATTAGTTATGGTGGAACCAAGGTAAACGAAATCTTCGACAGTCTGTAAATTGAGTGCGCCAGTGAGATTTAATACCTTTGATCTATCTATGACCATGATTTTGGTCTTCTGTTTGTTGATAGATAGACCTAAGGTGTTGCTGATTCGCTCCATTCTCTCCAGTAGAGAGCACATCTCAGTTTCATCTGCGGCCAAAAGCGTGGTATCGTCAGCATAGCGAAGATTGTTTAATTTTACTCCGCCAATGCGTACGCCTCCCTCCCATTGGTCGCGGGTTTGCCTCATGATGTATTCGCCGTACGCGTTAAACAAGATAGGCGAGAGAATGCAGCCTTGACGCACCCCTTTGCCGAATTTAAAAGGGTGGGACATCATATCCTCGATTCTGACTACACCTTGGCTGTTGAAGTATAGTGCTTGAATAAGGGCTATGAGATGAAGTGGCACCCCGAGTTCTCCCAACACTGTCCATAGAGAGTTCCAGTTTACGCAGTCAAAAGCCTTGCTGTAGTCAACGAAGCACATGATGACCGGCGTATTGTACTCATAGGCTTTCTCGATGACCTGCCTAACATTTAAAATTTGCTCACGCGCACCCTTCCCTTTGACAAAGCCTGCCTGCTCCTGTGGGATTTGCCAGTCTAGGTAGTGGCGAATACGTCTGTTAAGTATATGGAGCAGAACTTTGCTTGCATGAGATATGAGGGCCAGGGTGCGGTAGTTATCACATTGTTTTGTGGAACCCTTTTTATGAAGAGGTAAAATGACTGAGTTTGTCCAGTCTTTTGGCCAGTTTCCAGTAGTCCAAACTTGATTACATATTGTGTGCAGTGCCTTTATTCCGGTGTCGCCGAGAGACTGGCATCTTATATTTATATATTATTTACAGCAAATTTTAATTTATATTTACATATCTCTGACCTCTATATGCTGGGATAAATCTTGTACCAAATAATAATTGTTGTAATTATCTTGTATAAAATAATAATTAGTTATAATAATAATAATTAATTACAAACCAAATCCACTAATGTACAAAATGATATGCCACTCGACATAGTTCTTTACTTAGAAATTTTAAGTTCTCGATATTTTCCTCTTTTTAATTAAACTGAAAATATATTTTTTTACTTCAATGACGTTAGATCACTTTTTTAAATAACTGTTCCTAATTTCATGTAAGTAAAAGTCATTTGATTAATATTCATGACATAAAAAATAAAAATTTTTGAATTGAAAAAAAAATCAAATTATTTTCATTCAAAAATTAAGTAATTAAATAATTCAAATGTTAAACAACAAAATAACTCTATGCAGTCGTTGTTCTAAAACATTCTATTGCTCACGGCAGATCCGAACTAAATGTGGTTAATTAGATAAACATATTGCACTCCTTCTATCCTATACGCGGGTAGCATATGGGAAAAGGACAGATAGATACTTTTGTTCATTTTGGTTGGTTATGCAATTCGCTTCTATAGTTTATTAAAATTTTAATAAAATAGCTTGTTTCTAAGCAAAATAATACTTTAAAATCATCAGTAAATATTTACTTACTGAAAATATGGTACACCGTCTTCTTTTCTCACCTTACTCGGGTAGTTCTTACAAGTTTTTTATAACACATTACGGCATTATTGACGTGTATTCTGTCAGTCAGCTAATATGAGACTGAATTGCGATTGGAACTCATTTCGCGTTTTGGCTTACTTTTGATTCGGACACTTTTTAGCTCTGACCCGAAGTCCATAGTATTAATATGTCAATGCATACATACATAAACATCACGCCTTATTCCCAGGGGTAGGCAGAGACCACATTCCTCCATTTGCCACGGGCCTTGCATACTTCCTTAGTTTTTTCCACTCTCATTAATCCTTTCATACAAGTTCGTCGGTTTAGGGTACTTTTGACCTGGCCATTATTTAAAATGTCCTGAATTTGGTCCCAACATTTCCATTCACCCTCGCCTTGTTATGTTAATCTTCTTTCATCCATTCTCTCTACATGTCTAAACCATCTAAGCATCCCTTTTTCAATTTTAGTCACTACATCTTCTTTTACACCACATTTTTCTCTTATCATACTATTTTTAACTCTGTCACACAGTTTTGACCCGCACATACTCCTCAATGCTCTCATCTTTAGAGATATAAAACTTAAATATATAATATAAATTATAATATATAAAGAATAAATAAATAAACGTAGATACATATGCAAAATATAAAATAGTTGAATATATATAACATATACATATATCCACATGTTCAACATAAAAATTAATGCAATTTGATAGATTTAAGGTATATAGTAAGGTTTAGATAAAAGTTCCTTGAATATAGGTAAACATGTAAGCCATCAAATTGCGTCGTAGCCAAAACGGGTTCCTATTATGTAGGTGTGTACTTTTACATTGTTGAATGTTAGTTTAGTGTCATAATATTGAACAATCAAAATTGTTTCCTTTCTTTAAACTATCAATTATTTTTGTACAAGACATTTTAACGCCAATAATAAATATCATTAACAGTTTCATTATAACAAGATCGCTATGCAGTAACTCTGCGTTTGAGCTGTCGCAGTAATACCCTCAGGACAAATACCATGTATTTACAACGTACGACTGTCAATGTCTCATACTCGTACCTACCTACAAATGAATTATTTTCACACACTTTATTATGAATGTTTGGAAGATGTATTTTTCAGTCACTTTATAATATAAGTTTATACCTCGTAGACACTGTACAAACACAGCGTGCATTTAAATTCCAAGTAAAAAGGCTTGTTTACTAATTCACTAGGAATGTATTTTAAGTAATACAGTAACTTTTGAGATATAGCCAAACGAAGGCTTCTTGAGCCGTTGGTCAAAGTTTTTCGCTACATCTTACATAGTAATTTCGTATGTTTTCACCAGATTTTAGTCATATCGTATACTTATTATAATAGAACATGTCTTTATCATATTGATCACTCAAAGCTTTCACGTAGACTGTTGGACTTTGTTCGTTTTTTTTTATAAACTACAAGTTGGCCCTTAACTGCTATCACACCTGATGTTAATTGATGATGCAGTCTAAGATAGAAGCGGGCTAACTTGTTAGGAGTGGGACAAAAATCCACACCCCTTTCGGTTTCTACACGACATCGTACCGGAACGCTAAATCGCTTGGCGGTACATCTTTGTCGGTAACTAGCCACGGCGAAAGCCTCCCACCAGCAAATTAAGAAAAATCTCAATCTGCCCCGCCGGGAATCGAACCCAGGACCTCTGTCTTATAAATCCACCGCGCATACCACTGCGCCACGGAGGTCAACTTTATCGTTCAACTGATTTTTTGTACGAAGGATATAAATAAGGAATAAATTTGTTTTTGGTTAAAAGAAAGTATAATAAGTTAAATATTTACAAGAGGTATTTCAACATTAAAAAAATATAAAAGTCTTATTATTAGTAGTGGCTGTAGGCGGGCTGGGGATGGACGGCGGGAGCAGAGTAGTGGACTGCCGCGTTGAAACTGAAAGTAAAGAAAAATAATTAAGCACTATAAAGTGTGCATATCGTGCAAATGTTGGGATAAAAAGTTGCATATAAGTTTGTTCACGACAGTACTCCTGGATATAGATGCCCGTCAAAGATAGAACTAATTATGTCTCACCATTTTACTTTTAAGTAGTTATGCTATTGATGACTCATTATTGCAGATAGATGCATGCAATGGAATCACCAGCGAGCATGCAGTTCTACTGTGTACTGTGATTTGTGGTGCAGGTTGGTTACAGAGGAAGCTTACCCGTTGTGGTCATCAGCGGTGTACTCGACCTTGCGCACGGAGCCGTCAGGCTGCACCAGCGAGTAGTAGCCGTGCACGGCGTCGCCGTCGCGGCTCTCTTGCTGGGACTTGTGGTCTCCGGTGTGGGGGTCAGCTACTGAGTAAGCGTAGTCGTATTTGGGGTGAGCCTGGAAAATCATACGGAGTTAGATTTTGCGATAATAATAGATATTTAGTTTTGTTTGTCGGCTTGTTGATGGTCATTGTGTAGGCGAAATTAATATAATTTTTCTTCTAGCACAAAAACGCATCACTTTACACCTGACTATTGTTGCTCAGCTATAAAGTTCGTACCGACTCATGAAAACCTTAAAAAGGTCAACTCTTGATTTCATGTAAGAGGTTGTTTCAGTAAAGAACTTTATATTACTTTTGTTTACAAGTAAATCGGTTAAAGTTTGATCAGAAATTGACAATTTTAAAAATAGAACTCGATTTTGATGTAAAAAGATCATTGCACACAGCGAGCTTGCACGATGTTACTGGATATTGGTGTACTTACGTATTCATCGTGTCCAGCATAGGCCAAGGGAGCAGCATATGCTACGGGAGCAGCATATGCTACGGGAGCAGCATATGCCAAGGGAGCGGCGTATCCAGCGTCATGACGCACGATGCTTTGCGAAGAAACTGCGTGGCCGTACAGACCAGCGTTGGCCGCTGCCAACATAGCTCCGAAGGCGATGATCTGTAAAACCATGTCGAATTTTATGATACCTATTTAATACAAAATTACATTGCAGCTACCTAGAAGAAGTGCTTTGGATAGAATTAGTCCGGGGAAGCAGGTACTACCAGAATGCTTATTTCTAAATCCAAGCAGAATTACTTTTCCGGTCAGAAGCGTACGGTTACCGGTGTTATTAAAAAAATATTAAATGGCTTAACACCTATGCCTCAGTTAGACACAGGACAGCACTATACAGGACGTGTTCCTCGCATGCTCTGCAGAGTTTTACAATGTTTATAAAAATGTTTTTCACTCTTCATCAGGACCATCTGCTTGGGTTAAATTATTATGTATTTTAGCCATTACATCTAATATAGATATATAAAAGTTTATGCTTAATTTGCAATGAAATTGCCTATACTGAAAGTTGATTTGATTAATTTGGGCGGGTTCCTTTTAAAAACTATCCAGAAGGTCACGAATATTTAAATTGATTAGAAAGAGCCTAAACTATTTTCAAGATTGATCAAGTTTGTGTGGCGTAATATTGCAATGTAAGTAATCGTGTTTGAAATTAAATTATATTCATATTACTTACTTTGCTGAACATTTTGATTAATCTGTGTCGAGTACAACTCTACAATTGATATCAGCTGGTTCTGACCGTGAGTTTATATAGTCCGTTTAGTTATAATAAGAGCAAGTGGGGTGACATTAGTTCATGCCTCGTAAAAATAACAATAACAACAAAGGTCGCGCTAAAGTAATTTCTCAACAGCAATTACACGTAGTGGCGTATCTGACTGTATCTTAGATACGACTTTGATATAATGATATCGATGTTTTTTATTGATAACACCTGATGTGTTAGATTAGTAGCTGGGACAGATACAGCCTTTTTTGCTAGGTTGTGTGCGTTTGATCGGGATTGCTTAATTTATGTTTAAATGATTTATAATGCTTCAGTACGATCTCAACAGTTAAACTTTGATGCTTTTAAGATTTTAATGCGCCTTGAATGATTTATTTAACCCATACCACAAGCTCTGGCTCGACTGTCTTGTTGGTCTACTAGTAAGCTTATGTGGCAGGAGGTCCTATTTTTTTCATCTCGGATGGAGACTACGCAGAAACAGAGCTGCGGAGTCTTCCTCCGGGTAAGTGGAACTCACTGGCAGAGAAGCAGCCAGAATACCCACTAAAACCTAGTGGAGACGCCTGCGTCACTTTGGCATCCTTCTCGTCGATGATCTTAGTGGTGTTTACAGGAGTGGCAGAAGGTGCGCATATCGCATAGGGCGTGAAATAACCGTTCGCTTTCTTTCCCGCTGCGAGGCCCCCGATCACGAGATGCTGGGTTCAAATTTTAGGTCGAGTTTTGGAATAATTCTGAGTTTTCCTTTCTTCTTCGAAGTATTCAGTCAATTCTAAGCCCCGAATAGAGTTGGTGCTGTTAAACCTCTATTTCTTCGAGAGTACGTTGAATCGTCGGTTTCGGCCACAAACATCATTATCAGTTGGTCGACCAACCAACATTGGAGCAGCGTGACCCCTAACAACGCTTTCGATAGTGGGCTAATATGTACATAATATAATATAAACATAATAATCATTATAAGTTTATAATCCACTCAAAACTTTATACATCTGATATATAATCTGTTTTCAATATGAGTTGAATGATTATTACTACAAGATCTCTTGCAAAACATAGAGAAGGTATTCGTAAGTTGTCATTTAGTCATTGTGTTATAGTTTATTTGCAGTAATTATTGTTTTATTACATTAATTAATACAAGTTATGTGACAATTTATAGCAATTTTTCAGCAATTTATAGCAAAATTGAGTATTTTTTAACAATAAAGTTTTCAAATAGAACGTTTGTTGTACTGCAAGGTGCATACCTAATCACACTCAAAACGAATACATTCTTAATTGTTTATCATCATTATCAGCAGCCAATGGAATTTATTGGGCAAAGAATTCCAAACACCATGGACTTGACTATATTCTCTGGCTACCTTTAATCTGCTTGAAGTCATCAGTCCACCTAGTGGGATGTCGACCATTCAAATCATTGAGCTATGACGGTTTTAAGTGGATCACCATCAAGTGGATCAATTAATTTCTGCTTCGATCACGCAAAGCTATACCGAGTCTCGACTATCCCGTCGGTTAAGTTGTAAGCCCACGCAGCATTGGATCATGAGGTTTTTGTTAAGAGTCCTGGGTCCAGCGTTTTATCTCTTATCATTAGGATCTGACAGTGAGTGTTCGTGTTTACTCAATCAAGACTGTCCTAACTATACTCTGATATTAAAGTCCAATTTTAATATGGGTGTAGTCTGGAGATTTTTTAAAGCCGTCGATCCCAGTCGTTTTTTTTTCAGAGATTTTGAAGAAAGAATTTGAGAAGTTCTCATGTGTTTTATTTTATATTATTTATCTTCTCGATTTTTTAACTGATTTCAAAAAAGGAAGAAGTTCTTAATTCGACTGTATGTTGTTTTTTCTTGATTGTCCTGGTCTGGATCGTGGGAAGCAATTTAGGTTGCATCATCACTTACCATTAGGTGTGCCGTATGATTGAAGTCAAGAGCTAACTTATAGTGTGATTAAGAAATAGAGTTATTATGATTACCATTGCCTTTAATTTCTTGCCCTTTGCATTGTGTACATGTGTAACAAATCTCTTCATACTAAGCTCGCTTTTCATACAATTCGCATAAAAGCAGTTTGTGCTTTAATCCCTCACGGATCAAGCGTGACTGACAAGTAACTTGTCTTCAATCCTTCTGACACCAATTCAATAGTAGGAAGGCTTGCTTTCAGCCTAATTCTAACCCACAAAATAGGCTAACGAAGTTGATTAGTAGGTCTATAGGAGGTAGGATAAAAATGAAGGAATAAATAACCTAATATATAATTACAAGGAAATTTGATTTTGCCAGCCTGAAAAATATGTGTATAAATTACGAAAAATGTAGCCAAATAGGGCCAATAGTTTATGAGAAAAAAACTCTGAATAGATAGAGCTATATACCTGGAATTAATATCGGTGTACACTAAGGGGAGGCTAAAGTCGAATTGTCGCTTTTAATAAATTGGAATGTATAAATTCAAATAAAATTATGAAATCGTTCCTAATTATAATGTATCAGTAAGTATGTCTCAATCTAAAAAGGATTGTAAAATTGCAAATATTCTAATTACTCAAATACTGATTGTCTTATTTAAGCGCCCCACTTATTTACGATATTGAGTGTTATATGATATAAAAACCGCGGGTACTTGGCTATCGACATCAATCACTGACCAACTGCAATACAGAACAATGTTCGCCAAAGTGAGTTGGACATAAATTAACATAATTAATTCTATACACGAGTATTATATTAAAATCAAATGCTGTGCGTAAATCATTTAAAAATCTAAACTGGCTCTACCAATTTGAATATTTTTTACATCACTTTGAAAAATAAAGAAAAATAGGGAGTTTGTTGCCGGCTCTTCTCAGCAGGAATCAGCCTTCCAAAACAGTGGTAGAGTTATTATAAATAATCAAATTTGTTGTTTAAAAAGTGCTTGCAAATATTGTATACCTAAAATAAATTAATTTTGAATTTACATGAAACAAGGTGAATTTTGAAAATTAGAGAAAATTACCACTAATTTACTTCAAAAATTATAAATAGCCGGTGTTTGTACGAATGTATCACCTTCCGAAGAAGAATTAAACAAGAATTAAAAAAAAACTTTTGTGAAAACGCACTTTTCTTGGTAGTTGGTTACGAAGTGCTTTTACAGTATTCATCTATATCAAGGTCAAGATTATAAAATACATGGTGTTTGTATTAATGTACTCCGATCAATGTTGGTGCGTAACAATTGTGAAGCAGAATTCTATCGAAATAAAAAAAGTATTCGTGAAAACGGTCTTTGTTAGCAATTTACCGTAGTTTTTACAATGTGCGTCTACATCAAGGTCAAGTTTATGTGATAGGTAACAATTTTACAACCAATTTGTGCAATTGAGGTCAGGGTTACGGTGTAGTAAGTGAATTATATAGCGGAGTTAAGTAACAATCATTCATATCTGAAACAAGATGTTGATTGTAGTAATAAAATAATTATACTGGCCAAGTGGAATTAATACGCTAATGTATTTTTTTGTATGTTACAAGCTTTATGAAATTACTATACAATTTTGGACAATGTTTATTCATTCTTGTTGGAACAAGTCAAAGAAATATTATCAAAAAATTGTGCCTTAATTAGGATGGACGTAATTCATTTTTTTTAGCGGTTTGATTGCTCTAATAATACAATAGAGCAATTTGTAGCAAAGCTCAATTAAATGCTACCACAATGTTATTTTTCCGCAGTCAAACGACTATTTCATGTCCCCGTAAACGTATGGTTATCGTTGCCGGTGTAACTACAGGCACTTAAAGTTTTATATGTGTCAGGTTAACAACGCATTGGTTAGCGTCTTCCCTGCATGCTCTCCATAATACTGCTCTGTTATAAGCGATGATTTTCTACCTATCATCAGATGGGCAACCAGATTATTTACTTTTATTTTTTTAATTTCTAGATCGTAGCTTTTGGTGCCATGCTGGCCGCGGCCAACGCTGGTCTCATTGGCCACGCTGTCTCCTCCCAAAGCATCGTGCGTCACGATGAGGGACACATTGGCGCTGGTTTGGCCTATGCTGCCCCTGTGGCCTATGCTGCTCCCGCTGTCTACGCTTCTGCTGCCTACGCTCCCGCTGCCTACGCCCCCGCTGCTAGCTACGCTGGCCACGATCAATACGTAAGTGTTACATTTGGAATTATTTATGTGTTTATAAGATGTATGAGGTTAGCACACTTAAAAGTGTGTCATAAAAATGCTTACATGTTTTCTAATTCCTTTACAATTTTATTCTTAAAGAATCAGAACATTTTAACTCACAAGTAATAGTAGGGAAACGTTCCTATATTTTGTTTACTTTGTTTCCAATTAATTATTATTTAATATTCCACCTGTGCTCGTCTCATGTTAGACATCAATTATCTTCAGAAATTTAAGGATAGTTTTTGGACTGTTTTTAACTAAGTACATTTTACATCCATATGATGCCCTATAAATTTACTATCATCATTTTATGTGTGTTCAATGTAGGCCTGCTTTTTTAGAACCTATCGAACCATTTTACGATGATTGCTCTGCATGCATTAATGTAAGGTATACTCTGATAATATATTTATCATTGGTTTATATTTTTTTTCAGGCCTACCCCAAATACGACTACGCTTACTCAGTAGCTGACCCCCACACTGGAGACCACAAGTCTCAGCACGAGAGCCGCGACGGCGACGCCGTGCACGGCTACTACTCGCTGGTGCAGCCCGACGGTTCCGTGCGCAAGGTCGAGTACACCGCTGATGACCACAATGGGTAAGCATCCTTTGTAATCAACTCTCACACTGATGACAACAAGTCGCTGCACGAGAGCCGCGACGGCGACGTCGAGCACGCCATGCTGGTGCCCCGTGCGCCCTCCGGTGACTTATACTACTTGCGGTGGACTAAGCAAGCTTGATTTAGTAGAGTTAGCTTGGTAGCGACACTGTAACGGTGGTTCTGAATGACACAGCTCGTGATCCGAAGCTATACAAACTTTAATGACTGTTTATTTTGTTTCAGATTCAACGCCGTGGTACATAACTCCGCTCCCTCAGTACACCCTCAGGGCTACTACTCTCACTACTAAGCGCAAACCAAACTTAGTATTATTAATGGATAATGATTATTTTTTAATTTATTAAACTTTTTTTAAAAACCTAACTATTTGTTTTCTTTAAACTTTGTTGACGATGTTGAATATGTATGTTCAGCCTAATTAAATGCAAATTATGTGTTTTAAGACCGTGAAGTGAAGGAGTTTCCCTTCTTCAGATATTCTGAAGAACGCTGAGTCACGAAATTAATCAGGTCGATTGTTTTCGATATTTATAGAATATCCGTACATATCGGGTATTTTAGTAATCGAAAATTTAAAACTAAGTGCATGATTTTTTATTATCAAAATAGTTAATTTATAATAATTATTAGAAACTCGAGTATTGTAAAGACAATTTTCTATACCGAATGTGTAATTCAATAACTCAATAACCACAAAACCGAATGCTTCAAATCTAGATTAATAATATGGCCATATAACGAAACACTACGTTCTTTTAAAAATATATATCATGCTTAGATGAAGTCTTATTATCATGTTGTTCATTATAAAAAATCTATTATTTTTATTACCACGCTTAAATTAATACAAAATTCTGTTGCTTGAGTTCACAGTTTTTATAATATCAGAAGTTTTTAATGTAGTTTTTATTCCGTGAACTTTTTACACTGTCTTTTATTTCCGTCGGCGTGGGCATCAATTATATTGTTATATCTATATTCAAGGTAATTTAAAAAAAATGTTTTTATTTTTATGGCCTTAATTTGTGGTTTGTGGCTTTGTAAACTGTATTTTTTGTGAATTTATAAAAATATTGATCTACGTTTTTATTGTAAAATATCAAATTGTTGACATAAATATAAAAAAGTGATTATGTTTAAAGTAAAAAACGGTTGATATAATCAATAAACCGATTAAATCCGTTTTATTATTCTTGCCGATCTCCTAAACAATTTGAGAGCCAACGAAAAAATATGGTGGTTACAAAGAAAGCTTTAATAAATGATTTTTTTAAATTCTTTTTTTCATATTCTATCTAAGTTATCGTTTTCCACGTGTTTTCAGTTAAAATAGTACAAATATATTCATTCAAGCTTACGTATGTTATGAAAGCTTTTTCTAACCCTAATACTATTATATCTAACGATTTCGATATTTTAACACGAGATTATGAATTGTTTTGGGAAAAAATTTAATGAAAATCAACATTAAAACAAATGTTTCGATGTATAAATTTAATAAATAAATAATTTAATAAGTTAATTAAATTTTAAAAGTATTCTAAATTAGTAGTGACCATCATAGACAGGTTGCGGATGGATCGAAGGTGCCGAATTGTGGACCACTGCGTTGAATCTGTAACAGTAATAAATAAGATATTAAAACACTACAAGATAAAATAATTCCGCAATTGATTTAAATACACGGCATTTTTACTGCCTCCGTGGTGCAGTGGCATGCGCGATGTATTTATAAGAAGGAGGTTCTATATTGGATTTCCGGCTGGACGTATTAAGATTTCCTAAATTGGTCCAAGTCTGGCAAGTAGGCTTCAACCGTGTAAAAAGTTGGTTATCTTACAACCTTAGACAAAGACATACCGCCAAACGATTTATCCTACGCCTAACAAGTAAGCTTCCAATTTAGATTGCATCCTCATATACCATTGTGATTGCAAGGGTAAGTTAACCCTTTTTTTTTAACGCTGGGAAATGCATTTACGCATCCCCCCCTGGAGGCGAAGCCGAAGATATCGAGTCTACTTCCGGAAGGGTATGTGGGACTCCTCGGGAACGAAATACCCACTAAAACCCAGCGGACACGTCTGCGTCATTAGGTGGTACGCCACAGGATCGAATGCTCATTCTACTATGACGTGCCGACGTTTTCCGGCATCTTATTTACTGTTGGAGTAGGTGCACATAGCGACGCCTCCTTCCTCCCTGCCTTCGCCTTCGCATGAGAGGAGCGTCTGGATCGGCTTCCCTCGCTCTCTCATCAGCTATCACTGCCTCGCAGAAAGATATGGCGGCCGTCCAACACGTCTCGCTACCGATTATTGCATTCACTACGCTTGGCATCGAGATATCTTCCTCTAGAATGGCCGCAAACGAGTGTCTCTGCGGCAAGAGTAAGTTAACCCTAATAATGTAAATAATAATAAAAAATAAACAAGAGAATGTTATTATATACCCGGTGTGATCATCAGCAGAATATTCAACTTTTCTGACGGAGCCGTCGGGTTGCACTAGCGAGTAGAACCCATGCACCGTGTCACCGTCGCGGCTCTCGTGCTGCGCCTTGTGGTCCCCGGTGTGAGGGTCGTCCACTGAGTACGCAAAGTCGTACTTGGGGTAAGCCTGGAATACAATAATTTAATCTTGAAAATGAGTTGAAAGTCACTCGGCTATGTTTAGTTATCCTACTTTGATTTGGATCGCACGGTTCTGGGTTATTGTCCTGGATGGCTCGATCCTTTCTTATCAAGAAGTTGGTCATGTTAAACCTCGTTGTATGCCTAATGTTCCTCTTTAAGCCTTGGTTCCGGTCACATTAACAACTGATTGTCATCCATTCATATATATTCATATATACTATTATAAAAGGCAATGGCAGTAAATTTAGGATTACTTACATATTGATCATGGCCGACGCCGTGCACGTCATAGCCAGGGTAAATCGCGGGCGCAGCGTAATGTGCCAAAGGAGCAGCGTGTACTAAGGGCACTGCGTAGTGAGCTGGGGCAGCAATGTGCCCCAAAGCAAGGTTAGCGTCGTGTCGAACTATATCTTGAGACGACACTGCAGGCCCTGGGTAGTACACAGCGTTGACCGCTGTTAGGAGAGCTCCAATTGCTATGATCTAGAATTTGTAAATGGCAAGCATTATAGATTTTAATCGAAATAGACAGAAATACAGAAGTAGTAAATAAAATATCTGTTTGACGATAGTCAAAACCAATGGAAAGTATCAAGTACAGAAAGACAAACTGAATTAATATAATAAGAGAGAGTTAGCCAATTCCAGCAAAAAAATAACATTGTCAAGATGATCATTTGAGAGTTTTAACAAATTTTTAATTAACAAACAAGCGAGAGAGCACAATCGCAATAATGTTCGGAATAACCTGCTCTTTTTAAAACATCATTAGTTAAAATTACGATTGTTGTTACAATTAATAAAAAATCAGAAAATTTAATAACAAAATATTATAATCTTTAAAGCCTAAAAGGATGTAAAGTTTAAGATAATTATAAAAAAATTGAATAATATAATAGTAATTTTGAGAACCCAGTAGTAGGTATCAAGTTTATCAGGCTGTACTGATCTAGATACACGATAAGATGAGATAAAACCGTACGTCAACAAAATAAACACCAAGCGGTAAGTGCGCTACGGTGTTGAATTACTTGCGGTCACTCCACATGATTTTCACACGATTAAGTTAACGACATATCTCGTTACCGTGAAATGTGTTGACGCAGAAATGTACTATTGTGTCGTGTAGTATCGTGACGCATTAGAAGTGTGTCTGTTACATACATTTAACACGAGTAGAAGCATATTCTACCGATTGTAATAATAACGTCTTTACCATAAGAGCTCCTATCCCTGGAGGACAATTTCTTTCACACATTTCTCAGAAAAAAATCCTACGGCATACTAATATCATTAATGACACATTATATATTTCATTACCCATAACATATCAAAGTATGGGTATTGAACCCCATACCCATATACCCCATACCCTTATAATTGATCATAGTGGACAATAAAAATTGTATTTTATCAAAAGAATAATTATAAACAAAGGACCGGCATGAGAAAATGAACGATTGTTATCTCTGTCCTTATCTCTCGTAAGCAGAAATATTGTCATGATTCATTCATTTTGTTTTTGTCGTTTCGATGGCCCAACTACATTTTAATTAGCTGTCTTTACTTTTAAATAAAGGCCACAAATTCTTGCGTGTCCAAGGGCCCGAGCCCTGCGAATTAAATGTATGAAGCTGATACGTTTTGGCACGACACAACACGACACTATAGTATACATCTTTTTAGTCACACTCACTTTGTCAAACATTTTGATGTCGTTCGATACACTTCCAGGCACAAATTGATGAGATTTGTTGTTAAGCATCACTTTTATATCATAAATCATTCAATGACAATAAAATGTGGTTGCAGCAGAGCATGGAGGACTGGCGGCAATAATCACAATAGCTAAGGTCACCTCAAGACCCTCGATTTGAGCCCAATATCGATTTATGTCATGGTACATAACTTCAACGTTGTGCGCACGTGGACGCACGCGATATTGTAAAAAGTTGCCAAGGTGTTAACTTGTGTTACGTAAAATGCGTAATTGTTGTCAACTTGTGGTTAAGTTTTCGTGACTAACCAATGAACTCCTAAAACGTTAATCTACGGTATGCGCGGTATATGCGGATTGATAAGGCAGAGGGCCTTCTATTTTTCTTTATTTTCTTAATTGCCCAGGTTAATTCAATTAACCCAGGTCTGGCTTCGACCGTGGCTAGTTACCATCCTGAAGAAACCTTGACATAGCTCAATAGGCTTTTTTAAAATAACTGCCTTTATTGCTGTCCATGATCTATCTATCGACGTAAGTATAGATAGTAGAGAAAATAAAATATATCCTATTTTCGTGGAAATATCGGGAAATCCATTCTTTGTACGTGTTCACATCGCCAAAGTAGTAACTATGCTAAAGGACATCATTTACAAACCATTAAAAAATATCTAAATTTCAAAGTGCTGGCTAAAGAAGGTAATCAGTTTCTGAAATTTCGTGATTAATCAGTCATTATTTCATCAGTGGTATTTAGCATTTGACTATAAACATTTAATCAACCAATCATCAAATGAAAATCCGATTTCAGCGTAGACAAAGACGCGTAAGTCCATTAGTTCAAATATGTATAGTTTACTTTTTGTCAGCTTCCCTATTGTCAATAGATCCGTAAGATTACTCATGCTTACTTATTGTTTCTATTTTTGTCATCGTCGAATACTTGTGTATTATTTATAGAGACTGACTCAGTGAAGGTGTTTAACAGAGCAATGTAAGGTTTTGTTGGTAAAAACCAAATATACTTATTTACGAATGTCGTAGTTGAGCTGCATTTTTAATGATAAGTGAGTAAAACTCAAGTTTGTGGTCATTTTTGGGTAAGAAATCCTATTGTATAGGTACGTGTCCCTTAAAATTCAGACCCTTTTAGCCCTGTTAACGTTATAAATTAAACTGACTTCATTTGTATTTATTTTAGATGTAAATATTTCAAAATATTAATTATCCTGCAAATGCATTTTTGAAATATGCTGAAAACACAGAGGAAATACTTAAAGCAGTATCAAGACATTACGTCAATAAATTAAGTATAAGAATATGTAAGATAAGTAGGTTGTAGAGGAATCAAACAATGATATAAATTTTTATTGATACGAGTATATGAGGGAAAGTTAATAGACTTTTCTTAATATCGTTATTTTGGTTGTGTGAAATTGAAAAAAAAGATAAATTGATTTTTATAAACATCCACACTTTATTTACACGCACATACATTCATAATCTTTATTAATCTATACGAAATTATGAAAATTTCGATATTTAAGGTACATTGACTGTAATTTATGTATTAATACTGAAATCCTAATGATGGTAGGCAGGCGCAGGCGCAGGATGAACGAAGGGAGCAGAGTTGTGTACGACAGCGTTGAAACTGAAACAAGGTAAGCAGAGGTATAGATTTCAAATATAGCGGTAATGTTTGGTCAAACAGCGGAAGTGGTTGGACGGAAACTTCTTTGTATTATTATGCACTGAAGTAATAATGTAGAGCGTATAAAAACTAAGATAGATATTCGGTAGCTTAATATTTAACAACCACCGAGTTAGCCAATAACTTACTGAGTTAAAGACTGTTACGTTTTTATTTTTTTAGTCTAACAACCATTAGTGGCCTTGCCGTTGCAGTTGCAGTGCTACGACTAGTGGTCACCGCTGGAGAGTTGGTTACAGAGGAATCTTAGCTCATCCGCAGTGAACTAGACCTCGCGCATGACGCCGTTAGGTTACACCGGTGAGTAGTAGCCGCGCACGGCATCGCCGTCGTGGCTCTGGTGCTGTATGTTGTGGCCTGCGATGTAGGGTTGGGTACAGGGGAAACTTACCCGTTGTGGGCATCGGCGGTGTATTCCACCTTGCGCACGGAGCCATCGGGCTGCACCAATGTGTAGTAGCCGTGCACAGCGTCACCGTCGCGGCTCTCGTGCTGCGACTTGTGGTCTCCGGTGTGGGGGTCAGCTACTGAGTACTCGAAGTCGTATTTGGGGTGGGCCTAGTAAAAAAAGTAAAATTTATTACTTCTATCTTCGTATTTCTAGTAAAATTATTGATATTTAAACAAGTGGCTTATATTTAGAAAACCATCGCCAATATAAACTGATCACTTTATAGTGCATTATGCTAACATGTCCTCCCAGCGCTCAACCTCTTTTAATCTGAGGCATAAATTACCTGCGAAGTTTTATATTCTTTATTTGTGGATTTTTGTTACCATAAACAAATCAAGTGCAGCTTGTATTTTTAAACACAAGAAAGTATTCATAGTTACGTTTAAAGCAAACCACAACTTACATATTCATGGTGACCATCATAGTGACCACCGTGACCACCGTGACCAGCGTAAGCTAGTGGTGCAGCGTGAGCCACAGGGGCAGCATAGTGACCTGCTTCGTCATGACGGATGATGCTTTGCGAAGAGACTGCTGGACCCAACACCAGACCAGCGTTGGCTGCTGCGACGATAGCGCCGAAAACTACTACCTATAACATTGAAAATGTACTTAATTAGTAATGGATAAGTGTATTTTTAAATGGAGAATGTCTATTAAACATGATCAATGCTCTCCTTGACTCTACAAAAAGGCAAGAACTATGCTATAAGAAGTTACGACTATAGTTTAACATACGAAGAGATTTCGCTTTTAAGTCTGGCTACTTACTAAGTGCAGCTATTGAGATTCACCTTTTTAACAGCAATAAGAAAAAAATATAAAGTATCTATTGGTTTATTTTCTTTGTTACTTGATTTAAAAAGTGATTAATAAGCCTGAGATTTAACAGCGCTCTAAGCTTTTTGCAACTGAAATTCCCATTTTATAAAATTTGTTTTATAATAAATATGTACAATACTTTTTAAATCGACATAATGATTATTTTTAAGCATGAGATCTTATAGCGTACTTAGCATTTTACAGCAAAAAGAATATTTTTTATAATGACTTTTATTAAAATAGCTTTTAGATAGTTTAATGCTTAGCTTAATTTATTGGCTACTCACTTTGCTGAACATTTTGTGTGTTTAGTTCAATAAATGTGAATTGATTGATGTCCAAAAGCTAAGTTAGAATGGTTTTATAGAACACTGTCGTGTTACGAGTGTGGACGGTGGTGGGGACAGAGAAATGCTCCAGCCTTGACTCTCAGAACTGCCAAGGTCAGTATACCTACTAATATTCTATGACTAAACATTTTAAATGCGATCGTAATGCTTTTACTTAGATTATACAATAGGACATAAATTGTATTTCCGTTTTTTTAGAATTAATTAATATTATTAATGAAAGATAGTAACAATGTTGTATTGTACTATTTTTTATTTGTAATATTTTGTGCTGCCTTTTCCGGGTTAAAGCACAGCAGCTTTTAGGTTTTTGAATACCGATAATTTCTAATTTGCAGCTTTAATACGTCATTGGTTCAATAAGGTAGATGTAGTTGGGATTTCAAGGTCTTAGTTTCAATCCTTGACGTTAGAAAATACTTATATATTTTTTTATCTATTTTAAGTGATGATGCAGTCTAAGATGGAAGCGGGCTAACTTGTTAGGAGTGGGACGAAAATCCACACCCCTTTCGGTTTCTACACGACATTGTACCGGAACGCTAAATCGCTTGGCGACACGTCTTTGTCGGTAGGGTGGTAAGTAGCCACGGCGAAAGCCTCCCATCAGCCAGACCAAGACAAATTACAAAAAATCTCTATCTGCCCCGCCGGGAATCGAACCCAGGACCTCCGTCTTATAACTCCACCGCGCATACCACTGCGCCACGGAGGTCGTCATTTGTTTGTATTTCTGGGTTTTAATTTAAATTGAGGGGTAACGGGTGTGTTTAAAAAAGCATAATCTTATTTTGGCAGGTAAAAACAATTTTCACATCGAATAGTAAGGCGTCGGTCGCTCTTGGCATAATCTGAGAATGTTGATGAGTCCATATTTATCGCTTCTCTGAGGAATAGGCTAGGCCTTGTGGCGGGCTTTTAATTGGTTGATTATATGATAATTGAGTTAACTATTATAAAATTAACTAAATTTTATTACACTAAGGTTAAATCTGAAATGTATTCTGAAGAATGTACAAGTTGCTTTATGAGGAAATACAGTTATTTTAAAAGCGAATTCCAAATGCAATTTCAACAGTTCTTTTTATAACAGTAACTTAAGGTGTCATATTAATTAATATCAGCCTTTGTTTCATAATTGTGCGTTGATTGAAGTTGCATAGTGCGCAATACTAATGTTTTGGGTATGTGGGTCAGGTTTGAATGAAAAGCCTCAAGGGAAAAGTCTTTGTTGTTGTTAGAGTAACCGCATTTTTTTATATAATAAAATATGTAGCTGGTGTTCCTGGGTTCGATTAACGTCAGGGCCGATTAAGATTTTCTTGTGGCTAGTTACCATCCTATGAAAAAGAGGTCCCTCCTACCGCGAAGCGATTTAGCTTTCCGTAGTAGAAACCGAAGGGGTTACTCCTAACAAGTTAGCCCATTTCTTATCATCACTACCGTCGGTGTGATTACAGTCAACTGCTAAGTATGCAATAAAAAGAAAAAATATATAATCTATCCGTATAATTGTTAAAAAGATATTTTTTTCATGAAACGGTGCAAATTATATCGCATACCGGAACGTACGTGAAAATATTTGTCATTCTAATAGACGGAAAGCTATATGTCATAACAATGACAAATATTTTTTTACATTCCT
This sequence comes from Mycalesis mineus, assembly GCA_034621355.1. Lineage (NCBI taxonomy): Eukaryota > Metazoa > Arthropoda > Insecta > Lepidoptera > Nymphalidae > Mycalesis > Mycalesis mineus. The sequence goes on along the minus strand of CM067887.1, from coordinate 6,546,665 downwards.
ATTTTGGTGTTTAATGTTGGTATTTAATGCTTAATGTTTTATACTTTTAACATATAAAATATGTTCGATAAAAATATTTTGTTGTTTCCTGTAAGTTAAAACATGTTACCAGTAAAGCTTATGAATGGTAGAAAAAAGATATTTAATTTTAAATATCTTTTTTCAGTACTAAAAATCGTAGGTATTCGATATCAATATTGAAATAAGTACTATGCTCTGTATTACAAGGCTCCGGAGAACCAGCATTTTTCATCTGTAGCTCACAATGAAACTGCAGACATCTAAGACTTAACTTTGATGTCTTAAGAAATACGTATTTTAGGAAGTAGGACGTGTCTGCTTGCCTCTTAAAGTGTTGCCTAGTTTCAATCGAATGTTTTTCTACTTAACATCATTTAGTCTATAGTAAATGACTTCGATAACTTTAGAGACTGCTTAGAACAAAGAGCTACAAAGTTGCGTCTGTGGATTTTAAAACGATGTTTACTTTTATTTCACGCCTTGAGATTTATTATGTGGATGGAGTAATTTTAGAGCATTCCATTTACCTTGTTTTATAAATGTAAATGTTAAGTTTTGTAACACGCAAATGCGTTATGTGAAAGTAGAACTGTCATAACACAGTTTATGTTAAATAAATAAATTATTATTAGGTCTGTGAGTTACCGTTGTAGGTGGGCGGGGTTATGGTAATTTATTTACACAACTTAACAATATATATCTATATTATGCTTTATATATTTTGCGAGAGTAATTATTGGCACGTAAAGCTTACTTAGGCCTCAGGTTGATAGACAAGGTAGCACTTTGCAGGACGAGGTTTTTGTGTGCTCTGAGAAATGTTGCTTTGTTTATAGCCGATGGGATTCTACCTCTATGTGGTGGTCTATGTGCTTGGTCCATCAATTATAACTACAAAAAATATTATTTGTTTTATAGCTTTAGATGATTAGCAATAGAAAATATGTTTCTACAATTCTCTATGCTACCAAAACAAATTATCGGAGACGTATCGCTGTATCGACGAAAAAATTAAGAATGTGGACGGAATAAGACTAAGATCATTTTTGTAAAGTAAAACATGAAAAACGGTTAGATTAAATTTTATTGATACCAAAAACTTAAGTACAAATACTAGTACCTACTAACAATTTAATTTAATCTTAAAACTAAAAGCCTTGACTTTTATAATATTATCGTAATTTCATTTATCGTTACAATAATAATCGTATTGCTCTATATGCTAGAATAACATTAATTTATAGATCTTTATCATGGTACTATTGCTTCAATTTTTATTCGAATTCTTTTTTATTTTTCAACTACGTTGATAAACTATTTGGCCTTTTCAAATGAATTATCAACGATTAAAAATCAATTTCTTTAGTATTAACACGGTCCTTGTAAAGAGGGAATAAGTATGTAGGTCAAAGGAGAAATTGCGCTTTTTGCAGTTATAAGCTTAGTTTGAAGACATTTTATGATATCGTTGTAAGAAATTACGCTATTTACTAAAGTAGGATTATTCTCAACAACGTCTACATATTGACGAGGTTCTTCAACGACTGGTTTTTCTTTTTCGCCTTTTTGTTCAGGCTGACTTATTTTTTCCTCTTTCTTTTCTTCGCTTACTTCAATATTCTTTTGTTCACTCTTTGGGTCGGTTTTTGGCTTTCTGGATGGTTGTTCAAGCTGTTCCACTTCCAAATTAACGGCTTTTGAAGTTTGTTTGGGGTTTTCAGTTAGTTGCGCATTTTGAGGTTCTGGACATGGTGGTGGCTGTGGTTTTGGGATTACTTCTACTTTGCTTTCTTTAGGTTGCTCTGGTTCAGGTGAAATATTTCTTACTACTGCATTGAACCTGTAAAAAATCGCGAAATGCAAATTAGTTAAATTATTTACTGATATTTTATAAAAATTCAAGTCCAAAGTTCTCGCAAACACATAACATTATTTGTTGGTAAAATATGGTAATATTTTTGAACTCGTACTCCCTGAGGTAGTGACTCTGTAATATTATGCCGAGATATGATTTTAGAAAACTTTACCTTATTTTATTAACATACCTAATTATCTATTGCGTGTATGTGTTAATTATTGCATGGCTTAGTGGTTGGTTACTTAAAATTGTTTCAAATTAACTCTACCTATTACTAAAATTGAGTAAAAATGCTATGACTTTATTATATAATACTACTATGTAATAAAATGTTACTGAATAATATAAAGTTGTTATCGCGATACCCTTTTAAATCATCGGCAGTGTATTCAACTTCACGACGGAAGCCATCTGGTTGTATAAAGGAATATTTTCCCTTTACTACTGACCCATCGCTCTGTTCGACTTGAGACTTTTTGTCTCCAGTATTGTCATCGTAAACAACATAGGCGTATTGGTAACCTCTGGGGGCCTGAAAGAATACAAATGGATTTTAAAATGTTAATCAAATAGTTTAAATAATAAGAGATCAAAATAGTAAATGGATGCCATTTTTATTAACTTTTTAGCTTTTCTTTGGTGCGAATAATAACATGTAATCGTAATACAAATCACTTGCTTACTTGATTAAAATGCCTGATAATGAAAATGATCATAGTATTGTTTCAAATTATATATTATTGCCGTATTTACCTCTTTATTAGCCATGATAACAGGGACATTCGGTACAGCTGGCTGGTATGCAATAATTTTAGCATTCGCAGGCGTTGGTAATGGCGCCAGTCCTTGACTGCCACTATCAGTAATGATGCATGGTGCCAAGCAAGGAGGCACAACCGCTGACACTGATGGTATTTGTACTACTGGTTTCAAAGGAATCGCGGATAGTTGAGCAGCTTGAGTAGTCCCGTATGAAGGACTGTAGTTGATATATCCAGCAGGAACAACGCTGTCTCTTTGCACTACCACATTTGAAAAGGTGCCACCAGCTATTCCATCCAACCAGATGGTTATGACTAGCACCAACAATTTATTCTAAAACAAAAAGGAATTTTTAAAGTAATTTAATTGTTATAGTCTAGGATCCGGGGAACATATTTTAAATACTAAACTAAGATGACTATATTAATATTCATGCTTTATAATCCTGTATAAAATTATTGATGATTTTCTCCTAACATGAATCGATAGGATGGTCATAGATTATTATTATACATATTAGGAAGAGAGGAGCAAAACTGTTAATATTTAAACAGATTTTTAACAGATCCTTACATCATCATTAGGTATCATATAAATTACGTGGTTCGTTATCTTGATTCTATGTTAAGGTATTGTGGTGTCGCTGGTGCTGGTTAGTTGGTACTATAAACGAAAATCAGTGCAAAGGACAAAAATAGGCATTTCGTTAAGATAAAGCCACTGACGGATAGCTATATAGTAAGAAGTAAATAGTAAAAATATTTTCCGGATCATGGATTATTATGCTTTGCAAAAAACACTTACACTAGGTGTCATCTTCCTTGCTAGTTCACTGAAGACTGCTGACATTTTTAGATGTTAGCTCGTCTTATAAGTAATTCTTTGTTTGTCCTAAAAGATCCTATTCGGCAACACCGAAACAAACTACCAATGTCGCTGAATAATTGAATAGCGGTGAACAATTAATATGTTAATATAAATTTAACACCGACTCTTGTTTCTATCCTGTATTCGAAACACGGTGTATTATACAAAAGCAAGTAATAATAAACTGTGAAAAATGGTTTTGTTTCTAGCCTCGGCTAGCTGTTCATCACTTATGCAATTCCAGGGTGTTTTATACGTTGTGTTCTTGAAATACCGTTTGATATTGTGCTTTTACCGCTGGAGAATAATGTATTTGTTATATAGATATACTATAATAATATAGTATTTTACGATCTGCTGGACACAGCTTTGCTTATGACTCTGATACAGCTTTGCTTATGACTCTAGAGTACGACACGGAAAAAATATATTAGCAGAATGTCGCATTATCGTATAAGATTAAGTTACATTGATTTTTAGGCGCACTTATTGTTCACAGGGGAAAATCTTTTGGGTTCCCATCGATACTTAAATATCTGCATGAAAGTTAAAGAAATTCCTTAACATACTCTCTCAGTATTACACAGATCAATATAAAGATGTCCATAAATTTTGAATTAAGGAAAAAATGCAGCAGTCGATCAGCTATTTAGAAATGTAATAGATTTCAACAACAGTCATACCTTTCAGAATTAAAACGATATTTTTTTGAAACGGCTATCCAAGATAAAAATTTACTATTTTTTACTGTATAATAATAATGCTTTTAATTATTTTAAGCTTACCCCTTTTCTCATAAATCCGTAAAGGTAGTAAATTGAAATTCATACCAAATACTTGTCTCTAAGTTGTAACCTTAAAGTTGTAACAAAATAAAACTTCTAAGTCAACACAGTCAAAGGATATAGCAATATAAGCCGCATATTTAACTCTCAATTAGACACAACTAAATCAAAACCTCACGGGTAGCTCCCGTAAACTTAGAATCTTGAAATTTGGTACGAAGCAATGTCATATAGCACAGATAATGGAAAAATTACGAAATTTGTTAATTTTTAGTTACGTCATGTAATAAAAATATTTTTGATAATTTACACTTACCCCCTTTCTTATGAACGCCTAAAGGTATTAAATTGAAATTCATATCAAATACTTGGGAATATAATACCTTGAAGTTGTAACAAAATAAAACTTCTAAGTTAACACACTCAAGGGATATAGCAATATAAGCCGCATATTCAACTCTCAATTAGACACAGCTAAATCAAAACCTAACGGGTAGTTCCCTTAAACTTAGAATCTTGAAATTTGGTATGTAGTAACGTCATATAGAACAAATAATGGAAAAATTACGAAATCTGTAAATTTTTAGTTACATCATGTAGTAAAATATTTTTAATAATTTACACTTTTCTTATGAACGCTTAAAGGTATTAAATTGAAATTCATATCAAATACTTGGCTCTTTGATATCTTTAAGCTGTAACAAAATAAAACTTCTTAGTCAATACAGTCAAAAGATATAGCATAAGCCGCATATTTAAATCTCTACTAGACACAACTAAATCAAAACCTAACGGGTAGTTCCCGTAAACTTAGAATCTTGAAATTTGGCATTAAATAACGTCATATAGAACAAATTAATTTTTAGTTACGCTTACGTCATGTAATAAAAATATTTTTAATAATTTACTTCCCTTTTCTTATTAACGCTTAAAGGTATTAAATTGAAATTCATATTAAATACCTACTTGGCTATTTAATACCTTAAAGCTGTAACAATATAAAACTTCTAAGTTAACACAGTCAAGGGATATAGCAATATAAGCCGCATATTTAACTCTCAATTAGACACAACTAAATCAAAACCTAACGGGTAGTTCCCTACTTATTAAATTTGGCATTAAATAACGTCATATAGAACAAATTAATTTTTAGTTACGCTTACGTCATGTAATAAAAATATTTTTAATAATTTACTTCCCTTTTCTTATTAACGCTTAAAGGTATTAAATTGAAATTCATATTAAATACCTACTTGGCTATTTAATACCTTAAAGCTGTAACAATATAAAACTTCTAAGTTAACACAGTCAAGGGATATAGCAATATAAGCCGCATATTTAACTCTCAATTAGACACAACTAAATCAAAACCTAACGGGTAGTTCCCGTAAACTTAGAATCTTGAAATTTGGCATTAAATAACGTCATATAGAACAAATTAATTTTTAGTTACGCTTACGTCATGTAATAAAAATATTTTTAATAATTTACTTCCCTTTTCTTATTAACGCTTAAAGGTATTAAATTGAAATTCATATTAAATACTTGGCTATTTAATATCTTTAAGCTGTAACAAAATAAAACTTGTAAGTCAACACAGTCAAAAGATATAGCATAAGCCGCATATTAAAATCTCTACTACTCGCAGCCAGTCCTAGAATCTTGAAATTTTGCATGAAGCAATGTTTAGGAATAATTCCGAAAACTTTAAAATTTACGGAACCCTTGGTGCGCGAGTCCGACTCGCACTTGGCTGGTTTTTTTTATTTGCTTCTTTAGCTTGGTCTATCCAAAGATTAGGAAATCTTCCACTAAACATTTTATCTTCCACGGAGCAACATTTAACCAAGTGCTCATTTTTAGAGATACAGAACTTTAAGACTTGTAAAAGCACAGAAGACGAATTTCCTATTGTCTTAAATTCTCGGAGGAGAGAATTCTTACTGTCTAAACCATATTTGATTATGTCCATCATCGTCTGCTTTATTATTTTTATAGCAATTGTTGTATGATTGTAAATTTAGTCAGAAATAACGAGCAGGCAATTAAAAACAACTTCTGGTTTAGTTATTTATCACAAAATTTTTAGTATTATCATCATCATTATCAGCCTATTAACGGCCCACTACAGGACCAGGCCTCCATTCTTACAAGAGAGGGGATATGGAGCGTAGTCCCACCACGCTGCTCTAATGGAGTGGCGGGCTTAGAGTGATGATATGTTTCATTTACTAACGATCACTATCACTTGTTGATGATAGTGACTGGGACCGACGACACTACCATCTTTCCAACTCACTGCGCTTGGAATTTTCTGAACTTTTCACAGGAGAATGAAAAATACAGAAATAATTACAAAAAATATTCCGTGACCCGATCCAAGATCCGAACCTAGAACCTCGTGATCGAAGCTATATATGCTGACCAACAGACCAACGAACAGTACTTTAAGTACGCCTGTATTTATTAAGTTTTAAAAATACGATGCTCGGATATCACAGTGGATCCTATAAAACATACAGACTACTACGTAAAAAGAAACCTTAAACTTAATATTATTAGAAGTTCAACAAAAAATCTATTAACCTACTATAAATAGTTTCTGTAGTAAAAACGTAGTCGCGTTCCGGTTTATAATAAAAAGTAATAGCAATTCCAAGTTTCCATGTAAAATATCGTGCGACATTCATGAACATTCATTATCTATATAAATAAAATTCGACAAGTGCGAGTTGGACTCGTGCACCAAAGGTTCCGTACAAAGGAACTAATGGTTGTAGAACAGCGTTGTTTGCCCATTTAAAATGATAATAAAAAACAAAATACTAACCTGGCTGAGTTTGTTGTGGGCTCTTCTCGTAGATTCTGCATTTTAAACTTTGACGAAATTCATAAGATTTCATTGAAACACAGCAGTCATGATTGATGATGAAAAATGTTCAAATTAACCTTATTTGACACCATGTATTTTGCTTTAAAATTTTGGTTCTATTAGTTTTTAAAAAATATTTAAAGAAAGATGGTGATTTTTCTATATTTTCTATATTTGTAAAAACAAAATACTAACCTGGATGAGTTTTATTACCTTTTGATTTTAATTATATGGATACCTACACACGTTTCCAAGATAAACGGTGTTAAGAGACAAACATACTGGCAGACGAGGGAATCCTATGGCGAGGCATGGAATCCTAAAAATTAATAGATTTAGTTGTTGAGCGCTAAGCTCAAGAATGGCTGGAACAATAAAATAAATAAGCTATTTTCTTTCAAAATAGGCCTATTCGCTTTATTTTGGTGGGAGTAAGGTGAAAAATTTATTCACTACTTGCGGTCGCCCGCGGTTTCACCCGCGCAGTTCCTGTTCCCGTGGGAATATCTGAATACAAATTACCCTACGTCACTCGATACGAGTTTGGCTATCATATACAAAAGGTAAAGGTTTTTTTACAGTCACACTAGTAGTTTCAGAGATTAGCCGGAACAAAGAGACACACAGAAAATTTGTAAATAATGTTATTTTGGTGTATATACCGTATATAAAAATATACCGTATTTTTACCATATATAAACCATGGTATTTCATATGGTATCTTTTTGATAGTGCGAGTAATATTGATTTCTCGTTTTGGTCACGTCTTTTTTAAGTTGCTTGTTACATTTGTATTTTAATTTTTTTTCTTTATAACAATTATAATAACAATGAGTCTTTATATCAATTTTAATCAATCGTCATCGTCATCAATTATTTTTATTCTTGCGTCAAAATTGCGCAACTCTCATACACACTGCCATTGATGATGCCATTGACCAAAAATTGATGAAGCGCTTCGAGAAAAGGCAGGTTCTTCACTCGTCTTAGCGTAGGACCAATACCATGCTCTTAGATTTTTCAGGTCCCATAGTCATCATGTTAGGATCTGGTGATGAGATCTTGGTGGATAAGGAACTCTTCAAACTTCATAGGCACATTTACAGCGATGTCGGTAGCTTATAGATGGCTGGCGAATAGTGGTACTCATAGTTTAGAACGAGGTTTTACGTATGTGCGTTGTTGATAAACCACTCAAAAGTATGAAAAAAAATTTTAATAAAAAATTAAACTGACTTCAAAACCCACTAAAGTACGAAATAAATGCGTCATTTTGTTGCTTTAATTTACTCAACCATATCTATGAAGTCGGTGCCACCTGTAAGCTTTCTACTTTAAAGATTCACACAAAGTGCTTTGCTGCTTTGTTGAATAAACTTTTCTTAAACCTGGATGGCACCGAGTTTATAAAAATGGTTAAGTAAATTAAAGTAACGAAATGACGCATTTCTTTTATATTTTTAGTGGGTTCTGAAGTCGGCTTAATTTTTTATTAAAAATATTTTTTTGACGTAAAGTTAAATATATTTTAACAATTTTGACAGTATAAGTTTGATAGTAGCTTTTGTCAATACATTTATTATTTCGACCTACGCACAGCGATGTTGTGAGCCGGATTTATTGTGTTGATGCAATACGCTGTTAGACCATTTGTCGGCTTATTTGTTGAAGCATTACTTATGAGCTAATGGACCTATAGATGGACCGGCTAAGCCAGTTCTATATTACCGAATACACAAAGGAAGCCAAGTTTTAGCTGAGATATTGAGACTTGTTATATTATAGAGAACTATTGATGAATAAGTTTTTATTAGGTATTTATATTAACAAAAATAAAATAAAAAATAGGTTTTTCCTTTTCTGAGAAGGTTTACTATGGTAACAAATATATATTTTTTCACGATCGGAAAGTAGAGATTTTAATGAACGGAAAGCATACCAATTTAAAAAAAATGATATTTTGACGGCCAATTTTTCGGTTGAAAATAAGGTTATTTTTTCGATATTCATTCAAAATAAAGTGAAAAAATAAATATTTCAAATCAAATAAATTATAGCGTGTTTGGGACATAAGAAGGCAAGGTTTCACCAAATTTTATGATAATAAAATTTTAATTGTCAAAGATAAAAATCAAAAACGGAAACCTTGGTTTTGGAATTTTTCACATAAATTTTGAGGTTATGTGAAAAAAGTGTAGAAACAAAAGTTTTAGATCTTTTTATTACCTACAACTTTGCCATTGAATTCTTTTCCGTAGGACTTTTAGATTTGCCGGAAATCGAGAAAAACCGGTTTTTACCCCTAAACCCATACCCTCTACCCCTTCCCGACCTCAGATCGCCCGTAATTTATTTTTCCTTTCATTTTTATGATATTCACCTCCTTTTCCAATGGGTTTCATCCTACTGCGATTTTATTTGATTTCAAAAATTAAATGCACTGGTCTAGAAATGTTTTCCTATTTTTTATATATTGGTTTTAAAATCTTTACTGTATATACGCCAGCTTTACAAAAAAAAAACCGCATCGTAATGCCTTCATTCGTATAATAATAGACGGGCACACAAATACACAGTTATTTGCGACAATCTTATCTTAGGGGTTAAAAATAAATATCAAAAATTGGGTTTTCGAAAAGTTTATTTTCGCCGCAGTCTTACATTAAAAGTTCGTTGTCGACTAAAGACTATCTATAGAATAAAGGTACAGTAATATCACATGAGATTGGCCTTGGGCCGGTAGGGATTAGTGGTGGAACTCAGGGTGCACTGGCGCTGTGTTGTGGACGATTGCGTTGAAACTGAAAATGAAAAAAAAACTTAAGTTTGGTGAACAATATTCCAAAAATGATTTAATTTTGAAAACGTAATTTTACATTTTTCAGTTTTGTTATATTGAACATATGATAGTTCCAAGAGCCTATGGACGTTATTATAGTTCCGAAATGGCGATCCCATACCGGAAAGAGCATTGTTGGTTGCGTAATAGGTAGACCGATGACATATACAGTAGGTTTAGAAAACCACTGCATGCATGCGGCTATTCACCGGGGTGTTGGGAAACTACAACTACAAAAGGCCTAACTAACACCAGTAGACGTCCATCGGCTGATAATGATGATGATGATGATGATGTTAGTTGGTTTGAACATTTTAGTTATATTCTATTGTGACTATGTATTATTGTAGATGATTATGTACATTAGTTGAAAGGTGAAAATACTAAGTATATAATAGCTCTTTCACACTACACGAAAGAAGTAATACTAAAGAATCGAACTGACAACAATTTAGTTAGTAATAAATCAATACAAAAAGTTATTTACCCATTGTGGTCATCAGCGGTGTAGGTGACCTTGCGGAAGGAACCATCAGGCTGGAGGAGGGAGTATTCACCCTTGACTACATCACCGTCACGAGCCTCGTGCTGCTCTTTGTGGTCACCAGTGTGGGGGTCAGACACGGAGTATGAATAGTCATATTTGGGATGTGCCTGAAAACGAATTAGCTAATTAGAAAATTCAGAGTACACACACAAAAACACAGTTTGAAACAAAAAAATCATTGTATTCATTTTATGTGAGTCTTATTCAACAGAGTCGCTACTGAACATGACTTTAAGACAATTTAAATTACTAAGTGAAGTTTAAAGATTACATTTTACACAAAACCTCTATTATGTCCATGTTTTAGTTTAAGAGAGCGTTTATTAAATCGAATACATGTAGCTTAAGTGTAAAATTAATTAAATTATTTCTGAACATCAAAGGCAGTTATGATTAACCACGTTCTAGTTAAGAGATCATTTAATGAAGTGTTAATATAAGACTTAAGTGTAAAATACCCTATGAGAAGTTCAAAGGTTACTTTTTACATGAAATCTGTATTAAGTTTAGCCATGTCTTAATTTAAAAGAGCATCTACTGAAGTGTCGACATGACGCTTAAGTGTAAAGTTGTCTATGTGAAGATCAAAGGTACATGAAATCTCTGTTACGTTTATCCATGTTTCTGTTTATGAGAGCATCTAATGAAGTGTTAACATGACACTTGATTGTAAAGTTACTTTAAAAAAGGTCAAAGGCTATAATTTTACATGAAAAATCTGTTTTGTTTATACATGTCTCAGTTTAAAGGAGCATCTAACAAAGTGTCGACATTAAATTTAACTGTAAAATTACCCATGTTAATATACAAGGCTATATAAAATCTATAATGTTCATCCGTGTCTTAGTTTAAGAGAGAATCTAATGAAGTGTCGACATGACACTTAAAGTTAAAATTACCTTTGTAAAGATCAAAGACTTTACGCTTTACATGATCATAACTTCATTGAATATAAACGTAATTACAGTCGTTAAAAGATCTGATCAAGTATTAAAGACAAAACATTTTAACACCAGTATACGTCGAGACGAGACGAGCCTAATTCACACTTCGTAATCTTAATGGTAATCAAAATATTTCTATTAACAGCAGTAGGTAAAATTTACGCAATAGAATTTGGGTCGGCTGTAACAATCCACATCTGCTATTAAGTCGAGCGTGAGAGCACGCGTTGGTTTATGCAAACAGAGTATTTCGCGAATGCATCATGACAGTCATTATGTCCTCTAACTGTTGCTGCAATTTCACAATATCCTGGGAAACGAGCTCTTATCGGCCCTTCAGTCACGACGGGATGCTGTTATGTAACCAGATTATAGCTTATTACTCGCTCTATGACAATGTTTACAAGTATCTGAACTAGATTGCGATTACTCATACCTACTCTCTGCGGCCTACTTATGTATAATTGGAAAGGCTTTTTAAGTTAGTGTAACAGATATCGAAAATGATAACTTGTTAATTGTTCTTTATTGGTTTCTAATATTTTTTTTACTAAGTCTTTAACTGTCTAAAAATTACTGTCAAGTTTATCTATGGTATTCATTACAGATACTGATAAAGTTTAATTTCATAAAAAGAAGTTGAAATACTGAGGAATGTACTATTTTAAGCTTTTACTTTACAACGCGAAAATATTTTACTTTTCGTAACATATTTCTACCGTATTAATCTACTTATCTTTTTCAATGTTTGAGTTTAAATCAGCAGTAGCATAGGTTTTAGTTACGATATCTTTTTATAATATTTTTTTTCAGTGTTAAGTTGAAATGAGTGTAATAAGTAAGGCTTGTAGCGTTATGTATTCGAACAGCTAATCACAAACCGCTAATGAAATCATTTAAAGTAGCACCGAAAAACTTGCTCCGTTTCGCAACACTATAACTTGAAAAATTTAGCACGAACGCTTCTAATTACTGTAATTCAGAGGAGTAGTTCGCGTGGTTACGTTACTGGTGCTGATAGCTCGTATTTATACTTGGGACCTATTTATTGAGCACTGTCGTGATGTAATAACAGTAAAGCTGGATTGTTTCATAGATACCGAATCCCGGAAACAATCGGTAAAGGCAACACTTGCATATTACGCAAGCTATCAATTAGTGCGATACAATTGTGTTACAACATCGCCTATGGGATCGAACTGGTGCACTATTATAAGCAAATATTTATTTACGCATAGCGATTTTAATTGCAGTGAAATTTTAATATGCGCAAGTGTTGTAACTGGGTTGCGTTTTGGCATAAATTAACAACTTACGTGCGCGATGTTTTCACGTTAAATGAAAATTGAGTTGTCATCGCGAGTTATTACTACGATAAAATATTGTGTATAAGTGTTTTTCATTAATTAATGACTTGTATATGTGCTGTGTTTTGTAGTTATTGTGGGTATAAGCTTTTATCTGGTAGGAAAAGTCCTAGTTATAGAGATTTACACTAACAGAATATTTAAATAAATTTAACACAATGTTAATGGGCTTCCTTTGTTAAGAGCACAAATTTGCAATAAATTTTTGCATTAGATTATTCTGTGAAACAAATATAGTTGTGTTTGGTCTGAGTGGATCTGGGAGAAGTTATTATCTCACATATTTAGTAGATTATGTATTGTAATTTCTGTACTTTTAAATTACGAAATATAAATTTTGGAAAAAGTAGATATTTGTATAGTCTCATGTCTAAGTTCACCAAGGACTTGATTTTCGTTGTTGCTTTACCATTTAAAAATATTTCTGCAAACGAGTTCGATATCGAAAAAGGGATAATTATCGTGATAGTCTAACCTGAGGAAGTATTCTCTTCTAAACTGACATTTGTTGCTGTTGATGGTGCTGACGAGCATTCTTATGGTATAAATGCGACTGTAACTTTTTTGACGCGTTGAAGATTAACACTTATAAACCATTGCCAAGTCAACTAAGTATGGTTACTTTGTATGCTTACCGAGCTACCTCATTCTATGCCTCGAAGACCACGTAAAGTTGTCGATTCAGCGCCTGATCTCATTGCCGTCTTTTTGGTCGTCCGTCCCATAACACTATGAAAGTTAGGAACTGTGTACTCACCTTGCTGCCTTTGTGTTTCACATACACACTTTTATACAAGGCTCTTAACATGAAGTAAGCAGCGGTGTATGTGATGGTCGAAGTGGTAAAAATTCTCTGAGAATAAGGTAACTTACGTGATAGTCTACGTGCTCGTCCTGTGCCTCGTAGTGGGCTAGCTGAGCTACTGGCGCGTAGGCTACGGCTTCGTGGCCGTATCCCTCACCACCACCGTATCCGTGGGATAGCTGGACCACGCCGGCTGTCGCCAACGCCACCAGGGAAAGGACTACTGCGGCCTGGACAAAGCAAAGCCTTCTTAAAATATTATTCATGATTTATAATATGCCCAATGGAGGAAATATTGGTAATTGGTAATATCCCTTTCAAATGAGCGAAAACCAAGTTTTAGGAGTGGGTACAACAATATCTCAACGGCGAGAAATCGAACCTGTGACTTCTCGGAATTGAACCAACTCCATGGAGTAATAGGTACATATAACCCGCATATTAGTATCAAGACGTAAATACAAAAGTCGTAAAATATCTTTATGACTTTCGAAGTTAAAGCTTCACTTGAAGTATACTATAGTGTCTCAGTATCTCTACGATTATGTAGATGAGCTGGAATTCGAAAGGTCCTGGCATCCCCGCTCACTGGACTTTGTGTTTTTCACTCAGTTTTAAAAATTAATAATAAAAAAAAAACCGTTCAAAGCTTTAGTTTATAACTCAACGTATTTTGTTTATGCGGTCTTGTATCTTTGGTTACTTGGCACGCCCTAATATGATTAAAAAATTTGTTGAATCTCAATTTTAAATAGTAGTTTTTTGAATTGAAATGAATCCAAAATATTAAAATTAATAATAAGATACAGTGAAATTATACAAGAAAAATCCAAATAGTTTGCACAAAATTCAAAAATTCGTCAACTTAATAATTGCTTATCCTTTGAAAAAAATTAAATATTATGTACACGAGCTTATTAAATAACCACAATTTGACAAAAAATATTTTTAATATGAATTGTAAATATAGGGCAGTTATAACAGAGAGACAGTTAACACTGCCGACAAGTTTGACCGAGCACAAGGAGCCTATCGAATTAAATTACGCGCGTCTAATCCTTTCACTATACTTCGCAACGGGATAGTATCACAGACACTTACTTTAGCAATCATTGCTTTTGTGTAAGGTTTACTTCGTCTCAGCGACCACACACAACTGATACAAACGGCTGGAACCACCGACTTTTATATTAGTTTAACCGGCGAGATGCAAAGTCGTACGCGGCGTCTACGCAAGAAACGGTAGTTTGATAATAATATAGCAATTACGTAAAATTATGTAGCACTTCGCGCAGTTCAAGGTGAATTGATCATGTGTGGCTTGAAACAATTAGTGTCAGAGATATAGAGCAGGCGGGCTAATGAAGAACATCATTATAGATCGCGACATTGTTACATTCATGTATACAATTGTTAAGTTTTTCGACGACGTTAACATGATTTCATTTACGCACAAGTTGCTAATGTATACAAAAAAGCTGGTTATATCCAAATCAAAATGCATTCTTCAGCGATCCCTTGACGTCCCAAAAAGGACGCAGGCGGTTCCGTTAGGTTTAAGTGGGTATTCTAGTTGCTTCTCAGCCAGCTAGTTCCACATACGTAACAAAACGCAGTGTGTACGTTAATTAGGAGTTTAATGTCCTTATTGATATTTATTATGATTTAAAAATTATGCAATGAATTTATTATAAATATAATAAATATTACAGGACAATTACACACATCGCTATATAGCCCCAAAGTAAACAGTAAGTACTCGTAAGTAGCTTGTGTTATGGGTGCTATGATAACTGATGAATATTTTTATATATACTATGCATAAATACTTATAATATATAGATAAACACACAATCATTTTTCCAGATGTGGGAATCGAACCCACAGCCTAGGACGCTGAAGCAGGGTCACTACCCATTGCGCCACTCGGCCGTCATATACCTATTTAGTACAATTATAATTTTGCGTAGATCTTGTCGATTGGGGGAGTATCGTGAAATCAAACTAAGTAACGATGCTTTTTATGTCTGCCGAGTGTATAATGTTAGAGATAACTTGATGTGTCAATAGATCACATACACACACTGGTATTTAGCCTATATAGATATTTTTAAACGACTTCAAACTAAGTTTCTTAATTCTAATAGTCGTGTGTGATCAGACAAAGGAAGTTATCATGTCAAAGACTTAGTATTTCGATAGAGTTGTAAAGAGGAAATGAGGCAAGACATGTTTCCGATTTGTATCTTTATTGCATCTTTATATCTGTCCATTACCTAATAGAGTATATTTAATCATCCAAAATAGGCTCATCACAAGTAATCTCAAGCACGTTTTACGATTGTTGTGACTGTTTTCACTTATGGCCAGTGGCTTGTGTGTAAACGTGATACTACAGTTAAATTAACTGCAGGCTATGTCAAATAAAGTATAAAATATAAGAATTAGTTTATGTATCACTTTATACTATTTATATTATATTCGCTATAGTTAAAATTGGTTTGTTTTGGTTATAATTACAATTGTGTTTGCTAGTTTATTGTTAGTTTGTGTTTGCTTTTTGTTTGTCTTTCTACTGTAGTATTTTTAAGTTAGCATGTTGTGTTTACTAATAAGTAGGTTTACAATTAAACATTTAGTTTTTAAGATCTTACGATTGTTATACTTATGCCAATTGTAACCTGTTGGTAACCTTAATAAATAAATAAATAAATAGTCATATAAATTATATCTTCGTAATGAAAAGACTGGATCAATGCATCTCCACCATCATAATCAGCCTATAAATGGTCCACTTCAGAGCCAGGCATCTTCTTGCAGGAGAGGTGAGTAGGAGCGTAGACCCACCACGTTGCTCCGATCCGGGTTGGCAGGCTAATAGTGATAATGTTTTTATTCATTATCAATCACTATCAGATGTTGGTGATAGTGACCGGAACCAACGTCGAAACATAATCTCCGAGGCACGGGAGTAACCATGACCAACTCCGGACTTAGAGTTTAGTCAAAATTTATTAGAAGAAAGAAACACTCAGAATTATTCCTTGGTCAAGACCCAGGATTCGAACTCAGGACCTCGTGATCGAGGCTACAAATAAACACTAGAACCAGTTGTTTTAACAAATAACGCCATATAATCTGAGTCCTAATGAAATAACAGAATCAATTAACCGTATAGATATATAGTACTACCTTTTCACCAGCGAAAGATTTAATGTGTGATTTTAATACAATTGATTTTATTTAAAGGCCTTAGGTTTTATATCTGCTAAGCGTTAATATGTAATTACTCGGATTGTAAAATGAAAATTTTTATAAAAATAATTGATATAAATAATTAAATACTAAGTATTGTAAAATTAAGTCCCCCGCCACTGCTGCATGTTTCAGCTATTATGTCAAAAATCACTAAACACATTTGATTATGGTATAGGTATTTCTGAATATTTGAATTTGAATTTGAAAATAAGCTGACTAAATAATCTTTATATCACAGCAATTAAAAACAATCTTTCCATACAAAATTACTAATAAATAAATCAATACCTAAAAGGCCTGCTTGTTTGCCTGCTATTCGTATAAAAAAATAGATTGTGTTTGTTTTATTTTAAAATTAGCTAGGTCGTTTCAGAATTTAAGCAAGACTTTTTTCAAGAGACTGAAGATGTTGGATAAAAAAGAATTATCAAAATCCGACTACTCTGTAAAAAGTTATGTGTGATCATACATAAATATATATATATATATGCGTCGAATTGAGAACCTCCTCCGTTTTGTTCGTTGGTTATAAATTTAATCAATTCCAAAATAGACTGACGTGCGCCGGTGAAACCCGTAAAACTTTTTGCTGATAGGTTGGTAAGGAAATCATCTTGAATAATTGTACCAACTTTTAAACTATGGACCAAAAAACAACAGTGTCATTGTTTCATAATTATCTAACGATAGCATAATTTCATAAGCACCACACAAGACATCGTGATTGTCGTGACGTTTGCCGAAATTGGTAGTAGGAAATATAGCATGAACCATGATATAATATAAAACAGTCGGTTGGTAAAATTAATAAGGACACTATTGCAAGTGTTCAGTGATACGTGTTGCATTGAAACCCAATCCTGAAACGTAATTAAGAAATTCCGTCTAGGCCAGCCGTGAAATTTAAATCCACAATCTGTTTCGTTTCTTGTAATGGCGACAGTGTCATTTGATATGGTCTGTACGTAGTTTGCTGGTGCTTGTGGTCAGTTTCGCTAATCTGATTCTTTAATATAATATTGTTAGTTTTCATTCGTTAGTATTTTGTAAAGTTATTTGAATAAATCCCATTTTACGTTTCAGCCGGGTACCCTACCGTTAAAGAGGTACCGCCGATGAATTATACGTTATATATCCGTATTTATTATTATATTATTTTACTTACCGTAACTTCATAAATAAAATAGTATTATAATAAAGTACGATACAATCTTAGATTGTATAATCACTTAGCATAAAGTGATATCACAGCCAAGCGAATACATGTCGATGCTTAAAAAATAATTTTTGAGCCTTATATTATCATTCGTGATGCACATTGTTTGATTAAGTAATTTCAGTAGGGTCTATAAACATCAACAGACGTCAATGGAATCAACAGTTTTTGTAGAATTCAGAAGTCATTCTACAGGATGAGTCTTAGGAACACGAATACCGGATGGGGATATCACATTAAGTCTCCAAGCGCTTTCTGTAATAATCGGACCACATATTAGAGGGACGTATTGCGTTTATATGGTAACACCAGAATATTCAAATTATATTTAAGTACGCTTGTTGAGTCGAAACTCAACTTATTTTGATAGTTTGTAAAAGAAATCTGTCAAAAAGTGACGTCTTTATGACCGTACTTTGAATCTTCCTCCAAGTGATGCAAGAAATTGGAAACTTGGTCTTTCAATGCTGCAAATGTTTACTGGCAATGGTAATAATTGAATACCACGTAACCCGCATGCTCGTTCGCTTACTATTTATGCGATATAAAATATAATACGATGTAAATGCATCATAAACGCTACTACGATAATAATTAATTATCTGAAGATGATCATTAACCGTAATTTTATCACTATAATTATTTTCAGTATCTTCATTCATTATTTCTTCATTTCTACATGCCGGATATTTTGAAGAATAATCGATTTTGATCTCATTCATTTAAGGCTTAATTAAAAGCTTTTGATAAGTTATCGAATCTAACTCATCATTATTACCTACTTTAGCTGCGTTTATGTCATAGGAGCATCGTTTTAAGATGCTAATGATAATGACCGACGGCTTAACATCGAATCTAGGACATCTGGCATTTATTATACCTAACTAATCTATCTATCTAATATAATTATCCTTTAAACAAGCAACTCTTATATTTCCTATATAACCTGAATCTCGGATGTTCGCACGGTTCCAACGATTTTCATGAAATTTTGTATGAAGAGGGTTTCGAAAGCTTGTAATTGATGAAGGTTTCATTTTTAGAAACCGTATAATTTCCAAAAAACTAAACAATGTACGGTCAACCAGGTAATATTATATTATGAGCCAAAGTTGAAGAATGAAGGAATATGGTTACCGACTGAATCACTAAAGGAGCGTTTAGATGGATGGATATCACATATTACGAGTAGTATTTATCGCAATATGTCAACAGGGATGGGAACTACGCGGTATAGTGTTTAACTGCAGATTTTTAGTTAACACTATTCAGATTTTTAGAGCGACATTTAATAAGTCTTTATCACACTAACCAGACCAAAAAGCCTGTATAAATATTATCTCTTAAGTTTATGTGAATCATACGCAAGATGCGAGGAATTAGAGCGTTGATGCCAAAGCGACGTGGTAACCTAAAAGACGATATAATGATGGTGTGACGACCTTGATTTACTGCAAGATCGCATTAACTTTGCGTCGAGTTCAAATACATTGTATCTATGTATCGTTCAAATGTATCGTCTCTAATACATTTTCATAGCAAATATTCTTTATACATTGAATTCCCCTAAAGATTTGTTTTGCAATATTTTCGCAATAGGAAATTATTTATAAGTAACGTGTGTAGGATTATTTGTTGGGTTTGGATGGCCTTTGGATTTTGCATTGTTCGTCGACTTTTCTCAAAATAAATCAATTATTCATTACCAAATTTTGTAAAATAAAGCTTCTATTCAACAATTTAACTAATTAAAGTAATTATTTTAACTGTGACTGTGGCCTGCAAAGGTCTGCAATAAGTAACTGTTTATGAACAGTTTAATAATACTAAAAAAAAACTTGTATCATTTATTTATATACTATTCTTTTTAAAGACAACGCTTATAAAAAATATAAAAAAATACTATTACAATAAAATCCAGTCCGCCTGGCGCGGAGCCCAGGGTACTAAAAAAAATTGCTTTTCGTCTATGTGAAGTAGGGTTTGTTTGCCAGCACTTTTGAAACATTACTTTAATTAAATAACTATTTTATTTGGATGGTTAAAGTATGCTTGGTTTAATATTTCAGCTAGTATTTATTCCATGTACTACCAAAACAAACGCAAATATAATGCAAAGATAAACAATCTTTATATTTAGAGTTTAAAAATTTACGTACATGGGAAAAATTTGTCGTATTTTAACGAACAATATCTCGAATCTATGTCTTAATAGTGTTTTTGTTACTCTATGGTTGCGCAAGCTGCTCGTACGAGTGCGTTAGATACAAGTCTAAAACAATAGGGAATCTTTGTGTTGAAATAATGTTAGATTTAGGTACGGTTTTCGATAATGGAGAACATGTGCTTTTGTGCGTTTATCTTTTGATCTAGGTATCTAGGTATTGCAGTATTGTAGTGTAACAAGTATTGCATTATGTTACACGTTTAGACTAATACAAGATATCTGCCTATCTGGCTTCGATCACGAGGTCCTGGGTTCGAATCCTGGGTCGGGTCACGGAATAATTCTGAGTTTTTCATTCTTGTATGAAATTCCAAGCCCGGATTCGAGAAGTTGACGGTGTTACACGCCCGTGCTTCGAAGAGCACGTTTAGCCGTCGGTCCCGGTCACTATCATCAACATCTGATAGTGATCGTTAATAAAAGAAACATTATCACCCTAAGCCCGCTAACCCGAATTGGAGCAGCGTGGTGGGAGGCCCGGCCCTGTAGTAGGCCGTTAATAGGCTGATAATGATGATGATGATAAAAAATGAAAATCTGAAATCTTTTTTTGACTGCTTAGCATATGCAATCCATCGGTGAAATTTATTATGACTGATATAAGTTGTCTCTATATAAAATAATATATTTTATACTCATGAATGCGAAAGTGGGTTTATTTGCTTGTTACGTGTTTTCGCTCTAACTGCTCAACTTATCATAATGAAACGATAACACGTTGTCAGGGGAACTGAAAAACAACGGTAAACAACCGGTCATCGTAGTTGTATTATTTTTGTGAATAAAATTAGGCCATACAAATAATTAATAACGATATATTTCTAATAGGAAATTACAGTTTAGCGTATAACATAGACATTAAGAATTAATGATGGGCCAGGTATTGAGCAGCATGGAGAACTGGAGCCGTATGTACTAGGGGAGCAGCATGGACGAGTGGAGCAGCGTGGACCACGGGCGCAGCGTGGACGACCGGGGCAGCGTGGACAGCGGGCGCGGGGGCAGCGTGGGCCGACGGGGCAGAGTTGTGTACGACGGCGTTGAAACTGTGGAAAAACAATAATAATTGTTATGCTATTGGATCTATAGAAATACTAGAGGACCCGCGCGGTTTCACGCGTAGTTTTCGTTCCATCCATTTAGTAGATTTAGCGTGTAAGAGTAACAAACATGACGACCTCCGTGGCGCAGTGGTATGCGCGGTGGATTTATAAGACGGAGGTCCTGGGTTCGATTCCCGGCAGGGCAGATTGAGATTTTTCTTAATTTGTCTTGGTCTGGCTGGTGGGAGGCTTTCGCCGTGGCTAGTTACCACCCTACCGACAAAGACGTACCGCCAAGCGATTTAGCGTTCCGGTACGATGTCGTATAGAAACCGACAGGGGTGTGGATTTCTATTCTATTCCATCCTACTCCTAACAAGTAAGCACGCTTCCATCTTAGATTGCATCATCACTTTACATCAGGTGTGATAGCAGTCAAGGGCCATCTTGTATTCGATAAAAAAATATGCAAACAATGTATGAACATACAAACTTTTACCTTTATAATAGCAGTAAGGACTAACTGCGCCAAGAAATTGCGAATTTGTTTTATTTAGACATATCACTTGAGAACAGCTTGAACGATGTTCTCGTATTTGTATGTTTAGTTTGTTCTCTTATACTCGTACTCGACCGAGGAGAGGCAGTGCAGAAAGCGGAGCCGATTGTCGTTAAATTCCTTAAATCTTTGTCATGTTATTTTTCACTCAACCACCGTTTCCTCAAGAAGATTATTTTGGCTTACGAAATTTAACTCTGAATATATTATATCATTGCCATGATTTTATCGAGTTTATTGACCAAAACCACATTTTCTTAATCAAAAATAAATCAAGTCGTACGAGCTGAGTTGTTAGTCTCGCCAGCTTTACAGTTATTTACTGAGCGCATGCATCTTACGCAATATTACGCACTCACAGCAAGTTCATACATGTGATAATGGAACGCATTCATGCTCAAATCAAGACCACGTTAGTACATCACTGTTTTCGATCTGGAGCAAGTTATGCAGTTAGGTTTACGCTTACGTCATCGAGACTGTAAATAAACAGAGAAATTGCAACGAATATCTTTACTTGCTGTTTATTAAACTTGTTCTAGTCTTGTACTAAACATAAAATTGTTCTAACTTAGAGGATTCTCACAGGAAGAGTTAAAAGATATGAAATTGATTTTGTATTGGAATTTCTAATTTAGAAATTTCAGATCGTAAGAAATTCATTTACCATTTCATCATCGTCATTCTTTTTAGTTAATTCGTTTATTGTAAAATGCAGAAAAAGTACCCATAATTACATCAAATGCGATCCCGAAGGATCAATGTTAAGAGAATGATCAATATTTTTCTGTATTTAACGACACACAGCGATTAATTGTGTAAACCTGACCAGGGATTATTCAACTCAAACCTGGCTGTTTTTTACGCGGCATCGAGCTGGAACGATTAATCGCTTAAGTGGTATTAGTCACGGTTGAAGTCTACCAGACCTAGATCTAAGCAAAATTGATATTACTTTTATAAATCAACCCGAGTGAGCGAACACATTCAGAACTTTAGTCATCAAGTAATCTACTGCCATAGGAGGTGTTACTTATTGCTATTGTTGTATACTCTCACTCAGTGGTTAGCTATGCTTGCAGTATCTCAACGTAAGCGAATCAGAAGCTAGAAGATCCGCGGAAGAACCAAAGTAACAATTCATTGCTGCTCAAGTCGTAGAAGTAGCCAAGCTGAACTGGTAATAAGTAGGGCCTATAGTTGAACTGATCTACTTTAAACTAAAAATTAAATCGAGCGCGACACTTAACTAGATGGACCGACATCAAACGAGTTGCAAGAAGTCGTCCTTCAAATAGCTCATGTAAAGCTGTGGACTTCTCTGACTGATACACTCATGATGATGTTATAATATTCTTACCCGTTGTGAGCATCAGCGGTGTATTCCACGGTCCTCACAGCACCATCGGGTTGGACCAGAGAGTATTCTCCCTTCACAACGTCTCCCTCGCGGCTCTCGTGCTGCGACTTGTGATCACCGGTGTGTGGGTCTTCGACTGAGTAGGAGAATTCGTAATGTGCTGGAGCCTGTAAAGGTTTATGTATTATTACATACAACTAAGCAGTCCTAGGGTCAAAATACACCATTCCTTTTTTCTTTAATCAGCTAAAAGGATTATGTTAAGAGTAGGTGCGGCAATAGTTAAACAGTTGGAGATAATGTTTCTGTGGTAGTTTTTATCGTGAGGCAGCATCCATCCGGAGAACAATATTTTAGTTATAAGCATATCCCTGGCTTATTTCTACTGTTTATAGTTATTCAATTCTGAATACCTTTGGTGTATGTTTGATGTTCTTTATAGATGTCTTCGCTGAACCCCAGGCCAACCATCAGCCAATTTAGAAAACGTAACATTTTAAACAGATTTAAGTTCAAAAGAATCTAATGTAGGACTTTCAATAAAAAACAGCGACTGACGTATTACATACATAATTATAAATAATTTTGTAATTATATTATTACTCAAACTTTGTAATACAGAGTTACAACGTAAGCGTCCGAAATTATTTAACTCGGCATTTGAAATAGACTAAAATAAAACTATTAAAAAGTACCTACTCGTATTTGTTGGTTTAATCTTTTGCGTCGAATTACAAGCAAAATGCAAAATCCGTTTATTTTGTGTTAGAATATTGTCTATTTTTATCTGATTTTAAATAGTCACGCCAGATCCGACAGTGTTTCTTACTAAGTTTTCTTAGTAAATTTATTTCACGGCTGAATGGTACATTTATACATAAATTCTTTAGGTAAAAGGGTGCAATTATAAAACACAGACGATAATACAATACATACTTTGTAAATCACATAAAATATAATATCTGGACGCCCGAGCTGTGTTCGGTAATTTTTCTTTAAGTGCGTTATTTAATATTATCCTCAGTTTCCAATTGTAAATCGCATCCCTTTTTCTTTTAGCATCAACCTTTGTAATCATAAACTACATCAATTGATACGATGTTTAAACAGGATGATGACTAATATTTAACACGATGAATCCTTACACTATCACACCTATGTTAAGTGATGATGCAGTTAGTATTGTACAGAATCTACACCCCTTTCGCATGCTACATGACATCGTACCGGAACGCTAAATCGCTTGGCGATACGTCTTTGTCGGCAGGGTGGTAACTAGCCACGACGATAGCCTCCCACCAGCCAGATCAAGACAAATTAAGAACAGTCTCAATCTGCACCGCCGGGAATCGAACACAGGATCTCCGTCATATAAATCCACCGCGCATGTCACTGCGCCACGGAGTCGCAGGCGTCCATTAAAATAAGGGAACTTAAAAGAGATAAATACTTATGCAGTTTTGATGTTCTAATTGTAGATCGCGTACATATATTATCTCAATATTAATCATTATCAAGGAACTAAAAAGTTTGATCAGCTATGAATTATGATACACATGGCGCTATGCCAATTATTTAAAATGATAGATTGTCGAACACATAGTTACAAAACACTATAGTTTTATAACGTGATCATTTCTCAACTAGCATTTAATTGAGCTGTATTGACTGAGGCTATTTTAATCATATGACTTTAGTAAGCCTTTCTAATTCATTGTCCGCAAAATTGAACAAATATGATATGAAATTGAACATGTGTTTTCAAATTTGCTTGTTAAATTATGAAATAATATACAAGAATTTTATATTACAATCCGCAATAAGAAGTGTTATTTAACCACATTCCGGATATTTAGTGCCCTACTTAAATGTTAATCGCAGTTTGAATTTATGGATAAAGTTTATCAAATAGAATAGTAGTAAATGAAGGGACTTCCCGATTGGACAAGAAAGTTGTCTTTCGTGTTAATTAAATACTGTAATTTATTTGCGACGTTTATTAATAACGCCGTAAGAATAGTAAGCAACTTTTATTGATCCCCTGCAGGGTGCAAGTCTAAATTGTATATCGGTTATTCGGTTACTGGAGAAACGTGGTATTACGAGACCTGCTTCTATGCTAGTCTAATATATTTTGTGATCGAAACAAAATTAAGGAAATTTGCAGAAGCACCCCAGTTACAGACGATGAGTCGCAAAGGTAATGTGGCAATGAGCCGTGTCCTAGATAGGGTTGTCATCTCTAAAATTTGGAAAACAGGACAAGACGTGTGAAAACCCCGGATTTTAGAGTCTAAAAGCTGGACATGTCAACAAGATCATTTAAACATATTCAATGTAATAAAAAAATAGTTGAAAATGTCATAAATCACCTTTTTTATTTGGAACGGTGAATATACTTGGTTCATCGGTTAATCGTGGTGTGGTGTGAGCACAGTGCGTGTCTCGCGGCGGCACAAATTTTTTTTTTTATACCCTATCTACAAATAAAACCTTCCCCGGACGCCCTCTAAATTAAGACAAATCCGGGGAAACCCGGACGAATGGCAAACCTAGTCCCAGAGAGCCAGATAACGAGGACGGTGTATTAATATAATAATCGACGTATTATAGCTTCTTATATTATTACGTTACAACTTTAAAATAACATGATTTATGAGAAAGATCGCGGTATGTGCAACTACGGTAAACGCGGATTTATGGCTAGTGGCTTCGGAATTTTAATTATAGATTTCTAATTAAATAATTACTTACATGTTCTTCGACTTGGTCAGCGCGAGCCAATGCAATGGGTGCATGGGCAACGTGGGCCACTGGGGCTACGTGTTGGACCAGAGGAGCAGAGTGGATCAGGGGTGCGGCGTGGTGGATGATTGGGGCAGCGTGGGTCAACACAGGGGCGGCGTGGGCTACAAGTGGGGCATATTGTGTCGCTCCGTGGGTTGGTTGGTCGTGTCTGACGATGCTTTGGGATGAAACGGCGTGACTCTCTTCGATGGCACTGCAGGCTGCCACCAAAAGGCTGAGTACTGCGATCTGCAACATAAGAATACTGTAGTATAAATACATAACTGTCAAATATATGTTCTAAATATAAGATTTTTTTAAATACTGTTATTTAATGTAACAAGCAGATGGTCCACCTAAAGTTACCAATAAATCTATCATATCAGATTAACACTATGTAGGCATACAAGTTACGCGTCCTCCTATATCGCCATCTTGAGGAATACGTTTTGAGTCTGCTGTGCTTTTAACTTTACTGCTATTCCCTTAGATTGAAGTATAGCGATACTGCTTAGCAACAGACATAAGCCATAGGACTTTCTCGGACGATTTCTAACACATAGATCGGCACTATACCGTAAAACCGGTGGTTTAATTAGAATTAAAAGAATTATCTTTCCTTTTTTGTAATTAAAAATCTTTCGAATTTATTGAATTAACAGCTCAATCTTACTTTGAAGTACATGTTGATGCTGTATTGATTGACTGGACTTGTCTGATAGGGTTGTAGGTCGTGTGGTACTTTTTATACTTGGCTGACCGTGTCACACGATTCCAAAACCGGCCCTACGCACACCACGCACTGTTACGTCACTACATTGACAGATTGACTTCAAGGTTACCCTTACCGAGCTTTCCTGTTTAATGAGTTATTAATTAATTTTCAGAAGACTTAACTTGACCCAGTGAGGATAAGATAATCCACCGCCTTACATAATTGCATTCATAATGCTATAATATTCATTACCGCACACATAAATTTACATACATTTTATTAGCGTAGACGTAGAAAATGTTGGTTTGAAATAACTTTATTAACGGTATAGTACCTTTTTTAAATTGCTTGAAATGTGAAATAAGTATCTAAAACTTTATTAGGCCCAAATACTTAAACGTAAATCAAATTTAAGTATGTGTTTGGAATAGCAATCAGTCAAAATAAATTGATGTAAGACGTACTTGCATTCATTATTTAGTTATTCGGGTGTTAGATATTCTGTTAGCTGAAGGCTCTAACTGCCTCATTGGTCTAATAGTTATGTGGCTAAGCCTATGCTACTTCAGATCACGAGGTCCTGGGTACGGATCATTGACGGCCGTTGCGTAGCGATATCCGCGTTGGTTTAATTAGTTGGAGGTCCTAGGTTTAATGCCCGGCTTGGCCAATTAAGATTTTCAAAATTCTGGCTAGTGGGAGGTTCGCGCCGTGGTTAGTTACCACCCGACCAGCTAAAATTGCCAAGCTATTTAGCGTTCCGGTACGATATCCTGTAGAAACCGAAAAGGTTTTAGATTTCATCCTACTCTTAAAAAGT
The DNA here is from genome assembly GCA_034621355.1 of Mycalesis mineus. Lineage (NCBI taxonomy): Eukaryota > Metazoa > Arthropoda > Insecta > Lepidoptera > Nymphalidae > Mycalesis > Mycalesis mineus. The sequence goes on along the minus strand of CM067887.1, from coordinate 6,519,013 downwards.
TAGCTCACTTCTATTTTAGATTGCACAATCAGTTGCACTCAAGGTCTAACTTTTAATTAATAAAAAAAAATATCTGGAAATAATACTGAGATCTTTTTTCCATCCCATACCCATCTTGGCGTAGTGTAATGAGTTCAAGCTTCATATCCTTTCTCCTAAGAGGAAGGAGACTTGGTCCTATAGTGCCAAGTTTTTTCCAGACTGATAGAGATGACTCAAAATAATTGTATAAAATAATTTCATGCCCCACTGTGCTTTTGTTATGTAGCTATGGAGATATCCCTTCGAAAAATAATATAATCTTGCGTTCATCCAGACACAAGAAAATGCGTTATCTCACTTTAATATTTATAATATAAAGATTAAGAACAGAAAAAAATTGATATTATTAATTCAGTGCTTATTGTGTAACATCTTATTTCGTTTTCAATGTGCATTTGCGTAACATTATAATAGGATGCATTTATATTATCAAGAGAAGTAATTCATATTGTAATGCTGTTTTATTAATTGGTCCGGTAGTCGGATTAGTCCGGTAGTTAGTCCGGTAATCGGTCCGAAGTGCGCCCGGCAAGAAACTAGCATTGTGGGTTTTCGGCGTGGTCTAGTGCACCATTGCTTAATTGTAAGGCTGCATGTAGGTATTTTGAGCGTATGTTTCTTGATCGTCTTGCCAGTAAAGTTCTGGGTTCGAGTTCTATATTAAACTCCTAAACAAATCGACTTCAAAGGTGAATTATTTATTTTTTCTTTCTTCAAACAAAAACGGAATTTTAATTTCTTATGAGAATAAGAAATAGAATAGTCTCTCTATCTGATAATGTGGATATAATAGTAGGTTTATATATATTTAACCTAAAGCAATGTAAGAAGAAGAATAAACATACATAAAAAAATTCTTGATACATAAGGATTGTCAATCTTCCTTGCTATATAATCATATACCAATATCACTATTGAATATCGATATAAGTATTTATGACTATTAATTGATCGCTCTTAAAAATCGATAAAATATTTTTGTATGCCTAGTGTGATTCACCGCACCGCCATCGCTTTACCCATTGGCGTAAGTAGGGTTGCCAGGAGTCAAAATAAAATATGATTGTGAAATTTTGCAAATGAAAACAGCAGACTAAAAACTTTTTGTTGTTTGTTGACAGTATTGAGAACACGTGAGCCTGTTACGTACAGACAAGTCAAGGCTGCGGTGTAAGCGATGCCCTAAAACCGTGCACACGGCACCGGTCGCATGAGGAGCTGACACTGCAAGATCTGCAGACTCATGTGAACCGCTGTTACCTCTAAAGTTAGGAGCCAGCGAAGTTCATTTCTTGATGATCGCCTATCTGCAGTCATCTTAGGATTAGTTAGGGTTCTAATAATACCAGTATTGTATTAGGTTTAGATTTTCTAACGGTTTCAGCTGAATTTCCACCAAAACGGGCCAGATTGTACTGCTATTTGGTTTTAAATACTCGCAACCCTTGGTGCAAGTTATAAGACCGCACCGCATACTTCTTTGCCAATATGATACTCGATAAAGGTTAGTGTAGACTGTTTATACACAGAATGCCTACAGTCTATTTACTTTTTTTTTAATGCCTACAAGTTGGCCCTTGACTACTATCACACCTGATGTTAAGTGATGATGCAATCTAAGATGGAAACGGGCTAACTTGTTAGAAGTGGGATGAAATCCACACCCCTATCGGTTTCTACACGACATCGTACCGGAACGCTAAATCGCTTGGCGGTACGTCTTTGTCGGTAGGGTGGTAATTAGCCAAGGCGAAAGGCTCCAGACCAGCCAGACCAAGACGAATTAAGAAAAATCTCAATCTGCCCCGCCGGGAATCGAACCAGGACCTCCGTCTTATAAATCCACCGCGCATACCACTGCACCACGGAGGTCGCCGGAGGTCGTTTACTAGTAAATTGCAAGGAAATTACTTTAATAAGTGAACGATTGCTGTTAACTCAATTAAGATATGATATAAAAAAACCTTTGATGCACATGAGTCCAGTTTATGAGACAACGTTATTTTCAAATCAAATAAAAAGTAACTTGAAAAAACGATAGATCGGATTACTGAAATTAACATTAAAACAAAGAAAAAGGTAGGATAAAGACAGTGCAAATTACAATTCTGAAATAATTAACAGGCGCTAATTGCCTATACAATTGACAGAAAAGCTGGATCATTTTTTACGCAAAGGGCCAGCTTACTATCAAACTTGGCGTTTGACAGACAGCCAGTATTCTTACTATCTTTCCAAGTGGCTATGGTTTACATAGTTATTAGGCTGAGGTAACGTTTTACGATAACGAATACAAGAAATTAATCTCATTTGAAATTATTATATATAGAATTTTCAAAATAAATTTATTATTTAATGTACTTATTCCAACGCTCCCTGGGTCAGATCTACTCGAATGAAACAACAATAGATCTTTGATTAGGTATATAACTAATCAAAAGTACAGACAGTAGGGCTAATAATGATAAATGTGGCTTGGTATGGTGTCGAAGTTTGAACAAGCCTTAACATTTCACGAAGGTCATCGGTTAAACTCGATATTGGTAAATCAGCCAATTTCATGAAACCTTCGACACTGTTGATTTTTTACGTCGATTTTTATCACTCATGCGTACATCATGCGGTTGCGACGAAATTCTCGACGGAGTCTCAAAGGGACCGAACTGATATAATTGGATATTACGGTGACTTTGATTCATACACCTTTGCACATCGGTCGCCAGATGTTGTAGCCTTTTATTTAACTTGCTTTAAAAGTTTTATATAATGAAGCATAATAATATTGTTAATTGGGTTTCTTACTCACTTTACTACTTTATATCTTGGCAAATCTAATTAGCTGATGGTTCTCCTTTTAATTTAGTTCACTTTACACTAATAAAACTAATATATTATATTGTAACATTAGTTAATAATATTCCTCTTTGTCACACGAAACACCTAAGGTAAGGTAAGAGTGATTACGAGAGTGGGTACGTGATTAGTTTAACTACTGGCTATAGTACCCTCGGACCTAGACGAACACCTCTCAGATTTGATTCCACCCCTTTAGCTGAGGAGTTATTAAGGAGTTTAGTAATGTGCACACTTTGTGTAGCAACTATATTAAAAATCAGAGTTATTTTTACACACGAAATACATGTTATAAAATTACGTGTTATAAAATTAATTTGATCGTGAAAATGAAGTAATTAAACGAAAAAAATGCAACCGGCTACATATTTGCACTGATTTTTTGAGGCTTTCGTAAAAAGCGTTTCACGCCCTAGATTCTTCTCAAGGACGCTTGTGAGATATTAACTTACGTTAATTAAACGTACAGCTGTGAGTCATATCCGAAGCAGGGCTTGAAACAGATGAGTTATTTGTTGGTAGTTTTTTAATGTACAGTTTTTTTTGTAAGAAGGCGTCCGGGGAAGTACCGCTTTAGCGCCTGTAACCCTTACCTTAGCTAAGCTTTTATGAGGAAGTTTTTTAGTAGCTTTTTGTGACAAAATTTTTCTAGGGAAGTATTACCATTATGCTTACTTATCTACACCAGGCGGCACTTTATAGGACATGTTCCTTGCATTCTATGCGCAGTGCTGACCTGTAAATGGCTTCATATCTTCGAAAAATTGTTCTGCTAATCTTATCCATTGGTAGATCAAAGGTACCAGTCTAGTACCTATATTGTAAACAAAACATACTTTTTCCAAAAAAAAACATGTACACTTAAAATTTAATGATATTGCTTTTAGCTCAACTAAAATCTCGAAAAAATGGTCCCCTCTCTCATGAAGAGATAGTTTTGGATCGCTCACTCAATTTCGAGGCGGACCACGTTGCTTAGGAATTTTACTTTTGAAATTAATAGATACATACGAACATTGGTTTATAATGAGAAGGAAAATTGCCTTAATATTTAAAACAAATGTGAGGCACAAATGTGATTATTATTAACTGATTTATCCACAAAAAACATAAACCTATTTTTTAATATATTATCTGTGTAAAAAGTTAAATTTCTGTGTGTACATTACCGGTGGTTTAATATTTTTCTGTAATAATCCTGCCATCAGCAGTTTGTATACCTATTGGTGAAATTTCTCATTAAGTTACTTCTTAAGTTATTTTGGTCATTATATCATTCGAGTAAGTGAAATCTAATCTATTTGTGGTTGGAATGTACGAAGTATTAGTACCTACATTCAAAGTAAACCAATTGCTACATCTCGGAGTATTAAATATGTAACGGAGTTTCATTGCAGGTTGTCCTGTGGTCTACTAACGCAATTGCTTTCACTGCAAAGCTCTACTTTGAATAATTTATCGAAATCCGAGCCTATTGCTGTACGTTTGAGTTAAAATATATCACGCCCTCATACAAAGTACCTAGATGCTTATTGTTTAAGTTTTCACTTTTATTTTTAAGTTTCACGTTTCATTGGTCATCTTATTTGGTTTCATGGCTCCGGAAATCGAGTCCTAGGTTGGGCTAGTAAAATACTAAACAGTTATTTCTTCAAAATTTGTATTAGACGTATGATGATGAACATTTCGTCCGAAAATATTGATTTGTCCATTCTTCTGCATTCGGAAGAAATGTACCTGTAAAGATGAATATTTCGTCAAAATTTTGTTTACGAAAATCTGTAGTACCTATCGAATATAGTATAAGTAGAATATATGTAAATTAAAATAAAATGGTAAAAAGTCATGTTCATGCTTATCAATAGGATTGTAATTCCAGTGTAGTGTAGGATACCAAACAGTCAAAACTGAATTACAATCCTATTAGCAAGTTAAGGATTTGGACATCGAGCTTACTTGCTTCTTATAATATTAAAATATGTATGTGAAGAGAAAAAAAGACGGACTTTCTCAGAAGCGGTTAACTGCGTATAGTTTAAGGCCAAATTAAGTCAGAACTGGTTTGGTTTTTTTGAACAGTTAATCAAAGAAGCAGATGGACCCCGAGACTTCATTTCCATATAAGGAATATACGACCTATAAAGCTATATGTAATACGATATTACGAAGCCACTAGCAATTACCTACCTCCATACATTTTCATAACCGATATAGAGTTACAAAATGGTTAATTTTATACTTAAACGGACACCCAAATAACGTGGTTTTACATAATTACTATTATATACTAATATGGATAATACGTTTTTGCTACAAGTTATTTTAGACAAAACAATGAAAAAATCAAATCAACAACGTTATTCTGTGATGATTTATGCAATTACACAAGTACAAGATATAGAGTTTTATTTCTAAAACACAGTTTTTCAGTGACAATAAATGATTTTTTACGTTTTATTTCATTAAGTTATTGACTTCATAATTTATAATACTAACATTAATTTTTATTATCTAATGTGTTTCAATGAAAATGGTAATTAATTATTTATTTTATTTAATTATTATTATTTAAAAGAGAACCATTTAGCTTTGGGTTTCTTCCAGTCAGAATAAAGCATTTTGGCACAATTGTTAGTCAAATGGTGTCCCAGATGTTAAATGTATAAGTTGTGAATTTCACATTATTGTAGCATGCTTTCGTATTTCAAATGAGTCTCACAAGGTAGTGACTTACGAGTTTACGAGTTAGGTTACAACTAAGCGAATGGGAAACTGGAATGAATGAATGTAGAATGTGAATGGTTTACATTCTTGCTATAGTATACCGAACGCTCTCTCTGTATTTACTTAGTCGATTTATTATTACATCGATTGTTTTCTTAGGCTGTATTATATATTTCAAATTGATAATACGCGAATTACACTTTGTTTTGGTTTTGTGGTTAGCCTATGCGGCTACTGGTCGTAAGGTTCTGAGTCCATGTACTGAGTCAGGCTAAAAACATTAAAGATTTTCTTCTGCCATGATTCTCTATATTAACCAGTGGTGTATGATCATCATACCTCGGAGAGTATTCGTCCTAAAGTTTTGATGACGGTTATTTTCATTTTGAAATAGTGATTCAAGGAATGTTGGAAAAGAGGAATGATATGTTTTTAATGATGGAAAAAATTCTGACATAAAAGTATTTTTTTAGCCAAATTTAAGTTTGCACTAGGATTTGTATTTTTTTTTAAATTTTGAATAACATGAACAAGGAGGTGAGTGTTTACGCGCGTCACTAAGGGATCCTTTTTGAACCTACACTCGCGTCATAAGTCTCGGGTTCCGTTCGGAGTTTTTCTCTCAACCTCCCGATGGACCCGGTACCCGCATGGTACATCATGGAAAAGTTAGATATTTGTCTGTCTTAACTAGTTAAGGTTTTATGGCTATGTGAGGAAGGCAGAAGATCATCAGTGATGCACTCTCAGAAAGGCCTATAAGTGGACGGATACAAGCTGATGATGAAAGTTTTATGAATTGATCTTGGAATAGTAAAGCCTCGTACTAGAATTTTGAATTTTCTAAAAAAAGGGATGTGATAAAGTTATTAAAAGCATTACAATCTATAATAATAACTGTCAATAAATATTTACATTGCTATATATATTATATTCTGTAGACAATATTGACATTTTATCTTGTGACATAAATAAATTTTCGTAAGTCGTAAAAAATTACCCTTGACAAGTTAACGACACCCCAGTCTTCGTTTCGTAACTTTTTTGAGTTATGTTTGGGCATAATGCGTCTGCAGCGACAGGTCGATCAGTATGCAAGTAATACTTATTTTTTATTTACTATAAAAGCCGATATTAATCGAGATCGTTGTTGTAAAATTTATTACTGGCTTTGCCCGGCTATACTTTTTGATTATTTATATGTACCAGTGTGTTTATATATATTTAGAAGATTTCTTTCTAAGATTTGAAGTATAATTTGAGAGCTCCTTCAAATTATACTTGATGCGTGTGCGGTTTACTAATATCTTAAAAATAATTTTCTAACTCCTTCTCACAATGTAAAGTAGAGAGCACTTTACTATCATGATTAATTTGGAATTTTGAAATTATAATAATTACGAAGAATTGAGCATCTTCGGATATTGAAAATACTTTGTTGGAAATCAGTCCTTGTGTGTTGTATCATGATAATAGTTACGATAATGTCTATTTCAAAGAAAACAAAAAAATGTGAATTTTGAAGAAATAGCGAGTCTTTTATAAACTCATTTAAAAAGTAAAAGGCGAGTGATTATAATCTAGATTCTAGCACGTAAATGGTGATAGTTAAGCCGCCTATTGATTGTAATAAATAGTTCGCGATAGCAAGAATTTAGAATTTAAAATAAACTATCTCTAGGTTTTGTTTGTGGAATCTTTTATTGTCACCTAATCGTTTGGGCTAATCGACAAGCTATTTAACGTTCTAGTATCTCTCTTTATAATAAATAGTTAACCTGTTTGTCTAAACGTTATAATATTTGAAGTTAGAGGGTTCTATCTTAAAATTGTTTTTTTTACTTCCGTTAAATTCTAAATAGCAGAATAGGGTAGGTACAACTGGTTGGAGCTACTGAGAGCACATTGAGCCCGGTCCTAGACCAAGAGGTCAATTAACATTTGATCTTTTTTATCAACTACAAGTTGGCCCTTGACTGCTATCACACCTGATGTTAAGTGATGATGCAATCTAAGTTGGAAGCCGGCTAACTTGTTAGGAGTAGGATGAAAATCCACACCCCTTTCGGTTTCTACATGACATCGTACCGGAACGCTAAATCGCTTGGCGGTACGTCTTTTTCGGTAGGGTGGAAACTAGTCACGGCGAAAGCCTCCCACCAGCCAAATCAAGACAAATTAAGAAAAATCTCAATCTGCCCCGCCGAGTATAGAACCCAGGACCTCCGTTTTATAAATCCACCGTGCATACCACTGCGCCACGGAGGCCGTCAAAAATGATTACAAAAGCATACTTTAAATATTTTACCATCCTCGCTGACTTACTTCAATCTAAGCTTTGACTCTAAAACGGTCAATTTTAGTAGGCTGATGAAAATAGAAGTTAGGCTTTAAAAGAAACCGTGTAAGTTCTATAAGGGATGGGAATATTTGTAAAAGGGAGATACTTAATTTCTATTACCCGATAGCAGTAAGTAAATCATTAGATTAAGATTGAGCTGTCTTGGTATGAAAAAAAAATACAAATGTAGCGAATTTCAACCTATTTAGTCTACGATAATGATTGTGTTTATTAGTTCTAATAGTAATAATGTTTATTATAATCTTTTATTACTTGTAAAAATAATTCGTTTAATTATCGTACATACAGAGATCTCATTGAAGTAAAACATTCAACACATGAAAGTAGAAAACACACAAATAACTCATTCATAATACACTTTTTATTAATATAATAACGAAATACTATGTACAATTAATAACAATAAAGCAATAGATATAAAGCCGAAGAACTGACGGTACAATGAGAGAACAGAAGAGAACTAAAGTCTAAACTACCTAAGCTAATATCACAGTTGGTTTGACATGCCTCTAATGATGATGGATCACGGGCGGCGTGTTGTGGACGACGGCGTTAAATCTGTTGAGAAAAAAACACGATTTACGTCACTTATTTTGACATAATTCACAAGAATACTCGATATCTTATATCTATTAAGATAATATATAAATGATTCTGAAATAGTTACGCGAATGTGTTATTATAAGTCAACCATCTACATCCTACACATCAAAAAAATAATATTTAGAAATAATATATTTGATGTTCTTTTTTTTATCGACTTCAAGTTGACCCTTGACTGCTATCACACCTGACGTTAAGTGATGATGTAGTCTAAGATGGAAGCGGGCTAACTTGTTAGGAGTGGGACGAAAATCCACACCCCTTTCGGTTTCTACACGACATCGTACCGGATCCCTAAATCGCTTGGCAATACGTCTTATTCGGTAGGGTGGTAACTAGCCACGGCAAAAGTCTCCTACCAGCCAATCTTTGATGTAGCACCAGACATTTTGCTGAGACAAATGTGCTCAAACTAGATAGGTTTATCTTGTTAATATTTGCGCATTACAGTAAGTCCAACGTAGCGAGCTCAAAGGATTGCACCTGAACCTATATGGACTTATGGTGTGGTCATGGTGCAACCATGGAGATTGTGAGCGTGTTAAGTTTTGGTCTATCAATTGAAGTCTAATAGTCAGCAAGGAACTGTAATTTTGCTTTAGATTTACCCACATACTAATAGCTAATAAAGAAATAACAGCTAGTAAAAATATATATTACTATACTAAACTAAATAGTCTTATTAAATTAACTTTGGCCAAAATCCAAAAGGTCTTAAATATACCACATCTTATAATTTGTTTATTTCCATTATGTTAAAGAGCTATAATAATCATGGAACATTTGCATTATGAAATATTGTTCTCGGCCTAATAATAGGCCTACACAAAACACGAAATCTTTTACCACACACATAATTATCAGATTCTTCATAATCTCAGGGTTACTCTTATTAAAGTACGAGTATGTTTTCGAAAATTACAACAAATGAGCAATTTATATATTAACGTTCGCGTAAATGTAATAATTGTGTAAGATTTTTAGCATTTTTGTTGTAAATTGTGTAATGGGCTTAAGAGTAACATAATTAAGTAAATGTGTATATATATAAGATGTTTACGAGTAAGTTTGAGTATGTTTTGGTCCAGTGGCCAGTCTATGGAAGACGAGGTTCGGCTTTGAGTTCAAAATCGGGCTATGTAATATTCTGCTTTTCTTTCTTTCTACGTTAAAATTCTTAGTCCGAAGTGGGGAAGACCGTGGTGTTACACCATCGAGCATAAGCAGTAATGTAAACTATAATTAGTGATAAGAACGTCGCAACTTTCAAGTTGACAACAGTAGCTAGGTAGATAATTATTGTTATTTTACCTACCCATTGTGATGATCAGCAGTGTATGTCACTTTGCGGAAGGATCCATCGGGTTGCAGAAGGGAGTATTCACCCTTGACGACGTCACCGTCACGGGTCTCATGCTGGGACTTGTGGTCGCCAGTGTGTGGGTCCTCTACTGAATACGAGTAGCCGTATTTAGGGTGGGCCTGAAATAAAATATTTGAGCTAAGAGGTGCCGTAAGTACCTATCTACCTTACAAAGGGTAAAAAGATCAATCTAAGTTTAAATTTTTAATCCAAACTTAGGATAAGCGTGTCACGTGTTCTATGTCTCCGAGGAAAGAAACGAGGTAAAGCCTATTTTTACTATGCGAGTATAATTATTAGGTAATAATAGTCCTAAATTAACTTGCACATAACCTTTATTATTGTTGGAAATATTTAAAATCAGCTTTTAATAATTGCAATTTACTCGGTATGTTTTCCAACCCAAAACTAAGTAACAAGCAAGTGAATTTTCTATTCTTTCACTCTCATAGTGTGATACACTGTCATGGTCATTGACTTCCTAACTTAAGACTAGTGTTGAATTTTTTTAATAAAGAAGCTTCAAAAGCTTCACCATCTTGGGGCTGGTCTCTACACAGGTTCAATCTTCGCGCGTTGGACTATAGTCGTATACCTAACATAGTCTTTTCGAATAATTGGAAGGAAAAGTGAATATTGGTCATTCTTAAAAGATAATATAGCCAGTACGAGGGGTGATCCAAAAGTAGTGATAATCGATTAGTTCCAGTGCACATAAAAATCCAAAAAAAATATATTTATATTGCTATACTACCCACTAACTCAGGCTAGAAAAATCGTACAAATAGGCCTTGATTTCCCGGAGCTACATTCATTTCAATACAAGCTGTCGGAGAGCGATCATCAAAATGAAGAAAAACTAAATTAGAGCCGCTATAAAGTATCTCTGCTTGAAAAAAATGTCTACCAAAGACATACACAGCGACTTTGTGGAAACATTAGGGGACTCTGCTCTTTCATATTCCAGAGTTACACGCTGGGCCAAGGAGTTTAAGTTTGGCAGAACATCCACAAAAGTTGAACCTCGCGAAGGACGCCATCCACGTCCCTCACTAAGGATAACGTGAAAAAGGTCGAAAATATCATGTTGACAGATCGAAGAGTGACCGTCAGGCACGTAGCTGAGGTCACAGGGATGTCATATGGCAGTATCCAAAGAATCTTCACAAACGAATTGCATATGAAAAAGGTGTCAGCACGGTGGGTACCGAGAATGTTAACCGACAATCGAAAGAAAAAACGAATTGACATTTCGAGGGCTAATCTTGAAAAGTTCCAACTTGACCAGAATTTTTTTTTATCATGTTTTGTGACCATGGACAAGACCTGAATACACCATTTCAATCCTGAATCGAAACAGCAGTCAATAACTTGGAAACGAGCCTCCCCACCCACGCCAAAGAAATTCAAAGTGTCAAGTTCGGCGGGGAAGGTTATGGCCGTTTTCACCATTATTACAAGGAGTAATAATGGTGGAATACTTGGAAAAGGGAGCCACGATTACAGGCTTTTACTATGCAGACCAAATAAAAAGATTGCGGGTGGCCATCAAACAAAACAGACGCGGCAAGCTGCGCGCTGGAGTGCTGTTTCATCAAGACAACGCACCGGCTCACAAAGCTGCAGTTGCGATGGCTGCTATTCAAGAAATAGGATTTAAATTGGTCGAATACCCTGCCTATTCGCTAGATCTAACTCCCAGTGACTTCTATCTCTTTTCTCGGCTCAAGGAATACCTACGAGGCAAGAAATTTGAAGACAATAGCGAAGTGATGACCGCTGTATAGGCTTTTTTGGAGAGTCAAGAAAAAGAATTTTTTTCAAAGCGAATTTTAGGTTTAGAAAAACGATGGACTAAACGTATTAAGTTGTTAGGAGACTATGTACAAAAATAAAATAAAAAATTAATTATAATCATGTTATTTAATATTAATTATCATTACTTTTGGATCACCCCTCGTACTCTTCAAAAGAAATTTCATAAACTATTTTAAGCTTTAGGTAAGTAATAGGCGTAAGAGTGCATAATAATATTACAAAATCTCGCTCTTGTCTAAAATTAAGGAAGTTATAATGGAATGTGGAATGAAATGGCAGGTAATGCTTTCAGTTTAGAATGTAATTAATTTTCTTGCTCTAGTAGCCTAGTCTATAGGCATTTCAAAGTTGTCTTGCTCCGACGATTACGAACGCGAAATGATTAACTTATTGTTTGAATAATCCATCGATGTTTAATTGATTGAGTGCATTCGTGAGTAATTGTTGTTGTTGAAAATATTAATTTGTAATCATACGCAACTGGCTGGAAAATCAGTTGTTTATTTTTTTTGTCGATATAATAGAATGTTATTAGGGATTTTTAATTGATATTTTAAACCTAACTGTATCGTTTGTCTAAAACGACAAATAATGAATTACAACGTCTATTAGTAAATTTGTCTCAGATACTTCCTAGTGCTCTATACCAGAGTGATAGGATCTGACTGATAAAATAATTGTTTAAAGAGTCTCGGCCTTTGTAGTTTTTGTAAACAAGTGTTTAAGTGTTTAGAATACGAGCTTTTTATGCGCAGTATTAATAATTGTGTGCTATGCTTTTCGATAAAATATCTTATTTAAATTTCACAGCCTTACCTTGTCATACAAATATTATAAGTTACAGTTAGTATCTTACTCTAGTAAGTTCTAATTAATCAACTGATTATCATGATAGACCTTCCTATACTAGATAACAAATTAATTGAAGTACTCACAAATTCACCAACATAATGATCTCCTTCATAACCAGAACCGTGAGTCGCAGGTGCGGAGTGAACCACAGGGGCAGCGTGTACCACGGGGGCAACATGGGACACCGGGGCATGGACTGCTGGCGCCGCATGGTACGACTGGGCTGATTGCACCGAGTAGTGGGATGGTACGTCATGGTGCACGATGTTGTGAGACACGGCGGGCGCGTGGTGGATGTAGCCCGCGTTGCAGGCAGCCGCCAAGGCGCACAGAACTACCACCTGTAAAATAAAATTTGCATTACAATACTTGTTGCAGCAGTATCCTATTATTACAGAGTTGCCAAAGCTGGTATCGGTGGCAGATGGTCATAGCCGGTAATCACTTAACATTACGTGATCTTATGTGTCATCATCATTACATCAACCGATGGATCTCCACTGCTGGACATTTGTTTATAAAGTAAGCCACCTAGAGGGAGGTTGACTAACGCTGCGCTTTCCGGTACAGGGTCGTCATCTAATTTCTGGAATTGGGTAGTTTATAAAAGTGTAGAACAATAACAAAACAGATTGGTAAAAAGCTTGGCCATAAGGTTTTAAAAATTAAAATTCCAAATTAATTTTTATAGGTCTGTAGATGGATATGGTATATGAAATACCACTTGTATCAAAAACATTGTCACCACCATGAAATATGATTTGCAAATTGCTGAGTCACAGCTGTCCATGGTTTGAAAGCTTAACGACACCATTGCATTCGCGTTTAGCTAAAACTGTCCCAGTTACGTAAATATAATTATTGTGTCGATTGTGAGAGATATGCTTAGTGCTTACTTTGGAGAACATTTTGCTTTGGTTTGAATTAGCTTGTTGACTGATGCTAGTTAGTTAACGAAGTCTTTTTATATAATAACAAAACAGAAGCAAGCGGAGCGGTGGGGGACCATTCCAGGCGATATCCGATCGGATAGCAGTAATTGCTGCATTGCCAATCTCACTTTATCAGGTTACGACACCTGATATGGATATAATGTGTAGGAAAAATTAAGTGAGAGGCTAATATTATTGTTACGATTTGTAGGTAATCCGCGAATTCCAATATTAAAGTATAGTTTGATGTTAAGCTTATGTAATTGCGTTCGATGCGTTTATTGTCTTTTTGGTTACGATCCAATTATATTTTAATTGTTATTGTAATACGAAAATATTTTTATTGTAATGTGTTGGAACTAATTATAATTCTTTCGAATCGTATTGTTGTAATTGATTTTGCAAAAGCACTCTTTCGGAGTACATTAAAATTAGCATTATTTTTATGTACTTTAACTTTTACTACTTTAAAAATTAAACTATTGATGTGTTGTGAGCTCATTAAAGAATGTAGTACTTCCATGGTTACTCCTTTCGCTAAGCTGCATATTTGTCTCCATTTGCATGGTAGGTAGGCCGAGCAATCACTGGTGCAAAGAGGTATGATTAACACCTACGTCTTTGCGTTGTTATTGCAATTCAGCGCATTTCCTGGATTTGTGTCCTAGTAAGTCTCAAATGGCGAGCCATTACATCTTATCACATCTTTGAATTGTGGATAATATAAAAATACTTCATGACCTCTAATGGGATAAATATTATAATGACTTTAAAAGGTGAGTTTAACAATGCATAGGATACAATAATAATATAGGACGAAGTCGCGGGCGACTGCTAGTAAATTATAAGGTTGCAAACTGCATTTTTTTATTGACTACAAGTTGGCCCTTGACTGCCATCACATCTGATGTTAAGTGATAATGCAATCTAAGATGGAAGCGGACTAACTTGTTAGGAGTAGGATGGAAATCCACACCCCTTGCGGTTTCTACATGACATCGTACCGGAAATCTAAATCGCTTGGCGATACGTCTTTGTCGGTAGTGTGGTAACTAGCCATGGCGAAAAGCCTCCCACCAGCCAGACCAAGACAAATTAAGAAAAATCTCAATCTGCCCCGCCGGGAATCGAACCCGGGACCTCCGTCTTATAAATCCACCGCGCATACCACTGCGCCACCGAGGCCGTAGTGCCGTTATTAGCCTTTAATGCGTGTCCCATGCGATCTTTATAACCACCGTCTGCACTCCAGTCAGCCTATAAAATTTTTAGGTAGCATTGTATTGGTTACGTAGTAGGTAATCATTATTTTGTGATGTGGTGATATGTTATAATTTATCCTGTATTATTTAGTTGTAACAAACTCAATAAATATGAGTTATGCTCGTGGTCAGGTCGTTTCTGTGCCAGCATCTGCACCCTGTAGATCGAAATAGCTGTCACTGCTTTAATTATGGCACTGGACATAATAAAAAACACTGTTTGAGTTTCTGGCCTGTTTCATTATATCAAATCTGAAGTAGCTATTTGGATAAACAAAAACAAAACATTTACAAGCATAATTATGTCTTCATTACCTTCATGGTCGTCTAAATAAATCTTAGTAATTAAAATGTTTTAGATACACACGATTTTGGCAACAATTATATTGAGCTACCTCATGCATTCAGTAGACGAGTAGGTATGCTTTATGCATCTATACACATTATATAATAACAAAAAACATTGCAAAGTAAAATTATATAAATATCATATTACGTCAGATACGCAAAAAAATACATCGAGTGAGATATCTTTTTTCATATCAGATTTTATGCTGTATTTTTCTATTCTTTAAGAGACAATTTAATAAAATATTAGATACTTTCTAAAACTGCCGATTTTTATCACGTCAGCATTCAAAAAAAATTAAATAAAATTGCCAAAAATCGAGGTAATGCAAATAAAAAATTATTCATTGGTAACATATTTTGTTTTAATTTTTAAGCTTTTCTATAGACTATGTGTAGATTAGGCAGCAAATATAAACCTTTTTTGAGATCGAACCTATAAAAACTTTTTCTTTGAATAACAAAAAATAGAACCGACTCAAAACGCACAAAAAGTAAAAAATAACTGTGTCATTTAGTTACTTTAATTTACTTAAGCATATCTAGGAGTCGGTTCTATTTTTTGTTAAAAATTTTTATTTCTTACTTTTTATTGATTTATCGCCACGTACCGTACTCGTACTATACTGTCATAGTATATTATATGGCACTAGTAGCCAAAAAGCTACCGATACCGAGTCAAAGACCGAAATCACTGTAAGCGTGCCTCCAAAATTTGAAGAGTTCCTTCAGTTTCCCCAGAATATCATCATCAGATCCTAACATGATGACAATGGGACCACTTTGAAAGTGTGCTCTTTCTAATAAAAAAGAATCATCAAAATCGGACAACTCTGTAAAAAGTTATGCGTGGTCATACATAAAAGAAAAATATACGTGTTGAATTGAGAACCTCCTCCGTTTTTTTTCGTCGGTTAAAAATGAGCGGTTCTACTCAATTTTATACCAGCGAAGTCGCGAATATTCACTAGTTTATTTAAACTAACATACCGTAAGTGCACGTCTAGATCAGTGCATGTATGAAGTAGCTAGAGATTACCTGAGTAGATAGGTACAATAGCCTAAATAGTTATGTCATCTAACTAAATTATATATTCAAGAGCCGAGAATGTAGCCCTTACGTAAATCAATTCGTATCGTAATATTAAAACTGAAACACCAGGTATAACTAATTAATATCTCACCGTGCTGCAAGGGTAATGGTTTATGGTTTGAAGTGATAAATAATTACTATGACTTAGGAAACAGTTCGACAATTTATGGAGCTTAAGTAAAAATTGTTGAATATTTTCATTATATTATTTTAAAATAAATAATATTTACTGTTCAATTGGCTCTAGTGGCCCTCAGTCCGAGTCCTGGGCCTAGGATTTTTTTTGCAAAAGAACTTACAATAAATTTTTTGCATCTCCGTGCCTTGGTGAGCATGTTGAGACGTTGGTCAAGGTCATTATTGGCTTGACCTTCATTATTTTATAAAAACTAGATAATTGCCTACGCTGATATCCTAGGTAACAACTACGGAGTCTAGGTTATGGTTATTTTGGGAGTTAGCTTAGGTGGGCTTAGGGCCTCTGTCAGGTAACATCAAAGCCATGACAGATAATGAAAGGTTCTAAGCGGTAATGACCTTCTGCGAAATTGTAATGTCGCTGAAGGAGGAGGCAGAGCGGTTGAGAGAGGTTGATGTAGACTCTGATCCTATTCGCCGGAAGAGAAACGGATGTAAGCGGGTTGCTCACGGGCGATAGGTATGGGGAATCTATCGCCCAACGGAGATAAGCCCTCAAGTAGGTAGACGCTGTCTGAGTTCCCGTAGCGGCTTTAATTAGTGAGGTTTCCATAAGTCCTAGAAGAGAGCTCGCTTTTGTGGGCGACACTGACTGGTTTATGGTAGTAGTACTAACGTTCCCATAATGCAGTCCCAGCCGACGAGTTGGAACATCATGGGGTTTTAGTCGGTGGAAGTCCGACATAATCTAACTGCCTCCCCAGGGCGAGAAGGTATCCGTGAGGATTTCCCCACGTTAAAAAAAACCGCGGGCTTAGGGTGGTAATCTTCATTATTATTTAACAATCAGATATTCATGATAATGAAAGGGACCGACGTGTTAACGAGCACTCCAAATGACAAGGATGTAATACCATCAAATTCTCGACTCCGGGCTTAGAAGAAACATAAACTCATTTTTATTGCATCCCAGCCCGACACTGAATTCGAACCATGGACCTCGTGTAGCCACACAGACTAACCAGCAACCAACGAGGCAGTCTTACGTATTACTAATATATACCAGCGTGAATTCGTCGTTAATTAAAAACGAATAAAAATCTATCTTATTCATAGAGTATCGGTTACGAAGTTTTAGATTTTAGTACGGATAAATTGTTTTCTGTGAAAGATTTAATTGTAAAGGTGGGCAAAAATAATAACTTAATACTTACTGTTATCTGTTAACAATCTGGCGTACTTTTTGTTATTGTGTTATATAACATCTCGTACCTCGGAAGTGTTATGTTTATTGTCGATTTTTAGAAAATTGTCGTTACAACAGACTTAATCGTATTATTTAATTTTATCTTACACATAATCATTAGACTACTTGAGATTAAAATCTTTTTCATTTGCGATCACAACTATATTTTGACTTTCTTGAATTTAGGCTGTTTATATTTTTTTTTTGAATCCATTTAGTTTAAACTTGGTTCTGTTGGAACGTATTATGCCTTAACTAGAGGACGCCCGCGGTTTCACCTGATTAGTGCTCATTTGCGTGGCGATTTCGGGATAAAACGTGTCCTATGTATTATTCTGATATGCAAATTATATTATTGCGAAGTGTCATCAAAATCCGTTTGGTAGTTTTTGCGTAAATGAGTAACAAACATCCATCAATATTTACAAACTTTCGCCTTTATTTTAATTTACATTAATGTTAAGAGATCGTTTGAGAAAATCTAAGTCAAATTATTGGTTGCAATCATCAAAAAATAATGATAACAATCGGTGTTAAAGAAATTCTTGGAAGAAACAAATTCCTTTTCTATTAAATTTTTAGTAACTAGCTGTCTGATATCAAAAAGTTGGAGGTGGTTCGGCGAGCACGTTAATGCTGGTATTACTTAGTCAGATAGAGCATGATGATTCATAAAAAAATTAATTGTAAGCACTTGACCTAAGATGGTCTTGCGGTAGTAGTATATTAAAATAGGCCGCCGATGATGATGATGATGATTTTATTTAAAGAAGTATTTTTCATTGGACCCGTTACAATTATTATCCAGATTTCCATTGCATTTCGAAAAATTGTATTAGGTACATCGGAATTTTATATTTTTACTAGCTGACCCGGCAAACGTTGTTTTGCATGAAAAATTAAAAAAAAATTAGATGAAAATTAGATAGTAGCCGATTCTCAGACCTGCTGAATACGCATACAAAATTTGGTAAAAATCGGTAAAGCCGTTTCGGAGGAGTATGGCAACGAAAACTGTGACACGAGAATTTTATATATTAGATATAATTGAAAATTTTTCCAGTACTAGAGAATGTAGTCCTTCAATTGTAATCATAATGTATGTGTAAGTAAATTTGGGAATGTTCAAATGTGCAACGTCTCATAAAAATGGTGTGTTACATTAATAAACGCGTAAAACACGGTAATTATCAGACCATGAGCATTACGCGTTGTGTTAAAATTTTTTTCAATGTCAGTATGAACACGTACGATTTTGTTTATTCTATTTTATTTTTTAACCCCCGACGCAAAGAAAGGGGTTTTATAAGTTTGACATCGACATTTGTCGATGTATGTGTGTGTGTAACACTTCGATCATAGAGGCTATAGAGACATGAATACCGCTTAATAAGACAGTTAAACTATTCAGGAAAGAAATAATTTGAAAACTCAGTCAGATTGCTAACCTAAATAAACTTTAAATTGCCAGATCGAAATAGGATATTATTATGATTAAGATCATAATATTATTTCCGAAATAATAATAATCGTTTTTGTTTGTTGTTAATGTCGTCGCCGTTAGGACATTACGAAGCAATAATACAAACTCTGAAAATGATCTTATATACTTATATACCTTATATACTCGGTCAGCAGTTTAGACTGTTCAAAGTATACCAATGGTTATGATATCTAATCAATTCATCTAGGTACATTATAGCAGTTAAACAAAGATGAATTAAATATTAAATTATATACATAAATGTGATATGTAAAATAAAAATGATGAGTTGTTAGTACCTACTCCTTTTAGTATTACTCCTGTTTTAAAGCTTACAGCAATATTACGGTTCAGCTGTTTTGCTGTTGATTGAAATATATAGTAAGCAAAATTATAATTATGGTATATTTAATAGTAGATACTATTTGCGTTTTATAGTAATGCTTATCCGGGGAAGTGTTACTGCTATGTATATTCTGTTAAAGGCTGCTGCCTTTACACACACAGGTTACCCATGAAATTACGGAGATATGACGACACATGACTTATACTATCATCATTATGTTTTAAAATCCACATTTTGACTTAAGCAATTAAACATTGTAGGGCAACATGGGATAATGTTCCGATTTTGGAGTTTATTTAATATTTATTTAGAGAAATTATTAATTGAGGATAGAATATTGTTAAGCTACTCGCAATTTACATATTCGTTTGTAAAAGTGGGTTCTAAATTTAGTAGTATTAAATGTAGTTTAGTAATTAAAGACGAAAGCTTCGAAATATTTGTTTAATTTTTGTATAACAATTTAATTTTCAACAATAACAATTTTACCTACATAATACAGTAACTAAATTCATAAATATTTAAAGAAAAATTTTAATAGTATGACACAGGAAAATAATTTACATACATAAATGGATTACATGGATTTTTATAAATTAATAACCTACATAATAGATTTTCGAATGATAATATGACGATGCAACTTCTGAGTCAGAGTGATCGTGATGATTTTCCTTGTGTACTTTTTCGTTGTCAACTGGTTTGTTAGGATAAGAAGCAGAGTTTTCGTTGTTGTGTACTGCAGGCTGCATTTGGCTTACATTTTCTGCTTCTTTGTTAATGTTTTCATCTTTAACAGCAACTGGTAGAGATGCTTCAAGTACTTTAACCGGCACTTCAACTGACTCTACTCTAGCTGTTTGTTCAGCGGTCTCTGTATTATATTCAGCTTCAACAATCTTCTCAGTAGTTGCAGTCTCATTTAGTATGTTAAGTTCATCTTCTTTAGCATCAACTTGTTGTTCGGTGACTGGTTTATCTTCAAGATTGTCGCTGCTGGTTTTGAATTCTTGATAGTGGTAGTTCTTGCTCGGGAAGAATTGGTTGATTTTGATACCGCTTCCTATGGGTAAGAAATGCCTCGTGTGACCGAAGATTGAGAAAGCGTGATCACCGTGTTTATGCACGCTCTTGCTCACCACGGCATTAAATCTGAAAAATTAAATTATGTGTAGCTTTAATAATTACCATTGTCTATCGTTTATTATACATCAATGTAATAAAATTGTTAATAATTAATCGCAATATCGGTCGGTTCTTCCAATCGGTTAAAACATGTAAACAAATAAATGTTAAACTAAAGATAGTTAATATAAACTGCATTAAATTTCTTCTTCTTCTTTATTTCTTCTTTCTTATTTCTT
The DNA here is from genome assembly GCA_034621355.1 of Mycalesis mineus. NCBI lineage: Eukaryota > Metazoa > Arthropoda > Insecta > Lepidoptera > Nymphalidae > Mycalesis > Mycalesis mineus. The sequence goes on along the minus strand of CM067887.1, from coordinate 6,498,184 downwards.
TAAAAAATTACCAAACCATTTTCTTCAGAGACTTATAAATATTCTTAAATTAATTGCATTCAAGCATTGAAAACTACTAACAAGTGTAAAAAAATAGAATAGAGTAAAATAACATACCCGTTGTGGTCATCGGCATCATATTCCACCTTCCTAAGAGAGCCATCAGGTTCTACGAGGCTGTACGCTCCTCGAACTCTGTGTCCATCCCGACTCTCGTGGTGTTGTTTGTGATCGCCGGTCTTCTTGTCTGATACAGCATATTCAAACTCATATTTTGGATAAGCCTGGAATACATGAAGCTTAAATTAAAAAATCGTCAAGCGTAAACATCAAATAGATTTTTGTAGCAGGTGAGGTTAGAATGTTCAAAAATGATTATTTTAAAAGGTTAATAATACCATACAATTAAAATTTTTAGGCTATTAGGTCTCAGTGATTAAACATTTATCTAGATAATAACTGTGGCTGAGATAACAATCATTTTAAGTCCACCAATCTTTTCTACAATAGGTGGTCAGTCCTTTGCTATCTTCTCCGAAATTAGAGAAGAAGTCGTCCGCAGTCTCAGAGCAATGATAAAAATATTGCCAGATTCACTTACGTATGTATCGTATTTGAAAAGCGGTTTCGCCGGGTACAATTTGACCGACTGCCAGCCGTTTGCGCTGTCGGAGCTGTAGGTCTCTTCTTTACGTCCATCACTAGTGTCAATTAAGACAGCTGCAGTGATGCTTATGATGCAGAAGAAGGTGAACATCTGCAACAAACGAAAGCCTTTCGCTGGAATCTTTGTAGGGCCTATAAGGGCCTCATAAGTCCTAACCTTAACGTATACGTTGTTGTTAACTGCTCATTAGAAGGACATTTTAATATAATAATTGTAAAAGACGTAAGAACAAGGTTTAGAGGTAGAATAAGTTATACCTTAGAGAACATTGTTAAATACTTGGGAGGAACCGTCGCTAACGGGATGTACCGGCGAACTGTTGATTTACCGATTCATATTTTACCATTTTATACTTTTCTAATTTCTATTATATAAATTCGCCAAAAGTTTATCAACTTGGCTTCATCAATTCGGTTATTGTGTAAGAATAATGTGGATCCGATTCATCTGATAAAATCAATGCTTTCTAAACATACTTCAGTTAAAAAATACCCAATATTAATGTTTAATTGTTATATTGTTATTACACCTCATATTAAGTAGATCATCGTAATTGTCTTAGAAAAACAAGTATAATAAAGGAAATAATGTCTTCATAAAAGGCGTTTGAGTGAATTGCTGTAAGGAGCCGGGTGCTTGGTTCTATTGTTTGTAATAATAATGTAAAATGATAATAATAATAAAAAAATAAATAAATAAAATAAAAATAATAATAAATAAATAAATATAGGAAAATTACGCACATCGCTATATAGCCCCAAAGTAAGCGTACTCGTAGGTAGCTTGTGTTATGGGTACTATGATAACTGATGAATATTATATATATATTATAAATAAATACTTATAATATATAGATAAACACCCAGACACTGGAAAATATCCATGCTCATCACACAAACATTTTTCCAGACGTGGGAATCTAACCCACAGCCTAGGACGCAGATGCAGGGTCACTACCCACTGCGCCACTCGGCCGTCCTATAAATCCTATAATCCGTCCGTAATAACCTGGCTGTGTTTGTTGTGGGCTCTTCTTGACCAGGGCGTGTTTGGAACCCTCGTAGCTTTAATTTTAAGTTTCCGATTGTAATTATCACCATTACTTTTCATAATCTAAAAATTGACGATTCAAAATAACCATAAAGATTTCATTGAATAAAGATATTTTGAGTTTCAGTTTGAGTTTGATCTTCTTAACAGACATCGGATACCTATATGTAAATAAATAAGATTGTCTTTAATTTAATTTAATTTAATATAATATATCGTAACAAATGTATTGCACTTTCATAAAATTTGAACAATTTATAAAGCACATTTATACACACAACATCGATAAAATGACTTTTAAATAATTAAATATTTAATCTTTCAGTGATTTAATACGAGTTGTTTCTATTTAACATTCAACTAATTCAATAAGAACTTAAATAAGTAAATCAACTGAGTGACACATTGATACGCTTACGCTAGAAAAATAAAAGTAAGATAATCCTTAAAATATTTCTAGTTAGGTTTAGTCACATCTATACTATGCTAGCTCTAAAATGAATATTCGAATTAATCTCAATATCACGATCGTAGGATTGTTTAGGACCTACCTATTGAGGTTTATTTATTTAGGCTAAAAAGATTTACAAGATAAGCTAACTTAATTTGCAGTTTTTGGAATTTGTGATTTACTTTCATTTAGGCTTATCTAATTATTATATTCAGTCCATTTCATATCTTATATAATTTATTATTACAGACACTAACGAATATTTTTTTTTCATAATAAATAATTAATATTTTCTTAAGATAAAATTCAAGGGAGTATTTTTATGAGCACAGCAGAATATTTCTCGCGAGTCATTTAATTAAATTAATTAAATTATAATGTCTGGAAACAGTTTTGATAAACAAGATGACTTTATAAAAATATACGAGCACATAATCACGTCACGTTTAAAGCAGATCATTTCAAAGAGAGTGAACGCAGGTTCCCAATGTTATCATTCCATATCTCTATAATTCAATAGGTGCTATAAATCCATTGTTGACGACTTCTTGAAATATACTTTCTTTACCTACATACTTTCAAATACAAAACCACGTCTTTTCTAACGCAGCCTTAAACTACCTAAGTTAAGTGCCTTATTACTGTAAACTTATGAATTTTTTCTTAATGTTTTGTTGATGCTAATTTTTCTTAATGGCGTCAAACGAGACCATTGCGGCGTCACTGAGGTGCTAAACAATTTTTAACGTTATTTTGTCTTTATTTATCAGGCGTAATTTTTAATGCTGTATAAGTTGTGCCGTTTATGAATCCAGTGTTAATAATACCGTTAGCATTGAATGTCAAGATATTGTGTTGTGACACCTTTGCCTTTTGATAATAGCAGTGTAGAGAAAGGTAATGAGATGAATAACATTAAAACTACAAAAATTATCAAACTTATTCGTATATTGTAATAAATAAATAGTCAAAAGTTATTTGGTATGCATAGGGTGATGTTTTTGTTTAGTGGTAGTAGGCGGGGGCGGCGTAAGCTGACTTGACGATGAGGGGTGCGGCCTTGATGTAGGCGGGAGCAGCTGTGGGGGCGGTGTTGTGAACCACGGCGTTGAAACCGTTGTGGTCATCAGCGGAGTATTCCACAGTTCTGATGGAACCGTCAGCCTCGTGGAAAGAGTACGAGCCCTTGACTACATCACCGTCGCGGAGCTCCTGTTGCTGCTTGTTGTCGCCGGTGTGACCGTCAGCAACGGAGTAAGCGTACTCGTATTTGGGGTAGGCCTGTAACAATGGCATGACTTCGTTGAGAAAAGGTGTAACTTACTAATAGATAGATTAGTCCTTAAGGTCTTTTACTTTGACTTGGTTTACTTCTTGAATATCATACTGGAAATATTAAAGTCTGAATTACACTCATTGTCAGCCATTTTTAAAGTAATATAGCATCATAGGTGTTCTATATTCTTGTGCATACGCAACAGCTTTTACAGTAGACCAAAGAATATTTGCTTGGCTTTGTAGATTTTAAATAAAACCTTGGATTCGGTGGAAATCTAGGTGTGCTAATATCGTTCCTAACGCCAAATCGACAAGTGTGCCTTTAGTTAATTTAGTGTTTTTGTAACAGAATATTGTAACGGATCATTAAGTAAAATACTTACGATCTCTTCAGGTTGAGCGATCACTTTAGCGATGGGAGCATGGTACGCGATAGGAGCGGGCGCGGCGTAGGCAATGGGAGCAGCGACGGCGACCTTGGCGATGGGGGCGATGTATTTAGCACCAATAGCTTGAGGCTGGTCGTGGCGCACGATGCTCTGTGAGGACACAGCAGACGCGGGGGAGTATTTCACAGCAGCTGGCAGGAGTCCAGCGGAGGACACCGCCACGACAGCGAAAAGGGTTACGAGCTGGAAAATTAACAAATATTAAAAAAATGTTAATTATACATTTCATTAATTTGTAATTTACATTAATTTAATAGACAATAAATTTTCTTTTTGACTTTTTGAGCGAAATTTGAATTTGCATTTCAATGACTAATTCAGTGCGTTTTCTATTTATTACTATTAGTCGTAATATGATTGACTTTTTTTAAATAAATTATTACAATGTAATAAATAATATTCATAGTATTAGATGTGAACTCACTTTGGAGAACATGTTTGTCTGTCTCAAAATGTTGAGGTATGAATGATAAGTATGTGCCCTAGATCAGGAGTTTTTATACTCGATATACGATTATGAGATTAGTAGTGGAAGCTGTCAAACTTGCTCCACGACCTTAGCTGCAAGTTCAATGATTGATCCATTCTCTCGAGATATATTTAGGCAATTTGCAGTAGGCGTATATTACTTACTAATAATAGTAATGAAATATTTGTGTGCGATTAGTTACGGGAATTTTTATTGCACTCGTTTTATCTGATTGATTCGTTTTATTGATTAACTGCTTTGTATTATCGTAATCGTTGGTCTATTGTTTAGATTTTTAAGGTCTCAGCATTGAACATAACATAATACGAAGAATATGTACCTATCTAGAATATTTTTTTCAGTGTCTGTAAGATTTGAGATCTAGAAATATTAAGTAAGTAAATTCCTTACAAAAAAAAAAACAGCAACATCAACAAAGATATTGCAAAGTAACTACAAATTTTGCAGTTACTTTCCGAAAACTTAAAAAAACTCATTTGCAGATGATAAACATGTGTTAAACCTAAAATTAGTACCTATAGAATCCTTAATGCTTGAATCTGACTCACACTTCCCAGTTCTTTCATAGCACAGAAACATGGGCTTGTCTACAGTCAAAGATAGAGCAAAAATTTGTATTGAACAGACCATAGTCACTGTATAAAAGCTGATAGTTTGTCAGCCTACGGCACAAAAAAAATAATGGTACAAATATCTACCCATGTTTCTAACATAGTACGTAAAGTAAGAGATCAAGGACTTCAGACCATGGTAGCTTTGAAAGGTATTGTAGAAGCAGAAATTCACAAACTTTTAGCTTTTAAGTACGATCCTAATACTCAACTTGAAACTTTGAAGAAACTCTATCGATCCCAATATAAAAAGAGATAAATCATGAAGTAGAAAAAAAAGGAATATTATAATTGCCAATCAAGAATTTGTATGTGCCATATTCTTCTGCATATCTTAAAGTCACATACCGATCATTCTTGTAATACCTCATTAGAAAACGGTTGTCTAAGCTTGCACTGACCCGAGACAGGGTCAAAATTAAAGCCTGCATATCAAGTTCCCCTACCACATTGCAATATCAACTTCTATCAAGTATATAAACTAAATACTACAACGAGATATTATCAAACATCCATTGTTTTAGAATCAATCATGTTCGCTAAAGTGAGTTGAAATACTTGCGAGTATATATTATTTAAAATATAAATTGTATATTGAATAATATCAAATATGTTTAGTAGTGATCTTATTGTGATAAAATTCTGAGACATAACGGTGAAAGTTTCATTACAATTTTAAAATAAGTGTGTGCTGTTGGTGAAAGAAAATTAAGTGATGATGCTTGCATTCGCATTAAACCTTAATACGTTGTTAAAAAATCAACATCATCATCATCATCACCAGCGCTTAATTGAGCCTTACTATTGGATACTTGCCCTGCTCATTATTGATTGTTATTTAGTGCTTAGCATATTACGTAACTTACATACGTTGATATTTCTTGGAGATAAAGACTTTTAGCGCGTTTCTGGACTGTGTTCTTATAACTCAGTAATGTGAGTTTCGAATTCTCTCTCTCTCTGTCTAACACTAAAATTAGACAGAAGTGAGAAAAAGAGACGTATTCGAATCTACACTGTCGAGTTAAAAGACATTGTTACAGAATAGCTTTACGAGTGCTTCTGTTTTGCAGCAGAAGAGAATTTAGGTCATTGTTTCAATGTGGGCTAAAAGTACATTTTATGAAGAGTGTTTGTTAGGAGGAATATGTTCAAAGCTTATAAAGTATTCGTATGTTTACATTTGTAATGATATATGCATTACTAAACACATTGGTATTTATTTTGTAACATTATTACGCGCTACTTAATATATAGCGACGTTTGTACCCAATACTAAGTGACAACATTGAACTTTTTAAGGCTTTCAAATATAATACTTAATCATAGGTTTAGCACGCTATATTTTAATAAAATAAATACCTAATGGTAATGTTTCACATAGTAAATTATTGATTCTTTTGTATATTGATTTTAGACTAGATTTTTTTAAAGCCTTTTTCTCTTCTTTATTAACCTCTAGTATTTTAATTTAAATATACTTAGATTGCATTTCTACTATTTAACCTATTATATATTATTATATATAATTAAATCGTGATCGTCAGTATCACGCTTTTTTTCAACGCACGTGTTTTTTCAACGAAAATATTTAAAAAAATGTTTTTGGTTAATAGGTAGTAACCCTCTGCGCTGTAGTGGCGGTGTCCTCCGCTGGTCTACTACCAGCGGTGCAGTACTCGTCCGCGGCTGCTGTGTCGTCCCAAAACATCGTCCGCCACGACCAGCCCCAGGCTTACGCTGCTAAGGTCATCGCCCCCGTTGCCTACCAAGCTGCTCCTGCTCCTATCGCCTACAGCGCTCCCATCGCTAAAGTGATCGCTCAGCCCGAAGAGATTGTAAGTAGCTATAATATTATTATTATAGTTTAAAACAATGTCGCTTACCGACATCCATGCGCTTAGTACTTTTAAAGTACGAAACAAATTTTTCATCAATCGAAGGCTTTCTTCAATAAATAGAGTGTTTCAAGAAGAAAGTATATTACGTATAGCCTAAAAAATAATGTCTTGAAAGAGGGTTTTAAGAGGACGTCCATTGTTTACTTGGCAATAAAAAATAGTATATTTGAGTGAATCTTATAGTTCCAAAATTAAGCTTTTTTATGCTATTAGTCGGAAAATTATTTTAAAAATCCTTTTATTACTTTGAATTAAAAGAATCCAAAAAAACTTATATTTGAAAAAAAAATGTTGTATATCGTAATAATAATACATCGTATCGGCACCTAATCGACGAGCTGAGATTTAAGCTTTTGATAAGAAGAAAATGGTATAATTTAAAGTGTTTTTTATTACAGGCCTACCCCAAATACGAGTACACTTACTCGGTCGCCGACAGCCACACCGGCGACAACAAGCAGCAACAGGAGCTTCGCGACGGCGATGTTGTCAAGGGCTCGTACTCTTTCCACGAGGCCGACGGCTCCATCAGGACCGTGCAGTACACCGCCGATGACCACAACGGGTTCAACGCCGTGGTGCACAACACCGCGCCCACCGCCGCCCCTGCCTACATCAAGGCCGCGCCGCTGCTCGTCAAAGCCGCCCCCGCCTACTACCACTAAGCGTTACGATAATCTCTCAACCAAATGACTGTTAACTATTTATTTTAGCAATATAGAAATAGAATTCAATTATATATTAGTTTCTTTTCATCAACATTAACCTAATGGTGCAATTCAGTTACCTGAATTCACTCAGCCACAGGTGAAAATTCATTTTGTTCCACAGCGGAACTAAAATAGCATTTTAAGCTCTAGGGGCTACAGTAATTTTATTTCCTTAATTTTTCCAGTCCATCATAAAACGAAAATGGTTTGATTAGTCATCAAATCATCATCATTAAATAATATCCCAAATGTTTGATTAAAATTTTAAAAATGGAAATCGTTCTTATCTGTGGAATGCGAGCAGTTTTGAAGTGATAACTTCTTATGGGAGAGTAAACCGCTTCGTTACGTAACGCTTTAAGGCACCAGTCTGTCTGACTTTCAATTAACTCACGCATACCGCAGCAGGCTTCTCCCTTGTAACTCTAACCGACAGCGCTAACCGTATCACTTTTGTCGGGCGTTCGGCGTCCCGAAATGTACACATTTTTTTAAACGAAGAAAAAAAATTGAGGAGGTTCTCAATTCGACACAAATATTTTTTTTTTATGTGTGACCACGCATAACTTTTTACAGAGTTGTCCGAATTTTGATAATTCTTTTTTATTAGAAAGGGCACACTTTCAAAATGGTCCCATTGTCATATTGTTAGGATCTGATAATGATATCCTGGGTAAATTGAAGGAGCTCTTCAAATTTTATAGACACACTTGCAGCGATTTCGGTTTTTTTTGTAAATATCGGTAGCTTTTTGGCTACAAGTATACGAGTACGTTACGTGGCGATAAATCAGTAAAAAGTAAGAAATATAAATTTTTAACAAAAAATAGAACTGACTCAAAACGCAAAAAAAGTAAAAAATAACTGTTATTTAGTTGCTTTAATTTACTTAAGTATATCTAGGAGTCGGTGCCAGCCAAGGTTTCTACTTTAAAAATATTATCTAGAACCCACAAACTACTTTACTACGTTAAATAAATGTTCCTTAAACAATTGGCACCGACTTAATAGATATGCTTAAGTAAATTAAAGTAAAATTTTTATTATTATTTGATTTTGATTGTGTTGCAGACTGCGTCTGCGTAAAGAATTAAAAAAAAGCAATTGGCAATTATTTCGAATTTTCTAAGAAATTTAAATTACTAAAGTTTTTCTCGTAATCGTAGTAATCCCAATCTGTTGTTTGCCCCTTAACCTTAGAACCACTAAGATTCTATTGGAATTGTCTCAGAGTAAGAAAAAAAATACCAAGCATAGGAAATGATAGGAAAATATTGTATTAATGTAATTAGAAACATTAAACTTGTGTAAAACAAAGTTTAAAGAATATTTACAAAATTACGATTTTTAAATTTTCTAAAGTAGATCGACGGTATTAACTAATTGAGAGTCAGAGGTAGATTGGATGTAAGTAGCGTATGACGGATTGCGAATACCTAGGTTTGATACGAGGTGTGGGTCAGTTGATAATTTCCTAATTTTCTAATGAATTTATTAGTTCTTGTTTATGTAATTTTTATTTTTTTTCTTGTCTATTTGTTTCTTTGTTCAGCTAATCTTTAAAGACAGACATCCAGACTCATGAGGAGTGACATAGTTTAAATTGTATCCTTATATTTCCACGGTAACGCAAAATATACGGGTGAATCCGCGCCTGTAATTTAAGTAATAATTTAAAATTTGTAGAAATTAAATTAATTTTATAACAGAGGCTTAAGTACTGTATATTAATATTTTGCACAATGCATTCTTATTTTCAAGCTTTGTCATGAAGTTAATATTACAACATCTAGCATGAGATATGAATCAACTTTACTTGTCTGTCAGTCAAACCAATTTTACTTTTAATATTCTTTGGGCGTAACAGGTCAAAGCGAACATTGATCTATAGCATTTGCTCTGAACTATGCCTCGCACACACTTTAACCGTTGACCAATCACCGGCCGGGATGGTTTAAAGTATGGTCTTGTGAATGGTGAGTTTGGACCTTGACCGCAGACATAAATCTATCAATGCGTTTGTATAAACTACGTTGGTCAATCGGAAGTGAAATGTTAACCACTTTTGTATTTTATCTTTAAATTTACTTTGTGGTGCTAAGATATTGAAATATATGTGTCAAACATATACTCGTATGTCACATAAATGCTTTAAAGGTGAAATATTTAAGAATATTTTTTTCGTAGTGTATTATAGAATAGCTATATATCCTTGTGAAAATTAAAAAGTTTACGAAATATATTATTGAAAAAAAAAATAACTGTTATTTACTGTTACGCTTAATACTTTACAGCTACATGATAAAAGTGCTCATATAAAAAGTATTATTTAAACCCTTGTCTAAAGTAAAGAACCTTTCCAGATAGTAGTATTTAAAAAATATTTTTTGTGCCTATTTGGAGTAATTGTAAATTTTAAATATGGATTTAATTTTAATGTTGTAGAGATGAATTTCCATAATTATTTTTTTGAATATGAGCTGAGTATAACTAATTTAAGCAACCTAGGTATTCTTTGTGTAAAGAGACTGTTGTTCGTGTTGTGTGTGTTGTGTGTGTTTGTGTGTGTTTAATGGGTGGCACAGCGATAGATATATACGACGGTGGTCCTGGGTTCGAAACCAAAGGAGGTGTGGATTTCATCCTACTCCTAACAAGTTAGTCTACTTCCTCCGTAGATATCCTCATCTATTACCATCATGTGTGATTGCAATAAAGAGCTTACTTGCAAAGGAAATATATTCTTCGTGTAAAGTAAAGAGAAAAACAGAAGCTCATTTAACTTATCGTATATTTAATAAATAAACAGTCAACAATCATAACAGAAGTCGAGGGTAAAGTGATCGCTTAGTGGTAGTAGGCGGGGGCGGCGTAGGCAGCTGCCTTGAGGACGACGGGAGCGGCCTTGACGACGGCTTGGGCGGGAGCGGTGTTGTGCACCACGGCGTTGAAACCGTTGTGGTCATCGGCGGTGTATTCCACGGTCCTGATGGAGCCGTCGGCTTCGTGGAAAGAGTATGAGCCCTTCACGACGTCTCCGTCGCGGATTTCCTGTTGCTGCTTGTTGTCGCCGGTGTGGCTGTCGGCAACGGAGTAGGAGTACTCGTATTTGGGGTAGGCCTGCGGGTTTTTAACAATACAGTTATTTTTTTAATCACTAAGACAAGAAAGAGAATTATCTTATCTGTATAAGATGCACAAATATTGGATTTGAAAAAGAAAAATGAAAGCTTTAAATGCCAAAGTCAATATTTTTGCCAATGTTCCATTCGATGATGATTTGTATAGTTATGTAACCTAAATCAGGTTAACTTAAGGTTTTTATTGTATGGTTATTAGGTAGGGTTCGATTTGGCTAAATTTCAGTTGAAAAAGAATTCAAACTTACTGAGAATGCTTTCAAAGTGATCACCGGCACTTCGAATAAATCCATTTACATTATTTGTATTAAATATTAGTTGTAAAATTGTAAGAATAAATTAAGGTATAGTTGACTTACGATTTCTTCAGGTTGAGCAATAACTTTAGCAACGGGTGCGGCGTATGCGATGCGGGCGGGAGCGGCTTGGTACGCAATTGGCGCGGGAGCAGCGGCGTAAGACAAAGGAGCGGCGACGGCTAGCTTGGCTACAGGAGCGGATAGAGCCAATCTAGGTGCAGACAAGATCTTCGCAGATTCATCGTGGCGCACAATGTTTTGAGATGAAACAGCGGCGGCAGATGAGTACTGGGCGGGGGCGCGGATGGCGAGGGGAGCGCTGTAGGCGACTGGAGCGGCGACTGGGGCAGCGAGGACCTTAGCGGCTAAGGCTGGCTGGTCGTGGCGTACGATGCTCTGGGAGGAGACAGCAGACGCGGGGGAGTAATGTACGGCGGCGGGCAGGAGTCCAGCTGAGGACACAGCCACTACAGCGCACAGGGTAACTATCTGGAAAAATAATGAAGACAGTGTACTCTCAAATTTTAACCACGTGAGTAATCTTATCTTGATCAGATAAGCAGAATTCAAAAGCTACATTTTCTTGTCTTGTTTGTTATCGTAACATGTACAGTACATCAATACAGTTAGAGACAGTGACAGGCGCAAAGGTATCGTTACTAACATCTAATTTCAATTACTGGTTGCTAGTGTGAACTACTCAAACATAAAATTTTGGCAAAGAAAAGCTCAAAACTGCTTTTTGGTATTTTGATGAGACTTGCACCTGTGATCTAACATTCGATTGATGGACGAATTAACCACTGGTCGAGGCAATCAAAAATTAATTAAGAGTTCTTTATAAAATCTATTCTCCAATCCTTAAAATTTAATGAATTTATGTATTTATTAAGGTCATCAATACTATATTTTAATATCTTACTTGAGAGAACATATTGAAGGATCCAGACACGAGATGTGAATGATGTCAGGGAGTTGGTGGCGTTAGTTTTATACTCTTGAACCCGAATTAGATTACTACAGATGACAAGTAGTGGAGGTTGTCAAACGAGCTTAAAGTTCAACCTTGCTCCGGGTCATAAACATACGCATATATCAATCCGTTCACTATATTGCTATTTAGGTGATTGCAACATTAACTATTTTTACCATTGTAGGCGTCCGATCTACCTAAAATAGATTAATAAATAAATAACTTATTATTTTAGTGAAAATATGATACTTAATAAAACTTCGCATAACACACGAACAGATAGACGAAGCGGAGTACTTTGTATTGTGATGGCATCTTTTCCGAAGAAAAGGCTTTACGCAATACGAAAAATGCGGTTGTAATTCATATGATGTTTTCCTGTCTGCTGTTTTCGGAGAGAAATGTACGTTGATTTCCTTTCTCATTGGTTTGAATTTTCGCGGAACATAGCAAACTAAATAAATTATAATGAATTTCCGCAAAACAAAGCCTGCTTCTATTCATTAGATTTTTAAATTAGCGGAGGTCATCTAAATCTTACATGTGAAAGTGTTTAACATGTTTAAATGATGCAATAGATCAGTTACACCATTAAAGTAATTTACCTTGTGACCAATTAATGTCAAACGAGATCAACGATATAAAAGAAGAAGTATTTCGGTTTTTGGAAATTTTTGTTTAGTAGTTCTGAAATACGTTCATTAGAGATGCACGTCAGAAGCTTAAATGGTCATTTATAACTTTAAAAAGATCCTAATTTAAAAACAGTTTCAAGTAAGCTTGTAATTTAAACACTTATTTAAGTACAAGCTTCTATTATAAATTATCGTCAAGACAAATCAAACAAGCCTATAACTCGATGGGGTTGTGTTTTCCCCCTCAGAGTTTCTATGGCCACCTAGTTCTAGTTTTAGTATCAGTATTCAGTAGCCCTATTCTGTAACAATGTTTTTATTAGTTGACATTATTACTATCAAATTCACCCCTATATCTCTTTGTCTATCATGATATTGATAAAGAGACAAACAAATTCGATAATCACATTGTCAACTAACAGAAACATAATTACAGAATAGGGGAGCAGATCAGCTTCATCTCATCATTGCAATGTACGTAATATACCTGTGCAAATATGTGAACATTTTCAGCTAAATCTGAATCTAAATAAATTGCTTATTAGTATATATGTACCCACATATATTTTGGGTACAAAAATGTTTGCAACCTTTCAAATGAAACTGAATTATTGATAATATGTATTTACAATGAATTCGCATACTGACCTTTTGTTTTAAAGTCAGGTAGGAAGGTCGAGTGTTGCATTTTCTAAACTAGATTAAAGTAGCTGACCTAAGTCGTGCCCACGGGCTGTTAGCAAATATATTAATTATTATCCTTTTAAATTATTTTGTAATATAAGTAGTTTGCAATAAAGTAATGTATAATAATTTACCTAAACAGATAATAATAATTTGATTTAAGAAACATTGACCTCTCATGTTTTCATAATTGCATTTCTGCGGAATGCTTTAAATTCTTGTTGTCTATCTGTCTGTCTGTCCGCACTATTTATATGTTCCTTTACAACTCCCAAACAGCTTGGCCAATCCTCGATATGATGACATATTTTTATAGGAAAAAGTCTGAGGAGTGTTCTTAGCTACTTTCGGTTGGCCTAGGTCAAATGGAAGTGGTTGTAAATTGCGAAAAACACCCTACCATCCTTTTTGATGGTATGGTTGAAAGAAAAATGTTTCTAGACGTACAATTGTTTAGAATATGCACTTCCGGTTCAGATTGTCAAACCGAAAGAAGAAAAAGGCTAGTAAAGTATAATATTGGGTTCAATATCGGGCGTAGCAGAAATGCAGGAGTGTAAACAGCTAGAAGCCGTACTCCGACCAGAGCTTGTTAATACTAACTTCGTTTTACAATTTCTCGTTGTAATATATTTGTGACTAGGTTGTACGATTAAAAATACTATTGAGCATATTTATCGTATGACTAGAGGACGCTCGCGGTTACACCCGCGGAGTTCTCGTTCCCGTAGGAGTTTCGGGATTATTCGATTTTTCTCACCTTTTAAACCTTCCCTAGACCTTCACGACCATTTTAAGACCAATATAAGATAAATCCGTTTAGCCGTTCTCGAGTTTTAGCGAGACTAACGAACAGCAATTCATTTTTATATATATCATCATCATCATTCAAGCAAGTCGTATAAAATACTCGTTGTGCAAATATCGATAATGTAGTAACAAATGCAAGTGGTAATGTTTATACGAGCAAATTAGATTCAGTGACGGGGTTCATCGGGGTGACGTTTTCAGGTTTCCCCCTTACCAGGAAAATAAATTATTAATTATTACTAAATTAATAATTATAATAATCTATATATTTATGTATAATATATATAAAAATATTCATCAGTTATCATAGTACCCATAACGCAAGCCACCTACGCTTACTTTGGGGCTATATAGCGATGTGTGTAATTGCCCTATAATATTTATTTATTTATTTAATTAATAAATTAATTAGAACCTAAAGGATTAAGTAAAATATTAAGTTCTTAGGTGATCTTAGTAGTTAAATGTAACGTATACATAAATCTAAATTACGGTTGGAAAATTAATTTTTGTAAATTATTTGAGGTTTCTATGTACGAGTCTATCCATTCACGAATACTATTTGACGAGTCTTAAAATAAAGCTTTCAGCAGCTTTATACTGGGTAGCTTACTGAGTTTTTGATACATAGCAAAAAAACTGTTTTGTTTTATTAAAGATTGTTTTTGAAAAATTTCATTCATTTTGTTGGCTTAAAGAACCACTATCTATCTTTGATTCACCGCAAAAAAAAGTTTCTGTGATTGTCTGACTAATCTTTTAGGTTTAAATCCCAATTCAATAATTTAACAACAAAATATAATAATTTATTATCTAACATATCGATTTAAGACAAAGACAATAAGAGCACCGACGACGACCTCCGTAGTGCAGTGGTATGCGCGGTGGATTTATAAGACGGAGGTCCTGGGTTCGATTCCCGGCGGGACAGATTGAGATTTTTCTTAATTTGTCTTGGTCTGGCTGGTGGGAGGCTTTCGCCGTGGCTAGTTACCACCCTACCGACAAAGACGTATCGCCAAGCGATTTAGCGTTCCGGTACGATGTCGTGTAGAAACTGAAAGGGGTGTGGATTTTCGTCCTACTCCTAACAAGTTAGCCCGCATCCATCTTAGACTGCATCTTCACTTAACATCAGGTGTGATAGCAGTCAAGGGTCAACTTGTAGTCGATAAAAAAGATATATATTGAGGAGGATTGATATGAGATAAATATTGAGGAGGAAAGGAAAGTAACATATTATTGAATTCTATTTCTATATTGCTAAAATAAATAGTTAACAGTCATTTGGTTGGGAGATTATCGTAACGCTTAATGGTAGTAGGCGGGGGCGGCTTTGACGAGCAGCGGCGCGGCCTTGATGTAGGCGGGGGCGGCTTTGGGCGCGGTGTTGTGCACCACGGCGTTGAACCCGTTGTGGTCATCGGCGGTGTACTGCACGGTCCTGATGGAGCCGTCGGCCTCATGGAAAGAGTACGAGCCCTTGACTACATCGCCGTCGCGAAGCTCCTGTTGCTGCTTGTTGTCGCCGGTGTGGCTGTCAGCGACCGAGTAAGCGTACTCGTATTTGGGGTAGGCCTGTATAAAAAAATAGATAAATCATTATTTAATAATTCAGTGATCTTACTTTTTGGCTAAATGTTGAGGTATTATTTCATCTCTATCTCTCACTCACGGTTTCTAGACTCAATTGTTAGTCAGTTTAGTCAATATATATCAGTTGTTAACGAGTTATAATAATATTGTTACTGGAAAGCACGTTAGAAATTAGTCAGTTCATTAATTTTAAATTTTCACTGTGACTAGAGCAATTTGGAGATACTTGTGAAGTTAAGACTAAGTCAGCGTAGCGATATTGAATTAATAAAGTTATATTGATTTTGATACACATAAAACAGTTTGCTTACAATTTCTTCAGGTTGCGCGATAACTTTAGCAATGGGAGCATGGTAGGCGACAGCAGGTGCGGCTTGGTAAGCGACGGGGGCGGCGACGGCGTACTTGGCGATGGCCTGGGGCTGGTCGTGACGGACGATGTTCTGTGATGAGACCGCAGACGCGGGAGAGTAGTGGACGGCGGCGGGCAGGAGTCCAGCGGATGATACCGCCAAGACGGCGCAAAGGGCTACCAGCTGAAAAATAACAAACGTTTTAACACTATTAGGGTAAAGTTCATACTAATCATCAAGTATGCTCAGCAGAACAAGGCGTATGCCTGCGCAATATACGAATCAATTTTGTAGTACAAAATAGTTATCAGCGCCGTCATGGCCTGGCACAGTTCGGCATGTTGCAACTTCAGAAGGAACTTGATGATTGATACGAGGTATAATAGGTATGCGATTCGATTAATATTTTTTCAGAATAATTTAAAAAAATATTGAAAATAGAAATTTTAAAAACAATTTTTGTCCCGAAAAGATGAAATTGGCTGGAAAATAGCTAACACAATTTTTCTTCCTTACAGTTGAAACAGAGCTTATTATTGCAATGATATTATATATTTCAATTTGCTAACACATTAATTATATATTTCCATCTATTAATTATTTATAATTGTTCATATAACTCACTTTGGAGAACATTTTCTTGATTGTTGTGTCGTGTTTAGGCACTGAATGATTTCGTTACATTTGCCCTGCGGTTTTATAGTGACTTTATCGGCGTCGTCGGCTTAGATTTTGGAGTCACTTGAGCAGTAAGCGTCCTTGCCCCGGGACAAATTTGACAAATCTCTTTCACATTCACTATGTTACTATTGCATAACAATAAATTATGAATAATTATGCTCATACGTCTAACAGACAAAGAAATTTCACTCTCAATTGGTATATACGTCTTTGATTATGAAATTTTTGTTTTGGTAGTACAAACGAATAACATAAGGAAGTTTGTAAACACCATTCGTTTTCATCATCACCATCATTCTTATTATCATCAGCTTATTAAAGGTACATTAAAGGGCGAGGCATTCATCCACATAGAAGATAGACTTGGAGCTTAGACCTACCACGCTTCTTTAATAGGGATGTAAAATCACCCGCTTACCTATTTCGGACTCAGACTGTTTATAGCAAATTTCTTAGAAGAAAGGAAAACTTAGTACTTGCCATATTCCATTTGAACTAGTATTCAAACCCAGGACCTTATGATCTAAAGTCCTATAAGCTAACCACTGGACCAACGAAGCAGTCATTGGTTAAGTAGTTACACTTTTAATTTTAATAGTTACTTTGCTTATTGTAACTATTCTTAAATAAAATAAAATTAAAAAATTTACTAAAATTTATTTTCGTAATTTTTTTTAAAACTTACTTAAATTATATCTAATATATTCCCTGTCACAATCTTAGTTACCGTATTCCTCCGAAACGGCTTTACCGATTTTTACCAAATTTTGTATGCGTATTCAGCAGGTCTGAGAATCGGCTACTATCTAATTTTCTCCTAATTTTCATATAATTTTTTTAAAATTTTTAATGCAAAACAGTTTGCTGGGTCAGCAAGTAGGTTTTTAAAGAAAACAAACTTTCACAACTGCAGCATTTTATTTGTTTCTGAAATTTATTTTAAGACTTATCGTTAAATACTTAAAAGACTTAGATTTAATACGTTTAGTATTATCTTAGAAATCTTAACTGCTTAGAAGTTCTTTGATGGGTACAAAAAGCGCTTTCGTTCTAAAAGTACGTCGATGTCAGGCACGAATTTATCTTTATAATTTTTCAAATGAATACGTTTAATGTTCCCATTTTCAAACGCCTTGTTCAGGCCATGAGCAATTGGGCGTCCATGCGCATTATTAACATGTATCTGTGGAATTCTGACGTAGAATGGATTCAATATCAAATGCATTTTAGCATTTTCCGATACTGGCAACCCTTGCAAGATATGTCTGAAAATAGAACATACATTAACATTTTCTTAAAAATTAATATGTTGAAAAACTCTTGTAATTTTTTTTGATTGATTATTGACTAATCATAAGATCTACCAGCATGTCGATTATGTAACGAAATTCAACAGTGCTATTAATGAAGAGATTATTTAGAGACGAAATCGAGACTCGGACTGTCGAGTTTCGTTACAGAATTGTTTTTCTAATTGTATGTGGAAATCTATCGCCTATAAAAAACTCTATTTAACAACTAAACATTATGGTATGGAATAACACACTGTACAAAGTGCCATCCCGTGTAACGTGTCACTGAAACGTGGGTGTCACGCCTCTTGCTTGTAATTATAACAGTAACCACATCCTTTAGACTAAAACAAAGGAATGCTGCTTGGCGGCTGAAATGAACACTACGTTACTGGACGTGTTGTTACGCAAATACTTAATATTAATTTGTCAATTGTAGAATGTGATAAACGCCTGCTGAATAATTATAGCAATATTTATTGATAGATAATATTGGCTACTTACTTGATTGATCTTCGGGGTGCGTAGAAATTTGGATCCGGCGAATTACTTGAAAACGGCGTCATCAGTCGATTTTCATAAAATGCGGCATTTGAGTCTGACTGTTGCTTGTTACTTCGAATCTACGGATAAAGACAAAAATTAAACTTCCCGGATATTTAAAATGTTTAATGCAAGGAATCAATTGTGATTACTTTTCATACTGTGGCTTCAAAAAGGAAAAGAGAAAACTTACGTGAGTGTTTCTATCTGAATTATCGTAATTATCATTTCCATATTCAGGTTTTAGTTCATTTTCGTGGACTATTTTAATAATTTGCCCGCCAAAGTCTTGTAATGTTGTTGTCTTTCTATTTTCATTATTTATATTATAATATTGTTCGTTAAATTGCGGTTCAATGCTATTTTTGTTGATATCAGGTGGATTTTCTTCTAATTCAGTCATTTTAGTATACGAGCTTAGTTCGTCTATTGGATTTAATATTAATGGAGCATATTGTATATTTTTATGTCTATGTTGGAATAAATTGTCCTTTTTATTCCGACGACTGCTTGAATTTCTTTTGAAGTAGTTGTTATCGTAGAAACGCATAGCATTGTGATTATCAGATGGAAAATTTGAAGCAGAAACTGCCGTGTTAGTTGATTGCTCTAAACATAACAAGAATACTGTTGTTCCGATTAAAATCTGAAATGAGAAAATATGATTAAACTCGTGGATATATGCATTTTTTAACCAAGCTCAAATTTAATTTACATGAATCAAGATTTTTGACTTACTAAATAAAATTATTTATGATGGAATTCAACATAAACACTACTGAAAGATTTTTGCAGTGCCATTTGTCTAAAACCTACCTGCTGCAACAGTAACAATAAACTACTTGTGTTTTTTGCACTTAATAAATCAATTAATTATATTTAAAACGAACACTTACGTTAAAAATCATCTTGCTAATATTATGTTCCCTAATATTACTATAATTTTACTTTATAAAGTCCCATAAATTTATAAAAAATAGTTAATGTTAAAACACAGAATTTCAAAAACTTTTATCATTATTGGAGTAAGTAACTTATAGTTATATTTTTTAAATTTTTATAATTATTTATTTTATTTAACTTTTCACATTTATTCCTTCGAGCCGAATAGTAGTAGTCACATAGGTATCCTACGTATGTTTGAGCGATGACTGTTTTGAAACTACTCATAATATTTTCATTTCTTCTTAAAGAAACAGATGAATAATTATTTACATTCAGTATGATTGTTTATGAATGAATTACAACATCGCGAGAATTGTATTCTGAAGATGAGGTAACTCCTCCAAAGGTATGAAGTATCGCGTGGTTTTCGTTTCTTTTTACTAGTCTAGTAGCAACAACAACAACAACAGGTGGGTAGGTAATGCAATTACAAATAAATATTTAATGCAAAATAACTGCACTGCACTGTTGGCTACATGTATAGTTTAAATTATTCCTATTATTATTTGGAGCAAAACCGCGGGCCACGATTAATCTATACAATAAAATTAAAATGTGTGTTTATTATTTACAATTAATAATTTTTTAAATCAATGTAGGTATATGAAAATATATCCGATACTTACATCAAAAAATTTTTTTTAATTTAATGTCTGTGTATTTGTTCCGACCTATCTCTGAAACTACTGGTAGGATTATTGAAATAATTTTTTTTTATGATTATTATACTCATGAGAAGTAACATATTACAATTTGTATCCTGAAATTCACACGAGATCCAAGACTACGCGGCTAAAATCGCGGGCATCCACTAGTCAAAAATAAGGAACTTCGTTCCAACAATATTATCTGTATGAAATCGTGCACGTCTTTCAAGTTGTAAAGAAAACATGTTTTAAAACAATATCGTTTATTTAATCTTTATCTAAATAAATTCACTTATTTTCATTTACTTGATCACTTAGCTCGATAACAAAAATCAATCCGAACAACAAAGTAGAGATGTTACATAATAATTGGCACTGTTTCAATTAAGATCGAAATGTAGGCACCATTTGTACCTACTGTCTGTACTGTTATTTGAATTAACTAGCCGACACCTGTGGTTTCATCCGCGTAATTTCCTTTCCTTTAGATGATCAGGATACAAAGCGGGGTATGTCAGTCTAGCAATGATAATATACAAAAATAGTTATTTTAATCAAAGTTTGAGTTACAGAGATTAGCACAAACAGAACGATATTTTAATTTACTTAGGCACATGTATGGAGTCGGTGCCATTCAAGTGAGTGGTGATTTTATGCTTTTTGCTTTTAGTGCTTTTTAAGTCGATTTTGTTTATTTTTTTCTATACTAATACACAATTCTATGACATGCGCACTATTAAGAAAGGCAATTTTTGTGGTATTCGGTAACATACCGTCCAAGTTAAGAGATTATTACTTTATTTTGTTATTTTTTTATTAATTTGTTGAATAAAATATAAAATGAATAAAATTTATTTACTTCTGGTTTCACCCGTATACAGAAAATAGCATTCCAAAAAGACAAAATGCAAAAGTCGGAACAATTCAAAATCTCAGAATACTACAAAAAGTTAGAACACCACAAACTATCCCATTTACTAATATATCGGTATCTAATACATATGTTTTTTATATAATTTTCGGCTGGATTTCGTGTGCCTAATGAAGAATACATAAAAACAATCCAATGATAGCGTGATTATATAAAGAGTAAACTGGTAAATTCATAATAAAAACAAGTCAATTCCAAGCGATGAAAGGCGAACGCAGTTTACGGTGTTTGAAAGCTGTTTCGATTATGAGATTTGTTTGGAGTAATTATTTCAGATCTAATCCAAATCGGCAATACATTTTCCGCAATTCGCAATAATAAGCAATACGACGGGAAAATACATTTTCCGGCACTGAAAATCAAAAGTAATCAGAGCAAGCCACTCAAATAGTTCACTCATAAATCATAATTTTCTTGATTATTAATATAAAACAGACTACTTTTACTTGTACCACACTGCTATCTTTATGAATAAATTTAAAATTATGCAATAAGCTTCGAACCGGCTGACTCGGTCGATATCCGTGACCTTAAAACTGGGGCATACTTGTAATTCGACGTAATTTCTTTCATGCATGATTGTATTAATAATGAGTACATGTTCTTTTGTATCTTTAAAACAACAATACCTACGCAGGTATAAAAATTACAAGTCGTTTCTGTCACACGCTAGTAAGCTCTGGAATCAGTTTCCACCCTCAGTGTTCCCATATACCTTTAAATTGGGGTTATTACATACATATATAGTAAAACGCATTGGCTCCTCTGGTGTTGCAGATGTTCATATGATGTTCAGAACAAACAACGCAGCGCTTCTAGTTAATTCCGTGGGCGGCGATGATTATTTAAAATTAGGTGACCCGCTGTCCGTTTTGCCCACTTTTAATATAAAAAAAAATATTAACCTATGTACCTAAATGCAATTTAAACATTAAGAAATTTTTAATTAATTTAAGTAAAAAATTTAGATTGTTGTAATGAATATTTGGAATTTTTGGTACATATTACTTTGTGTCTTCGAACTATATAATTGTTACTCAGAAGTTAAGCAATATTAAGAGGTTATCATATAAAAAAAACAAATGTTAAGTACAATAGTTACTGCATTATGAAAGTGTACAAATATCCAGAGAGGACACTTTTTTTTTGGTATCGGGGGGAAATTTCTTCGGAGATGCCTGCCTGGAACTTAACCACTAAAACCCCCTCGGTGGCCGCCCTCAGTACAAATAGAAAGACACCGGGATCTCATTGAACTCGCCGGTGCCTTCACTGCACTCGAGCACAGTACTCGTCTACATTGTTGTGCGTATCATTCCTCAATTTGTTAACAACTTGTGCCACTACAAGCTGTTAGCTTGCTTAATAACTTTTATTATCGGCAATATTTTTGACATCTAAGCCCTGTAAAAATGATAGCGTCACAAAGTACGAGTAGGCATATCACTTAAATCTTGTCGGCCTTGCAAAAACGCAGATTGGATTTTGCTACATATTCGTAAAAAATAATATATTACTTGTGCATTACTTCATGTTAGCTAAAGTAGGTGCCGGTAATAATTATTTTAAATATAGGTACGATTAATTTGTATTGTAAATTTTAAAATAAAATATTTAAATATAATTTAAGATAAACTTCAAAAAAATTAAAATTAATATATTTAATTTTTCTTCTTCTTCCATTCAAGAAACCTTCCTGTTTTCTACGATAAGACATAATTCATAAAGATTCGGACACGTAGGTTAACATCGTCAGCTTCCCCACTATACTGAATTAAGTACTATTAGGAGGATTAAGAATTTTTTACTAATATGTTTTTGGAATAAAATTTCATAATTTCAAAAATATCGGACTCCGTGATCCGACGTGAGACAAGTTAACTATTTGACCGAGGAGGCAGTAATAAAGAGTGCATCTGTGCAGTTAGACAGACTAGTCTCAACATGAGATTGACCGCCGTTTATCAAAATTGTTAATAGCCTAGACAGAAGCTTAACTAAAACAATGCAAACATTTGACGGCCGAATGGTGCAGTGGGTAGTGACCCTGCTTCTGCGTCCTAGGCTATGGGTTCGATTCCCACACCTGGAAAATGTTTGTGTGATGAGCATTGATGTTTTCCAGTGTCTGGATATGTATATATTAGAAGTATTTATGTATAATATATATAAAAATATTCATCAGCTATCTATCATAGCACCCATAACACAAGCTACTTACGAGTACGTACGAGTTACTTTGGCGCTATACAGCGACGTGTGTAATTGTCTTATAATATTTATTTATTTATTAACTTATTTATACACTTCATACTTCATAGATATGCTTAAGTGAATTGAAGCAACTATAATATGAGGCAATTATTTTTAACCATATTCCACTTATCATTCTTACTCTTATCATTCTATCAATATTCGTATGAGATTATGACAATAGATAAAATAAATCAAAAAGTATATACGAAGCGTGACGTTTTGGGGTTACTTAACTATGCATGTAAATGTTACCTTATATTTTTGATGATGGGCAGATTGTGCGGCTTTATTTTATAGCGCCGTTAAAAAGTACTTTAATTCAAAGTAACAATTACAATTGTGAAATAAAAGTGACTTTAAGAGGAATTGAAAGTAGTGTCTTATAATTTATAACTCTATATTTTGAAGTCAATAAAAATCAATTGACAAGAACATGCCTACCTCTCAGTCGCACTGGAGATGTATGTTATAATTAGCCATTCCAGATTCATTGAAGGTTAACAGACAAAGGTTGATCTGAATCCTACAACGATGACTATCAGATGTGAAAGACAAAGTCCAGGACGTACAGGCTTAATGTGCACAGTTGTTATCAAATGGAACATTTTACAGTAACATAAAAAGGTTAAAGTTTTACCGTTTCAAATCAAAACTATTATTTTAATACAATTTTATTCATAGTGGATGAAAGTTGCTTTAAAAACCTTAGTAGCTCGTTTGAATTATTATTTTGAGAGCTTATGATTATTGCATTAGGAGCTAAAATAATATACCTACTTGCAAACTAATAGGTGTCTATTAATAATGCTTTGTTGTTATGTCACTTAAAATCAGACCTACGTGTCAACACAAACAGGAAAATAATGTTACCTAACAATAAGTTTTACGTACTAAAATATTGCCAGTAATGAACATAATATTTTTAAATCATAATGAACTTTAGCATGCTTTTTGCCAGAAAGGTACCTACGTGGAAGTTTTTCGAGTAAAACAAAACCAGTAAGGATAATTGCTATATTAA
Organism: Mycalesis mineus; assembly: GCA_034621355.1. Taxonomy (NCBI): domain Eukaryota; kingdom Metazoa; phylum Arthropoda; class Insecta; order Lepidoptera; family Nymphalidae; genus Mycalesis; species Mycalesis mineus. The sequence goes on along the minus strand of CM067887.1, from coordinate 6,473,771 downwards.
ATAAATCAATTCAAAACTTCAAATAACAAGCACAATTTTAACAAAACATTTCAAAGATAAATAAATATAATTAACATTAATCGTCAGTTAAATTAGTGGTGAGCAAGGACATGAGTGGGCGCTGGGGCAGCGTGAGCATTTGGGGCAGAGTTGGTGACAACCGCGTTGAAGCCATTGTGGTCATCAGCGGTGTACTCTACTCTGCGTACGGAGCCGTCAGCCTCGACCAAGGAGTACTCGCCGTGAACGACGTCACCGTCGCGGCTCTCATGCTGGGACTTGTTGTCGCCGGTGTGGCCGTCAGCTACAGAGTAGGAGAAGTCGTATTGAGGGTGAGCGTCTACTTCATGTTCCTGGGCTACAATTCTTGGGGCAGCGTAGTGGGCTACAGGAGCGGAGTAGGCTACTGGGGCACGGTAGGCAACGGGAGCACGGTACGCGACAGGGGCAGCTTGATACGTAACTGGGGCGCGGTAGGCCACTGGGGCGGCTTGGTACGCGATTGGGGATGTGCGGTATGCGACTGGAGCGGTTTGGTACGCGACTGGGGCGCGGTAAGCAATTGGGGCAGCGGCAACTACCGCTCGGGGCTGGTCGTGGCGGACGATGTTTTGGGATGAGACTGCAGCAGCTGACGAGTAATGAGGCTCAGCGATGAGGCCTGCTGAGGCTACTGCCAGAACGGCGGTCAAGATCAAAGACTGGAAATAAAAAAATAATTGTTATAAAACATACGTATAATTTTTTTTATACATTTTTGTAAAAATCGCATATATATTACTTTTATATTACTCAACAAATAACTATAAATTTTTCTTTTTCCCTCCGATTAGTCGCAAAAACTATATTGCAGGTGGGTACGACAATAGTCCATAGGAGGGGATTGAACCTTGACATTTCAGTAAATACTATTAAGGGCTCTAAACCGTTGAAAGTTGAGCTTTGACCAATAAAGAGTGGAATATTATAAAAGAAAAATAATTGATAGATTAAGTAATGGTAAGGTTCTATACTTTTATATGTATCTCAGGGTCTAAAATTATGTAAGAGGATAAAAGTTTAATAATTATGAAATATCTGTTTGTTTATATAATTGTGACTTACCTTAGTAAACATCTTGTTCTGTGTTGAATGTACAACTGATGCATTGCTTAAAACAAAAGCACCTTATATAGTTAACATTTTGTGGTGTGTTAAAGGTGAACAGGGTCAGTAAGTATATCTAGATTTTTGGTAATATCTCAATAAAACCCACTTTCTCTCGCATGCCTTTATTTTAACCAGTAGTAATGTCAAATAAATCACGATAATTGCCATCAGGTGTTACAGTTCAGTATTTTCTGACCTAGTTATCGACGAAACGAATATCATTCTGGATGACAATCATCATCGTCATTTTCAGCCTGACCTTTACTTTCTGTAGGAGAGGGATATCGAGAACCACTACATATTGAACGTGGGTTTACGGTTCGTGGTTATAACATTTTCCCTTTTATCGATCACTAGATATTACCTGTTTTAGCAGTAATGTTTAATAGTATTTACCATTAAGGCCTTAAATTACATATTTATTTATTTATACATTTTGTTTGTACACTACAATACATGTAACAAAAAAAAAACAATAGAATTATAGAAGGACAGGGCAGAAGTATACAACGACCTTATCGCTTTGTTGAAATTTATTCCAGGCCACCTTGGGATTAGGAAAAGTGAATCAAGAGACTGCAGGTGGACATATTGTTTTGTAAATCAGTTATGTGACGCCTTATAAAATATTTATTTATTTTATTTTGCATATTATTTAATATGGTCCGTGAACTAAGATAGAGCTACAGGAACTGTGTCTACTTCTTCTTTGCCTACTTCGAAAGTAAAGTGTAAATAATTCTAGGAATTATTTACTTTTTCAGCACTTACACGTCAAAACAAAATGCACATCCACATACCTGAAGAGCACACTAAGCCGTCGGCCCTCATTACCATCAACTTCTGATATAGATCGTTAAAGTATCAAACATTATCACCCTAGCCCGCCAACCCGCATTAGAATAAGTAGCTGCATATCCCTTCTCAAATAAGGTATAACCTAGCCTTGTAAAAAGCCGCTAATAGTAAAATTACGGTTAAAAAAGCAGGCAAATTTCAAAACAGGTTAATTTCACCTATTTATATAGGGCTACCTCGTTGGTCTAGTGGTTAGCCCATCTGGCTTCGATCACGAGGTCCAGGGTTCAAATCCTGGGTCGGGTCAAGGAATAATTCTGAGTTTTTCATTCTTCTATGAAATTCTCAGTACATTCCAAGCCCGGAGTCGAGAAGTTGGTGGTGTTATACCCCCGTGCCTCGGAGAGCACGTTAAGCTGTCGGTCCCGGTCACTGTCACAAACATCTGATAGTGATCGTTAATAAAGGAAACATTATCAGGCTAAGCTCACCAACCCGCATTGGAGCAGCGTGGTGGGTCTCCGGTCCATATCCTATAAGGAGGGAGGCCTGGCCCTGTAATAGGCCGTTAATAGGGCTACCTGCAGTGATACTAAGCTTATCTTAAGTAATTTTTTTTCAAACTAGCAAGCGCCCACGACTTCGCCCGCGACGAATATATGTACAAGAACACCAAACTATACAATTTTTTAATGAAAAAAATGGGTATTCTATGTTTGTATGCTATTCTTAATAGGTAGATATATTCCATCGCGGATTTTTTAGTCCTAATAAAGAGGAAAAATCCATCCATACATTGTCTTGTTATACCTCATATGGATATATTGACTCGATTAACAATTTTTTTTTATCGACTACAAGCCCTTAACTGCTATTTTATCTGATGTTAAGTGATGATGCAATTATTGTGATATATCACCCAATTTATAGAAAACCTTAACAAATTATATACTAAGACCTTCCTCAAGAACCACTCTATCCATTGGTGAAAACCACACGACAGTCAGTCAGTAAGAATTTGAGTTTATCGCGAACAGACAGACGGACAGACGGCAGCGAACTTTATTTTATAATATCTCGTAATTATATATGTTAGAATTTAGAACTATAAATGATCACCGCATTAACGTTTCGAAAAAATACATATATCATCGTCAAAAGTGAAAGTTTAATTTTACTCATACGTAAAGATAAATACTAAAGCTGCATAAATCGCTGGTAGTTGTATACTACGAGTCTACGACGCATATTGCAATCCATTTCCTTTTATTGTCTTTAGTACATAAAAAGCTATTCAGTAAAAATCTTTATCGATCTTAAAAACTCGTAGGCTTATTCGTAGGTAAGCTCTTAATGGTCACCTACGACTGTATCATACTTTCGCTAATCACTTGTTTAAAGGCGATAACTTTCTGGGTCTTTTACATACCTAGTAAAAAATGGTAAGATTTTTTCTTGTTTAAAATATTCTTGTACAACTTATATGATATTAATGTTTTAACAAAAGTTCGAAATATTTTCTATTTTGTATAACCAGTCGCCATTTGAATATATTCATGCTTTTGCATGTTGAAATCTTCATAAATCAATAGTATAGAAGAATAGTACGGGTAACAGTCATATCTTGAACTTAAAACCTCTGTTATTCAGTTAATATATAAAAAAAATTTTATTTAAGAAACCTGTTTAATTTTAAAATTAAGCTCTTCAGTTTTTATTTGTTTTTTATATCTACAGTAACAGTCATACAAAATGTAAATCTGAAAACACCAGGTTTAAATTTTGTCTAACTGTTACTGTTTTCGGGTAATTGCGATTTTTATTTATATTTTTACTTTAATAAAATAGGTTTGTATATAGAAATAATATAACAGACTGGTAATTAAGTTTTAAATTTTTATCGTTTATTATAAATAATTTACTAAGAAGAAGTCGTTAGTCGAGTTAATGATGGGTTAGAATATGTGCTGGAGCATGGGCGACCACGGGAGCGGGCGCAGCGTGGACTGTTGGTGCGGAGCGGTGGACCACAGCGTTGAAGCCGCTGTGTGCGTCGGCGGAATACTCGACCCTGCGTACGGAGCCGTCAGCCTCGACCAGGGAGTACTCGCCGTGTACGACGTCACCGTCGCGGCTCTCGTGCTGGGACTTGTTGTCGCCGGTGTGGCCGTCAGCTACAGAGTACGAGAACTCGTAGTTGGGGTGGGCCTGTAAAGAAAAGTCAGAAATTAATATATTTACAATATGATAATAATCATCTTTATGAAATAATCAAGTTAAAGCAAATCTTACATCATAAGGTTCAGGCTGTTGAGCGGCGATGTAACCGTGGGCGGGGGCGGCATGTACGATGGGAGCGGCGTGAACGACAGGGGCGGCGTGGATGACTGGGGCAGCGTGGGCGATAGCGACACGGGCAGGTGCAGCGTAGCCGATAGCGCCATAGCCCTGATTGTGGCGCACGATGTTCTGAGACGACACGGCGCCGTGACCGGACAGACGCGGAGCGGCGTATGCTACAGGGGCGGCGTACGAGACTGGGGCGGCTACAGCAATAGCTCTGTGGCCTTGATCGTGACGGACGATATTTTGTGAGACGCGAGCTGGAGCGGTGTAGGCTACAGGCGCGGAGTATGCTACGGGAGCGGCGTGGTACGCGACAGGTGCTGCAGCGATGCCATGGCCCTGGTCGTGACGTACGATGCTTTGGGAAGATACGGCAGCGGCTGACGAGTAATGCGCTGCGGGAACTAGTCCAGCGGATGCGACCGCTATAACTGCACTGAGTGCTACGACCTGTAAAAAACCACCATTGTTTATGTGTTAACTGAAATATTACAAATGTAATATAGAGATCAAATAGATTAACATAATTAAGCCTACAATGTTTATTAGAAGTTCGAATTGCAGCATTTTTTTCGATATAAATTTTATTTTGACTTACTTTGCAGAGCATGTTGTAAGAGTGTTTGTTCGACTGATGCATAATTTGTGTAACGAGTCCCTTTTATAGTACCTGTCCAACTGATTTTTATTTGGCAAGGTCAATCATACTTTTTTCATAATCTTGTATTTTAAATCTTTTACTATAATATTCATAAGAAGTAGTGTTAAATATTATAAAAATCTCTAGCATATGCTTTTACTCTAATGAAATCTATGTCACCGCCATTTGATAATAGGAACATAATAGTAAGGATCAAAATTATTTGGGTGGTTCCCTTTAAAATAAAGTCACTGTTGCTCTCTCTTAAGGATCTCCTAGAACCACGGTCTTTAATTATTTGCATCCAGGGACATTCTGCAACCCTTTTAACACGATTTGTCCACCTAATTGAGCAACACTGCACTGGCGCAAGCACTGGGTTGCTAATTCAGCACTACCTGGACTCTTCGAACAAGGTTCCCCATCCTTTGCCTTTCAGCAACGTCAGCTTTGTGATTACAAAGATGAAGAGGCTTAAATTTGAGGCAAAAAAAAAAATTAATTCATACTGTAGTGTCTGTTTGTTATTTCAAATTAACAGCTTTTCACAAAATACAAATGTAAAAGTATATGCGGTATTTACATGAAAAAATGAAATTTAAAATTTTTTGTCTGTCTGTTTGTTAAGATATCAGATATTATAAAAAAGTAAAAAATAATTGTATAATTTAGTTACTTTAATTTACTTAGCCATATCTATGAAGTCGGTGCCACCTAAGCTGAACACCCACATAATACCCGCTTTGCTACTTTTTTAAACAAACTTTTCTTCCTATTTTATAGATATAGTTAAGTAAATTAAAGTAAATAAATGATGCAATTCTTCTTTCCTTTTATTGTGTGTTTTGAAGTTGGGTTTATTTCTTACTATCGGACACCCGCTGTTTCAACCGTGTTACCTTTACCGTGTTACCTTTCCCGTGGGAATGTCAGGATACAATTTAGCCTATGTCACTATACGAATTTATTACACACACCATATGAGTTTTATTAGTTTAAAAAAAATACAATCAGACTGATAGTTAGTAGATAAGCCGGAACAAACAGACAGACAAGGATTTTAAAAATGGTTTTTATGTGAGTACAGTATATTCCATTTTCATATCATGTTCATTTCGTGAACAGCTGTCAATTTGAAATTTAAAACAGACACTTCAATTGAATTTTTTAACTCTTTCTTTTCAATCAATTATTAGCCATTGAATTATAGCAAAGCGAAGGTTTTATTGCTATACAGAGTTCGATGTTGTGCGCTTCCCTTTGTATCATCGTAGAGTACCTAAAATCTTTAATATGGTGAAATATAATGATTATTTATGTGCTCTTAGCAACACCAAATCATATTTGTTTAGGAATATCGAGGATGAGTTGCCATAATAAAAATATAGTGTTCAACTAAAATGCCTTTATACAAAAACAAATGTTTTATTTCAAGCGATGAAGTTAGAAGTGTATTTTCTATTGGATATATTTTGGAGAGAGTACAAAATTACATTAATTTGATATAATAGGCTAGTAAAATAAGGTCTGTAATAAAAATTTTAATTACAACTTTGCATTGTGGATATATTGAAGTCTGAAAGAGACTAAAACATTACTTTGTTAAATATATGTAGATACTATGTGTATAATAAATATATATTGTATAAGTAATATATATGTATGTATATTAATATAATAGCCCAGTGCAGATAGCTTCAAACATAATAAAAAGTAAAAGAAAATCACAGTAGGATGAAACCCATTTCAAAAGGAAGAGAATGCCATAAAAATTAATGGAAAAATAAATTACGGGCGATCTGAGGTCGGGAAGGGGTAGAGGGTGAGGGTTTAGGGGTAAAAAACGGATTTTCTCGATTTCTGGCAAAACTAAAAGTCCTATGGGAAAGAGTTATATGGCAAAGTTATAGGTAATAAAAATATCTAAAACTTTTGTTCTTACACTTTTTTAACATAACCTCAAAATTTATGTGAAAAATTCAAAAAACCAAGTTTTTGGTTTATTATTTTTATCTTTTAGAATTTTTTTTTTTTTTTAACGAAATTTTGTGAAAATTTACCTTTTTATGTCCCAAATACGCTGTAATTTATTTGATTAAAGATATTTATTTTTTCACCTTATTTTGAATTAATATCGAAAAAACACCCTAATTTTCAATCGAAAATTCACCCGTCAAAATATCAGCTTTTTTCAAAAAGTTGGTATGGTTTCTGTTTGTTGAAATCTCTACTTTCCGAAGGTGAAAAAATATATATATGTTACTATAGTAAACCTTCTCAGAAAAGGCAAAACCTAGGCTAACGGTTTTTACAGCTGCAATGAAAATGCAGGCGTAGATGCCTATTTATTACTATTTTAAGATAATGTAGGTCGCTCAGGTATATACCTGAGTGACCTACGAAACATTTTAGCCCACTAAAAGGTCACATTACAATGTCAACATAGAAAAGTGGAGACGGGGCTAGGCGGATCTGAGCTTTGTTGGGTCTACATACTTTTTTTTTAACACTGAGAAATGTGTTTATGCAAAGATATAGGGCAGCTAACTTCTCAGAGGGTATGTCGGACTCATCGGCTGAGAACCAACCGGAATACCCGCTAAAACCAAGCGATGTTCCTTCCAATCTTCTGGTGATTGGGTGCCGGGAGCATCGTAAATCTTCCGTAACCTAATTAGCAGAGTCCACCGAGCCAGACCCTCAACTGGGCCTTACTACATACCTGCTATTACGTAGCAGCAGTAAAAACCGTTAGCCTAGTTTTTGCCTTTTCTGAGAAGGTTTACTATGGTAACATATATATATTATTTCCCCATCGGAAAGTAGAGATTTTAACGAACAGAAAGCACAATAATTTTTTTAAAAAAAAAATATATTTTGACGGACAATTTTTCGGTTGAAAATTAGGTTATTTTTTCGATATTCATTCAAAATAAGGTGTAAAAATAAATATTTTAAATCAAATAAATTATAGCGTGTTTGGGACATAAGAAGGCAAGGTTTCACCAAATTTTATGAAAATAAAACTTTATTTGTAAAAGATAAAAATATAAAACCAAAAACTTGGTTTTTGTATTTTTCACACAAATTTTGAGGTTATGTGAAAAAAGTGTAGAAACAAAAGTTTTAGATCTTTTTATTATCTACAACTTTGCCATTCAAGTCTTTTCCATAGGACTTTTAGTTTTGCCGGAAATCGAGAAAATCCGTGTTTTACCCCTAAACCCTCAACCCCTACCCCTTCCCGACCTCAAATCGCCCGTAATTTATTTTTCCTTTCATTTTTATGGCATTCTCTTCCTTTTGAAATGGGTTTCACCCTACTATGATTTTTTTTGGTTTTAAAAATTATCGACCCTGGACTATAATGTGTTTATATAATTGTGTATGCCGTATTAGATGTATGTATGTTGTAGTTTTACTTTCTTTTTCTTTATTTTTGAAATTTCCCTTCTCACAGAATATTTAGAATCTTTCGGTAGGTTGTCTGGAAGAAATCGCTCTTAGTGATAGTGAGTATCTTTATAATTTGCAATAAAATTTTTAAAATAAATAAATAAAACAATGTTTTAATGTCCACAACTGGAAACCAGGAAAAGATTTGTGGTGGTGAATATTACTCATACTTGTAGTTTCTCACAGCAAAAGACATGTTTTTAAACGACTTTGCACGGGCTGTGGGGTTTACGGAAAATGTTTAATATCTCATTGAAGCACTTTGTCTTAATTACTTAAGATTTAGACGGGGTCAAATGACTAACAGTAATAATAAAAAGGAAATTTAAGAATATCTGCAAATATTATAAGTCAAACGGTAATCAGCCACCAAGAAAACGGCGGAAAAATTAAATAGGTGATTTTATCAAGAAGTTTAAGCCAAGCTTAAGGACATACTCATACAACTTAACATATTTCACCAAAATCACACAATTTTAAAGGATTTCACAGGATCGGAAGAGTTTTCGCTAAACAGTCACTTAACTTGTATTTGAAGAAGACACCCGATGATCATGGTCCTCGAATGCCTTCTTCAAATTTTACAAAGAGGTTTGACCTGTATAAGAATATGATCGTTTGTAACTAACCAATCAACAGATCTTGTCTCGTCATTAGATTGGTTTTGATGGTGCAAGTATTTATTTGCACACCAATTTAATACAACGTACGAGACATTTATACTATAAGGATGGACAAAGAGTTGGCATGTGCATCTTTCCATGAAACAGTATTGTAAGAAAATTTACAAAAACGGAAATTCAAATTCAGTATGAAACTAAATCACGAAAGTATACCAATATTTTATATAATAATATATATTTAAATAAGTATTATTGAATATTTGAAATTAGCTGGGTTTATTCGTTTTATTCTACAGGTAAGGGATTTTCATTTACTTACTTGAGTTTTTAGATAGAAAATATTTTTAATGTATAATTAATTACTATATTCAATTAGTTGGAAGTTGACTAACGACAAAACGTTACGTGTAAACTAGGACGAATAAGAACTAGATTACAATTGATGTACTTTTTATATTTTATTTTTGTTGTATATTAAATAGTTATTTACATGACTATGATAACAGATTAATACAGCTAATTTTAGGTTTAATGATGGGCCAGAATATGAGCAGGAGCATGGGCGACCACGGGGGCGGGGGCAGCGTGCACTGAGGGTGCGGAGCGGTGGACCACGGCGTTGAAGCCGCTGTGTGCGTCGGCGGAGTACTCCACCCTGCGTACGGAGCCGTCAGCCTCGACCAGGGAGTACTCGCCGTGTACGACGTCACCGTCGCGGCTCTCGTGCTGGGACTTGTTGTCGCCGGTGTGGCCGTCAGCTACGGAGTACGAGAACTCGTAGTTGGGGTGAGCCTGTCGAAATAAAATCAGTAAATTATTTTCCTGTCATCAACTACTCTCTACTACTACTATCACTTTTATGGGAAAATAAAAAAAAAACCTTACATCATAAGGTTCAGGCTGGTGGGCGGCGATGTAACCGTGGGCGGGGGCGGCGTGTACGATGGGAGCGGCGTGGACGACAGGGGCGGCGTGAGCGATAGCGACACGGGCAGGAGCAGCGTAGCCGATAGCGCCGTAGCCCTGGTTGTGGCTCACGATGTTTTGGGATGAGACAGCATGGCCAGACAGACGAGGAGCAGCGTACGCTACAGGAGCGGCGTACGAGACTGGGGCGGCTACAGCAATAGCTCTATGGCCTTGGTCGTGACGGACGATGTTTTGTGAAGAAACAGCGGCGTGACCGGAGATAGCGGGGGCGGAGTAGGCTACTGGTGAAGAGTAGGCCAGGGTAGCGCCATGACCGTAGTTCGCTACGGGCAAAAGCCCAGCGGATGTTACCGCCAATACAGCGCTGAGTGCCGCGATCTGAAAATAATCACAATTATTTATATGCCTTTCTATAATTTATAAGATCAAACCTTGTCACATAATTTAGTCTACTAATTGTAAAATATTATAGATACCCGAATATACATAATTTTTTAAATATTTAGTGTCCACTTACTTTGCAGAACATGTTGTAAGCGGAGTTGTTCAACTGATGAATAATTTGTGCAACGAGCCCCTTTTATAGTACTTACTCAGTTGATTGTTAATTAGCAAGGTCAATTCTACTTTCCTTCACAATCCTGTATTTTGAATCTTTTACCATTATTTCAATCTATACATAACTTCCATGAGATAAAGAATCATAGATTGTAGAAAGTTTTTAACGATATAATAGAATACAATGGTTTAGAGAATGTATGATTATGTGAATGAGTGAATAAACATTCCTTATATCTCAAATAACAGGACATTTGACATCCTATGCTCCTACAACGTAGTACGATAGACTTAAATGGCGATAGGAAATTAACAGATAACAAAGGACACAATCAATCGTCCAAGTGCAAAACGAATTTTATACATTATTTTCGAGATAATATGAAAAAATATATCCTTAATAAAATTTATGTTACATTCTTTGCCTCCAAGAGCACCTTAGGATGATTGTCTTAATCATTATTATAGCTAATAGTGATCGTTAAAAGTTATATATTTTAAATAAATAATATTATAGAACAATTACACACATCGCTATATAGCCCCAAAGTAAGCTTAGGTAGCTTGTGTTATGGGTAGTATGATAACTTATGGATATTTTTATATATATTATACATAAATACTTATAATACATAGATAAAAACCCAGACACTAGAAGACATCCATGCTCATCACACAAACATTTTCTAGTTGTGGGAATCGAACCCACGACCTAGGACACAGAAACAGGGTCACTACTCACTGCGCCACTCGGCCGTCAACCGATAACCGGAACTTACGGTCATGGCATGACCATAAGCTCATCAAATTATGATACGGATGATTTATTGTAGATGTCTGAATACCATTTGCAGTGGCCTACAGTAAGTAGATTAAAAAAAATAATCAAAACATTACGTCCCTTATGTACAAATTAGAATGTACAAAAATCAATATATGGAATCATTCGTTATTTTCAATTAATGATTCATAACAAACGTATATACACAGATGTATCTATGGATACATAGCCACATTTTCCCAATGAATGATGTATACGTAGTTGTCAATGGAACGTTCTATTGTACCCAATTCCTAGATTTTATATATCCTTGGAATTTTTTTACAATAACGACTACTTGAAGGTTTGTCACCCAATCTATATTATAATACTCATAATCTGCCATAATTGGAAATGTATTTTCTTAATTTTTAGGGTGCAAATTGGAATTATAGCCGATTGTTTAGTTTACCAACTGGAAAATTTGAAATATTACATTATTTACGAATACGAGTTTCACCTGGCACCAGTGCTGCAGAAGCGCTTCGAAGGATTAATTATGTGTATGGCGGCTGTGTCGCAAAAGAAAGCACAGTGCGTTTATGACTCCAACGTTTTCTTTCTGAAATTTTTAACCTGCAGTACAAGCCCCGTGGACGGCCAGAGACCAAAGTTGATAATGAAGAATTGAAGACTATTGTGGAAGCGAATCATTCGCAAACCACATCCAGGCTGCAGGGTACAGTGTGATGAAATGTGGAACCTGTACGATAATCGGAAAAGCTCATCGAAATAGCTGAACCCCGGTGAACCAGCCAATTTCTACCCTAAGCGAAAATTGACTCAGAACAAATTACTTGTGAGTATTTGGCGGATTAGAGCCGGTGTCGTTCACTACAGTTTTCTTAAATCTGGTCAGAAGATTACGGGGGATGTTTATTATCAGCAACTGCAAACCATGACGGAAAAGCTAGCTGCTAAACCGAGGCTGGTCAATTGCTCTAGACCACTGCTGCTACAGGACAACGCAAGACCACACAGTGTATAACAGACGGCTACCAAATTAGAGGAGCTTCAATTGAAATGCTTAAGACATCTACCATACTCCCCGGGCCTTGTTCTAACAGATTATCATTATTTTTTTTGAACTTTGGATAGCTTCTTGCAAGGGAAATATTTAACTCCGACGAGGCAGTCCAAAGATTTTATTGATTCCTGTTCGAATGGTTTTTTTAGTAAAGGGTCAACAAACTACCTATATGATGGCAAAAGGGCATAGATATAGCAATGGTCTATACTATGATTAAATAAATATATTTTAAATAAAATAATCGACTCTATATTCCTTTCACGAGGGCAAGTTCATAGGTAAAAACATATTATTTTGGACAGTGAACTATAGTTCTATATAGATCTTTCTGCACCCTTTTAACATATGAGCCATTATTTTGTTTATGTACGCTAAACATTACAGCAGTCTGGAGATGGCCTTGTTTGAGATTCTTTTTCAAAATTTCATTAAATTGATATAGTAAGCCAGTTCTATCTTAGATTGTATCATCACTTACCATTATGTGTGTTTGCAGTCAAGGGCAAACTTGTATTTAATAAAAGTAATAAGGTCTGAAATCAAAATTTCAGTTACAACTTTGCAGTCTGGATATATTGATGTCAAAAAGGCTGACATTGTTTTTCATAATTAACTGAGTTAGAGATGTTTTAAGTCATAAAACTTTATTTTATGGCCCTTTAACCAAAACCTCTCTAATAAAGTTCATTTAGTGAATAAGAAAAAGTTCAAGAAAACTTTGTTCAAAAATTTTAAGCTCTACAATTGTCGAAAAAAGTTTTCTTGAACTTTTTTTTATCGTCTTCAGGCCATTGCAAAAAAAACTTTATTATTTTTTACTAGTTGTACAACAAAATCACTATTGGGTAAATGGTGATTTTGTTGTTAAGCCAAAATGATTAATCAATTGCTACGATTAGTATTTTATCGATTTGGCTCTAAAACACAAAATACAAAATGTCTTGCTATTAGGTCAAAAATAAAAGAAAGTGTAAATTAATTTTTACATTTTAATTATTGTCGTATATAAATATTTATTTACATGTCTATGAATATTTAGGTTTAATGATGGGTCAGAATATGTGCTGGAGCATGGGCGACCACGGGAGCGGGTGCAGCGTGGACTGAGGGTGCGGAGCGGTGGACCACGGCGTTGAAGCCGCTGTGTGCGTCGGCGGAGTACTCGACCCTGCGTACGGAGCCGTCAGCCTCGACCAGGGAGTACTCGCCGTGTACGACGTCACCGTCGCGGCTCTCGTGTTGGGACTTGTTGTCGCCGGTGTGGCCGTCAGCTACGGAGTACGAGAATTCGTAGTTGGGGTGAGCCTGTAGAAATAAAGTCAGTAAATTATTATCTTGTCATCAACTATTAATGCGACCACTTTTTATGAAAAGAAATAAAAGAAAAAATCTTACATCATAAGGTTCAGGCTGATGGGCGGCGATGTAACCGTGGGCGGGGGCGGCGTGTACGATGGGAGCGGCGTGGACGACTGGAGCGGAGTGAGCGATGGCGACACGGGCAGGAGCAGCGTAGCCGATAGCACCGTAGCCCTGGTTGTGGCTCACGATGTTTTGAGATGAGACGGCATGGCCAGATAGACGAGGAGCGGCGAATGCTACAGGGGCGGCGTACGAGACTGGGGCGGCTACAGCAATAGCTCTGTGGCCTTGGTCGTGACGGACGATGTTTTGTGAAGAAACAGCGGCGTGACCAGAGACAGCGGGAGCGGAGTAGGATACTGGTGAAGAGTAGGCCAAGGTAGCGCCATGACCGTAGTTCGCTACGGGCAAAAGCCCAGCGGATGTTACCGCCAATACAGCGCTGAGTGCCACGATCTGAAAATTATCACAATTATTTATATGCCTTTCTATCAATTAATCACCTAATCAAATATAGTTATAAAACTTGATCCAACACTTGCAATATATTTTAGATCTGATATTATCTTTCTTAATATATCGACTTACTTTGGAGAACATTTTGTAAGTGTAGTTGTTTAACTGATGCATAATTTGTGCAATGAGCCCATTTTATATTGCCTGTCCAGCCGATTGTAAGTTAGCAAGGTCAATTATACTTTCCTTCACAATCAAGTATTTTAAATCTTTCACCATTGAGCGCATTGACATATTAATACTATGGACATCGGGTCAGCGCTAAAAAGTGTCCGAACCAAAAGAATGCCAAAACGCGAAAAAGATTCCAAATCGCATTCAGTCTCATATTAGCTGCAGTCAGCTAATATGAGACTGAATGCGATTTGGATTCTGTCAGTACAGAATACACGTCAATAATGCCGTAATGTGTTATAAAAAACTTGTAAGAACTACCCGAGTAAGGTGAGAAAAGAAGACGGTGTACCATATTTTCAGTAAGTAAATATTTACTGATGATTTTAAAGTACTATTTTGCTTAGAAACAGTATTTTATTAAAATTTTAATAAACTATAGAAACGAATTGCATAACCAACCAAAATGAACAAAAGTATCTATCTGTCCTTTTCCCATACGCTACCCGCGTATAGGATAGAAGGAGTGCAATATGTTTATCTAATTAATCACATTTAGTTCGGATCTGCCGTGAGCAATAGAATGTTTTAGAACAGCGACTGCATAGAGTCTTGTTATTTAACATTTGAATTATTTAATTACTCAATTTTTGAATGAAAATAATTTAATTATTTTCAATTCAATTATTTTTTTTTTATGTCAACTTTTGTTTTTTATGTCATGAATATTAATCAAATAACTTTTACCATAATGGTATATTATTTCGATAACTATAAGAATTATCTACATGAAATTAGGAACAGTTATTTAAAATAGTGACCTAACGTCATTGAAGTAAAAAAATATATTTTCAGTTTAATTAAAAAGAGGAAAATATCGAGAACTTGTAATTTCAAAGTAAAGAACTATATCGAGTGGCATATCATTTTGTACATTTGTGGATTTGATTTGTAATTAATTATTATTATAACTAATTATTATTTTATACAAGATAATTACAACAATTATTATTTGGTACAAGATTTATCCCAGCATACAGAAGTCACGGATATGTAAATATAAATTAAAGTTTGCTGTAAATATAATATATAAATATAAGATGCCAAAAAAATTTCAAAGCTACCTACTTCACACCATTTATGTTGTCCTATTTTCACGAGAAGCTGTCATGTCAAAAAAAGGCTGCCATGGCAACCGTCAATCGAAGCTGATTACTTATTGCATGCAATTAGACCGTTGCAAATTAGACTGTATAACAATAGGATAAGACATACATTACAATGTTATTTTGTGTATAAAAACATAAATACATCCTAGTATGTATAAAATATCTTGGGACACTTTTGACGTAAATTTTGCATTAGACCCGAAGTCCATAGTACTAACTATTAATATGTCAATGATTGAGGGAGTCAAATATGCAGTAGGTACGCATAAGTAACATTGCTGATTGCTAAAAGCTCTTCCAATTTATTTCATTCTATTACTAGGGGATGCCCACGACTTAGCACGCAAAAAAACAGTATAATACAGCCTTTCAAGATCACAAAAAAATGTTCGTGAAACTTTTTTTGAAAAAAGAATGGGTATATCAAGTTATCCGTAAAACATTTATATATAGGCCATCAAGGATTTTTTTACTCCTAATAAAGAGGAATACATTTTTTTGTTTTTAATGAAATGCGGCGCGAAATTTCCAACAGTTATCATAATATTAAAGCCACTTTACATCAAATCTCAATAAATTATATACTTAATCCTTTCTCCGGAATCACTCTAACTATATCCACAAGAAAATCACAGACAAACTTTGTTTTAGTAACATTTTGAAACAACTTATATACTAAAATTTTTCTTAGCAATCACTCTATCTGTTGGTGTATACCACATTAAAATCCGATAAGTAAATTCAATTATAAAAGCAAGAAGAGGTGTTTCATTTTGTGGCGAGTTCGTGTAATATAGAAGAGTAGAACTTATAAAATTCAAAAACAATGTTTGGTTGCATATATTGATTCTTCCCAAAACTCTTTATGTGCTTGAGTTGTTTATAGATATAACTATGATTATTATAGGGATATTCAAACAATTGACGAACCAGTGGACGACCAACTAAATTCTTTTAAACTTAAAGTACAATAATCTTTATAAGATCGAAAACAAGATGTAAATCATGTTTCTGTTTATCAAATCCGAAGATTAGGTATTTTAGGGGACTAAGAAACGGTTACATTGTAAATCTATCACACGCATCGTGCCTGTGATAAGATAGCCCTGTGATATCGATGACTTCATCTTAGCTTCAAAACATATTTAGTATGTATGAAAAAATAAAAAACATCAAAATGTTTCTACCACACTTCCGCGAATGGGAGACTTTGGACGAAGAGCTAACGTTATTGGCTCAGAAAGAGTTATGGCGTCAAGTGCAGTCGTACAAATTTGACTACTAAATAAATGTCGACGATGTTGATCAGAAAATAGCTGAATCTCCTAATGAGTCGTATCGTATAACACGATTGTATGTTGGCTGGATAGTATATAGATCCATTGTATCAGAGGAATGCCATCGTACCCTCAGACCGGGTCACCGGGACTCCTAAACAAAGTCTGTTGTGGCAGAAAGTTTTAAAAGTGTAGTACGAGACGGAAACACTTTATTTTTTATGGAATTTAAATTTGACGCTACTAAATGACAACGATGTTGATTGGAAAATAGCTGAATCTCTTGGAGATACATCACAGACATGGATAACATCGTATACCACGATTTTTGGCTGGATGGTATATAGACCCAGTGCATCAGACGAACGCTTTCATACTGCAGGAGCATTTGATAGATAAAGCTTATTACACGATTCAGGAGTATGCAAATAGGTATAGGATTTGACATTGACCTAAGATGTATTTTTTTATTATTTTATATTTTTTTTTATCTTTGACAATAATTTTTTTAATATGATCTTTGACATTTTATTATTTGATATATATTTTTTTCTCTTCTTAAATTCTCTTTGACATTTTATTAGTTTTGTTTTTTGTTTTAATTATTTCATGTACCTAATTTAACATTTGCATGCCTGTTATCGGCGAGAAATTGTATCTTTTTAACATAACAAGACCTATGTATATTTCAAGCAAATAAATGATTCTGATTCGTACTGTAATGTTTCAAGCAAATAAATGATTCTGATTCTGATTCTGATACTCTCAGACCAGATCATCGGAACACCTAAATAATGTCTGTTGTGGCAGAAAGTTAAAATGAATGTCGTAAAAAAAATTGTGTAATACCAAAGTGGACCACAATTTTAAATCTTAATAACTTATGAAGGTTTCTAAATTGGTATGAAAATTGTGTCTTCTGCTCGTGGTTACAAAGATGATAGCAAAAATCTATGCAAAATGCTGAATCAATCCAAAGTGATGTGATGGTACATTCAAAATGATAGAAAAAATTTGATGCAGTTTGTCTAGTTTGAGATTTTCTTTCAAAATGACATTCAACGGGTATAATAGGTTATTCATAAAATATCTGAAATCAAAGTTTTAGTTACAACATTTGGGATATATTGCAGTCAAAAGAAACTAAACCAATGTTACATCATGATGTAACATTGTTTTAGTTTCCATGCCGTCGCATGCGACAAAGAATATAATCAAAATGATAGTTAATAAACAAATAATTATTATTATAGGACCATTACACACATCGCTATATAGCCTTAAAGTAAGCGTAGCTAGCTTGTGCTATGGGTACTATGATAACTGATGAATATTTTATATATATTATACATAAATATAAATAATATATAGATCACACAGAACAGAACACCCAGACACTGGAAAATATCCATCACACAAACATTTTTCCAGACATGGAAATCAAACCCACAGCCTAGGACGCAGAAGCAGGGTCACTACCCACTGCGCCACTTGGTCATAAAACGAGACGAGAAAGTAAAAAAACTTTGTATTTTTATGCGGTGCTTTTTTGTCTAAGATTTATCGTTTTCAGATAATTGAAAATCTTGTCTTTTATTTTGTCTTAGTGTAATTATAGTGTATTTAGTTTGCACCGTTAATGTTTAGTTATTTATCACATATAGAAAGAAAAAATAAAAGAAAGTGTAATTTTTAAGATTTTAATTATTGTCGTTTATAAATAGTTATTTACATTTATATGAGTATTTAGGTTCAATGATGGGTCAGAATATGTGCTGGAGCATGGGCGACCACGGGAGCGGGGGCAGCGTGGACTGAGGGTGCGGAGCGATGGACGACGGCGTTGAAGCCGCTGTGTGCGTCGGCGGAGTACTCGACCCTGCGTACGGAGCCGTCAGCCTCGACAAGGGAGTACTCGCCGTGTACGACGTCACCGTCGCGGCTCTCGTGCTGGGACTTGTTGTCACCGGTGTGGCCGTCAGCTACGGAGTACGAGAACTCGTAGTTGGGGTGAGCCTGTAGAAATAAAGTCAGTTAGTTATTATCCTGTCATCAGCTATTAATGCGACCACTTTTATCAAAAAAAAGAAAAGAACAAATCTTACATCATAAGGTTCAGGTTGGTGGGCGGCGATGTAACCGTGGGCGGGGGCGGCGTGTACGATGGGAGCGGCGTGGACGACAGGGGCGGCGTGGGCGATAGCGACACGGGCAGGAGCAGCGTAGCCGATAGCGCCATAGCCCTGGTTGTGGCTCACGATGTTTTGAGATGAGACTGCATGGCCAGACAGACGAGGAGCGGCGTATGCTACAGGGGCGGCGTACGAGACTGGGGCGGCTACAGCAATAGCTCTGTGGCCTTGGTCGTGACGGACAATGTTTTGTGAAGAAACAGCGGCGTGACCGGAGATAGCGGGAGCGGAGTAGGCAATTGGTGAAGAGTAGGCCAGGGTAGCGCCATGACCGTAGTTCGCTACGGGCAAAAGCCCAGCGGATGTTACCGCCAATACAGCGCTGAGTGCCACGATCTGAAAATAATCGCAATTATTTATATTAGTCTAGTTAACAAGTGCCTTTTAGGTCAAAATTTTTGCGCCTTCTTCGAAAATTATGATTGAGGTGGCATTCGATTCGGAATGGCATGTAGATAGTTTTTGAGAAAATGCTAAGCCCGCTCGCAAAAATTGCAATAGTTATAAACAATTAAGTGAAAAAAAATTTCTTGGTTCCTTAATTTTCATAAGAAGTGGTGAAAAAAAATTGTTATTTAACAAATGCGTTTTTCAGCAAAAAAAAATTTTTTTAAGAAACGATTTTTTTTTAAATCATAATTATCATCAAAGATTATGTTATCAAAAAAAAATTTAAATTATCTCATAAACAACGCATTTGTTTATAACAATTTTTTAAACAATAGGAGATAAAAATTATTAAAAATCATTTTTAAGTAGCTTCTGATCATAAGAAAATGGACCAATAATAATATTGCAAAAAAAAATTTTTTTTCAATGTTTAATTAAGCTTTATCATTTTTTCCCTCAGCAAATTGTTAATAACAAAACGAAAATTAACAATTTTTGAATTTTTCCAACGGGAATCTATTCTAAGACCTTTGAAAAATAGCTCCACGAAAGGAAAAAAATCTCAGATTAATAGTTTAACAATTATCGCACTTGCAATGTTAATGTTCATGCTACAAAAAATTGTTAATTAATGAATGGATAACTTTTTGAAAAATCGCGATAAAAATTTTTTGATCACGGATTATTGTTTATTGATCTATCCTATAGGCGCCTGAATTTTTTCAATTTTTAATTTTCATATTTAATAAGTTAAAATAATATTTATTCATTAAAGGTCCGATGGGGGCGTGGCTTGCGCAAGCCGGAGTACCCGTTTTTGAGCGTATTTTCAACCCTCTGGGAAAATTATAAAGATTAGTCCGACAATTTCGGGAGTCAAGACTTTTTTTAGGAAATTTCTTCCTCTTTTTGAATCTTTTTTCAAATAGTTTTTGAGATATTAACGAAAAACCAAACCCCCCTTTTTTTCAATTAATTGTTTATAACTAATGCAATTTTTGCGAGCGGGCTTAGCATTTTCTCAAAAACTATCTACATGCCATTCCGAATCGAATGACACCTCAATCATAATTTTCGAAGAAGGCGCAAAAATTTTGACCTAAAAGGCACTTGTTAACTAGACTATATGCCTTTTTATCATATATAAATATTCGATCAAATCTTGTTGCACAATTAAGTCTACTAATTGTAATATATTCTAGCTACTCGAACATATTTCATTTTTTTTTAATAATATTTAGTGTCCACTTACTTTGCAGAACATGTTGTAAGCGGAGTTGTTCAACTGATGAATAATTTGTGCAACGAGCCCCTTTTATAGTACTTACTCAGTTGATTGTTAATTATCAAGGTCAATTCTACTTTCCTTCACGATCCTGTATTTTAAATCTTTTACCATAATTTCAATCTATATATATACAGAGTATGTAGAAAGCTTTCAATGATATTTTATTAATCACTTAGTATTAGAATAAAATACAATGGTCTAAAAAATGTGTGATGGCTAGACATTTCTAATTTCCTCATTGCTAAAATAACTGGATGTTTGAAATCCTATGCTCCTTCAACGTAGTACGATAGACATCAAAGATGATTCGATATTAGCAGATAGCAAAGATCACTCAAATGCAAAACGATTATTTATATTATTTTCAAGATAATATGAAAAACTACGCCCTTTTTTCGAAAAACGCCGTTAAAGATAAAATTAAAGTGTCTATGTAGAAGGTTTGACATGAATTCATGTATCTAACAACTGATGACAAGATTTATCTTATCATACCAAAGATATAATAAAAAATGCGCTTTATGCTTGAAATTGAATTTGAAGCTTAGGTACCAGAAACTGCTTTGTTAGTTCAGTACTTGATCTAGACGGTTTCTGACGGCTTTCGAGTCCTTGATTGAACTATGAAGATATAAAGTTTTTTTTTACAACTAATAATCTCACAGTTTCTTTTCAGTTTCAGTCTTTGAGGCAAGGAACTCATGTGTATGTACATACGTTGCCACATGAAGAGCACATTTAGATATATGACATGGTCATTATCATTAACAACTAATCGTGATTGTTTAAGAGTTAAATATTATAACCCATCAGCTCATAAAATTATGATGATGATGATTTATTTTAGACATCTGAATACCGTTTGCAGTGGCACCTACCAGTAATTAGTAGATTCAAAAACTTAATCAGATCAATACGTCGCTTAGGTATGAATTAAAATGTACAAAAATCAATATATGGAATCATTTGTTATTTTCATTTTATGATTCATAACTAACGTATATACATACGAGTAGATGAATCTACGGATACATAGCCATATTTTTCCAATGAATGATGTATAAGTAGTCATCAATGGAAGGTACTATTGTACCTAATTCCTAGATTTTATCTATATTTAAGACGCCTTGGGATTTTTTTACAACACCGACTACTTGAAGGTTTGTCACCCAATCTATATTATAATACTCATAATCTGCCATAATTGGAAATGTATTTTCTTAATATTTAGGGTGCAAATTGGAATTATAGCCGATTGTTTAGTTTACCAACTGGAAAATTTGAAATATTAGATTATTTACGAATACAAGTTTCACCCTGGCACCAATGCTGCAGAAGCGCTTTGAAGGATTAATGATGTGTATGGCGGCGGTATCTCAAAAGAAAGCACAGTGCATTTATCATTCCAACGTTTTCGTTCTGGAAATTTCGACCAGCAGAACAAGTCCCATGGACGGCCGGAGACCAAAGTTGATAATGAAGAATTGAAGATTATTGTGGAAGCGAATCAATTGCAAACCACATCCAGTCTAGTAAAGGCTGCGGTGTGATAAAAAGTGGATCATACACAATAAACGGAAATGCTCATTGCAATGGCTGGACCTTGGTGTACCAGCCAATTTCTACTCTAAGCGAAAAGTGATTAAAAAAATATTACTTGTGAGTGTTTAATGGATTAGGGACGGTTTCATTTACAGTTACAGCTTTCTTAAAACTGGTTAGAAGATTACGAGGGATGTCTCATGACAGCAACTACAAACCTTGATGAAAAAGCTAGCTGCCAAAGAACTGAGGCTAGTTAATTGCTCTAGGCCTCTGCAGCTACAGGACAACGCTAGACCACTTAGTGCATAACAGACGGCTACCAAATTAGAGGAGCGTCAATTGAAATGCTTAAGACACCTCATTTGGCAGTATGGGAGGTGTCTTAGGCAGTATGGCAGGTGGCCTTGTTCTAACAGATTACGATAATTTTTTTCGAAGTTTGGATAACTTCTTGCATGGGAAAAAATTCAGCTCTGACGAGGCAGTCCAAAGCGCCTTCAAAGATTTTATTTATTCCCGTTCGAATGGTTTTCTTTGTAAAGGGATCAATGAACTAACTTCAATAACATGGCAAAAGGGTATAGATAGCAACTGTCCATACTATGATTAAATAAATATATTAATAAAAAAACCTTTTAAGATATTTGCTATTATTTGGTCTATGTAAGGAAGTGCTAAACATCACAGCAGTCTGGAGTTTGCTTTGTTTGAGATTCTTTTTCAAAATTTCATTAAATTGATCTAGTAAACCAGTTCCAGTACGGTAAAAACCGAATGAGGTGTGGATTTCATCCTACTCCTAAACCGCTTCCATTTTAGATTGTATCATCATTTACCATCAAGTGTGATTACAGTTAAGGGCTAACTTGTATTGAATATAGAAAATGGTCTGGATTAAAGTAAAACCTCTCCAATTCAGTTCATTAAGAGGATAATAAAAAGGTCAAGAAAACTTTATTCTGTAAAATTTCAAGCTCTACAAATTTTATTTTAAGATTTTTTTATAACATTTACCGTCTTCAGGTCATTGCAAAAACCACTTTATTATTTTTTACGTACCTCATGTTAATTTCGTTTTTAAGCCGAAATGATAAATAACTAATCAATTACTATAATTAGTTATTAATAGTTATGGCTCATAAACACAAAATGTCTTACGATTAGTACAAAAATAAAAGAAAGTATAAATTAATTTTAACATTTTAATTATTATATAAATAGTTGTTTACATGTCTATGAATATTTAGGTTTAATGATGGGTCAGAATATGTGCAGGAGCATGAGCAACCACGGGAGCGGGCGCAGCGTGGACTGAGGGTGCGGAGCGGTGGACCACAGCGTTGAAGCCGCTGTGTGCGTCGGCGGAGTACTCGACCCTACGTACGGAGCCGTCAGCCTCGACCAGGGAGTACTCGCCGTGTACGACGTCACCGTCGCGGCTCTCGTGTTGGGACTTGTTGTCGCCGGTGTGGCCGTCAGCTACGGAGTACGAGAACTCGTAGTTGGGGTGGGCCTATAGAGTCAAATCAAAAAGTCAGAAATTAATATATTTCCAATATGATAGGGATCATCTTTACGAAATAATTAAATTAAAACGAATCTTACATCATAAGGTTCAGGCTGGTGGGCGGCGATGTAACCGTGGGCGGGGGCGGCGTGTACGATGGGAGCGGCGTGGACGACAGGGGCGGCGTGGGCAATAGCGACACGGGCAGGAGCAGCGTAGCCGATAGCACCGTAGCCCTGATTGTGGCTCACGATGTTTTGAGATGAGACGGCATGGCCAGATAGACGAGGAGCGGCGTATGCTACAGGGGCAGCGTACGAGACTGGGGCGGCTACAGCAATAGCTCTATGGCCTTGGTCGTGACGGACGATATTTTGTGAAGAAACAGCGGCGTGACCGGAGACTGCGGGAGCGGAGTAGGCTACTGGTGAAGAGTAGGCCAAGGTAGCGCCATGACCGTAGTTCGCTACGGGCAGAAGCCCAGCGGATGCTACCGCCAATACAGCGCTGAGTGCCACGATCTGAAAATTATTACAATTATTTATATGCCTTTCCATCAATTAATCACCTAATCAAATATAGCTATATAACTTGATCCAACACTTGCAATATATTTAAGATCTGATATTATCTTTCTTTAATATATCGACTTACTTTACAGAACATGTTGTAAGCGTAGTTGTTTAACTGATGTATAATTTGTGCAATGAGCCCATTTTATATTACCTGCCCGGCCGATTGTAAATTAGCAAGGTCAATCATACTTTCCTTCATAATCAAGTATTTTAAATCTTTCACCATTGAGGGAGTCAAATATACAGTAGGTACACATAAGTAACATTGCTGATTGCAGAAAGCTCTTCCAATTTAATTAATTTGGTTACTAGCGGATGCCCACGACTGAGCACGCAAAAAAAACAGTATATTGCAACCTTTTAAGATCATAAAAAATTGTTCGTGACGCTTTTTTTAAAAAAAGAATGGGTATATCAAGCCATCTGTACAACATAATATATAGGCCATCAAAGATTTGTAATAAAGAGGAATACATTATTTTGTTTTAATGAAATGCGGCGCGAAACTTTCAACAGTTATCATCAAATAAAGCTATTGTAATTCAAATCTCAATAAATAATTGCTCTAACTATATCCACAAGAAAATCACAGATAGACTTTGTTTTAGTAACATTTTGAAACAACTTATGTACTAAAATTTTTCATAGGAATCACTTTATCTGTTGGTGAATATCACATTAAAATCCGATTAGTAAAATCAATTATAAAAGCAAGAAGAGGCGTTTCATTTTGTGGCGAGTTCGTGTAATGTAGAAGAGTAGGGAGAACTTATAAAAGTCAAAAACAAACAGTAGGTATTTGGTTGCATATATTGATTCTTCTCAAAACTCTTAATGTGCTTGAGTTGTTTATGGACATAATTATGATTATTATAAGGTTCTAAACAATTGACGAACCAGCGGCAACCTAATTCTTTAAGTAAAATAAACTTTATAAGATCCAAAACAAAGATGTAAATCATGTTTCTGCTTATCAAATCCGACGATTAAGTCCTTTAGGGGACTAAGAAATGGTTATATTGTAAATCTATCACGCGCATCGTGCCTGTAATAAGATAGCCCTGTGATATCGACGACTTCATCTAAGCTTCAAAACACTTTTAGTATGTACGAAAAATAAAAAATATCAAAATGTTTCTACCACGCTTCCACGGATGGGAGACTTTGGACGAATAGCTAACGGTATTTCAAATTCAAATTCAAAATCGTTTATTTCAAGTAGGCTTATTACAAGCACTTTTGAAACGTCAAATTGGACTATTTGTAGTGACTCTACCACCGGCTCGGAAGGCAGGCCCTGTTGAGAAGAGCCGGCAAGAAACTCAACAGTTGCTCTTTTTATAATATTATCAATTTTACAATATTAAGTGTGTTGTTACATAAAGTTATTTATTTTACTTCCTGTGTGAAGTTGAAAGCCTATCCAATTGCCTTTGAACATCTTTGTCATTTAAAAATTCATCGATAGTATAATAACCCTGACTCAGTAAGTGAGTTTTAATACATTGTTTAAACTTATGCAATGGCAGATCTAAAACTGAATTGGGCATCTTGTTGTAGAAGAGTACACCCAATCCTACGAAAGATTTTTGTACTTTTCGGAGGCGATAAGCTGATATGACTAACTTATGTCCATTTCTAGGAAGACGGTCGTTTAAATCCTTTTTCTGTTTATACATATTTATATTTTGTTTAACATAAACTAGGTTATTGAATATGTATTGACAGGCTACTGTAAGAATTTCTATTTCTTTAAATTTGACTCGAAGGGACTCGCGTGGTTTAAGTTTATAAATCGACCGAATTGCTCGTTTCTGAAGTATAAAGACAGAATTTATGTCAGCAGCCTTTCCCCACAACAAGATGCCATAAGACATCACACTGTGGAAGTAAGCAAAATAAACCAGTCTAGCTGTTTCTACATCGGTAAACTGTCTTATTTTTCTCACTGCAAATGCTGCTGAGCTAAGTTTAGCTGTCAGTGACTCTATATGAGCGCTCCACTGAAGTTTACAGTCCAAGGTCACTCCTAGAAAGACTGTAGAACTCTCCATTTTTAGCGTTTCACCATTTATCATTAAAGACTTATTTATTTTTTTTACATTCGGTAAAGAAAACTCAACACATTTAGTTTTCTTTGCATTTAATAGTAAATTATTAGCAGTAAACCAATGCGACACATGCGATACAGCACGGTTTACATCGTCAAAGTCACTTTTATTTCTATCAGTTTTAAAAATTAAGGATGTGTCATCAGCAAACAGTACAATTTCACAAATATTGGCTCAGACAGAGTTGTGGCGTCAAGTGCAGACGTTCTACAGACGCTGAATGTGCAACTTCGACGATGTTGAATAGCTGAATGTCCTGAAGAGTCGTATCATAAACCACGATTGTATTGGCTGGATAGTATCTATGTACTATCCAGATCCAGTGCATCAGACAAACGCCTTCGTAACCTCAGATGGGGTCACCGGGACTCTTAGGCTGCATTTAGACGACGCGAAAATTTTCTTGCGGCAGCCGCGCGGCAATCGCTTGGTCGCCGCGTTCACGCATACGTAATTGGCAAATATGAATTCTATTATCTACGCAATAACAGTTAACTTGCCAGGAAACACTTTAACAGGCGGCGGCCGCGCGGCCGCCGCGTTGCTTCCGCGCGGCCGCCGCGTTGGCTCCGCGCGGTCGCCACGCGTCGCGCGGCCGACTCGTGCACAATGCCGAAAGCCCGGCCACCCTCCCTCATCCCCCTTTCTTGTCAGTACGAAGTTGCTTGCGCATGATTTAAGACGCGTATCGTATTCTATTAAATCGTTTTTATCGTACTTATTCTATCTAAAATGGATGATATATGACACTTGCAAGCGATCACTGCGCGGCGGCCGCGCGGCCACTTGGCGAAAGCGCGTTGTGTCGGCGCGAACAAATTCGTCTCAAATAAACGCGCCCTTAAACAAAATCTGTTGTCGCAGCAAGTTTGAAAACTCTGGACTTGTTATGAAATTAAAATTTGACACAACTAAAAGACAACAATGTTGATCGGAGAATAGCTGGAGAGACACAGACACGAAGAACATCGTATACCACGATTGTATGTTGGCTCGGTGGTATATAGATCCGGGACACCTAAACAAAATCTGTTGATATGATCGGCAGTAAGTTAAAATGAATGCCCTAAAAAAATGTTATTACACTTTGTGGACCGACCGAAGTGGACAACAATTTGAAAAACTTATTCACTTATGAAGGTTTCTAAATTGGTATGAAAATTGCGTCTTCTGCTCGTGGTTACAAAGATGATAGCAAAAATCTATACAAAGTGCTGAATCAATGCAAAGTGATGTGATGGTACATTCAAAATGATAGAAACAACTTGGATGGAGTCTTCTTTGAGATTTTTCTTTCAAAATGACATTCAACGGGTTCAGTTACAACTTTACCTTTGGGATATATTGCAGTCTTAAGGAAACTAAACCAATGTTACATGATGTAACATTATTTTAGTTTCCATGCCGACAGAGAATAAAATCAAAATGGCAGTTAATAAATAAATAATAATTATTATAAGACTACTAGCTGACCCAGCAAACGTTGTTTTGCATTAGAAATTAAAAAAAATTAGATGATAATTAGATAGTAGCCGATTTTCAGACCTGCTGAATACGTATACAAAATTTGGTAAAAATCGGTAAAGCCGTTTCGGAGGAGTACGGTAACTAACATTGCGACAGGGAAATTTTATATATTAGATTACACACATCGTAATAATTATAGCCTCAAAGTAAGCGTAGGTAGCTTGTGCCATGGGTACTACCCATGGCAACTAAGGTACCCTTTTAATTTTAAACACAGAATTTCATATAAAGTGTGCTCCTTCCCCGCTAACCCTCTCAATTTAATTTTTTATAGTTTCACGTAAAGCAATATCCTCCGTCGCGTCACGTGTAATAAAGATCTACATTTTTGTTAAACATTGTACGATATTACAGTACATTAACATTAACAATATATATTTATGGTAAGCTGATGTGTATAGCTTATATTAAATAGTCTATTTCACTTTTGAGTCTAGCTTTCATAATAAACAAAATAATTTACAATCTGGCATGCAAATTTAGAGATTAGCCCATTTAAACAAACAAAGAAACTTTTTTCGTATATTATATAAATATGGTCTGCCATGTCAAATAAATTGAAAGAAAAGATCAAAGTTCGAATTCTCAAAGAATATCAGTACCAAAATGTTGACCCCTATTCAGTACGTATAACATAACACGGAGAAAGTCAACTTAATTTGGACTATTTAGCGGCAGTGTTATGTTTTTAGAAATTTTGTAATATCTCCGAAACTATATAACTAATTAACATACTATCAAAGGAAAATCTTATCTCTATGATATCCTTGTGATTATTAAATAATTTATTTTAATAAGGATTTAAGTTTAGTTGTATAAATAATGACGTAAACGTAAACATATGAATTAAATGATTTTTTAAAACACAAAAAGTGATATATCTGCCAAAATATAAAAGATAGATACATGCTATTCCGGACTTTTTTGTAGAACTTTTTAAGATGCATAAAATTTTCATACAATGTTTTCAATTATATCCAATAGCTAAGGCAGCGTACGCGATTCACGCCGATTTATTAAATTTCAAGGTCTGACTCACGCGACAAAAACTGTGATAACTCGGATAATACAAATATAAAATATAGCCTATGACACTCACCGATAACGTAGCATTCTACTGGTGAAAGAATTTTTAAAATCGGATCAGTAGTTCCGAAGATTAGCTCCGACAGATCTTTGTTTACAAACTTATAAACCTCCTCCACCGTACCTCTTTATAATATTAAGTATAGATAGATGAACATCCAAACACTGGAAAATATCCATCACACAAACATTTTTCCAGACGTGGGATTCGAACCCACAGCCTAGGACACAGAATCCGGGTCACTACCCACTGCACCACTTGGTCATAAAACTTTTTTTATGGCCTTTTATGAGATGAGAAAGTCAAGAAAACTTTGTAATTTTATTCGGTGTTTTTGTCTAAGATTAACCGTTTTCAGATAATTGAAAATCTTGTCTTTTATTTTTCTCTGTGTTAGTGTAATTATAGTGTATTTAGTTTGCACCGTAATTGTTTAGTTATTAATCAAATATAGAAAGAAAAAATAAAAGAAAGTGTAGTTTTTAAGATTTTAATTATTGTCGTTTATAAATAGTTATTTACATTTCTATGAGTATTTAGGTTCAATGATGGGTCAGAATATGTGCTGGAGCATGGGCGACCACGGGAGCGGGGGCAGCGTGGACGGTTGGTGCGGAGCGGTGGACCACGGCGTTGAAGCCGCTGTGCGCGTCAGCGGAGTATTCGACTTTGCGTACGGAGCCGTCAGCCTCGACCAGGGAGTACTCGCCGTGTACGACGTCACCGTCGCGGCTCTCGTGTTGGGACTTGTTGTCGCCGGTGTGGCCGTCAGCTACAGAGTACGAGAACTCGTAGTTGGGGTGAGCCTGTAGAGAAAAAGTCGGAAATAAATTTATTTCCAATATGATAACGATCAACTTTATGAAATAATTAAATGAAAACGAATCTTACATCATAAGGCTCAGGCTGGTGGGCAGCGATGTAACCGTGGGCGGGGGCGGCGTGTACGATGGGAGCGGCGTGGACGACAGGGGCAGCGTGGGCGATAGCGACACGGGCAGGAGCAGCGTATCCGATAGCACCGTAGCCCTGGTTGTGGCTCACGATGTTTTGAGAAGAGACAGCATGACCGGCGAGACGAGGAGCAGCGTAGGCGACTGGGGCAGCATATGCGACTGGAGCGGCAGCGATGCCATGGGGTTGGTCATGACGGACAATGCTTTGGGAGGAAACAGCGGCGGCTGATGAGTAGTGGGCTGTGGGCAAAAGACCAGCAGCGGATACGGCCAGGACGGCGCTCAGAGTGACGATCTGAAAATGCATGATGAATTATTAATTATAAAGTAATATTAAGTAAAGTTTGTATGTTAGGTAATTAATAAAAGCTTCAAATTCATATTGTTCTTAAAAGCTCGACCACAGGTCTGACTTACTTTGGCGAACATGTTGTCAAAGTAGTTGACCGACTGATACATAATCCGAGTAAGGAGCCGCTTTTATAGTAAGTTATTTTAGGCAAGGTCAACGTCAATATACAATATTTCACTTTCTTCCACATCCTAACCTTTAAATTTTTTACTCATGTGTACTTAATATATTTAGATATCATGGGCACATGGAGTATGTGGGAGTATTATATTTTGTACAAAAATCGTGGTTTCTATTACTATTAACTTAGAAACGAACTGAATTTTTTTTATGACATTTATAACTTTTTGATAAATGAAATAGTTTTTTTTTTGATATCTTATCCTACTCAGTTTAGTAACAAAGGTAAAAACCTACGAGTATCATAGCCATTAGTACTAGGTTGACCGAGCTTTATTCGGTTTATTTTTTGGAAATTATATGATTTTTAAAAATTAAACCTAGGTAAGTAGATCAAAACCCCCGGCATAAAAAATTGCATAAAAATCATTTATTCAAATTATATATACAATATAAGAATTTATATAGTACGTATGCAAAAACGTTTAAAAGTTTACGTACTAGATTTGATAGATAGATAGATATATAGGAAAGTACTTAAATAAAAGTGTTTCTTGAGAAATTATGACTACTTTGTCGTTAAAGGATAATCACCAAGAAACTCTAAAATAATATTTAGATTTCTTTTAACTTTTGATTCATTGTTTAAAAATTTAAATATATGCGTGTCAATATTTTTATGAAGACATTTGATCTCTTACAATAAGCTTTTCGGTGCTCAATACTCAACACCAAAGGATAATTATTTTTTTTCATTAAATAATTTCGGTTAGCGACACATGGTTTCCTTACAAATATAGAAACCAGTAGTGTCGCTGTGACACGTCGCCTGCTGCTGTCGTCTGTCAGCCAAGGTTTCTACTTTAAGAACATTACCTAGAACCAACAAACTGCTTTACTACGTTAAATAAATGTTCCTTAAACTTGCTGGCACCGACTTCATAGATATGCTTAAGTAAACTAAAGCAACTAAATAACACAGTTATTTTTAACTTTTTAGTGCATTTTGAGTCGGTTCTATTGTTAGTTAAATAATTTTATATCCTTCTACGATTTTTACAAACCGTGATATAAAGTCGTACAATTTACAATGAACATGCGGTTTTAATGTGAGCTGTCTCATTGAGATCGGACGTAGTAAAAACCGATTACTATGAGGATAAAGTAGCGGACAGCTTTTAAATGTAAATGGTTAACTCGCAGGCTCATTGATTGACATGATCATCATAAAACAGCCTTAGGTTCTCTACGATAATTTTTCTTTTATTATTATCAAATAAAAAATGGGCATCATGGGTACTTGAACGATAGTAGTCCCGTGAATAGAGCTTTTGGAGTCGCAAGTGGCTAAACTTGGTTCTGACTGCTTAAAACTAATTACCTGCTATTCCGGAAAATTAATTGCTTGCATTTTACGTTTTTTTGGAATTGGGGAGTGATTTTCATAATCTCTAGACGAGAACAGTGCAATAGTGCAAATGCCGTACCGGCGAGTTCTTTGAGGTCCCGGTGCCTATCAATATGTACCTACTGAGCCACTGAGGGGGTTTTAGTGGTAAAGTTTCACATAACATGTCTTATTCCCTAATAACACAAGTATCTCCCCCAGATACCATAAATAAATGATACTTGGACTATTGATAGTCTAGACTAGTGTAACTTTGCAAAGCCGTCATGTTTTAATCTTAATTGGCTGCAGTATTTACAGACTGCTAGGACCATGAAGTGACTTTGCAGCATTTATAACGTGACTGTAAGCGACGCAATCTTATACACCATAAATATTGTATCGTATGTTATATGTTCCTTTAAACTACCTAAATACTAGGGGATGCCAGCGACTTCGTTCGCGTGGAAAGTCTGAATCATGAAATTCGTATTTAACCATTCATAATCTATTTACTTGACTCTCTTCAACGGTAAACTCCATGAAAATTGTTATATTGGATTATGAATACTGCTTGAACAACCAAATAATCATACCTATTTTCTTTTCCCTTAAGATTTTTGTTCTGCAACTATCTACACCAGAAAGGGGGTTCTGTTTTTCGAATGTGTGTTTATATTTTTGTTTGCACGTCATAAATTTTTAATCTTTAAATAATATCAAGAAATGAAATGAAGTTATAACTTTATTTAATCTATTTATAATAATTTAACAATAATAAATAATCTATCACACATGTGAATACTTAGAGTCCAACAACAAAACCTGAATCACATATTGAACTCATACAGTAGTCGTAGGTATCCAAAAACTGTAAAAGTAAGGAACTTTTATGTAATTTTTAGTTATTAAATAAATAAACAAAAAAGAATGACTAACTTTTAATATAGTATCATAATATCATAATTACAGAAAAGGAATTAATGAAAAAGTGAATAATGTTAATATCTCTCTCATCAAACTCTCTAAACTTTAATGTAAAATAGTTTCCTATCAAATTAATAAATAAAATATTTAGCTTAATTAACTCAACTTCGGCATTTTGATATGAACTTAGAAATCTAAGGTAAGTACCAAAGTAACTAGTTTCGCTTGGTGTTATTATGATGATCGTGATTTATTTCGTGGTTCGATATTTTCGTGGTGGATTAGTTGTAAATGAAAATAAGTTTTTGTATAATGTCATATTATATTATACTTTAATTAAATATTTACATTTCTATACACAGGTTAAACTAATTTGGAACTGGGTATCCATCAATAATGTGAGAGGATATGGGCTGGGGCATGGGCTACTGGGGCGGCGTGGACGGTTGGTGCGGAGCGGTGGACGACGGCATTGAAGCCGCTGTGCGCGTCAGCGGAGTACTCGACTTTGCGTACGGAGCCGTCAGCCTCGACCAGGGAATACTCGCCGTGTACGACGTCACCGTCGCGGCTCTCGTGCTGGGACTTGTTGTCGCCGGTGTGGCCGTCAGCTACGGAGTACGAGAAGTCGTACTTAGGGTGGGCCTGTGGGAATAAATTCGGCAAATAAATATATATAGAACAACTGCATGCTACAATGTGTTATGAAAGAAAAAACAAATCTCACATCATAGGGTTCAGGCTGGTGAGCGGCGATGTAACCGTGGGCGGGGGCGGCGTGTACGATGGGAGCGGCGTGGACGACAGGGGCGGCGTGGGCGATAGCGACACGGGCAGGAGCAGCGTAACCGATAGCGCCATAGCCCTGGTTGTGGCGCACGATGTTCTGAGACGACACGGCACCGTGGCCGGACAGACGAGGAGCGGCGTATGCTACAGGAGCGGCGTACGAGACTGGGGCGGCTACAGCAATAGCTCTATGGCCTTGATCGTGACGGACGATGTTTTGTGAAGAAACAGCGGCGTGACCGGAGACAGCGGGAGCGGAGTAGGCGATGGGCGCGGAGTATGCTACAGGAGAGGCGTGGTACGCGACAGGTGCTGCAGCGATGCCATGGCCCTGGTCGTGACGTACGATGCTTTGGGAAGATACGGCAGCGGCTGACGAGTAATGCGCTGTTGGAAGGAGTCCAGCGGATGAGACCGCCAATACAGCGCTTAAAGCGATGATCTGAAAATAAAAAATCAATATGTTAATTTCTTCTACAGAATTCTATATTTAAAACGCTTAAATTGTAAATTTTCCAATATCCAATTAGCAACTAGTTGTAGCAATGTTAATCTTCAGAGATTAGAAATCTAGTATGAAATATAATGTGACAGCTAAAGTAATGAATATTGATAATATTATTTAAATATGCCGTCTTACTTTGGAGTACATATTGGGAAAGTAGTCGATCGACTGATGCATATTACTTACTAAGTATTTCTTTTATACTACCTATTTGACTTTTAATCTGCAAGGTCAAAGCTCAAACGGTGAATTTATTTGCTCTCCTTAACAGTTAACATAAGCACCTACAAGTTTCACAATTGGAAGCATTTTATAATTTATGTAGGCAAAATTAACCGGCTTAACCCGTTTTTACTCCACTATAACTGGTACTTGCGAGTATGTTCAGAAATATTTCTTCCACTGATGTTATTGCTATTTTATTACTTCAGTTAACTGAATATTTGCAACACAAGATAAAGTTAAAAATTTTAAAATCCGTCTTATGTCTTATTCAATTAATTTAGCTAAAGTAATAATGTAAAATTTTTCAGTCTTTTTTCGAAAATGACTTCTCATCTTTCCAAAAACAACAACTTTTGTCACAATGTCGGCATATTTATATTAAATGTAATAAAATTACTTTTTTTTGGATGGATTGGCTTAACATATCCTCATTGAACCTATATTGACATAGATTACTAGATAGAGCCCATAGCGTGTCCACTCGTGAGACAGCAAATCAGCCTTATTGACATGACATGTCAACATTTAAAGTACATCATAAAACGTTATGTTTTAAAATATCGTAAAATACGAAATATTACTTTATATAATATAGTTTAGTAAACGCATTATACATGAAATTTGCTAAAAAATAACATATCTAAGCTTTAAATCATCAATCAATGAAGTTTATGCCTTACTTACGTATGAAACGTAATTCCTTCGATTTTCTGTTCGCTGCGACTGTTGCAGCCGAAAATATTACAACCCACCATAGCACGATAACGTTTAAATTAATATAGTAACCGCAAAGTTATATTATTTATCAGCAAATTTAATAAAAAGCTAATAATTGCTCAGATATGTCCCTTGTCTGTCACAAATTCCACTCTTGACAAATAATAAAAACGAACACGCTGAAAGGGACAAAAAATAATCTTGTATCACTTTCTAATACAGGCCGAATGAAATAAGTCTGTCACGCTCTTGAACCTACATCCGCGTTATGACTCCATCTAGTAGTCTTCAATCTATGTATATTGACGTAACTCATAACCATCTCGATAAAGTCAGATTTCCAACAAATTACTGCATCGTAATTGGTGAATACGTCTATGCCACAGACTGATCCTCAGATACTAGTATGCAGACAGATAATCAGACACGTTATACATAACAGCACTCTTTTTTACGTTGGAGTATTAACTTAACATGCTTGTACCTAATACTAATATTATAAAGCTGAAGAGTTTGTTTGAACGCGCTAATCTCAGGAACTACTGGTTCGAATTTAAAAATTATTTTTGTGTTGAATAGATCATTTATCGAGGAAGGCTTTAGGCTAATAACACCACGCTGCAACTATTAGGAGCGAATAAATAATGGAAAATGTGAAAAAAACGGGGAAAATCATTCATCCTTGAGGGCTTCCCTTGCGTGCGCTGCTAAAACGGTTCAAGATACCAAAAACATATGTATGAAAGAATTATTTTTCTTGAAATGATGTAAAAAAATGTCCACGACAGTATATGTCTATCTTTTAAGATTAACTCACTAGAACCGTTTTTATGGTAATATCGTAACAAAAATAGTAGATCTTTAGTACACGGCACGGGACGAAGGATAATGGTTGACAAGAAACTATAAAAAAATTAAATTGAGAGGAGGAGCGGGGAATCGGCACACTTTATATGAAAGTCTGTCTTTAAAATTAGAAGGGTACCTAAGAGGTTTTCACGCGGACGAAGTCACGGGCGACTGCTAGTCTGCTATATTTGTCCCTAGCTACTAGTACCCATATCTTAAGTATCAAGTTTATGACGGTTTCCGTGACACTGTGGTATGCGCGGCATAAGACGGAGGTTCTGGATTTGATTGCCGGCTGGACTGATCAAGATTTTCGAAATCGGTCCAGGTCTGGCTGGTTGGAGGCTTCAGACGTGGCTATTTGTTATCCAACCGGCAAAGTTCCGACGTAACATTTAATTTGTTCTTTATTCACGTTCATTTATATTTATCATCGACCAGCAAACCCACTCCGGCTTCGCACGGGTGCAATGCTGGTTCTAAAGTATGTCCCTGCATTTTGAATCTTGGAAAATATTTACTTAAATTACATGCTGTAAAGGGCAATAGTGATCTATATTGAGAGCACAAAGTATTTAAGATACTTAATTGGATAAGGATTAATACAGTATTGCTTAAAATCGCTTCGTAAATAAGCCATTACTTTTGGTTGAAAGTAAAAGATAAAAAATTGTTATTGTGGGTTATCCCTAAGAGATAGACATACCCTCGCGGATTTTTTTGTAGACCTGCTTAAGGTGTGCAATACTGCAGTACATTACTTTGAAATATCTCGTAGGGTTTAGCCAGTGTTTGCAATGTAAGCGCAAAAAATGCGTTAATTTACGACATAACATCAGAAACCTCTGAAATTATCAGTGTTACTCTTCTGTATTACGCATGTATTATACACATAAACCTTGCTCTTGAATCACTCTATCTTATAATAAAAACCGCATAAAATCGGTTGCGTAGTTTCGAAGATTTGAGCATACATAGGGACAGACAGAAGAAAGTGACTTTGCTTTATACTATGTAATGATTTTGAAAAATTTTTTGTTTTACAAATTTTTAAGTAGTTTAAAATTAAGTATTTTTTTGTCGCAACACTGATGCGGTTTTACGAACAATGGATCATGCAGTACATGCATTTTTTCATTGCAATTTTTAACCTGTTATCCTTGAGATGTAGTATCCAATTTTCTTTAACGTGCGAAGCGGTTAATACCTGTAACGTAATTTAATAATGATCATTGAATAAAAAAAATGCGCTTTTTAACTTGAAGAAGCCATTTAAGGGAAATGCAATCTACGAATATAACTAGTGGACGCCGCGATTTCGCTCGTTTGTTTGTCGTTCCGTGGGAATATTAGGATATAAATTAGTCTATGCCACTTCCTATGAGTCTAACTATTATATAAAAAATGTTTTTTTTACAAACTGACTGCTATTTTTAGAGATTAGCAAAAACAGGACAGATAGACAGACATACAATTAATCTGAACATTGATCTTTCATAAGCTGTTAATTTGAAATTACAAACAGACAATTCAAATTTTACTTGTATGTGTAAAACTCAAAAATTGCAAAGTAGTAATCTAGGCAAGAATATTAAAAAAAGTGTAAAGCACCACTATATATATATAAATATATCAGAAACTTATATATATATATATATATATATATATATATATATATATATATATATATATAAGTCTCTGAAACTAATAAGCTTAATTGTGTTTGGAAGGAATATTTCTTCTGCAAAGTAGATGTCATTTAGGGATGGAGTGTACGAAATTTATTTCCGAAAGCTGGGCATTATTATATTCTATCATAGTATCTGCTTTGCTAAAATAATGGAGTATCCAACAGTTCCCCTTCAAAGTAGCCTGATTATGATGAAGGTAAGCGTAAAATTTGCTATTAGATTTTAATTATCACTGCACGTCTATTTTGGGATTGTTTTAGTCAATTCGAATACAGTCAAAGACATATTAAATAAAACGTTTATTAGTTATTAACAAAATTCATGTTTTTAAAGTCAATACTCGTATATCATTAATAATGCTTCTTTGGTACAATGTGATGTGTTGAGTATTTTACATCAGCGTGAAATCTGAAAAGATAAGAAAATTTTAAAATACTGTAAATAAATTGACATCATATAAAAAATAATATTTAAGCTTTATAATATTGAGGTTTAACAACTCTAAATGTTAAAGGAACAATAATACTGATCAATGGAGCATTAACATTGCAAAGGGCTCAAATTTGATGTCTTTATCTTTATTAATTTAGGACTTTCAGGGCCACCTTCTGATTCCACCTAGCATACTAAATGAAACTTACTAGACTAGCTTAATAATGTTGTATTATTGGCTGGTGGGAGGCTTCGACGGTGGCTAGTTACCACATTATCAGCAAATACATAACGACAAGCGATTTAGCGTTCTATCACGATTTAGTGAAACCGAAAAGGGTGTTGATTTCCTCTTACTCCTAAAATTTAGCCCGCTACCATCTTAGATTGCATTACCATTTACCATCAGGTGTAATTTCAGTTATAAAAAAATAATAATGAGGAAAGTATGATCCAGTGTTCGTACCCCGTATGATGGTCTCCATGGTAATGAACAGATCTTTCGGAACCGTCGGGCTGATGCAGCGAGTAGACGCCTTTCACAACGTCGCCGTCTCGTGACTCGTGCTGGGATTTCATGTCACCGGTGTGGTGATCCTCCACTTTGTAGTCGAACGTATAGTGGGGATGCGTCTACAAAAATATTAACTAAAAAACAGCTGAACAACGTTGTAGATATCATTAGGAAAATGATACTACAATTTAAGCTCGGTAATACAGAAAAAGTTCTTCTACGTTTACAAGTTAACGTCCCGCTTTCTGCGCTTCTTGTAATGTTCTTCGCCACATTACACAAATATCAAAGAGCGCTATCTGTATCTGATTTTGTAACTAAACTGGACAGTGCTAGTCCCAACTTCGTCTCTATCAATAGTTAGATTGAGAGAGATGGGGACGTATTTCTATACAGAATCTTCACATTGCGCAGTGACATACGCTGCAAGGTAGAAACACAAAACTCAAAACGTGTAAACGGATTCGCGGGTCCACTTTTATTGCGTATCAAACATATATAGATAATTGTTGAAATTTAAATATCTTAGCCGGCAGTCGGTCATTCTTATATATGTTGCATATATTTCATACATTTGCTTCTTTCGTAGTAGCTCGGGTTATCGAAAAGATAATAACGATTTTGATAAAAAAAGCTTACGTGATAGTCAACATGGTGACCGTGTCCATGAACAATTTCTGGATGACCATCGTGTTTGGAGATGTGGTTGGAGGAAAATGCTGTACCGTGGCCGTGTTCATAACCGAATTGTGCTGCTACGGTGGTGAAGAAAGCGACAAAATATAGGACCTGTGGATAAATATTTATATAGACTGATGTGAACACTGAGTGTGACACTGATTTGTGGTTGTATATTTTTGTGTTAAATCACTAAAATATAAAAAATCGAGATAATAAAAAGAAATATGGAGAGAGAGAAAGATCTTTCCAAAGGAATCCCTTGCAACCTAGTTGTGTAAATCATTGCTTGTGACCTACTTGCTCTTAGATCGACCACAAAAACTCATAAAAATTGTTAATCTTTGTTTGACAGCTACAGAAGTACATAAAATATATACATGTATTTAGTAGGAGTTTCAATCCT
This sequence comes from Mycalesis mineus, assembly GCA_034621355.1. Lineage (NCBI taxonomy): Eukaryota > Metazoa > Arthropoda > Insecta > Lepidoptera > Nymphalidae > Mycalesis > Mycalesis mineus. The sequence continues at coordinate 6,434,213 of CM067887.1, read as the reverse complement.
GAATGTTGGCGGTGTTTTACTCCCTTTCCTCAGAGAGCACATTAAGCTGTCGTTGTGATCAAAGATGACGAGCTATCAGAGCGATCGCTACAAGATTCATTCATACAAAAGAATCATTATGTGACAAAGTCCATATCCCCTTTCCTAAAAGGACGGAAAAATCAACTCTTATTGTTGAACCTTAAAATAGGCTGACACTTATGATAATAGAATATAGGCTCTCATTAGAAAGCAAAAAGTCACTAGTACAAAAAGAACATGTCACGTTGTATGCATTTGAAAACATTAATATATATTTTTAAATTGTTTTACCTTTGAGTACATCTTGTTAAGAGTTAGCTTCAAGTTATTGTTTCCAAAATTGTTTAGAAACTGATGCCTGTTGATAAAATAAGCAGTATATATATGGAAATCAATAATTGATATCATACTATTTCACCGTAAATTGGATTGGAACAATAAAATACGCAATGTTTCGAACAGTTACGGGTAACTAACACTCTGACCAAGGTTAATATTTTGTCTATTGTTAAATTTCACTTGATTTAAGTATTTGGTAAGTTTAGTATACTTATCTAAAATGAAAAAGGCTAGAGACAATATAGATAAGTATTATCTAATGTTAAAATTAAAAATCAAAGTTTAGAATCACCTTATTTGTATAAGTTATATACATGTTTACATATATTTTTTTGGCTGGTGGGAGGCTTTCGCCGTGGCTAGTTACCACCCTACCGACAAAGACGTACCGCCAAGCGATTTAGCGTTCCGGTACGATGTCGTGTAGAAACCGATAGGGGTGTGGATTTTATACTACTCCTTACAAGTGAGCCGCTTCCATCTTAGATTAAATCATCACTTAACATCACGTGTGATAGCAGTCAAGGGCCAACTTGTAGTCGATAAAAAAAAATGTTATGCCTTATGTACTAATAATATTATCAACATTCATACTGAATCATAGCAAGACTACATAGCAAAATGAGTATGATGAGTGGTATGATTGTTACTTTAATGTTTATTTTTAACGCTTGAACATTCTATTAGTGCTAATAAAACACTTGTTAAATCCAACTTGTTTGTTACGACCTCATTTTTGTTTAACTTTGATCTCAATTATCGGTTTAATAACCTGTTGTTTTAATCTGTTGCGATATCCTTTCATAAGATAATATGCATATTGACATGTTGGTATAAAAGTTTGAAAAATAATTAAGTTATTATCAGTTACAAGTCATAAGTCAAAGTGTAAACAACTCCTACTAATTAATTCAATCATGTATTTCAAGGTGTGTTAATAAATTAAAAGGGCTAATAAATTACTTAGTATTAAATAGAAGGTTGTGTTTTGAGAGAATTGCATACTACACAGTTAATGTTATTAGCATTTTTCAGTGCTTTATTTTTATAGCAACAATTGAAGTAACCAGAAAGTGTTATGTGTTGGAACATTCCTAAATCAGCGCTAATCAATATGTAGTTAGAAATATTTAATGAGTACTATAACTACTAAATATTCCTGAAATTAATTTTCTTAACTAGTATATAGTTAAATTTATAGATACTATTACCTTTTAATAAAAAAAATATGTTTTAAATAGTTTTGGTAGTCAGACAGAACTCGACAGGCGACCGGGTGACATTTTCAGTTCCATTCCGCCGAATTGAGGGATTAAGTTGTTTTTTTCGTTAGGAAATGTATTTACGCATCGCTTTTGGAAACAAAGGAGACATATCAACAAACAAACAACAATTTTCGAAAGGTTATGTGGAATTTTCCGAATATAACGTCACAGGCACACTCGCGCAAAATACTGTGATATCCCGACGTTTCTTCTTAGATCTAGACATCATACTCACATGCCCAAATTTATGGCGAGAGTAGATGTGCATACCCATGCCTTTTTCGAATAAGGGGATCATCAGGATCTGCATCCTACCTGAGGGATTAAGTAGTAGTAGTAGTTAAACACCTTTGTATTTATTGTCAGGTCCTCACAGTAGCGGCTGTCATAGCCGTAACATCCGCGCAGCTGAGCGGCTACGGCGGCCACGGTCACGGCCACGCGGTCTCCTCACAGAGCATCGTGCAGCACCAGAGCCACGCACCTGCGCACTACGCGCCCGCGCAGTACGCTGCGCATGCACCACAAGAACATTATGTACGTAATCTAATTTCTTTAACATTTTCGAACATTTTATTAAAGATTCCAGCACTTATCATGATGTACCTATTGACTCTTCCTAGTAGCCTTTGAGATGGTGAGTTATTTTGTTAAAACAAGTGTTAATTATTTTGTAACTTTAAAGGCTCCTGCACACTACGCCTTCGACTACCAAGTCCACGACTCGCACACCGGCGACATCAAGTCCCAGCACGAGGCTCGTGAGGGAGACCACGTGACCGGCTTCTACAGCCTGCACGAACCCGACGGCACCGTGCGTCGCGTGGAGTACAGCGCCGATGCGCACAGCGGGTGAGATATCCAATTGCAAACTTTATATTGTAACAAGCAAACACAAGTGACTTACTTTTTAAGCAAATCATCAATGAATGGAGTTCGAATATAAGACCTTAGCTTACTTTAAAAATACCTAGTCGTGTTTTTGTGTCTTACTTTACGATTAGTGTTTTATTACATTTTTTATTTTACGACTAGTAAAATACTGTCTAATAAATAATAATTAATTAATACTAGTATAATACTGTATATTATTAGGCTGTTAATGATGAAATGATGAAAATACTATATAAAAAATTTCTCTATTTAAGTTGTATTTGTTTTTTTTTCATCGACTACAAGTTGGCCTTTGACTGCTATCACACCTGATGTTAAGTTATAATGCAATATAAGATGGAAGCGGGCTAAATTGTTAGGAGCAGGATGAAATGTGATAGTTGTTATTATTATGTGGAGGTAACACTCTTAGACCACTGTTATTTTTCCAAATAAATTATAATTAAAATATCGTTTTCTTTTCTAGATTCAACGCAGTGGTACACCGTGAAGGTCACGCCCGCCATGAAGCTCCCGCCTATCATCATTAAGCTCTACCTACCATTTAATGTATTATGAATCTTACGTTTATAAACTTGTTGAATATTTGTTGTAATAAATAATAATATAAGAAAATTTACTTCGTTTTAATACCCCTAAATGGCCAGAGATTGTACTAATAAATGTTTAGTAAAAAAATTTAATAATAAAAAATTAATAAAAAATTAAACTGACTGCAAAACGCACTGAAAGGTAAAAAATAAATGCGTCATTTCGCTACTTTATTTACTAAACCAAATCTAGAAGAGTAGAGCACAAAATTCAATTATGAGATATTTTTGGTTATGAAAAACTTAAATTGCTCACTATGTCTCAACGACGTAATTTCCACATGCTTTCTCTTCTTTATTCTGTACTCTTTCATTATCGTACTCCTCAATATCTAAAAGAAAGGTTCAATTTTCTTGGATCTAGCCATCACTTCAACCACCGATCCGTCAACGATAATAAATTGTCAATCCCATTCAGTCGAACTCAACGCTATAGCGAGTCTTTCACTGTAAAGGCAGCGATACTTTGGAATGCCCTGCCGCGTGAGATTCGGCACTCAAAATCACTCCATTCATTTAAGCGTCGTCTGAAAAACCACTATTTGTCTATGTAATATATATGTATTCGAATGTAATCAGATTTATGTATGTTTATTTTCATGTATATATTATAAATATATATGTTAAGTATATATATATATAGATATTCATGTATTACTGTGTAACTTATAGTATATGTAATTTTATGCAAGTATATTTATTTGTTTGTACACCAACCACCTGTTTTCTGTTCAATTCTCCTCAGGCATAACGGTTCCTGGACTGTAATTTGTTCCTTGGTGTAATAAAGAGTTTTTATTATTATTATTATTATTAGAAGAGTAGAGCATTGTAGAATACACTTGTTAGTTTAGAAAAGAAGAAGAAGAAAATCTTTATTGCACACATAATACATAGGACAAACTCACAGAAAAAAAATAGAATAACAAACATGAATACATGCAAAGGCGGCCTTATTGCTTGGAGCAATCTCTTACAGGCAACCCTTGATGATAGGAACTGTATAATGATGATGATAGGAAGAGTGAACTGAGATAAAACAAAATTGGTACTATCTATTCAATGACACGTTATAACCATTAAACGTTAGGTGCGGTTAAAGTAGCTACTAAATAATGTTGTGCAAACTGTAGTAAAATTTATAACAGTTTCCAATTATTTCATGTCTAATAGACATAAAGACAATTACCTTTTCTGATATAAAAATCACAAATTTTTTCAATTAGTATCAGTTTAGTTGCAACTATAAGCAGTTCAACTTGTTTTCACAACAATACTCGTATCTAAACCAAAAACATGTTTTCTAAGGTAGGTAACAATTAATAATTATATTTTTTAATAAATATATTTTGTAATTTACAAAATTTCTGTTTAAAATATAAATGACATGATATTTATTACAAGACTCACTCCTGCTTAGTGAATTGCATATGTAGACAATCTTTTGAGCTGAGGGCTAAACTTAGGGGTAAAGATATTTTCTTGAAAGAATTTAATTTTGTACTTTGTTAACATATCGTTACATTTAGTCATTATTATTGTATAAAAACACATATAAAAAAATTATGATCCTATTACATACACACAAAAAGATTTTTTAATAATACAAAATTATTGTGTAAAACGCAGGTTCTATGCATCGCCGCGATTGTCGCTTTTGCAGCTCAATTCGACAACGCTGTCGGCTACGGCACTGCTTTCTCTTCGGCTCATTTCTCCAAGCATGATGGTCATCCGGAAGTAGTTCACGGTCACGGTCACCACGCTGACTACCACGTAAGTTGTATCAAAACCTAAATTACTTAATGGTTTAAAGAAAATATTTAAAAGAAATTAAAAATGAACCATTTTCAATTTTAAACTGTTCAGTAGTAAGAGGGTTGTAATAGAACTATGGCAAAACTCTAGCGCCGTATTTATTTCAGCCGCCAATGAGTGTTTTTGCATTTCTATCTGAAATGTATAGGTGACGTTGAAATTACAGACACCTAGTCTGTATTTCCTAGTTCATGCCTTATTTTATTTACAGGGTACATTTTACGTAGGTACCCTGTATGGTATAATATGTAATGCCTAAGTCATGTGTATTATTTATTTATTGACATTATATGTACATGAAAGAATGCTGTGCCAATTATTTCTATAATTTAATCCTTCAGGCAGCAGGTGTGGGTAAAATAGAACTGAAAATGTCACCGGGGTGCTTCTCAAGTTCTGACGTACTACCAACTAAATTTATGATTTACTAGTTGTAAACAAGACTGAAAGTAATCAATTATTATTATTTATTTTTAGACGCACCCTCATTATACATTCGACTACAAAGTGGAGGATCACCACACCGGTGACATGAAGTCCCAGCACGAGTCACGAGACGGCGACGTCGTGAAGGGCTACTACTCGCTACACCAGCCCGACGGCTCCGATAGGACTGTTCACTACCACGGAGACCATCACACTGGGTAACTGATTCATTCAGGATCATCTGTAATCTGCTACAAGAAGTATCCTCTATAAAAAGCTTTTTTTGCAAATCTTTTTGGTAAATGGATGCATTTTTTTCAAAGCGGGAGTTCCTGCTTTTAGTTCCCACGTAGTACTATTATTGATAGTAATATTGTTTGTACATTACCTACTTATCGAGCCTTAAATACTTTTTATACTACTATAGGTACTTATACTAAATACTTAGAACTATAAAAAAGCACGTAATAACGTTAAAAAAGCAGTTTCACTGAAATATAACTTTAAGTAAAACTACTTTTTTAACGTTTATATTTATTGTAACAATAAAAAATGAATTTATTAATATTTTCAGATTCCACGCGGACGTGAAGTATGCCACCCACCATATTGTTCCTCATCATCATCATTACTAAATGTCGACAGAAATATTAATTAAAGATATCTAAAATAAAAGCAAATAATTTTACAAAACTTTGTTTTTTTTTTTAAATACTAACACATGATGTAACACTGTACATGTCTAATATTTTTCCGTCTTATCTGAGCATAATGAACTCTTAAGTTATAGAATTGAATGAATAGAGAAGCAAACCAAGACCATACCGAAATACAAAAAATATCATTAAATATTTTTGCCTGTTACTGTCTACGTACATAACATCACGTCTCGTTTACATAAATCCTTTTATAAAAATTAGTCAGTTTAGAGTACTTTTGACCTGACCATTATTTAAAATGTGTTTGGTCAAGAAACATTCGCCTCAGCGAATTCCAAAATTTTCATTCGTATTTGCGGAAAACTACAAGAAAATCAAAATGGAAAAGAAGAACCAAAATTAATAACACTTTAATCGATACAAGGCAAAGGAATGAAAATGTTTGAATTCCGAGAAGACTGATTTCATATCACTTGAAACAAATAAATCTTGTTACATGTTATTTTTTCATTGGTTGGTTTGGTTAAAATTATTTAGATGATGCATAAAGCACAACATTGACAGTTAAGATGTGGATAAGTAAATTAGTCTGTTATTATAAATATTCATTAAAATACTTAATAAATTAATATGCCAGAAAATATAATTATCGTAATTCATAAGTTCCATAAAGTAACAAAATACTTACCGATCCTGGTTTTACACAAAACATTATTTTATTATTAAACGCCCTTGACTTGGCCCACGAGAAAAATAGTGTCTGCAAAGTTCTAAAAATTTCAAAAAAAATGTCGAAAATTCATTGTTTTAAGAAAGAAATTGAATATTAAGCATTCCTTAAAAGATGTATCAATAGCTATCGCGGACATTTTCTAATTCTATTCAATAGAAACAAATTTCCCATACATTATTTTATTACATTGCCGCGCGGCTCTTCCCACTAATATCGTCATGTTGGAGTCAATTTGCATAAAACTTTAACAAATTATATACTAAAACCTCAGAAATCACTTTATCTATTAGCGAAAACCGCATAAAAATCCGATCAGTAGTCTTTGAGTTTATCGCATATTGACAGACAGACAAACGCGGCGGAGGACTTAATTTAATAATAAATAGTGATAAAGTTAAATTATTGATTGATTATGATTTCATAGTCGAACTAATTACCCCACTTCGAGGTTTGAATCCGCATCTATGACTGGTGGTATGTTTAATACGCGAATTTCGTATAAAATGTAGCCTATGTGTTATTCTGATGTATAAGCTATATTGTGGTAAAGTTTCATTCAAATCCATTCAGTAGTTTTTACGTGAAAGAGTAACAAACATCCATACAAACTTTCGCCTTTATAATAGTAGTAGGATTAACGGGACTACTAAAAGCAAATAGCAAAAATAAAGCCAATTTGCAGCTAATAGATAGATAAGCCTTTGAATAAGTAAGTTAAAAAATTCACAGGTTATTAAAGAGAAATTGCAACAATAGGGAAATTCGCAATCAACGATTGCGGTCCAAATGTACGGGAATTATTGTTTAAGGTTGATAACTTTACCAGCAGACTTCGTCATCTGCAAATTATATCGTTCAAACAAGTACAGCTCGGCTGCATAGCGTGAAAGGTATGGAAAGCTGTTGTAGTGATCCTATTCTGTTTTTACATTTTTTTATTTACCACAACAGAGCCCTTGTAATCATTCTTACATCATAATATTTCATGTAGTGTAACGACGCACCTACGAGTACACCTACGAGTACACCTTAAAAATTTAATTAGTATTGATAAATCAATTACAAAATTCCAGTTTATTGTTACGACAACATTTTAGTTTAACTTTGATCTCGATTATCGTGAAATAACCTGTTGTTTTAATCCGTTGCGATATCCTTTCATAAGATAATATGCATATTGACATGTTGGTATAAAAGTTTGACAAATAATTAAGTTATTATCAGTTACAAATTATAAGTCAAAGTGTAAACAATTCCTACAAATAAATTCAATCATGTACTTCAAGGTGTGTTAATAAAATATTGAAAATGGCTAAATAGTAACTAAATCTAAATGAATACCATAAGCGTAAAAGTTTGTATGAACGATCAATAAACGCGATAATCTCTGGAATTCTAAAAGTAGTCAAACTTATGAAGACTATCATAGATTGTCTAACATTCAGCAAAGGCACTATACGCGAATAAAATAGTAGGGAACATCTTGTATTAGTTATTAAATTCGAGTTAACAAAATCAACGATTTTATTACAAAATCGAGGTATTTCAGATAAATTTTAATATTATAGGAAAAAGTTACTAATATTACCCAGTGTAGTGTAGCTACACACACATTGCTCACCGATATCCGTGTGGATCGCTAGTGATTTGAATGACATTCGGCGCTTGACGAGTCCCGCATACCTGGATGCGTCTTTATGCTTAACCTTTGTATTTATTATCAGATCCTCACAGTGGCGGCTGTCATCGCCGTAACATCCGCACAGCTGAGCGGCTACGGCGGCCACGGTCACGGCCACGCGGTCTCCTCACAGAGTATCGTGCAGCACCAGAGTCACGCGCCTGCGCACTACGCGCCCGTGCACTACGCCCAGCATGCGCCACAGGACCATTATGTACCTAATCTAATTTTTTAAACATTTCCGAACATTTCATTAAAAATTCTAGCTCTTATCATGATGGATTGAATTCTTCTTAGTAGCCTTTGAGATGGTGAGTTACTTTGTTAAAACAAGTGTTAATTATTTTGTAACTTTAAAGGCTCCTGCGCACTACGCCTTCGACTACCAAGTCCACGACTCGCACACCGGCGACATCAAGTCCCAGCACGAGGCTCGTGAGGGAGACCACGTGACCGGCTTCTACAGCCTGCACGAACCCGATGGCACCGTACGTCGCGTGGAGTACAGCGCCGATGCGCACAGCGGGTGAGATATCCAATTGCAAACTTTATATTGTAACAGGCTAACATAAGTGGATTACCTTTGGACAAATCAAACATCAATGAATGGAGTTCGGATATAAAAGCTTAGCTTACTTTAATAGTACCTAGTCGTGTTTTTGTGTCTTACTTTGCGTTCAGCGTTTTATTACATTTTTATTTTACTATTAGTAATACTTTTATAACGGTCATTTCTTAAGATGTATTTATTATTATTATGTGGAGGCGACACTTCTAGACCACTGTTACTTTTCCTAATCAATTATAATTAAAATATCGTTTTCTTTTCTAGATTCAACGCAGTGGTACACCGTGAAGGTCACGCCCGCCATGAAGCTCCCGCCTATCATCATTAAGCTCTACCTACCATTTTAATGAATTATGAATCTTACGTTTATAAAGTTGTTGAATATTTGTTGTAATAAATAATAATATAAGAAAATTCACTTCGTTTTAATACCCTTAAAAGACCAGAGCTTTGTACTAGAACATATAATAACGATGGTGATATTATTGATATGAATGTCTGTCTACATACATCGTTTATCATCCTTTATAATTTAATTTTTAAGAGAGAGCACTCCTCTAGCAGTCAGATTTTTTCCTTCACTCTGTATAGCATTCCATCTAAATCTGCCTGTTCGTATACCCTACTATTCGCTCAGGAAGTTGGACTCGGTGAAACAAAGACGAGAATATCTTAACATTCGTGCCGGATCTTTTGTGTGGCAGAGAGAAAACGCGGAACAGAGTGTGAGACTTGAGTGTAGGGCTTCAAAAGAGCTCTTTTGTGATGAATCCCTGTCATCATCATCATCAATTGATGGACGTCCACTGCTGGACACAGGCCTTTTTATGGGCTTCCAAACACAACGATCCTAAGGTACCTGTAGCCAGTGGCTCCCTGGGACATATTTTCATGTCATGAACTTGATAATTTGTGGTACCTCGACCTTTTAAGAGGCCAATTCTAAGTTTAAGACAGAATTTGTAGGTATAGTGAATATTGCTTCTTTTTTCAAGATCTTTATCATGGTCTGCAATAGAAGGCATTGTATGTATAAACTTGTTAGTATGGAAAAGATTGATTGAGTTAAAACAAATTGGTACTATCTATTCAATGACACGTCATGTCCATTAAACGTTAGGCGCGGTTAAAGTAGCTACTAAATATGGTTGTGCAAACTGTAGTAAAATTTATAACAGTTTCCAATTATTTCATGTCTAATAGACATTAAAACAATTACCTTTTTCGATATAAAAATCACAAAATTTTTCAATTAGTATTAGTTTAGTTGCAACTAGAAGCAGTTCAACTTGTTTTCACAACAAAATCTAAACCAAAAACATGTTTTCTAAGGTAATATTTAATAATTCATGTTTTACACTTAGACATTGTTGCTATTTTGTAATTTACAATAGTTTTCGTTTGTATTATTTAGAAAAGGACAATGTTTTTAATAATACACAATTATTGTGTAAAACGCAGGTCCTATGCATCGCCGCGATTGTCACTTTTGCAGCACAATTCGACAACGCTGTTGGCTACGGCACTGCTTTCTCTTCGGCTCATGTCTCCAAGCATGATGGTCATCCGGAAGTAGTTCACGGTCACGGTCACCATGCTGACTACCACGTAAGTTGTATCAAAACCTAAATTACTTAATAATTTAAAGAAAACATTAAAAAGAAATTAAAAATTTAACCATTTTCAATTTTAAACTGTTTAGTAGTAAGAGGGCTGTAATAGAAATACAAACTCTAGCGCCGTGTTTATTTCAGCCGCCAATGAGTGTGGTTGCGTTTCTATCTGAAATGTATAGGTGACGTTGAAATTACAGACACCTAGTCTGTATTTCCTAGTTCATGCCTTATTTTATTTACAGGGTACATTTTACGTAGGTACCCTGTATGGTATAATATGTATTGCCTAAGTCATGTGTATTATTTATTTATTAATATTATATGTACATGAAAGAATACTGCGCCAATTATTTCCATATTTTAATCCCTCAGGCAGCAGGTGTGGGTGAAATAGAACTGAAAATGTCACCGGAGTGCTTTTCAAGTTCTGACGTACTATACCAACTAAATATATGATTTATTAGTTGTTAGCAGGACTGAAAGTACCAATTATTATTTTTTATTTTTAGACGCACCCTCATTATACATTCGACTACAAAGTGGAGGATCACCACACCGGTGACATGAAGTCCCAGCACGAGTCGCGAGACGGCGACGTCGTGAAGGGCTACTACTCGCTACACCAGCCCGACGGCTCCGATAGGACTGTTCACTACCACGGAGACCATCACACTGGGTAACTGATTCATTTAGGATCTGTAATCTGATACAAGAAGTACCTATTAAAGCTTTTTTTGCACATCTTTTTGGTAAATGGATGCGTTTTTCCAAAATGAGAGTCCCTCTTTATAGTTCCCACGTATTACTATTATTGACAGTAGTATTGTTTCTTCAATATCTCCTTATTGACCCTTAAACACTTTCTATACTTCTATAGGTACTTATACTGTGAATATTTAGAACTCTTGTCTTTGTTAACGTTAAAAAAGCAGTTTTACTAAAATATAACTTTTAGTAAAATTAGGTACTTTTTTAACGTTTATATTTATTGTAACAACAAAAATTGAATTTATTAATATTTTCAGATTCCACGCGGACGTGAAGTATGCCATCCACCATATTGTTCCTCATCATCATCATTACTAAATGTCGACAGAAATGTTAAGTAAAGATATCTCAAATAAAAGCAAATAATTTAATAAAACCTTGTTTTCTTAAAAAATACTAACACATGATGTAACACTGTACATGTCTAATATTTTCCTGTCTTATCTAAGCAAAATGAACTCTTAAGTTATAGTATAAAGAAGCAAAACAAAATCAAGACCAAAATTACTATTACACTTTTTGTCTGTTACTGTTTGTGTTTACATACATACATAACATCACGCCTCGTTCCCATAGCATTCCTTAGTCATTTTCACTCTCATAATTCCTTTCATTAAACTCAGTCGGCTGAGGCTACTTTTGACCTGACCATTATTTATAATGTGCTTTGTCCAGAAACATTTGCCTCGGCGTTCCCCTTCCAAAATTTTTATTCGTATTTGTGGAAAACTGCTCCAAAATCCATATAGAGAAGTAGAAACAAGATTTATGACACATGCTCTTAAAGCGAAACAAGGCGAAGGGACGTCAACGAATGTAAATTTTTGAATTCTGAGAAGAATGATTTTATATCATTTTAACAAATAACTCTTGTTACATGTTATTTTTTCTTTGGTGGTTGAAATTATTTAGATAATGCGTAAGCAAGCTTTCCTTAAAAGATAGATAAATGCTATCGTCGAAATTTTGTAATTCTATTCAATAGATACAGATCTCCCATGCATTGTTTTGTTACAAGTTTGCGCACGACTTTTTCCTCCAATATCGTCATATTTGAGCCAATTTGCATAAACCCTTAACAAATTATATACTAAAACCTCAGAAATTACTCTGTCTGTTTGTGAAAACTGCATGAAAATCCGATCAGTAGTCTTTGAGTTTATCGCGAACAGACGGACAGGCAAACGCGGCGGAGGACTTTATTTAATAATAAATAGTGACAAAGTTAATATTGTACAAGATTATGATTTCATAATCAAACTTATTACCCGATAATCACTCAAAAGCAAGGTTTTATAATGCGCAATCTATGTCATGGTGGTACATGGTTAAGTTACATTTTGTGCCATTTATAAGACTACTAAAAGCAAATAGCGAAAATAAAAATTTTGCAGCTAATAACCGCTTTAGAATGAGTAAATTAAATAATTCACAGAATATTAAAAAGAAAATAGAGAAACACAATAATAAAGAAACCGGGATAGACATTATATATATATATATTAGCAAGAAGCTTTAACATTATCTCCAAATCCTATGGTTCGAAACAAAATACAGCTCAACTGCATAACATAGCTGTGGAAAGCAGTTGTAGTGATCCAATTCTGTATTTACTTTTTTAAACGACTTCAAAAAAAAAGGAGTTTCTCAATTCGACCGTATATATATATATATATATTTTTTTTTTATGTGTGTTCGCGCATAACTTCGTCGTTTATGAACCGATTTTGATAATTCTTTTTTTGTTGGAAAGTAGATAGTCCGGTGGTAGTACCATGACAAGGAAACCAGGATCTGATGATGGGATCTTGGAGAAAACGAGGGGAATTTTCAAAAATTGTAGGGACAACAAGTACGTTTGTTAATTTTTCCGGTAAGTATTTAAAAGCACTAAAATTTGATGAAGGTTTAGGAGTCGATCTGATGATGGAGCCGATCTATATATAAGAGAACTCCGTAACGTTTTACAGTAGCTACCTTGTGTTTGGGCTCGATTAATTTGTCTCAATGAGAACTTTACATTTAGATGGGCTGTGACTGTCATTGAGGGTCTGGTGATGAAGACGAAGTACAATTAAGGGAGCTCCGTAACGTTTTACAGTAGCTACCTTGTGTTTGGGCTCAATTAATTTGTCTCAATGAGAACTTTACATTTAGATGGGCTGTGACTGTCATTGAGGGTCTGGTGATGAAGACGACGTACAGTTAAGGCAGCTCCGTAACGTTTTACAGTAGCTACCTTGTGTTTGGGCTCGAATAATTTGTCTCAATGAGAACTTTACATTTAGATGGGCTGTGACTGTCATTGAGGGTCTGGTGATGAAGACAAAGTACAATTAAGGGAGCTCCGTAACGTTTTACAGTAGCTACCTTGTGTTTGGGCTCAATTAATTTGTCTCAATGAGAACTTTACATTTAGATGGGCTGTGACTGTCATTGAGGGTCTGGTGATGAACACGACGTACAGTTAAGGGAGCTCCGTAACGTTTTACAGTAGCTACCTTGTATTTGGGCTCGATTAATTTGTCTCAATGAGAACGTTACATTTAGATGGGTTGTGACTGTCATTGAGGGTCTGGTGATGAAGACGAAGTACAGTTAAGGGAGCTCCGTAACGTTTTACAGTAGCTACCTTGTGTTTGGGCTCGATTAATTTGTCTCAATGAGAACTTTATATTTAGATGGGCTGTGACTGTCATTGAGGGTCTGGCGATGAAGAAGAAGGACAATTGAGGGAGCTCTTTAACGGTTTACAGTAGCTACTTTGTGATTGGGCTCGATTAATTTATGTCTTAATGGGAAGTTTGAAAGGCTATAGTTTCCAGTTAGTTTAATGTTTACTATGTCATGATCCAATGATGAGATCTACGAAAACTCGAGGAAACTCTTTAAACTTTATATGCACTTTTGCAGGGACGTCGGAATGTTATAAGTAGCTAGTGAATATTGGTACTTATGGTTTAGTTCGAGTAGGTTTATTAGTATGTTCGTTGTTGATAAAGCACTAAAAAGCATGAAATAAAAAAATTTTAACAAAAAATAAAAACGCCTTCAAAACGCACTAAAAAGTAAAAAATAACTACGTCATTTACTTACTTTAATTTACTTAATCACATATATGAAGTCGGTGCCACCCGAGCTTTCTACTTTAAAGTCTTTACCTAAACATGGATGGCACCGACTTCATAGATGTGATTAAGTAAATTAAAGTAAGTAAATAACGTAGTTATTTATTACTTTTTAGTGCGTTTTGAAGGCGTTTTTATTTTTTGTTAAAATTTTTTTTTATTTACCACAACTTAGCCCTTGTAATCATTCTTATTTCATAATATATCAAGTAGTGTACACCTAAACCTTAATAATTCAATTAGTATTGATAAATCAATTATAAAATTCCAGTTTATTGTTACAACATCATTTTAGTTTAACTTTGATCTCAATTATCGTGAAATAACCTGTTGTTTTAATCTGTTGCGATATCCTTTCAAATAGAATGAGATAATATACATGTTGGTATAAAAGTTTGACAAATAATTACGTTATTATCAGTTACAGATTATAAGTCAAAGTGTAAACAACTGCTACTAATTAATTCAATCATGTACTTCAAGGTGTGTAAATAAAATATTGAAAATGGCTAAATAATAACTAAATCTAAATGAATACCATAAGCGTAAGAGTTTGTATGAACGTTATATTATATATTCTAATATTATAGGAAAGAGTTACTAAAATTACCTAGTATAGTGTAGCTATATACATTGCTCACTGATATCCGTGTGGATCGCTAGTGATTTGAAAGACATTCGGCGCTTGATGAGTCCCGCATGCCTGGATGCGTCTTTATGTTTAACATTTGTATTTATTATCAGGTCCTCACAGTGGCGGCTGTCATCTCCGTAACATCCGCACAGCTGAGCGGCTACGGCGGCCACGGTCACGGTCACGCGGTCTCCTCACAGAGCATCGTGCAGCACCAGAGCCACGCGCCTGCGCACTACGCACCCGCGCACTACGCGCAGCATGCGCCACAAGACTATTATGTACGTAATCTAATTTCGGTAACATTTTCGAACGTTTCAATAAAGATTCTAGCTCTTATTATGATGGATTGAACTCCTCTTAGTAGCTTATGAGTTGGTCAGTTACTTTGTCAAAACAATTGTGAATTATTTTGTAACTTTTAGGCTCCTGCGCACTACGCCTTCGACTATCAAGTTCAGGACACGCACACCGGCGACATCAAGTCCCAGCACGAGGCTCGTGAGGGAGACCATGTGACCGGGTTCTACAGCCTGCACGAACCCGATGGCACCGTGCGTCGTGTGGAATACACCGCCGATGCGCACAACGGGTGAGATTCTTTTTTTGTTATAGGGTTTGAAATCTCCCTTAAAGAGATACCTGACTTCGCACTTTTCCACTAAAAATATTAGGTGCATATAAGGAGGCTACGAGCTTTCTGCAAATGGATGAAATAAATTATTGGAAAATTACTTCTTTACTGGTCAGATTACCTAAATTCAAACCAACTAAATTGTCCGAAATCAACCATTGGATAAAGGTTATTTGAAGTGTAAAGTTGCTTGTAACTCAGCTTGTCCTAGGAACCAGTACTGTCGTGCTTATTTCTGCTGTAAACCAACCTGTTGCGTTTTATGATATATTTATATCATAGCAAATGTGCCATTGCAATATAATGTCCTGATTGCAAATTGTGTTATTTAGTGCAAAAGGTTCATCTTTTCTTACCGTCAACCTTTGTATAAAATATCTATTGTCCTTAAGATGAAGAATTTCTTTTCTAGATTCAACGCAGTGGTACACCGTGAAGGTCACGCCCGCCATGAAGCTCCCGCCTATCATCATTGAGTCCTACCTACCATTTTAATGTATCATAAATGTTACCTATATTTTTGTTATATATAGAATTTTGTTAAATATTGGTTGTAAATATAATAAAAAATTATAAATCTAATATTTTTATTATTTAAAACTTTATCATAATGATAATGATGTTCGTTAATAGATTTTTTTAATTATTTTTAAAATAATAATTCTGTTTTTTCATAGATCATTGAATTAATTTTGATAAATATAAAAATGTTTTATACTTTTCCTGAAATTCAAGCGGGTGATAGGGAAAGGACAAAAAACATACCTTCATTTTTATGTAGTCGCTAAAAACAGCTGGTTAGTTATTAATCTGTACAAATATTATAAATAGAGATGTACCGCTTATGATTTGGCTGACTAGTTAACTAGGTAATCAGTTGAGTAGTCGGCCAGCCTATCGTTTTGGAAGTATTGGGCGATTTTGACGACACTTCGTTTATAGCGTTTACAAGCTAGGGCGAGAAGAGGGTGTGGCTTTATTATTACTTTTATTTTACGCGGACGGATTCACTAGGCGCCCGTTAGTCTACATTATACTTGTTATTAAAGAATAAAAACAGAGTATGTCATCGTTTGCCTAACTTAGATCTCTTTTCAATTGCAAAAATGGCAATTAGGTAATTAATTATATTAGAATAATTGCAAGCGCAGGCATGGCTCATGGGATTTTCAAGGGGTGATAAATCCAAACTTCAGT